>CM022300.1:334324647-335072078 GCA_011799875.1 Thinopyrum elongatum | reverse complement strand
TACGGACGTCGCTGTGGTACTCCTCGTAGAACTCCTGACCTGGCCAAGTAAATAGCCAGGGACAGCCTGTGGGTACGTTTGAATGTACTCGCAAACATCATAACAAAATATACCGAATGCAACAATTAATTATATGATCATGATGAACCATACTATATGCGTATGCTCATGATGGTCTTAAGGCATGCTGTCAGGAATTAAATCATGCATGATAACATATTAGCATGTGCAAATAGCTGGATATAAAAATATTAGTGATAAACAAGGAAAGTTAAAGGAAAATATAATAAAGGAAATGCCGGTCGGATGTCTAAAATGACACCACGGTAGGTCTTGAAGAGAAATGCCAAACGGGTGTCTAAGAGAACCGGACGAGACAAGACCATCCGAGAACTCAGGCGACGCCACGAGAGGTCTTGAAAAGAAATGACAGTCGGGTGTCAAGTGACGCCACGGTCGGACTGAAGAGAAATGCCAATCGGTGTCTACAAGAGTAATGGCGTGATGAACCGCCTGTTAACTCGAGAGACGCCACGAGAGGTCTTGAAAATAAAATCGAGTGCCCGGGGTAGTCTAGCCAGCCCCTGAGACACTCAGGAAAATTCAAAATAAAGAAATGGTTTAGTCCTCAATATCATGCATGACCATAAAAATATTAACAAGCATAAATATTCATGGTACAACAGGTGTCAATAATTATCTTGCAAAATATTGCATGGCATGTCTAATTATTTTCCTCCGGAGACCGACACTAAGACCGACACTTGACCAACCCAGACTATAGCCCTTAACCTGGACACACGACTATTCGAATAGGATTAAACTCTGCAGAGGCTGTACTCTTTACCCACAAGTATAGGATTTCTTTAGTCAGCACTGAGACGCTGGCTAATTCCCATTACGGCCTTTGGGCTGAAACACACCTAACCAGCACACACCAGATTAACCGTCCGATACCAGAATCACCCAAAGCATCGTTTCTGAAAAACTCTAAGTCGGGAGACAACAATCTCGAGTAGCATGGGATCACTATTAATCGCACGGATTCCAAGGGGTGCCCCCCCTCTCGGCTACACTAGTCGGATACACCCATGCCCCCTGACCCGATGACATGATTTAGTCCATGGCCATGGAAACCCTCATCGTGGCCCTCTGTACGGTGTGTGCATGGAAAGGGGTTAACAACTTACTATACCATACCCCACCTGTGGCAGGGACAGTGGCAACACGAATCAAGTATGGGGGTTACCGAAACAAGACTCGATCTACGGTCAACTCAGGAGGCTCAGTTTCCAGCAACGGTTAGCACAACAAGTATTCCTTAACAGCAATACCAAACAGGGCCACAACCCTTTCATGCTCCAACATGCATACAAACAGGGCATGATCACGCTCCAACGTGATCACCCTTTTGCCGGTAACGGTGTTTCTCTTATGCCTGCTCCTGCGCTTAGTCATGACGAGTACACGATGCACGGTACGATGAAACATGCCAACACTACATGCAAATTTTACCCCAATCAAACCATGCAAGCACTACTAGCAATATGCCAAGTTAATTTGAATTCAACATAGTCATGTTCAAATTATTCTAGCAATAATCTACCATGCATTCACCATATCAAGTTTTCAAGATGCTTGCCTTGAGCATGCAGAAATACTGGGTGCACTCCAAAAGTCTGAAAAGTTTTCTTCCCTCCATTTTTCCTATTTTGAAGAATATAGCAATTACCACATAATTCTAAAACAGTGCCAAAAGTTTTTCCAATATTTTGAAATAAAAACTAAAATAAACTAGATGAAATATGAGGAATAACAGAAAAGGAATCAATTTATTTGGAGCTCTATGAATTATTTATGGAATTTTCTAAGCTGGAAAGAACGAAGAAAAAGACTATTTAATAGATACAGTAGGAACAAGTCTTAGGAAAAAAAAGTTCACCTAATCTAGATTAATAGAGCATGTTTTTATAAGACTTTAGAATTTTGTATCACTGGATTTGGATTGAAATAAAGGCTGTGGAATAATTTGAAAATTAACCGAAAAAGAAAAGAAGAAAGGCAAAGGCGCGCTCTGGGCGGAATTTAACCGTCTGGCGCTCCTGGGCCGGAACTGCTGGTGCTGCTGGGCCATGACTGTCGGACTGGCCCAGCCGTGCCGACAGAGGGAGAGAGAGGTGAGGCTGACGGAGGGGCCCGGCTATCGGGTTTGACCAGGTCCACCCCGCGTCTCCTCTCTGTCCGAGCAGAGGCGGCGTCTCCGGCGAGGCTCGCCGGTGAACGACAGCGCCGTTCGGGATCCGAGGCCACCGTTGTGTTTCGGGAGGTTGGGGGCGGTTCTCCTGGTACCCCGCCACGGTCGCTGGAGTGGCCGGCGTGGGCTTCCCGACGGACGACGGCATCGGGCAAGAGGGGGCTTTCGCCTTGGAGCTTGCTCCGGTGAATTGAAGGGCGGGATGGATCCGCGGAATCACGGGGAGGCTTCTGGTGCAGAGACTGGAGAGGGAGAGGCACGGAGAGGTGGCGAGCTCCGAGGCGGAGGCGGCGGCAGTAGATGCCGGAGAGGGGGGAGATGGCCCTCTCCGGTCCGCTTAGTTGCTTGAGGGGCTTACAGGAGGTGGAGGAGAGTTCCTGACGAGGAGAGGGAGCTCGAGGGAGTTTTATAGCACTGCAAGGTCGGTTCCCGTGGCTTCCCAGAGAAGTCACGATGGTGGCGGCATTCAAGGCGTCGTCGAGGCCGTGTAAGGGTCGGTGGTGATCGATACGTGGTCGGTGATGACGTCGGCGACCGTAGTTAAGGCGAGGACGTTCTGGCGGCTGCGGATTGGGCCACGCGTCATGGGCGGCGCCGTGACAGCGACGGGTGATGCGGTTGGCGGCTCGGGACGGTGGAGGGCGGTGCCAGTGGAAAGCTCCGGTGCGGGGAGGGTTAGGCGGTGGTGCAGGTGGCTGGTGAAGCATGCGGGGCAAGCCAAGGGAGGGCAGCAGCGGGGGCGGCAGGGCTCGTGGCGCTCGGGGCGTCACATACACGCGCTCTGGCGTGCACCCGAGGTGCTCGACGAAATGCCATGGCGCCCTAGGATGCTTTTCTGCAAGTGATACTTAACAGGGTGGAGCTCCTATGAACTATAATGGTTGTAGACAAGATGATTTGGCCAGAGGATCAAGTGCCATATGCAGTTTCATAACTTGCATAATTCTGTCATGCACACAAGGTGCTTGACCAAATGCTAGGGCCACCTAGGGACTCTTGTTGATCATGGAATTTGTCAGGATGACTTCTCCTTAGATGATAGTGAGGGTGGTGGGGTTGGTTGTGAAAGAGGAACATTGCTAATGCAAGTTTGGAAGGATTTCTGTTCTGGACAGAAACTTTAGAGGAATTTTGGTGAACTTAAAGGATGAAAATGGAGCTGATATTCTGGACTTAAGGGTTTTGTTGGGAGTACTATAAGTGGGAAAAATTTCAGGATTTTTGGAGCAAGGAAGAATAGGGTTGTAGTTATAATCTAGGAAATGGACAGAATTGAAAGAGGTTGGTTTACTTAAAATTTTCTAAAGACTAAGATAAGTATTTGCATAAAAGTATTTATGGGCATCACATGACCTCCCATAATTTTTGGGAATTTTAAAATAATTATTGAAAATGGTTGTAGTGCAACAGAGGCATTTAAAATGTTGAAATAGCTATTAAAAGAATAGTTTTGGGCAAATTTTATTATAAAATAATTCCTATCTATTTAAAGTAGTAATGAAATGGTTTTAAAAGAAATTCCCAAAGCCACAATATTATTTTTCAAAATTCTATATGGAGGGAAGAATTTTGGAAAACAGAAACAAAAATACCCTGAAAATAATAAAGAACTTGATATAATTCAAAATTTTATTTCTGGCCAATTTTTTATTTAGTAAAAACATGATTAAATTTTTGGGGTGTTACAAACTCTACCCCCCTTAAAAAATCTCGTCCTCGAGATTATTAGGTGATTACCAAAATTAAACGCACCTTTCGAGGAGATTTTCCTAAGCTATTTAAATAACCTATTTAGGCACATTGATGTGGGCTCCTGATAATTGGTGTAACTACAGTGGGCACTAGTGCTGTGGTTCTACTGTGACTGTTACGACAAATTTGGAAAAGGTGTAAATTCCAAAATTCGCTTGCCGCACTCAAGTGCACAGTGCTTCCTCCGGCTGACAGTGGACCCAGGGCCACTGTCAGTCTCTTCTTTCTACCTCTGGCTCTCTTCTCCCTCTCCCTCTCCCTTGCGCGCTTTCTCCACCTGCGTGGTCTAGCGCGTAGGGTATCTAGGGCCGTACTGTGGTAGTGCGCGGCGTGCTAGCTGCTGGTGCAGCATGCACTCACCTCGCGGGCCAGCGCCTTGTCGGCACTGCTCGCGGATTCGCCTCCAACACCGGTGATCGGGCGACGAGCGGCGCTGGTGGACCTCGTTCACCATGCACCAAGCCCGGGCTATAAACGAACGCAATGTTTACTCTCTTCTTCATCACACCTTACCCTCACTTCTTCTCCCTCCTCCTTTTCTGATCGCAGGAGCTCAGACGGGGGCTCCAATGGAGGACGCGCTTCCAGGTGGTTTACGATTCTCATGTCCGGAGCAGTGGCGGCGTTGCTTGGGTTCTCGCTGCTCCTATGCGTGATGATCCTTGACGATCGCCGTGATGCCGCAGCTAGAGTGGTGGCTCTTCGAGGCGGGTGATCATGAGGACTAGGCATCGGTGGTGGTTACGATTGAGTGTTAGCAGCTCCGTAGAATAAAAACCCACAAATTTTTCTTCAGAAAAAAATGTGGTGAGGTGAGAGTGGTCTAGTGTGCGAGGCGGTTTGATTAGGTGCTAATGTGTGTGTGTGTGTGTGTGTGTGTGTGGTTCTGCACTTAGTGCATGTAGGGGAGTGATGTGACTGTAAGCCGGGTGTCGTGGCGGCGTGTGAATTAATTCTGTGCTTGCGAAAATTTATTAGTCGCGTGATCCCTAGTAAAATCTCCACAATTACTCATATGCAACTGCAACCAAACATTTTATTCATAGGGTAAATCCCAAGATGCAACACAGACATGAAATCATGCAATTTAAACGCTAGGCTAACGAACACAACCATGGTCTCTACGGTACCAAGGTAAAATCGATAGGGTCCTGAGAAAATATCCCCGGCATTGGAACACATTCTTCTTCCCCTCGAGAGAGTGGATGGAGGAGTCGAAGAACGTTCCTTCCTTGTCTGGCAACAGTGGTCCACCGATGGCGATCTGAGGATTCAGAATAGCAAGAGTCTGGAGGAAGTCCATCACTTTCTGGGTCAAACGCTCTTGTGCGATGACATATTGAACAAGGTTGGCTAGCATTGGATCCCTCTCTGATTGTCTGCAGGGGAAATATGCTTGTTCTCCGGGTGCTGCAACGGCTTGGGAAGTAGTAATACCCCCTTTCGCTGGCACAGGCACTGCAAACCGGAGACGGGTAATTGCTTCATAGGCAGCAACTTCTATAGCCATTTCTGAAGTTGGCATCGTTTCCCGATGAAACGACACTTGTAGGGCCTTGGTTTGGGTCTGCTGGTGGGATGTGCGGACTGCCCAATATTTCGAGGCGTTTTGTTGATGCTCGATTTGAACAGCTCGTATTGGGGTGTTGAGTGGAACCAAGAGTGTTGCGGGTGAAATCCCACAATATTCTGACAAAACTGCCCGGGTTGCATCGGGGTTCTCAGATGAATCCCAAGGTGCGACATGGTAGAATGGTAGTGGAGGCAGTGTACAAGTGAGGGATGCTGATCTTGGTTATGGAGTGGTCTCCTATATATGCCTGGGCTAGGAAACATATATCAGCATGGTTACGATTCTGGGTATCAGCTCTGCTCTAGAGTGGTCGGGGTCAAAGTCACAGATACAAATCACATAACGTGACGTATTACTGTGGTTGCCGGTTAGGGGGATAGGTTGGGCACCGACTGCTAAAAGGTGTCGGCTGGCCACTACAGGTTGCCGGATAGGACGGGCCTGACTATGGACACAGAAGGGTGTGGACGGTGTGGAAACCTAGGGATAGCGACCAGGCTAAGATAGGATTAGCCAATGGTCAGCCTGGCTCTGATACCAAGGCTGCCGGGACCAGGACGCAATATCCCAATTAACCAACCCTCGTGTCACCACCACCGACGCAGGATTACCGTTATTGGTGGACACGTCCTTGTTACAGATTACCAAGCTATTACAAGAATTGGATACAAGACCATGAAGGTCTAATGATACAACATGATTATGGTGGTGGATCACGGAGTTGCCTCGTGGTTCTTCAACGTCGATGGGGCTCCATTCCCACAGGAACGGCTGACCTGGATATTCCTATCCGCGTGGCTGCCATCCTAGGATCCGTACGAACGTCGCTATGGTACTTCTCGTAGAACTCCTGACCTGGCCAAGTAAATAGCTAGGGACACCTGTGAGTACGTTTGAATGTACTCGCAAACACCATGAACAAGATATACCGAATGCAACAATTAAATTATATGATCATGATGAACCATACTATATGCGTATGCTCATGATGGTCTTAAAGGCATGCTGTCAGGAATTAAATCATGGCATGATAACATATTAGCATGTGCAAATGCTGGATATAAAAATATTAGTGATAAACAAGGAAAGTTAAAGGAAAATATAATAAAGGAAATCCCGGTCGGATGTCTAAATGACACCACGGTAGGTCTTGAAGAGAAATGCCAAACGGGTGTCTAAAGAGAAATCGACGAGACAGGACCATCCGAGACTCAGGCGACGCCACGAGAGTCTTGAAAAGAAATGCCAGTCGGGTGTCAAGTGACGCCACGGTCGGACTTGAAGAGAAATGCCAATCGGGTGTCTACAGAGTAGTGGCGTGATGAACCCCTGTTAACTCGAGAGACGCCACGATAGGTCTTGAAAATAAAATCGAGTGCCCGGGTAGTCTAGCCAGCCCCTGATACACTCAGGAAAATTCAAAATAAAAGAAACGGGTTATGTCCTCAATATCATGCATGACCATAAAAATATTTAACAAGCATGAATATTCATGGTAGCAACAGGGTGTCAATAATTATCTTGCAAAATATTGCATGGCATGTCATAATTATTTTCCTTCGGAGACCACACTAAGACCGACACTTGACCAACCCAGACTGTAGCCTTAACTGTGGACACGACTATTCAAATAGGTTTAAACTCAGCAGAGGGTGTACTCTTTACCCACAAGTATAGGATTTCTTTAGTCAGCACTGAGACGCTGGCTATTCCCCATTACGGCCTTTGGGCTGAAACACACCTAACCAGCACACACCAGATTAACCGTCGGATACCAGGAATCACCCAAAGCATCATTTCTGAAAAACTCTAAGTCGGGGAGACAACAATCTCGAGTAGCATGGGATCACTATTAATACGCGCGATTCCAAGGGTGCCCCCCCTCTCGCTACACTAGTCGATACACCACTGCCCCATGACCCGATGACAGGATTTAGTCCATGGCCATGGAAACCCTCATCGTGGCCCTCTGTACGGTGTGTGCATGGAAAGGGGTTAACAACTTACTATACCATACCCCACCTGTGGCAGGGACAAGTGGCAGCACGAATCAAGTATGGGGGTTACCGGAACAAGACTCGATCTAACGGTCGACTCAGGAGGCTCAAGTTTTCCTGCAACGGTTAGCACAACAAGTATTCCTTCAACAGCACATACCAAACAGGCCACAACCCTTTCATGCTCCAACATGCATACAAACAGGGCATGATCACGCTCCAACGTGATCACCCTTTTGCCGGTAACGGTGTTTCTCTTATGCCTGCTCCTGCAGCTTAGTCATGACGAGTACACGATGCACGGTACGATGAAACATGCCACACTACATGCAAATTTTACCCAAATTCAAACCATGCAACACTACTAGCAATATGCCAAGTTAATTTGAATTCAACATAGTCATGTTCAAATTATTCTAGCAAATAATCTACCATGCATTCACCATATCAAGTGTTCAAGATGCTTGCCTTGAGCATGCAGAAATACTGGGTGCACTCCAAAAGTCTGAAAAGTTTTCTTCCCTCCATTTTTTCCTATTTTGAAGAATATAGCAATTACCACATAATTCTAAAACAGTGCCAAAAAGTGTTTCCAATATTTTTGAAATAAAAACTAAAATAAACTAGATGAAATATGAGGAATAACAGAAAAGTAATCATTTATTTGGAGCTCATATGAATTAGTTATGGAATTTTCTAAGCTGTGCCACCACCATAATCATTGTTGTATCATTAGACCTTCATGGTCTTGTATCCAATTCTTGTAATAGCTTGGTAATCTGTAACAAGGACGTGTCCACCAATAACGGTAATCCTGGGCTGGTGGTGACACGAGGGGTTAATTTTTGGGATATTGCGTCCTGGTCCCGGCAGCCTTGGTATCAGAGCCAGGCTGACCATTGGCTAATCCTATCTTAGCCTGGTCGCTATCCCTAGGTTTCCACACCGTCCACACCCTTCTGTGTCCATAGTCAGGCCCGTCCTATCCGGCAACCTGTAGTGGCCAGCCGACACCTTTTAGCAGTCGGTGCCCAACCTATCCCCCTAACCGGCAACCACAGTAATACGTCACGTTATGTGATTTGTATCTGTGACTTTGACCCCGACCACTCTAGAGCAGAGCTGATACCCAGAATCGTAACCATGCTGATATATGTTTCCTAGCCCAGGCACTATATAGGAGACCACTCCCATAACCAAGATCAGCATCCCTCACTTTGTACACTGCCTCCACTACCATTCCTACCATGTCGCACCTTGGGATTCATCTGAGAACCCCAGATGCAACCCCGGGCAGTTTTGTCAGAATATTGTGGGATTTCACCCGCAACACTCTTGGTTCCACTCAACCACCCCAATACGAGCTGTTCAAATCGAGCATCAACCACAACGCCTCGAAATATTGGGCAGTCACGCACATCCCACCAGCAGACCCAAACCAAGGCCCTACAAGTGTCGTCTTCATCGGGAAATCGATGCCAACTTCAGAAATGGCTATAGAAGTTGCTGCCTATGAAGCAATTACCCGTCTCCGGTTTGCAGTGCCTCGTGCCAGCGAAAGGGGGTATTACTACTTCCCAAGCCGTGCAGCACCCGGAGAACAAGCATATTTCCCCTGCAGACAATCAGAGAGGGATCCAATGCTAGCCAACCTTGTTCAATATGTCATCGCACAAGAGCGTTTGACCCAGAAAGTGATGGACTTCCTCCAGACTCTTGCTATTCTGAATCCTCAGATCGCCATCGGTGGACCACTGTTGCCAGACCAAGGAAGGAACGTTCTTCGACTCCTCCATCCACTCTCTCCGAGGGAAGAAGAATGTGTTCCAATGCCGGGGATATTTTCTCAGGACCCTATCGATTTTACCTTGGTACCGTAGAGACCATGGTTGTGTTCGTTAGCCTAGCGTTTAAATTGCATGATTTCATGTCTGTGTTGCATCTTGGGATTTACCCTATGAATAAAATGTTTGGTTGCAGTTGCATATGAGTAATTGTGGAGATTTTACTAGGGATCACCGCGACTAATAAATTTTCGCAAGCACAGAATTAATTCACACGCCGCCACGACACCCGGCTTACAGTCACACTCACTCCCCTACATGCACTAAGTGCAGAACCACACACACACACACACACACACACATTTAGCACCTAATCAACCGCCTCGCACACTAGACCACTCTCACCTCACCACAATTTTTTTTCTGAAGAAAAATTTGTGGGTTTTTATTTCTACGGAGCTGCTAACACTCAATCGTAACCACCACCGATGCCTAGTCCTCATGATCACCTCCGCCTCGAAGAGCCACCACTCTAGCTGCGGCATCACGGCGATCGTCAAGGATCATCACGCATAGGAGCAGCGAGAACCCAAGCAACGCCGCCACTGCTCCGGACATGAGAATCGTAAACCACCCTGGAAGCGCGTCCTCCATTGGAGCCCCCGTCTGAGCTCCTGCGATCAGAAAAGGAGGAGGGAGAAGAAGTGAGGTAAGGTGTGATGAAGAAGAGAGTAACATTGCGTTCGTTTTATAGCCCGGGCTTGGTGCATGGTGAACGAGGTCCACCAGCGCCGCTCGTCGCCCGATCACCGGTGTTTGGAGGCGAATCCGCGAGCAGTGCCGACAAGGCGCTGGCCCGCGAGGTGAGTGCATGCTGCACCAGCAGCTAGCACGCCGCGCACTACCACAGTACGGCCCTAGATACCCTACGCGCTAGACACCGCAGGTGGAGAAAGCGCGCGAGAGGGAGAGGGAGAAGAGAGCCAGAGGTAGAAGAAGAGACTGACAGTGGGCCCTGGGTCCACCTGTCAGCCGGAGGAAGCACTGTGCACTTGAGTGCGGCAAGCGAATTTTGGAATTTACACCTTTTCCAAATTTGTCGTAACAGTCACAGTAGAACCACAGCACTAGTGCCCCACTGTAGTTACACCAATTATCAGGAGCCCACATCAACTGTGCCTAAATAGGTTATTTTAAATAGCTTAGGAAAATCTCCTCGAAAGGTGCGTTTAATTTTGGTAATCACCTAATAAATCTCGAGGACGAGATTTTCTTAAGGGGGGTAGAGTTTGTAACACCCCAAAAATTTAATCATGTTTTTACTAAATAAAAATTTGGCCAGAAATAAAATTTTGAATTATATCAAGTTCTTTATTATTTTCAGGGTATTTTCTGTTTCTGTTTTCCAAAATTCTTCCCTCCATATAGAATTTTTGAAAATAATATTGTGGCTTTGGGAATTTTCTTAAAACCATTTCATTACTACTTTAATAATAGTAGGAATTATTTTTATAATAAAATTTGCCCAAAACTATTCTTTTAATAGCTATTTCAACATTTTAAATGCCTCTGTTGCACTACAACCATTTTCAATAATTATTTTAAAATTCCACAAAAATTATGGGAGGTCATGTGATGCCCATAAATCACTTTTATGCAAATACTTATCTTAGTCTTTAGAAAATTTTAAGTAAACCAACCTCTTTTCAATTCTGTCCATTTCCTAGATTATAACTACAACCCTATTCTTCCTTGCTCCAAAAATCCTGAAATTTTTCCCACTTATAGTACTCCCAACAAAACCCTTAAGTCCAGAATATCAGCTCCATTTTCATCCTTTAAGTTCACCAAATATTCCTCTAAAGTTTCTGTCCAGAACAGAAATCCTTCCAAACTTGCATTAGCAAGTTTCCTCTTTTCACAAACCAACCCCACCACCCTCACTATCATCTAAGGAGAAGTCATCCTGACAAATTCCATGATCAACAAGAGTCCCTAGGTGGCCCTAGCATTTGGTCAAGCACCTTGTGTGCATGACAGAATTATGCAAGTTTATGAAACTGCATATGGCACTTGATCCTCTGGCCAAATCATCTTGTCTACAACCATTATAGTTCATAGGAGCTCCACCCTGTTAAGTATCACTTGCAGAAAAGCATCCTAGGGCGCCATGGCATTTCGTCGAGCACCTCGGGTGCACGCCCAGAGCGCGTGTATTGCACGCCCGAGCGCCACGAGCCCTGCCGCCCCGCTGCTGCCCTCCCTTGGCTTGCCCCGCATGCTTCACCAGCCACCTGCACCAGCCTAACCCTCCCCGCACCGGAGCTTTCCCACTGGCACCGCCCTCCACCGTCCCGAGCCGCCAACCGCCATCACCCGTCGCTGTCACGGCGCCGCCCATGACGCGTGGCCCAATCCGCAGCCGCCAGAACGTCCTCGCCTTAACTACGGTCGCCGACGTCATCACCGACCACGTATCGATCACCACCGACCCTTACCGGCCTCGACGACGCCTTGAATGCCGCCACCATCGTGACTTCTCTGGGAAGCCACGGGAACCGACCTTGCAGTGCTATAAAAACCTCCCTCGAGCTCCCTCTCCTCGTCAGGAACTCTCCTCCACCTCCTGTAAGCCCCTCAAGCAACTAAGCGACCGGAGAGGGCCATCTCCCCCCCTCTCCGGCATCTACTGCCGCCGCCTCCGCCTCGGAGCTCGCCACCTCTCCAGTGCCTCTCCCTCTCCAGTCTCTGCACCAGAAGCCTCCCCGTGATTCCGCGGATCCATCCCGCCCTTCAATTTCACCGGAGCAAGCTCCAAGGCGAAAGCCCCCTCTTGCCCGATGCCGTCGTCCGTCGGGAAGCCCACCGCCGGCCACTCCAGCGACCGTGGCGGGTACCAGGAGAACCGCCCCAACCTCCCGAACACAACGGTGGCCTCGGATCCCCGAACGGCGCTGTCGTTCACCGGCGAGCCTCGCCGGAGACGCCGCCTCTGCTCGGACAGAGAGGAGACGCGGGGTGGACCTGGTCAAACCCGATAGCCGGGCCCCTCCCGTCAGCCTCACCTCTCTCTCCCTCTGTCGGCACGGCTGGGCCAGTCCGACAGTCATGGCCCAGCAGCACCAGCAGTTCCGGCCCAGGAGCGCCAGACGGTTAAATTCCGCCCAGAGCGCGCCTTTGCCTTTCTTCTTTTTCTTTTTCGGTAATTTTCAAATTATTCCACAGCCTTTATTTCAAATCCAAATCCAGTGATACAAATTTCTAAAGTCTTATAAAAACATGCTCTATTAATCTAGATTAGGTGAACTTTTTTTTCCTAAGACTTGTTCCTACTGTATCTATTAAATAGTCTTTTTCTTCGTTCTTTCCAGCTTAGAAAATTCCATAACTAATTCATATGAGCTCCAAATAAATTGATTCCTTTTCTGTTATTCCTCATATTTCATCTAGTTTATTTTAGTTTTTATTTCAAAAATATTGGAAACACTTTTTGGCACTGTTTTAGAATTATGTGGTAATTGCTATATTCTTCAAAATAGGAAAAATGGAGGGAAGAAAACTTTTCAGACTTTTGGAGTGCACCCAGTATTTCTGCATGCTCAAGGCAAGCATCTTGAACACTTGATATGGTGAATGCATGGTAGATTATTTGCTAGAATAATTTGAACATGACTATGTTGAATTCAAATTAACTTGGCATATTGCTAGTAGTGCTTGCATGGTTTGAATTTGGGTAAAATTTGCATGTAGTGTTGGCATGTTTCATCGTACCGTGCATCGTGTACTCGTCATGACTAAGCTGCAGGAGCAGGCATAAGAGAAACACCGTTACCGGCAAAAGGGTGATCACGTTGGAGCGTGATCATGCCCTGTTTGTTATGCATGTTGGAGCATGAAAGGGTTGTGGCCCTGTTTGGTATTGCTGTTGAAGGAATACTTGTTGTGCTAACCGTTGCTGGAAACTTGAGCCTCCTGAGTTGACCGTAGATCGAGTCTTGTTTCGGTAACCCCCATACTTGATTCGTGTTGCCACTTGTCCCTGCCACAGGTGGGGTATGGTATAGTAAGTTGTTAACCCCTTTCCATGCACACACCGTACAGAGGGCCACGATGAGGGTTTCCATGGCCATGGACTAAATCATGTCATCGGGTCAGGGGGCATGGGTGTATCCGACTAGTGTAGCCGAGAGGGGGGGCACCCCTTGGAATCCGTGCGTATTAATAGTGATCCCATGCTACTCGAGATTGTTGTCTCCCCGACTTAGAGTTTTTCAGAAACGATGCTTTGGGTGATTCCTGGTATCCGGACGGTTAATCTGGTGTGTGCTGGTTAGGTGTGTTTTCAGCCCAAAGGCCGTAATGGGAATTAGCCAGCGTCTCAGTGCTGACTAAAGAAATCCTATACTTGTGGGTAAAGAGTACAGCCTCTGCAGAGTTTAATCCTATTCGAATAGCTGTGTCCATGGTTAAGGGCTATAGTCTGGGTTGGTCAAGTGTCGGTCTTAGTGTCGGTCTCCGGAGGAAAATAATTATGACATGCCATGCAATATTTTGCAAGATAATTATTGACACCTTGTTGCTACCATGAATATTTTATGCTTGTTAAATATTTTTATGGTCATGCATGATATTGAGGACTAACCCATTTCTCTTATTTTGAATTTTCCTGAGTGTCTCAGGGGCTGGCTAGACTACCCCGGGCACTCGATTTTATTTTCAAGACCTCTCGTGGCGTCTCTCGAGTTAACAGGCGGTTCATCACGCCATTACTCTTGTAGACACCCGATTGGCATTTCTCTTCAAGTCCGACCGTGGCGTCACTTGACACCCGACTGTCATTTCTTTTCAAGACCTCTCGTGGCGTCGCCTGAGTTCTCGGATGGTCCTGTCTCGTCCGGTTTCTCTTTTAGACACCCGTTTGGCATTTCTCTTCAAGACCTACCGTGGTGTCATTTTAGACATCCGACCGGCATTTCCTTTATTATATTTTCCTTTAACTTTCCTTGTTTATCACTAATATTTTTATATCCAGCTATTTGCACATGCTAATATGTTATCATGCCATGATTTAATTCCTGACAGCATGCCTTTAAGACCATCATGAGCATACGCATATAGTATGGTTCATCATGATCATATAATTTAATTGTTGCATTCGGTATATCTTTTGTTCATGATGTTTGCGAGTACATTCAAACGTACCCACAGGCTTGTCCCTGGCTATTTACTTGGCCAGGTCAGGAGTTGTACGAGGAGTACCACAGCGACGTCCGTACGGATCCTAGGATGGCAGCCACGCGGATAGGAATTATCCAGGTCAGCCGTTCCTGTGGGAATGGAGCCCCATCGACGTTGAAGAACCATGAGGCAACTCCGTGATCCACCACCGGAATCATTGTTGTATCATTAGACCTTCATGGTCTTGTATCCAATTCTTGTAATAGCTTGGTAATCTGTAACAAGGACGTGTCCACCAGTAACGGTAATCCTGGGCTGGTGGTGACACGAGGGGTTAATTTCTGGGATATTGCGTCCCGGCCCCGGCAACTTTCTAAACTGGGATCGTGTTCGAGGAAAGTATCTTGCGGGAATTCTCTGTGCTCCAATGCTGATGTAAGTACCAGTTGTATATCACTATATTTTTACATCAGCATGTATTTTGTTAATCGGCATGAATCCAACCTTTATCTGATCCAAACTTACTTGTAGCGAAATGTATAATTAAAGGCGATAATGTTGATTTTTGTAAGGAAAACTGCCTGGTAGTTTTGCATACTGAGCTGCATGAGTGTACTATCTCATATCATGCACATTACTAAATTGTAGTGTTGTTCTGGTTGCCCAATCATTCATTGTGTCAATGTTGCTTTCCTATTACCTTACGTGGCTGATGATAGCTGTGCCATATTGTGTTAATTTGGTGTAGGCTGGTGTGGTCTGGTTGCCCAAATGTTTGTTGTGTCAATGTTGCTTTCCTATTTATCTGACCTGGCCAATGATATCAATGTTAATGTGTTAATTTGGTGCAGGCTGCTGAAGATAAGAAGACAAACTCTGAAAACAGCAAGGCAACCCCATTGTTTCTTTCCAATAAATCTAGGCCAGGTAATATGGCAATAACTCTTGATTAATCTGTTCGGTTCCCCTCCTAATTTATGTTATGATGCAGTGGTCGAGACACTCTCCACTATCAATAATACAATCCTGCCAAAATTGCCATCTGAATCTGTTCAGTTTCCTCTGTCTCGAATCCAACGAAAAAAATGTATGTTTGTGAACCAATTACTGGCTGAAGTAATGATGGAAATCGTGGAGGAATCAGAGGTGCACATTCTTGCGCAACAACAACTGATCAATATTTTCAGAGACAGTGTAGCAAAGAAGGAAGAACTTGCTCACATGCTTATGGGCGTCATCCGCGCTGAGGTTGCAGATTGTGAGGTTGTAGATTGTTAAGTTCTGTTCATTTATTTGCACTAGCATAAATCTTTGATTGCCCAGTGGATGTAATTTCCTGTAATATATGCTGGATGTGCTACGTTTTTCCCTGTATGCCGTACGTTTGCTTAGCGCGCCTCGCATTCCAGCTAACTGGTCGCTAGGAAGCCAAACAAGCAGTGAAATTATTAGTTAGCACGAACAGTCATGGGCACTATATGAAGGATAGCGGCCCACTGCCCTTAATGGGCTTCCCTAATGGGCTTGCAGGGGCCAAAATTCTCATAGGCCTTTGATTGATCGATTTTGGACTTGTCCATAATTGCTCGTCGTAATGGGCTCAAATTATAGCTGGGCTGGAATCGACGTTATCTAATTGGGCCTACAGACATGTTCGAACTTTAGCGGGCCCATTAAGTTGATGGGCCGTAACCAGGCCGAAAGCTCTATTGGGCCGCTATAATTGAAATGGGCCAATAGTTAATGCTTGGCCCTGTTACCTCCCGGGTCATTAACAGACCGACGTCGAAGCGGGCAATAAGTGGGCCCATTCGATTTCACGGGCCGTTAACAGGCCGATACTAAGTTCGGGCTATATATGGCCCAACTGTACTATGGGCCTTTAACAGGCCGAAAGAGACAGCGGGCTCGTACTAGACCATGAAGAGCATGGGCCGCTAAGAGGCCGAAAGTAAGGTCGGACTGTATATGGCCCAACTGTGTTCTGGGCCTTTAGCAGGCCGAAAGAGAAACCGGGCTGGTATTGGACCATGAAGAGCATGGGCCGTTAAGAGGCCAAAACTTAGGTCCGACTGCAAATGGCCCAACTCATTTATGGGCCGTTAACAGGCTCAAAGACACACCGGGCTGGAAATTGGCCCAACACTTAAATGGGTCGCTAAAAGGCCTAAAGACGTACATCCTGAAAATTGGCCCATCCCTTGAATGGGCCGTTAATAGGCCAAAACCACATCGGGCCGATATTGAGCCCAAATATATAGCGGGCTGTTAACGGGCTCGAACTGACGATGGGCTACAATGGTGTTAAATAGTTAACGGGCCGTTGACGGGCCGAATTGGCACATCTCGTATGGGCCATGGGCTTAGATGGACCAGACACAAGTAGGTTCTATATGGGCCGGCTTGCTAAATTTGACTGGGTTGGCCTCTTTCACCTAAATGGGCCACTGTTGGGCCTTGCCACGTGCCAACGTGTCACAGGTGCCTCTCATACAATGAGTGGATGACATCTGTCCCAACGCTGAGCCGACACGTGGATCCTCCCGCGAATGAGAATTTTACACGTGGAAAATCCCCATTGGTCGGGGCTGTTAACGGGTTATCGGATCCAAATCGGAACCCGATAGCTTAACGACGGCCCGTTATGGTGGATGCCACGTGTCGGTTACCCTTGACGAAAACACTTCCATGACACGCCATTTATCGTCATGGAAGTGGACACTTCCATGATGATAATTTTGGTATTGTCATTGAACACTTCTACGACAGCACAGGTATGACTATCTTGATTATGTCATAAAATCGTCATGGATGTACATGCATGACAGAAAATGTGACCTACTGTGACAAACACGTATCATCACGGAAGTGTATTTTTTTGTAGTGGTTGGTCATGTGATGTGTGCATGTGTGCGTGTGTGCATGTGAGTGTTGCGTGTGTGTGTGCGTGCGTGTGAGTGTTGTGTGCGTGCGTGTCTGCGTGCGAGTGTTGTGTGCGTGCGTGTCTGCGTGCGAGTGTTGCATGGGTGCATGTGTACGCGTGAGTGTTGCGTGCGTGCAGTTCGTGTGCATGCGTGCGTGTGTGTATAATCAACACACTAACTCATGTGTATTAAAAGAGTCGGCTCAGCATACCAATACAAGGCCACCTTGTCCGTTGTGCCCGCAGTCACGACTTCGAATACCCACCGTCCAATAATTTATTTTTGTTTGTTTTCATTCTTATACCTGCCGACAAGTGGGCCCTATGGTAGTGAGATAATGCATGCTGATGATGCAACACTAGATGCGCCACATGGAGCGTTTAACTGGTCAATTAATCGTGTCTTGAACAAATACAGAGCTCTACAGTGAGCCCATGACTGTATAATAAGCACAAGACATATATGGTGGCCGTAATGAGTGGATTTTGAAGTCCAGTGAACGTATCGTGCTTTCGCTTCAAATACAGTGATCGTCAATGTATATCTCATGAGAGAAAGATGAAACATGTGTGAATGTGATGGGGTTGTACTTTTAGAGGGCCTAGGGATAGTTTGTGCGCGTACGTGAAAGGGGCATAGAGGGGGTGCGATGGAGAGAGAAATACTCTTCGTTTCTCCTTATTATGACTAACTTTATATATAGTATAAAAATATAAAAATTCATAATGCGCAGTAAATATCATTGGATGCACCATGCAAATTAACTTTCAGACTCCATATAACATTGTAATATTGTATATATATAGATTTTGTAAAAAAAAATTGGCCGCACTTTGTGTAGTTTTTATTCAACAGGAATGTTATATGCGAAGTAAAAGTGAAGAGAGGGCTTTTTAGATCAATGGGGCACATGATAAGATGTAACATGTGTGAATGTGTAGTTGACGTGTTTGGCAGGGCCTAGAGAGGGTATGTGTACATATTCAAGAGAGGAATGGATAGAGGGCATGGGGGAGGGGGCGATGAGAGAGAGATAGCACGAGAAATGAGAGAGATCTAGAGAGAGAGATGAATAGGACGTCTCGGCGAGAGATGCCCTTGAGTGTGTCTATGCAAGGGAGAAGGGGAGAGAGGCATGAGCAGAAATAGTGTGTGCGGTGTGTGTGTTGGTATGTGTGGGTGTGAGAATATACCGAGACCTAGGGGTAGAGGGTGTGTGATCGTGTGAGGTCTGGTGGGCTGAGGTGAGGCCCCTGCGTCGGTCCCATCCTGCGCCACATTGCTCGACCCGTGACGCATTACACGGAGACCCATGGAGGACTAGTCATACAAGACAAAGATACTAGAGCCGCGAAGGACTCTGTGTCCACTGACAAAGCCGGCTAGGATTTGTAACCCTATGTCCTAGATATGTGCAAGCCCGGGGCCTAGTTGTTTGATAGTATACACAAAATCCCTTGGTATCCATACTCACAAATATACTTGACTGGGAGTATGGTATTACTTGGATCGCAACAAGGGCCCGAACTAAGGTAAACCCTTGTCTGTGATTACCATTCATCCAACCTAACTGTAAGGGGCATCGTACTGAATGCTCTGCTGGAATCATATTCGTCAACTAGGAAGAGAGGTGGAGACAATGCGTGCGAGATAGGCCTAAAGATAATGTGTGTGCGGGAGACACGTAGGCAGGTGTATATATAGAGAAATGGTCGATGGGGATCGTGCGTGTGTATGCGTGTGAGAGAAAGACTGCTTGTGACAAAGGTTAGTAAAAACAGTCGTAGATGGTTGTGAGAGAGAGGGAGGGTGATATAGAGAGCATGTGTGTGAGAAAGACACCTCGGGAGAGAGCGTGAGCATGTGTGAGAGATCACCGATGGATATACACCGTGTGCGCGTATGTGTGAGAGAGAAAGTTAGCACTTGTGTGAGGAGGGGCCTAGGGAGAGTGAATCTATGCATAAAAGACTGGTGTACACATTGATTTAAAATATAAATTGTATCCAAATTTTTGGATGGGATCATGATATTTGCAATTCACGTAAGGAACGGTCATTGGTCTATCAAACATCCATATTCTATCGAATTTGAGCATGTCTATGTTATTATTCGACATAATTGATCCATACAGTCAGTACTTCAAAGTCCAGACAATGCATCGCTTTAGCAATTCAAATATAAACATGAGTATAGTTTATGTTGTGTGTGTAAAGCACATTATACATACAAAAGTTACATAGTGAACATTCTAAATAGCTAGCTAGGAACTAGCATACATTTGAATCCAACTTAAGGTGGTTTAAACAAATCGAATTCAACATGAAGTCCATTCAATTATTTGAATTTGAGATCATGGAATTTGTAAATCATACCTAAATTAAGGGGGCATCAATATTTGCTCTGCTTTTATACACTAGTACAACGAGCTGCTATACAAACGGTTTTTAACCCCCTTCCACGACGACATTTTAAACCGTCGCCAGGCGAGTGTGGGCGATAGGGGAGTCCTTCCCACACGACCTAGAAACCGTCGGGGATAGGCCCTCCGGTCACACACGCTGGGCAAAATGAGCTCGTGTGCGATCGGGCTAGCCATCGTATACAATTATACATGCCCAATCGTTTCCGTTCGTAAGTACATCCCACACAGTGAATCCCAGAGAAACGTTTCCCTTCGTATGTATATACCACACACTGAATCCCAGACAGATGCTTCCCTTCGTCTGCACATCCCACACAGTGAATCCCACACATACGTTTCCGTTCGTCTGCGGATCCCACACAGTGAATCCTAGACAAATGTTTCTGTTTGTATGTACATCCCACACAGATTTATGTACAACCTCGTGTGTGATAGGCGTAACGATCACACACGCTCTGCCTTCATTAACCGTTTGCTTTATTCAACTATATCACACATGATTTGATGAAGAAAACAGTATGGCATTGGGCTATCCATCACATATGCTTTTACTGCTAGAACCGTTTGTAAAGTTCCATGACCCATTTAGCAGGTTTATTAGTTTACAATTAATAATTCCAGTATTACGAAAAATCACATTCCATATCGAACAACTGTTTGCCAATTTCATATCAGGCACATAAATATATTTTAACATCACAGTACGATAGCTACATGGCAACAGCACAGTACATCATATAGCTAGTTCACCTTCATAAGCACAATATTAGAACAATATATTCATTACCCTAATCAACTGATGCATGATCAGCCAAGTTCGTCTTCTCCACCTCTGCTTTCAGTTCAATAAGAACCTGTTTTGCACTGACCAACTAGGAAAGTGCCTCCTCCTCCGCCAACATCATCTTAGCAAAGTCTAATTTAAAAAATCTCAGCTCATTCTCCATCTTTGATGTCTACTACGCAACCTTCTTCTTGTAGACTCATGTTGGGCCTCCAAGCGCAGTGTTTTGTAGGACAGTAGCAAATTTCCCTCAAGTGGATGACCTAAGGTTTATCAATCCGTGGGAGGCGTAGGATGAAGATGGTCTCTCTCAAACAACCCTGCAACCAAATAACAAAGAGTCTCTTGTGTCCCCAACACACCCAATACAATGATAAATTGTATAGGTGCACTAGTTCGGCGAAGAGATGGTGATACAAGTGCAATATGGATGGTAGATATAGGTTTTTGTAATCTGAAAATATAAAAACAGCAAAGTAACTAGTAACAAAAGTGAGCGAAAACGGTATTGCAATGCTTCGAAACAAGGCCTAGGGTTCATACTTTCACTAGTGCAAGTTCTCTCAACAATGATAACATAATTAGATCATATAACAATCCCTCAACGTGCAACAAAGAGTCACTCCAAAGTCACTAATAGCGGAGAATAAACGAAGAGATTATTGTAGGGTACGAAACCACCTCAAAGTTATTATTTCTGATCGATCTACTGGGCTATTCTTATAAGTGTCACAAACAGCCCTAGAGTTTGTACTAAAATAACACCTTAAGACACACATCAACCAAAACCCTAATATCACCTAGATACTCCAATGTCACCACAAGTATCCGCGGGTTTGAGTATACGATATGCATCACACAATCTCAGATTCATCTATTCAAACCAACACAAAGAACTTCAAAGAGTGCCCCAATGTTTCTACCGGAGAGTCAAGACGAAAACGTGTGCCAACCCCTATGCATAAGTTCACAAGGTCACAGAACCCGCAAGTTGATCACCAAAACATACATCAAGTGGATCACGTGAATATCCCATTGTCACCACAGATAAACACATAAACACATGCAAGTCATACATCAAGTGTTCTCAAATCCTTAAAGACTCAATCCGATAAGATAACTTCAAAGGGAAAACTCAATTCATTACAATAAGGTAGAGGGGGAGAAACATCATAAGATCCAACTCTAATAGCAAAGCTCGCGGTACATCAAGATCGTGCCAAATCAAGAACACGAGAGAGAGAGAGAGAGAGATCAAACACATAGCTACTGGTACATACCTTCAGCCCCGAGGGTGAACTACTCCCTCCTCGTCATGGAGACCGCCGGGATGACGAAGATGGCCACCGGTGATGATTTCCCCCTCCGGCAGGGTGCCGGAACGGGCTCCCAATTGGTTTTTGGTGGTTACAGAGGCTTGCGGCGGCGGAACTCCCGATCTAGGTTTATTTCTGGGGGTTTCTGTATTTATAGGAATTTTTGGCGTCGAGAACAAGTCGGGGGGGTCCACGAGGAGCCCACAAGACCGAAGGGCGCGCCCTAGGGGGGGAGCGCCCTCCACCCTTGTGGATGACTCGTGGCTCTTTTGGCCCAACTCTTTTGCTTAGGGGGCTTCTTCTGGTCCATAAAAAATCACCGTAAATTTTCAGCTCATTTGGACTCCGTTTGATATTCCTTTTCTGCGAAACTCAAACACAAGGAAAAAACAAAAACTGGCACTGGGCTCTAGGTTAATAGGTTAGTCCCAAAAATCATATAAAATAGCATATAAATGCATATAAAACATCCAAGATTGATAATATAATAGCATGGAACAATCAAAAATTATAGATACGTTGGAAACGTATCAAGCATCCCCAAGCTTAATTCCTGCTCGTCCTCGAGTAGGTAAATGATAAAAACAGAATTTTTGATGTGGAATGCTACCTAACATATTTATCAATGTAATTTTCTTTATTGTGGCATGAATGTTCAGATCCATAAGATTCAAAACAAAAGTTTAATATTGACATAAAAACGATAATACTTCAAGCATACTAATAAAGCAATCATGTCTTCTCAAAATAACATGGCCAAAGAAAGTTATCCCTACAAAATCATATAGTCTGGCTATGCTCCATCTTCATCACACAAAATATTCAAATCATGCACAACCCCGATGACAAGCCAAGCAATTGTTTCATACTTTTGATGTTCTCAAACCTTTTCAACTTTCACGCAATACATGAGCGTGAGCCATGGACATAGCACTATAGGTGGAATAGAATATGGTGGTTGTGGAGAAGACAAAAAGAAGGAGATAGTCTCACATCAACTAGGCGTATCAACGGGCTATGGAGATGCCCATCAATAGATATCAATGTGAGTGAGTAGGGATTGCCATGCAATGGATGCACTAGAGCTATAAGTTTATGAAAGCTCAAAAAAAGAAACTAAGTGGGTGTGCATCCAACTTGCTTGCTCATGAAGACCTAGGGCAATTTGAGGAAGCCCATCATTGGAATATACAAGCCAAGTTCTATAATGAAAATTTCCCACTAGTATATGAAAGTGACAACATAGGAGACTCTCTATCATGAAGATCATGGTGCTACTTTGAAGCACAAGTGTGGTAAAAGGATAGTAGCATTGCCCCTTCTCTCTTTTTCTCTCATTCATTTTTTTTGGGCTCTCTCTTTTTTATTTTATTTTTCATCTGGAGTCTCATCCCGACTTGTGGGGGAATTATAGTCTCCATCATCCTTTCCTCACATGGGACAATGCTCTAATAATGAAGATCATCACACTTTTATTTACTTACAACTCAAGGATTACAACTCGATTCTTAGAAAAAAATATGACTCTATATGAATGCCTCTGGCGGTGTACCGGGATGTGCAATGAATCAAGAGTGACATGTATGAAAGAATTATGAACAGTGGATTTGCCACAAATACGATGTCAACTACATGATCATGCAAAGCAATATGACAATGATGAAGCGTGTCATAATAAACGGAACGATGGAAGTTGCATGGCAATATATCTCGGAATGGCTATGGAAATGCCATAATAGGTAGGTATGGTGGCTGTTTTGAGGAAGGTATATGGTGGGTGTATG
This sequence comes from Thinopyrum elongatum, assembly GCA_011799875.1. NCBI lineage: Eukaryota > Viridiplantae > Streptophyta > Magnoliopsida > Poales > Poaceae > Thinopyrum > Thinopyrum elongatum. The sequence goes on along the minus strand of CM022300.1, from coordinate 335,048,307 downwards.
GTACCGGCAAAAGTTGCGCGGCACTAGAGAGGCTAGCAATGGTGGAAGAGTGAGAGTGCGTATAATCCATGGACTCAACATTAGTCATAAAGAACTCACATACTTATTGCAAAAGTCTATTAGCTATCGAAACAAAGTATTACACGCATGCTCCTAGGGGGATAGATTGGTAGGAAAAGACCATCGCTCGTCCCCGACCACCACTCATAAGGAAGACAATCAATAAATAAATCATGCTCCGACTTCATCACATAACGGTTCACCATACGTGCATGCTACGGGAATCACAAACTTCAACACAAGTATTTCTACAATCCACAATTACTCACTAGCATGACTCTAATATCACCATCCTCATATCTCAAAACAATCATAAGGAATCAAACTTCTCATAGTATTCAATGCACTTTATATGAAAGTTTTTATTATATCCCTCTTGGATGCCCATCATATTAGGAATAAATTCATAACCTAAGCAAATTACCATGTTGTTTAGAGAGACTCTCAAAACAATCATAAGGAATCAAACTTCTCATAGTATTCAATGCACTTTATATGAAAGTTTTTATTATATCCCTCTTGGATGCCCATCATATTAGGACTAAATTCATAACCTAAGCAAATTACCATGCTGTTTAGAGAGACTCTCAAAATAATATAAGTAAAGCATGAGAGTTCAACAATTTCTTCAAAATAAAACCACCGCCGTGCTCTAAAAAGATATAAGTGAAGCACTAGAGCAACTGACAAACTACTCCAAAAAGATATAAGTGAAGATCAATGAGTGGTCAAATAATTATGTTGCTATGTGAAGACTCTCTTCTCATCAAAGAATTTCAGATCTTAAGTACTTTATTCAAACAGCAAGCAAAACAAAATAAAATGACATTCTAAAAATAGCACACATCGTGTGAAGAAGCAAAAACTTAGGCTCAACCGATACTAACCGATAATTCTTGATGAAGAAAGGTGGGATGCCTACCGGGGCATCCCCAAGCTTGAGCTTTTGTGTCTCCTTAATTCCTTTTATATCACGGTTTCCCTAAATCTTAAAAACTTCATCCACACAAAACTCAACAAGAACTCGTGAGAAAAGTTAGTATAAATCAAATGCAAAACCTTATCATTCTCTACTGTAGCAAATCACTAAAATTATTATTTTACATTGCATACTAAATGCCTCTGCATATTCAATACTCCTATCCTCAAATAGAATCATTAAACAAGTAAACATATGCAAACAATGCAAACATAACAGCAATCTGTCTAAACAGGACAGTCTATAAACAGTGCAATTGTACTCATACTTCCCTAACTCCAAAAATTCTGAAAAAATAACACACTGTATAAAATTTGTTGTTACTCATTGTGAAAAACTTTTAAGATTTTACCACGTTCTAACTTTCCAGAAGAATTCAGACAATGATAGAAAACTTTCTGTTTTCAAATCAGCAACATATAGACTTGCAAAATAAGCATGGTAAAGGCTACACTTGACATTTTTATTGAACTAAAAGATGAAGGACATTAATATAAATAACAGAAAGCAAATACTAATAAAATAAATTGACGCTCCAAGCAAAACTCATATCATGTGACGAATAAAAATATAGCTCCAAGTAAGGTTACCAATAATGTTGGAGACGAAAGAGGGGATGCCTTCCGGGGCATCCCCAAGCTTAGTTGCTTGGATCTTACTTGAATATTACCTTGGGGTGCCTTGGGAATCCCCAAACTTAGGGTCTTGTCACTCCTTATTCTCCTCATATCGGTATCTCACCCAAAACTTGAAAACTTCAATCACACAAAACTTAACGGAACTTCGTGAGATGGGTTAGTATGATAAAAGAAATCATTCACTTTGGTACTGTCAAGACAAGATTCATAATTTTTCTCACATGATGCCTACTGTACCCTATCATTTCTACAATTTATATTAAGCAATATAAGCCACAGAAACTAGAAAACAAGCAAACTATGCATTGAAAACAGAATCTGTCAAAAACAGAACAGTATGCAAAGATTTGAATTGTAGTCATACTTATGTTACACCAAAAATTCTGAAAACTTATTACAACGTAGAAAATTTGTATAACAATCAACTGTAAAAAATTCAGAGATTTTCCACGTTCCAATAAAATATAGGAATTTCTGTACTGGACGCAAAAGTTTCTGTTTTTGCACAGAATCAAGTCAACTATCATCCACACTATCCCAAAGGCTTTACTTGGCACTTTATTGAAACAAAAGCTATAAAACATGATTACTAAAGTATCCTAATCTTGTGAACATACAAAAACAGTAGGTAGAAACATTGGGTTGTCTCCCAACAAGCACTTTTCTTTAATGCCTTTTAGCTAGGCATGATGATTTCAATGATGCTCACATAAAAGATAAGAATGGAAACATAATGGAAGCATCATGAAGAATATGACTAGAACATTTAAGTCTAACCCACTTCCTATGCATAGGGATTTTGTGAGCAAACAATTTAAGGGAGCAAGAATCAAATAGCATAGGAAGGTAAAACAAGCATGACTTCAAGATTTTCAACACATAAAGAGGAAACTTGATATTATTGTAATATGTAAAAGCATAAGTTCCTCTCTCATAATAATTTTCAGTAGCATCATGAATGAACTCAACAATTGTCGTGGTATTTTCGTAGGAGTGGACAGGGGGCACCGCATCGCGGCAGATGCCAGCGGGTGGCTTATCGTGGGTGGAGCAAGGCTACAGTGGAATATCCGGGATGGGTATGCGAATAGCACGCGGTGGTTTACCCAGGTTCGGGGCTCTCCGGAGAGATAATACCCCTACTCCTGCATGTCTGAATATATATATATATGCAGTGTACAGTAGCAGTACAGAGTGCTCCTGGAGCTGTATCTGAGATCAGTGCCGTGGGCATCTGACCTCGTATATGTATGTGTGTGATGTGAGAATCAGGGGCAACATGCCCGTGAGTGTGGCCCGATGGATGTGGTGGTGGGCTTGGCCCTTTTATAGTGTGAGGTAGCTTGGGAGCTAGGCATGATGGGTGGTGGCCCACCCACCAACTATACTATTGGAGATGTCATGCGAGGCTATAGTGCGCCACTATTGCTCAACAGTGCCAAGTCCAGCCGTCTCGTCCGTGTCGCGTCAGATGGGACATCGTAGTTGACTTCACGTAGCAGGCCGGCTGGAGCAGCCGGACGAGGAGCCGTCTGGAGCAGCCGGGTGGCGGGCCGGCCGGGGCAGCCGGACGGGGAGCTGTCTGGAGCGGCCGGGTGGCGAGCCGGCCGGGGCAGCCGGACGGGGAGCCGTCTGGAGCGGCCGGGTTGCGAGCCAGCCGGAGCAGCCGGACTGAGGGGTGTCAGCCGCCCCGATGTCTTGAATTGTCGTTTTGCCGTCTTTGGGGTACCCGGGGGTCATTCCCCCGACAGTAGCCTCTAGGCAACTTGGAAAAGTTGAGCGGAGGGTTTTTAGCGGGCGTTGATGTAGAAGATGTCGATGACGGCCGGCTGTGGACCGCAGTCGGCGCGGCTTGCTTCCGGCGGGGGCGCGCGAGCGCACCCGCTGGGTGTAGCCTCCGAGCCTCCAGGCAACTTGGAAAAGTTGGGCGGAGGGTTTTCGCGGTTGTTGGTGCAGACAATGGCGTCGAGGGGCCGGTTGCAGCCGGCGGCGGGTGTGCAACAGGCGCGGCATGTTCCGAGTGGGGGCACGCAAGTGCACCCGCTGGGTGTAGCCTTTGAGCCTCCGGGCAACTTGGAAAAGTTGGGCGGAGGGTCTTGTTGTTGAAGAAGTTGTTGATGAGAACCGGCTGCGGGCGCGCGGCCGGACCGGCTTGCTTCCAGCGGGGGCGCGCCGGTGCACCCGCTGGGTGTAGCCTCCGAGCCTCCAGACGACTCGAAGAGTCGGGCGGAGGGTTTTCGCTGCTTTGTCTTGTCCCGTGAGGTCCGTGCCGCCTGACGGTCGTGGAAAACTGCCAGGCGCGGATGCCTGCTGGTGGGTGCGTGCTGCAGCCAGGCGCGGACGCGGGGTCCACCGGCTGCTGGGCACGGGGCCTTGCCGGGCGCGGACGCGGGGTCCGCTGGCAGCTGGCCGCGGCGCCCTGCCGGGCGCGGCATGCTGTCGGGCGCGGCATGCTGCCGGGCACGGACGCGGGGTCCGCTGACTGAAGCTGTCGGGCGCGGACACAGGGTCCACCTACTGAAGCTGTCAGGCGCGGACGCGGGGTCCGCCGACTGATGCTGTCGGGCGCGGACGCGGGGTCCGCCGACTGATGTTGTCGGGCGCGGACGCGGGGTCCGCCGACTGAAGCTGTCGGGCGCGAACGCAGGGTCCGCCAACTAATGTTGTCGATGACAGCCGGCTACGGGCTGCAGCCGGCACGGCTTGCTTCCAGTGGGGGCGCGCCAGCGCACCCACTGGGTGTAGCCTCCGGGCGAGGAGCGGTTCGCCATGGTGATGATCGTGCAAAAAGACAAGGTTAGTCCGCGCAGATATATCAAATGTTTGCTTTTAGCATTGCAAGTGTTATGCGGAGGGTGCCGACTCGGTTTCGTCCGAGCCCCCTTCAATCTTTTTCATGTCCCCTCCGCTCTTTGGCTTGTGCTCTCGCTAGCCGGACAGCCGCGTGACGGTCTGTGGCTGAGAGTGGGCCGCGGAGTGAAGCGTATAGTACTCAGACTCTGGGAGCATATTCGACCGAGCAGATACTCATAAAGCAAACGGCCAAGTCGCCTGAACCGTTTTTATTCCTGGACGTTTTTCGCGTGGGGTGACCTCCAGCGTTTGCTCTAGCTAGCCGGACAGCCGCGCTGCTGTCTGTAGCTGAGACGAAGAGTGGGCCTTTGGTACCGTACACACTACTAAGCCGTCTGCGGGAGCGAACGAATGGGGCCTAGCGGCTAGCCTCCGGGCCGAGACTAGCTGGCGCCGGGGCGAACAGTGATGCGACTGATAAAAATGCGAAGATAGCCCCCAAGGTCGCTCGGGGTTATCCGTGTTTGCACGTGGTGCAAAAAATATGCGGGTGAGGAGCTCACATTGCTTTGACGCAGACGAGGCGGAGGTTGACGAAGATAGCCGGCGCAGCTTGGCGCACGCGGAGCACGCCGGCACACCCGCTGGGGGTAGACTTCGAGCCTCCGGGTGCTCGAAGGGGGTCCAGCCGGTCGAAACCGACCGACCAGGCATCGAGGCGGACGGGCAGTCGGGCGGGCTCTCCAGCCGACCCGGCGTCGGAGCAGGAGGCGGTCGAGCCGGCTCTCCAGCCGGCCCGGCGTCGGAGCAGGAGGCGGACTGTCCGGCCAGACGGCGACGCAGGCAGGCCGAACAGCCGGCAGGGTTGCGACTCGACGCGCAATTGATTTTTTTTTTAGCCGACTTGAGCAGCCGGCACCACTCTTGTGGCCGTTTTGAAGCAAGCAGCCGAACCGTTTTTTTTTTTGCTAGCAGCCGGAACCTTTCTATTTTTTAGCTCCAGCCGGCCTCTCGGGCAGCCGGCGTACAGAGAGCGGAGCGACAGGAAGCCGGCGCGCGGGCTGGAGGCGGCCGGCTGCAGCGGCAAGCCGGCGCGCGCGGACGGCGGCAGGGAGCCCGGGCGGAGCGGGGTGCGGCCGGAGGCAGAGGCGGTCGAGGCGGAGCCGGCCCGGAGCAGGGCGGGCGCGCGGGGGCGACCGAGGCGAGGCAAAGCCGGCCCGTCGTAGGCTGGGCGGCGGAGGCGGCTTGGAGCACAGCTGTGGACGGGGGCGACGCGGGAGACGGCGCTGCGGAGCCGGCACGGGGCCGAACCCGGCCGGGCGCGGAGAGGCGACCCGGAGCAGGGCGACGCGAGGAGGCACGGGCGTGAGCAGCCGGGCCAGCCGGAGTGGCGGAGGCGGCCACGGGGCGCGGCAGCGGCCGGCCGAGGGGCCGTGGCTACGGCCGGTGGCGGGTCGAGGACGCAACCCACCATGGGCGGGGGCGGACCGGCGCGGAGACGGCCGGCCAGGCGCGAAGGAGGAGGCAGCCCAGAAGCCGGGAGCAGGACAAGGCCGGTGCAGGAGGGAGGCGGCACGGGGAGGAGAGCTTGGCGCGAGTTCGGTGGAGTCGGCCAGCTCGGGGGTGCAGGGACGGAGCCGGCGGGCAGGGCGCGAGGGCGGCCGGTCGGACGGGTGCGGCGGTCACAAGGGCGAGCCGGCACATGCGCGAGGAGGTAGCTAGACGCGGGAGTCGGCTTGGCCTGGAGCGGAGGCGGCGGAGCGGGCCGTGTGGTCGGCTTGCGGGCGAGGCGGAGGACGCCGGGTGCTCGGATGCGCATGGAGGGGCAGAGCAGGCCGTCGCCCTTGGCGGGGCGGCGCTGTGGAGCGGGGCAGAGGGCCAGCCGGCTAGGCAGGGCGGACCCAGGCCGCGGGCGGAGACGGTCCGGCAGGGGCGAAGCCGGTGGCCGGGATGGCACGGACACCGGCCTGAGCAGCGGGCGCGCAGCCGGCATGACGAGCAGCCGACGCGGGCGGTGGTGGAGCGGCGATGTGGAGGTGGCGACCTGGCGGGCATGGAGGAGGTTGGGGTCGCGGCCGCGCTCGGGGGAGACTAGGGTTGGGGACGGGGTGGTTGGCCTGGACGCCGACGAAGCCGGACGTAGGCGGCGGCCTTGTGGCAGGGAGCTCGGGCTCCTCCCCTCATGTGCATGGGCGCAAGAAGGCATGGCCGCTCGGGGCCGTTGCCGAGGACTCGGGCTGCAGGAGACCTTCCATGGCACGAGGGAGCGGAGGCGACGTGCGTGGAGCAGAGGCCCGGGCGCGTAGCGGAGGCGGCGAGCTGCGAGCTGCCAGAGAAGCTCGAGCAGAGGAGGCTCGAGGCGCGTGGATGGAGGCGGAGAGAGCCAGAGCCTGGGCACAAGAGCTAGTAGTAGCGTCCATGTGTGTTCTTGAGCGAGAGGAGAGGAGCCTAGCCTTGTGGTCAGAGGAGACGAAGGAGGTGACCCGCAGCGACGCTGCCGGAGCTGCGGTGGAGCACGGACGCCGGGGGCGCTCGGGAGCGGATGGACGGCGAGGACGAGGCGCTGTTAAAGGACGGCGCTGCCGGCCGGGACGACGGCGAGGTTCACGCGACCGGCTGGCCTGATGCACGCACACGACCAAAGCTAGCTAGCTAAGCTAGCACGCACGCGGCGCAATCGATTGGCCCTGCTAGCTAGCTTGGCACGTGTGTGTGCATGTATAGGAGAACCCCTCACCGCCCAGGTGTTCGCACAGGGAGGGAGGCGTGGTCAGAGAGGACGGGTGTAGCGCGATGGGCATGCGGACGCCCCGGGCGCCGGAGCGGCGCGACGTCGTAGAGGCAGAGCAGAGCCTCCTGGAGCCGAAGCAGCGGGCGTGCGGACTGACGATAGATGATGAAGACACGCCACCCCGCACAGAGGCGCGCGCGGGGAGCTCGGAGGTGGACAGTGTCGAGGCTGACGGCGAGGACGCGGCGTGCCGCACGGTCGCCCCGGGGGCGCGTTGATGTAGAGCCCTCGAGCGCGGCCAGAGAGACGGCTGCGACGTCGCGACCGTGATGACAAAGATGGTCCCGCCCGGACCCCGATTCCAGCAGCAACTAGCCTCACGGTGGGCGCCAACTGTCGTGGTATTTTCGCGGGAGTGGCCAGGGGGCACCGTGTCACGGCAGATGCCAGCGGGTGGCTTATCGTGGGTGGAGCAAGGCTACAGTGGAATATCCGGGATGGGTATGCGAATAGCACGCGGTGGTTTACCCAGGTTCGGGGCTCTCCGGAGAGATAATACCCCTACTCCTGCATGTCTGAATATGTATATGTAGTGTACAGTAGCAGTACAGAGTGCTCCTGGAGCTGTATCTGAGATCAGTGCCATGGGCGTCTGACCTCGTATATGTATGTGTGTGATGTGAGAGTCAGGGGCAACATGCCCGTGAGTGTGGCCCGATGGATGTGGTGGTGGGCTTGGCCCTTTTATAGTGTGAGGTAGCTTGGGAGCTAGGCATGGTGGGTGGTGGCCCACCCACCAACTACACTATTGGAGATGTCATGCGAGGTGGCGCGCGATGCAGGCTATAGTGCGCCACTATTGCTCAACAATGCTAGGTACAGCCATCTCGACTGTGTCGCGTCAGATGGGACACCGTAGTTGAATTCGCGTAGCAGGCCGGCAGGAGCTGCCGGACGGGGAGTCGTCTGGAGCAGCCGGGTGGCGGGCCGGACGGGGAGCCGTCTGGAGCGGTCGGGTGGCGAGCCGGCCGGGGCAGCCGGACGGGGAGCCGTTTGGAGCGGCCGGGTTGCGAGCCGGCCGGAGCAGCCGGACTGAGGGGCGTCAGCCGCCCCGATGTCTTGAATTGTCGTTTCGCCGTCTTTGGGGTACCCGGGGGTCATTCCCCCGACAACAATATAGCTATCACATAAAGCATTCTTTTCATGATTCACAAGCATAGAAAGTTTATTACTCTCCACATAAGCAAATTTATTCTCATGAATAGTAGTGGGAGCAAACTCAACAAAATAAGTATCATGTGAGGCATAATCCAATTGAAAATTAAAATCATGATGACAAGTTTCATGGTTATCATTATTCTTTATAGAATACATGTCATCACAATAACCATCATAGATAGGAGGCATGCTTTCATCATAATAAATTTGCTCATCAAAACTTGGGGGACTAAAAATATCAACTTCATCAAACATAGCATCCCCAAGCTTGTAGCTTTGCATATCATTAGCATCATGGATATTCAAAGAATTCATACTAACAACATTGCAACCATGCTCATTATTCGAAAATTTAGTGCCAAACATTTTATTGACTTCTTCTTCTAACACTTGAGCACAATTTTCCTTTCCATCATTTTCACGAAAGACATAAAAAAGATGAAGCATATGAGGCAACCTCAATTCCATTTTTTTGTAGTTTTCTTTTATAGACTAAACTAGTGATAAAATAAGAAACTAAAAGATTCAATTGCAAGATCTAAAGATATACCTTCAAGCACTAACCTCCCCGGCAACGGCGCTAGAAAAGAGTTTGATGTCTACTACGCAACCTTCTTCTTGTAGACTCGTGTTGGGCCTCCAAGCGCAGAGTTTTGTATGACAGCAGCAAATTTCCCTCAAGTGGATGACCTAAGGTTTATCAATCCGTGGGAGGCGTAGGATGAAGATGGTCTCTCTCAAACAACCCTGCAACCAAATAACAAAGAGTCTCTTGTGTCCCCAACACACCCAATACAATGATAAATTGTATAGGTGCACTAGTTTGACGAAGAGATGGTGATACAAGTGCAATATGGATGGTAGATATAGGTTTTTGTAATCTGAAAATATAAAAACAGCAAGGTAACTAGTAACAAAAGTGAGCAAAAACGGTATTGCAATGCTTCGAAACAAGGCCTAGGGTTCATACTTTCACTAGTGCAAGTTCTCTCAACAATGATAACATAATTAGATCATATAACAATCCCTCAATGTGCAACAAAGAGTCACTCCAAAGTCACTAATAGCGGAGAATAAACGAAGAGATTATTGTAGGGTACGAAACCACCTCAAAGTTATTCTTTCTGATCGATCTACTGGGCTATTCCTATAAGTGTCACAAATAGCCCTAGAGTTCGTACTAAAATAACACCTTAAGACACACATCAACCAAAACCCTAATGTCACCTAGATACTCCAATGTCACCACAAGTATCCGCGGGTTTGATTATACGATATGCATCACACAATCTCATATTCATCTATTCAAACCAACACAAAGAACTTCAAAGAGTGCCCCAAAGTTACTATCGGAGAGTCAAGACGAAAATGTGTGCCAACCCCTATGGATAAGTTCACAAGGTCACAGAACCCGCAAGTTGATCACCAAAACATACATCAAGTGGATCACGTGAATATCCCATTGTCACCACATATAAACACATGTAAGACATACATCAAGTGTTCTCAAATCCTTAAAGACTCAATCCGATAAGATAACTTCAAAGGGAAAACTCAATTCATTACAAGAAGGTAGAGGGGGAGAAACATCATAAGATCCAACTCTAATAGCAAAGCTCGCGGTACATCAAGATCGTGCCATATCAAGAACACGAGAGAGAGAGAGAGAGAGAGATCAAACACATAGCTACTGGTACATACCCTCAGCCCCGAGGGTGAACTACTCCCTCCTCGTCATGGAGACCGCCGGGATGACGAAGATGGCCACCGGTGATGATTTCCCCCTCCGGCAGGGTGCTGGAACGGGCTCCCAATTGGTTTTTGGTGGGTACAGAGGCTTGCGGCGGCGGAACTCCCGATCTAGGTTTATTTCTGGGGGTTTCTGTATTTATAGGAATTTTTGGCATCGAGAACAAGTCAGGGGGTCCACAAGGAGCCCACAAGACCGGAGGGCGCGCCCTCCACCCTTGTGGATGACTCGTGGCTCTTCTGGCCCAACTCTTTTGCTTCGGGGGCTTTTTCTGGTCCATAAAAAATCACCGTAAATTTTCAGCTCATTTGGACTCCGTTTGATATTCCTTTTCTGCGAAACTCAAAAACAAGGAAAAAACAGAAACTGGCACTGGGCTCTAGGTTAATAGGTTAGTCCCAAAAATCATATAAAATAGCATATAAATGCATATAAAACATCCAAGATGGATAATATAATAGCATGGAACAATCAAAAATTATAGATACGTTGGAGACGTATCAATCTTCCTCTTTTTTTCCCGCATCTTGAAATATTCTTCAGCGTTGACAACACTTTCTCTAAGCCTATCTCTGTTCTCTTCCTCATACATGCTCCAAAGCTTTACTAGGCACATCTTCAAAGACTGTGGCCACTCTTGATCAACCCACTCCAGGTAAGAACACTTTTGTTCATCCTATAATATTTAAAACTAAATCAGTAACAATTGTAGGGAAAATGGGTTTCTAGCAACATAGAAAATCACCACATACATATTTTGAAAAACTGAAGAAACGCGTTAATTATGACATATCTTCTCAAAAAGATCAATGTGCAAATGAATTAATTGCTGCTGAGACAACAACTAAATTCAGAAACATCACAAGCTATAATTAACTGCAACAACGCTACAAGTTCTTAGTCATGTACTATAAATAAAAAATTGAACATTTTATAAGGAAACTAAATATAACTGCAACAGCATAGCGACAGTGTTTGGATGACATCAAATTGATACTAACAGATGTGTACATGCACAAAATTACTAACATAGAACTAATAGCACTAAGGCCGGCCACTATGTATGCCAAAACTGGTGTTAAGACAACTGTTGCTATATTTGGCACCGGTACCCTGCACTGCCGAGCCGATACCAGAAGAAAAATTCAGGGAACCGGACTCCGGAGCACCTAGTTGCTCCGATGCCCAGTTCCTTCATGCCATAAAGTTTTAGTATTTTACTGCTTGGCTGCTCGGATGTGTGGAGCAAAGTTGCTGCACAAACTGCTGAAGCGGTGCCAAATAATTTTCTATTGGCACCGCTGATGAGATGGCAACATTTTTAGATACTAGGTACAAACTGTGACACTGTCTAAAACACATCGAGCATAACATAGCACAGTGAGAGTGTCTGAATCACATCTAACAAATGATTTGTAACAACAAAAGTGGGGCTAACCTTCTCTGCACATGCCAGAAACTTCCTCCCACTATCCACAGATTCAAACGCAACTAGCTTCACGCATGGAGATTGATGGTGATAACGAGCAGGTAGATCTTCAGCCACGCCGCTCCATTCATTGCAAGTGATGGTCGTAGGGAGCTACAAGAGGAAGAAATGACTCAAATCGACCGCCGGGTTAAAATCCTTAATTCCAAATCATAACCTGAGAGAGAGGAGAGAGGCATACTCCGGTGCTGAAAGAGTCGTCGGAAGATGAGGAACCGCTTGAGAGGTCATTGAAGAAGACCATGGCGACCGTGGCAGTCGGATGTGAGACGGCGAGAGCGAGGAAGCGGCTATAGCTTGTGAAGAAAGGAAGAAGGAAATAGGGGAAATGTGACTTGTAGTCGGAGAGAAAAGGGGGTGGAGAGGGGGGAAGAGTTAGATATTTCAGCGGTAGGCCAAAAAATTTCAAAGGTGGAGGGAAACTTTGCGCACGGTGCCGCCGGACACCATTCACTTTGAACGAATGTGTGCATCGCCAACGATTCTTCTGCTTTACGCACATGCGATGAGTTTGATCATTCAAATTTTGGTTGAAATTTCCCTAGGTACTGTGCTCATCCATGTCATTGCATAATTTAACATCGCTTGCTAATTTGGGTACACAAAAGAGCCTATAGCACACAGACCACACTTACTGAATCGAGTAGTTTTAGTAATTAAACAGAGCCAGTTGACCTAAACATTTCTCTAACAAAAGACCAGTGTTATAAACAAAGGCTAAGTACGCATAATTTTAAAAAAGCCGTCGATGCGCCGCCCTATGCCTCGCCGGTGTAAGATGAGACGTCAATGACTTGTCCTTGCGACAAGCCGCCGTTGGTGGACTCCATGTTCCCAGGCTGAAGTCGACCGCATCGTCGTCGTCATCCTTGTCCTCGGTGCTGCCCTCAAGGTTGTAGTACTCGTAGTAGTGGCTGCGCCAGAGCTCGCGTTGGTAGTCCACCGCCAACTCCTCGACGAACAGGCTCTTCTCTACATCCTCCTCAGCCATGCGCAACTCCTCCTCCCGGCGGTCATCGATCTCCGACACCTCCTGCATCTCCAGCTCCCGCTCGGTGATCTCATGAGGAAGCAGGTGCTCCATGGCCTTTGTCGCATTTTTGGACGTGGGTTGCATGCTGGATTCTAAGGAGGTCTGGAATATCTTGGCATGGGCGTCCTTGATCTTGGCGTGGATGGCCTGGACTCGGGCCAGGGCGACATCGGCGGCACGGACAGCTGCTCGAGCGCTCTCGGTGTTTCCAGCCGTTGTCGCAGCAGCTGCTGCAGCCGTCTCGGCTACTGCAGCTACCCTGTCAGCTGCCGCAGATGCCCTCTAGGCGGATGCAGCCGCGCTCTCGGCGTAGGCGGCGGCGCTCGGGGAGGACGCGGCCATCGTACGGGCCCTCACGAAGCGACTCCACAGTGTCATTCTTTGAAAGAAGGGGCTGGGGAATGGGGATCAGGGATTCATGGATTTGGGGGTGACCGGCACTAGAGCAGACGAAGCCGACAAAGCTTATGGAGTAAGACTTAAATAGACCCATGAATTTTTCATCACAAACGGTTCGTACAACAAACTGTGTGTGATGTTGTTGATTTTTTGTAATAGTTGTGAAAGACGAATTTGGAGTATAGTGGCAACGGATGGTGTTTTAAATGTACAAGAAAATTTTGTACCATTAAAATATACTAATACAACTGTCATGTTAAAATTTGGAAATTATAAGGGTTCATTTGACCTTTTTAAGACATTTAAATGATTTTATAGCCATTTAATGACCGTAATTCATATTTGAACTACATGTACAAGCAACAGCTAACCATAACGGTTTGAAAAATCATATTTGTGTACTTGTGTGCGAGTTAATTCCATGTGCAGTAAATTGGAAGGAATTTTCAGACATATTGGTGTCACGGCTTGGACACCAAGCATTGAGTGCCATGCCATTTAAATTCCAAAAAATTCAAAAATGACCAGAAATACATGAAACCTTGCTTGACGTAATAGCATGGCACCAAGATGTTGTGGTAAAAAAATTGGCATGTTTGGTGAAAGTTTGGACACACACCACTCACAAACCGGAGCAAACTCAATAGAAGGCTCGTGATTCCGAGAGGGAACAATGCATGTTTGATGATGAACCGGCGATAGCTTCCTATTATGGCCTTCAAACTTTTTCTACCGTTAACGTGCACTAATACAACTGTCATGTTAAAATTTGGAAATTATAAGGGTTCATCTGGCCTTTTTAAGACATTTAAGTGATTTTATAGGCATTTAATGGTCGTAATTCAAATTTGAACTACATGTACATGCAATAGCTAACCATAATGGTTTGGAAAATCATATTTGTGTACTTGTGTGCGAGTTAATTCCATGTGCAGTAAATTGGAAGGAATTTTCAAACATATTGGTGTCACGGCTTGGACACAAGCATCGAGTGCCATTGCATTTAAATTCCAAAAAAAATCAAAAATGACCAAAAATACATGAAACCTTGCTTGACGTAATGGCATGGCACCAAGATGTTGTGGTAAAAAATTGTCCTGTTTGGCAAAAGTTTGGACACACACCCCTCACAAACCGGAGCAAACTCACTAGAAGGCTCGTGGTTCCGAGAGGGAACAATGCATGTTTGATGATGAACCGGCGATAGCTTCCTCTTATGGCCTTCAAACTTTTTCTACCGTTAACGTGCACTAATACAACTGTCATGTTAAATTTTGGAAATTTTCAGGGGTCATTTGACTTATTTAAGACATTTAAGTGATTTTCTAGCCATCTAATGACCGTAATTCAAATTTGAACTACATGTACATGCAACAGCTAACCATAACTGTCTGGAAAATCATATTTGTGTACTTGTGTGCGAGTTAATTCCATGTGCAGTAAATTGGAAGGAATTTTCAAACATATTGGTGTCACGGATTGGACACAGGCATCGAGTTCCATGGCATTTAAATTCCAAAAAAAATAAAAAATGATCAGAAATTCATGAAACCTTGCTTGACATAATGGCATGGCACCAAGATGCTCTGGTTAAAAAATTGGCCTGTTTGGTGAAAATTTGGAAACACACCCCTAAAAAACCGGAGCAAACTCACTAGAAGGCTCGCGGTTTTCGAGAGGGAACAAAGCATGTTTTGATGATGAACCGGCGATAGCTTCCTCTTATGGCCTTCCAACCTTTTCTACCATTAACGTGCACTAATACAACTGTCGTGTTAAAATTTGGAAATTTGTAGGGGTCATTTAACCTTTTTAAGACATTTAAGTGATTTTCTAGCCATTTAATGACCGTAATTCAAATTTGAACTACATGTACATGCAACGGCTAACCATAACAGTTTGAAAAATCATACTTGTGTACTTGTGTGCGAGTTAATTCCATGTGCAGTAAATTGGAAGGAGTTTTCAAACATATTGGTGTCACGGCTTGGACACAAGCATCCAGTGCCATGGTAACACAAAATAAGCATTCGTGCCCTATATGAGTAAAGAAAATGTAAATATCTGGCAAGACAACCGGGCCCCACATGATTGGCACTCTATTTCGTGCCTTGAGGTTTGGAAGGTGAGTGGCGCGGGTTATTAATCAGATGTGGTTCTGTATTGGAAACCGTCAGCGATTAAATTCATACACGGCTTTTGTTGCGGGAATCATGTGCAATTCAAACTACACTACTCATAAATTCCGGCGACCAGCGTGTGTACCGTTCCCGTCGATCTAGATTCCGGCCACCAATAAATACTACCATGGTCACGTCGTCCCGCCTGCATTCTCATCTACATCCTCTCCTCGCTCCCCTCCCTCTCTCTCACACAAATCTCTGCCATGGTGGCGCCAATCTGCCCACGCACTGACGAGGAGGCGCCGCCCCCTGAGGACATTCTGTCAAACAGCAGCGTCGAGGAGGGCCCCTATGCGCCGCCGGACGAGGTTGCGCCGGACCCCCCAACTTTGGAGGGGTTTTGGGGCCAGTGCAATCTTTGTCTGTGGAAGTCGCTGCCGCCGGCTAAGAAAGCTAGGCAAGTGGCGTTCAAGAAGGAGATGGCAGAGAAGGAAGCGAGATACCAGGCGGCCTGTGAAGCCCGTGAGGCCGCTTGGAAAAAGGAGGCAGTGGAGCTTTGGGGGGCGGGCGCGTCGACGTGCGGAGGAGGTGTACGAAGACAGGTACTTCGCCAGGAAGGCCAATGGCAGGTAGGCGCCTCATCGCTGCATGGAGGTAGGCCGATAAGCTCCAGTGTGCCACTAACAAGGAGCTCCGGTGGGCGCACAACAAAATGGCAAGATCGTTCACGCTCATCCGCCAGCAAGAGGCAGATCGGTATGTCAAGCGCTGCGAGGCGGAGGAGGCGTAGTACTGCCTCCACACTGGGAAGACGCCGCGCACCAGGGAGCTGCTGGCGAGGAGCTGTCGGAATACTGCCCCCCTAAGGAGGAATTATTAGTTTTAGTATTGTTTGTTTTCAATTTTATGCATTGTACCTGTTTTCGTATACAATTTGTATCTAGCTGTTACCATCCACATATACAGAATAGAAAGCATATATATAAACATATTGAAACAGAACAATATATAAGAACGGAAAACAGAGTACACACATTGAAACAGGGTAATAAACAAAGCAATATTATGATTGTTCTGAATACATAGCGACCCACGTCGAAATGACTCAACAAAATAAACGCGTCCATGACCAGCAGACATTGCCTATGGTAGCTCTTGGCTCTGCCTGAACTCGTGCAGGCGTTCGTCCAAGCAGTCAACACGCTCGCGGTACATCTGGAGCACGATCTCGAGCTCCAAGTTGGCTATTTCATCAGAGATCACCAGCTCAAGGATGTGATGGCCATGTTCCTCTACTGCGCCTAGGTGGACACCTGGGCTAAGGAGGCGGTTGAGACTAGTGACTAGCGCGTTTGCATCAAGCGGGCCGTGGACAAGGCGAATGACATGACCCATGCGAATGATGCGGCAGGCGTCCGATGCAAGTACGGCGCGGTCGGCCTCTGGTGCAAGTACGGCACAGGCGGCCTCTACCTACTCTTGGCGAGGAATGGGGCTACTCACGGGCTGTGTACCCAGCTGCGATGCCCCTGTCGACAGGAGGCAAGCACCAATGAATCCGCTCTTGCTGTGCGGTGCACCGCGCCTCTCGCTCTGCGGCGCTCCAACGGTCTCTCTGTGCGGTGAGCCGCAGCCTATCAGCGCGGACGCGCCTAGCTTGCTCTGCGGCGCACCATCGATCATGTTGTGCTGCGAGCTGCAGCCTCTCGGTGCTGACATGCCTATCTTGATCCGCCGTGCGCCAAGGGTCTGCTCAACCCTGGCGATGACGCGCAGCACGGCGTCATCCATCGCGTTGCCGGGGACACCATCGGCCTCGACGGGCCATGGTGCCTTCTCATTCTCCTTGTCGAGGAGGTTGATGGCAGAGGCGGCTCTTTGGTGGGTTGGCATGCTTGGAAAAGGTGGATGGGCTAGGCTGTGCTTGTTGCCTCGGTGTGTCACGTGCCGCCTAGGTTTATGCGCAATATCGCTGGGTGGCAGCAGGAAACCGATGAGGAAATGGCGGGAAACTATGGCGAGTTCATAAAATGCCATCAATTTATGGAAACTTAGCATAGAAGGAACAGAGAGCTAGCACGACGCATGGGGGCACATTGCTCGCCCAAGGCTATGATCCATATACTTGTGTGCCCAACATAGCACACTATTCACATTAAAGAATACTATTCTGTACATAGAGAGCGTAGATGTTGTGCAGATAGAGCAAATCATGGCAAATGATTAAACTATGGAACAGGTCGATAATGATTTCAAGAATGGCAAACAATAATTTACCAGCAAGCGTCGTTTGCCATGAATACACATAGCTTATTAGCAGGAAATGTCTTTGTTATTATCGGTCTTCCCACACAATTAGTCGGTGCACCCTTGTCAGTTGCCCGAGTTCACCTCACTGTGAACACATTTCTGTTTACGGACCTATTTGTCGTGTATCACACACATCTTGTTTACACGAAACGTTTCTGTTCTCTTGGCTCAACACAAATAGTTCATCCGAGTGAACTGTATGCCCTCTATCGCACACACCTTGATCTAGGTGACCGTTTCTGTTGTGTTCCCTAATCGCAAACAGTTCATCTGAGTGAACTATATGCCATATATCACACACACCTTCATCTGGCTACCTGTTTTTGTTGTTCAGGCTCATCGCAAACAGTTATTTGGAGGGAACCGTATGCCATGCATCGCACACGCAACTATAATCTGAATCGTGTTTGATGTCTCCACCATCGCAAACATTTCGTGTCATTTTTTGACGGTTTTTTAATCACCGTTTGCGATTAATGCTTCACACACAGTTTCCTCGAAGGGTCTCTGATTGTAGTGTCGCCTTTGGACCATCCTGCAGTAGTGGTACATAATAGCATATATATTCGTGTACAAAATAGATTCAAATTTACCTCCTCCATTCCAAAATAATCGTAGTTATAGGATTTTCAAGCGTCAAAATTTCAAAAAGAAGCGCATAATTTAATGAGGTTTTCAAACATACAAGGTCAAATTTAATGTTGTCTATTTAGGTCAATCCTCAAAGTTCAAGAGTACTCTAGACGTGAATGCTTCTGTTTCAAAATTTTGAAGGAAGGGCCAAAAGAGCCTCTACTCACCCAAAACCACGTGAGACCAATGTTTCGTAGAAGGAAATTACTTTTCTAACTCTGACCCGTGAAACCTATCGGCCCGACGTCCAAAGGTCTAAATCGGGGTAGGTTTGTAACTTCATCTAGATGCCACACAACCGCCTCCGAAAAACATTCATACACCGTGGCCGCCTATACACACATGCGCTCGGCCGAAATCGCTCCCGCCCACTATTTGGGACACCTGGGACTACCGTCCTACCCCCGACCCGCAGTAGGTCTGAAACTTAAGGGGGAGGGGAGTTTGTACTTTCCCTGAATTTCAAACAAGCGTGTCCTAGACCGAAACATGGTTCCCCCTTAGCTCCCCCACCCAACACCCCCCACCCCCCCCCCCGTCGCCCCCCCCCCCCCCCCCCCCGTCCGATTCCCCATTCATACTCCATGGGTGCCAAAACTACCTCTCCACCAGCCGCGAAACCCCAGCATCCTCCGTCCGCCACCCCATCCCACCCATCAACCGCCGCCCTCCTCCATCACGCCAGAGTCGATACCCCGATGTCGTCGTCCACCGCAACCGCAACTGCAACGCCCTCCATGGCTAGTAGTTGAAGCCAAGGCCGAGCTGCCTCTAGGACGCCGATGTGCGCCGTACCCGAGCCAGTTCAACCATGCTGTCCTACGCCTCACCGCTGCCGCTCCAATGTTGCCACCCTCCACTGCACCGCAGCTGTTCCCGCTACACCGTCCTTCGCCGCCTCGGATCTACTTCCCCTCCGCCGGCAGACGGCAACCGCAACACAGTCAACAACTTGGCCATGGGTTCGTCCAAGGCTCCACCGTCCTCCACAACATCGGGTCCCCTGGAAAACCGAAGAAGATCACCGCGAAATCAGGAGACACAGCACCGGCAGCCGGAACTGGTACTCCTCTTCCATTATTCGTGCAAATCTTACATGTCTGCTTGCACGGTATTCATCCCACAGAAGACACTAATTGACCGCATCTTACTGCACCTTCTTCCTGATACTAGATGTTCCTAGTAACTCGTGGTGCACAAGGTTTCTCCTCATATACTATTTTACCATAGCTAGAGGTCCGTCGCCCCCCTTGAAAGCACAAGTGCTCCCTGGGTGATTTTGGTAATTAATGTCAACATATCTCTTATTGGACTAATAGTTTTATCTAGTGTATTTCAGACAAGTTCAACAATGGCGTGGAAATTTCAAGAGGATGTGGAACCCCTTCAAGGTGCTAAGGACAAAGATTGGCAAAAGCTCAAGACTCTTCATCTTTATTTTAATGATCCAAGATCACATTGAGTCCATAGGAAAGCCAATACTATTAAAAAGGGATGAGGTGTTGCTTAATGGCTTGCTTGCTCAAATGCTTAGTGATATTACTCCAAAACCCTCAACCACTTTCTCCATCCAAATATGTCAAAACCTTAAACTCCAACTCGGACCCACCAATTCTTTCTATCCGGCGCCACCGAGTTCATATGACATAACCACAGCCAGAAACCCTAACAGTTCGGTCACACCGATATGGATCTTGGTCTCACCGAGATGGCCTTGCCAACTCTCTGTTATCTGTTCCAATTATTTTGGTCTCACCGAAATTGCAATCGGTCTCACCGAGATGGCTTGACCAAGTCTCTGTTGCCTTATTCCTTCACTTCAATCTCACCGAGTTGATGCAATCGGCGCCACCGAGATGCAGTTTGCCCTAAGCCCTAGCACATTGGTCCCACCGAGTTGTTCCAGTCGGTCCCATCGAGATTACTAACGTTCACATTTTGAACTAATTGGTCTCACCGAGTTCACCCAGTCGGTCTCACCGAGATTGGTCAAATGTGTGTAATGGTTGGATTTTGTGTGGAGGCTATATATACCCCTCCACCCCCTTCTCCATATGTGAGAGAGCCATCAGAACGTGCCTACACTTCCACCATACATTTTCTGAGAGAGAACCACCTACTCATGTGTTGAGATCAAGATATACCAATCCTACCACAAGAATCTTGATTTCTAGCCTTCCCCAAGTTGCTTTCCACTCAATTCATCTTTCTACCATATCCAAATCTGTGAGAGAGAGTTGAGTGTTGGGGAGACTATCATTTGAAGCACAAGAGCAAGGAGTTCATCATCAACACACCGTCTATTACCTTTTGGAGAGTGGTGTCTCCTAGATTGGTTAGGTGTCGCTTGGGAGCCTCCGTCAAGATGTGAAGTTGAACCAAGAAGTTTGTAAGGGCAAGGAGATCGCCTACTTCGTGAAGATCTACCCGAGTGAGGCAAGTCCTTCATGGGCGATGGCCATGGTGGGATAGACAAGGTTGCTTCTTCGTGGACCCTTCGTGGGTGGAGCCATCCGTCGACTCGCGAAGCCGTTACCCTTCGTCGGTTGAAGTCTCCATCAACGTGGATGTACGATAACACCACCTATCGGAACCACGCCAAAAATCACCGTGTCTTCATTGCGTTTGCACACTCCAATCCCATCCCTTTACTTTCTTGCAATTTGCATGCTTTACTCTTTCCGCTGCATATACTCTTGTCATGCTTGCTTGAAATGTATTGTGAATGCTTAAACTTGTGCTAAAACTCTACCTTAACTTGAAGAATCTAAAAACTGCTACTTTTGCTTGTGAAGGGTCTAATCACCCCCCGTTTAGACCCCTCTTCTCGATCCTTTCAATTGGTATCAGAGCATTGGTCTCCATTGCTTTGGTTAATTCACCATTGGAGGAAGATGGATCAGTCTATGATCGGGAGTATTAGACGTAGAGTGCCTATGCTTGACGGAGAGTTCTATAGTTCTTGGAATAATGAGATGCTTGAGATTTTCAATGAATATGATTTGAACAAGTATATTACTAGCCCTTATGTGCCTCCTATTGATCCTTTGCATCCTACCCCCAATGAGTATCTTGACATGGTTCACAATCTTAGAACTATTGATCTTATCATTAGAGGATTGCCTAGAAATTTGCTTGTATGCTTGTCTACCTCTGAATGTCCTTATACTATATGGAAATATCTTGAGGAGCGCTTTCCGAATGACTCTTTGAAAAATCTAAATGAGATTCTTCAAAAGTCAATTGCTTTTCAAAGTATGGACCCTAGTGATCCTAAGTTTGGTGATTGTCTATTTGAGCTTTGTGATCTTATGCGTGCTAAAGGAAATGTTGGAGTCATTAGTAGCATCATTTCACAAACTATTAGAATTCATAAAAATGCACATTGTCATGGTGATAAATCTAATGAATCACTTGTTGTAGGTGATGATCTCTTACATGATGATATTGAGCATGGATATTATGATGAAGATGAAGATAATGACTTTGACCTTGAGGAGTCGATGAGACATTTTGGTCTTATGGCTAACCTTCGTGGTTACATGGCAGGAGGGAAAGAATGGATTCTCGATAGTGGATGTACTGATCATATGACCGGAGATAAGGACATGTTCCATGAGCTTGCCAAAAATGACGGCCCATGCAAGTATGTAACTTTTGGAGATAAATCCAAGGGTAAGGTACTTGGCCTTGGTAAGGTGGCCATTTCCAATGATAGCTCTATCCAAAATGTTATGCTCGTTGAATCTCTTGGCTACAATCTCCTTTCCGTATCTAGACTAGCCGACTTTGGTTTCAATGTTCTATTTACTGAAGTAGATTGCCAAGTGTTTCGTAGAGATAATCATAATATGGTTTTACCGGTATTCGTAGAGGTGATCTATACATTGTTGACTTCACTAAGAGAGCCCAACCTCGTACTTGCTTAATTTCTAAATCTTCAAAAGGTTGGTTATGGCATAGAAGGTTAGGTCATGTGGGCATGCAAAATCTTGATAAGATTATTAAAGGTGATCATACCCTTGGTGTTAAAGATGTCATATTTGACAAGGATAGACTTTGTAGTGCTTGTCAAGAAGGAAAATAAGTTGGAGGAAGTCATCCTGTGAAGAACATCATGACCACGAGAAGACTGCTTGAGCTACTTCATATGGATCTTTTCGGTCCCAACACCTACAAGAGTCTCGGTGGTAACTCATTCGGTTTGGTCATTGTTGATGACTTTTCAAGATTTACGTGGGTGTTCTTTCTTGATGACAAATCACAGGTCCAAAAGATCTTCAAGAACTTCGCTAAGAAGGCCCAAAACCAATTTGAAGTGAAGATCAAGAAGGTTCGAAGCGAGAATGGAACGGAGTTCAAGAACGCCAATGCGGATACCTTTCTTGACGAAGAAGGGATTTCACATGAGTTCTCGGCCACGTACACGCCTCAACAAAACGGAGTTGTTGAGAGGAAGAACTGGACACTTATCGAGATGGCAAGAACGATGCTTGATGAATACAAGATGCCAAGACACTTTTGGGCGGAAGCAGTTGAGACAGCTTGTCATGCTATGAATCGACTATATCTTCACAAGCTTCACGGCAAGACGGCATACGAACTTCTCACCGGTAACAAACCCCAAGTTGGATACTTTCGAGTATTTGGCTCAAAGTGTTACATTCTCGATAAGCATCGTCACTCGAAATTTGCTCCTAAATCTCCTAAAGGTTTCCTACTCGGTTATGGCTCAAACTCTCACACTTACCGTGTCTACAACAATTTCACCCGAAAGGTTGAGGAGACGGTAGATGTGAAGTTTGATGAATCTAACAGCTCGCAAGTAGAGCAATTGCCAATTGATGTAGGAGACAAAGATCCTTCGGAAGCAATCCAAGATTTGTCCATTGGCAAGATTCGCCCAATGGAGGTGAAGGAGAGTACTTCGTCTATTCAAGTGGAAGCCTCAACTTCACATCAAGGTGAACCACAAGTTGACTTGGAGGCATCCACAAGTGGAACACGTCAAGACGGAGGAGATGAGGAAGTGCAACAAGATGAACCACCTCGACCTCCCTCTCCACCTCCACAAAAGAACGACAACGCCAACAACAATGAAGGAGGAGAAGAAGAAGAAGAAGAAGACAATGAAGAGGATATTCCAACCCAACCCAAACAAAAGCTCTCACGAGTTAGAGCAAGAGTCACAAGAGATGATCCCATTGAACAAATCTTCGATGACATTCAAACTGGGAGAATCACTCACTCTAAAACTCGTTTGGCTAACTTTTGTGAACACTACTCATTCATTTCTAGTGTTGAACCTATGAAGGTAGAAGAAGCTCTTGAGGATCCAAATTGGGTAAATGCTATGCACGAAGAGCTACACAACTTCGAGAGGAATCAAGTGTGGACATTGGTTGAAAAGCCCAACGACAATCACAATGTCATTGGAACCAAATGGGTGTTTCGAAATAAGCAAGATGAAGATGGACAAGTTGTACGCAACAAGGCCTGTCTCGTCGCTCAAGGCTACACTCAAGTCGAAGGTATGGACTATGGTGAGACATATGCCCCTGTTGCTAGACTTGAGTCCATTCGCATCTTACTTGCTTATGCCAATCACCATGATATCACTTTATACCAAATGGACATTAAAAGAGCTTTTCTAAATGGAGAAATTGAGGAGGAAGTTTATGTTAAACAACCTCCCGGCTTTGTTAATCCCAAGAAACCTAATCATGTCTACAAACTTCATATAACTCTTTATGGTCTTAAACAACCTCCCGGCTTGGTATAAATGTTTGACCAAGTTTCTCATTGAAAAAGGCTTTGAAATTGGGAAAATTGATTCCACGCTTTTTACTAAAAGGGTTAATGGTGAATTATTTGTGTGCCAAATTTATGTGGATGATATCATATTTGGTTCTACTAACCCCCATTTTAGTGAAAAGTTTGGAAGGCTAATGTCGGAGAAGTTTGAGATGTCTATGATGAGTGAACTCAAATTTTTCCTTGGTTTGCGAATCAAGCAAACTAAGGAAGGTACCTTTGTCTCACAAACAAAGTATACCAAGGATCTTTTCAAGAAGTTCAACATGCAAGAAAGCAAAGGTATGAAAAAACCCGTGCCTACTAGTGGACATCTTGACTTGACTAAGGATGGCAAACCGGTTGACCAAAAGGTTTACTCTTCTATGATTGGTTCATTGTTATATGTATGTGCCTCCCGTCCCGATAATATGCTAAGTGTGTGCATATGTGCATGATATCAAGCAGCTCCTAAAGAGTGTCATCTTAAGGCCGTGAAAAGGATAGTGAGATACTTAATTCATACACCAAACTTTGGAATTTGGTATCCTAAGAGGTCATCTTTTGATCTTGTTGGCTACTCTGATTCGGACTATGCTGGTGACAAGGTTGACAGGAAGTCCATTTCGGGTACTTGTCAATTTCTTGGTAGATCCCTTGTGTCTTGGTCCTCCAAGAAACAAAACTCGGTATCCTTATCCACTGTCGAAGCGGAATACATTACCGCCGGATCATGTTGTGCTCAATTACTTTGGATGACCCAAACTATTAAGGATTATGGGATACATGTGAAACATGCTCCATTGCTTTGTGATAATGAAGTTCTATTAAGATTTCTCACAATCCCGTGCAACATTCTCGAACTAAGCATATTGAAGTTCGTCATCATTTCATTCGAGGTCATGTTGCTAAAGGAGACATCAATCTTAAGCATGTTCGTACGGATAAGCAATTGGCGGATATATTCACCAAACCACTTGATGAGAAAGTATTTTGCCATTTAAGAGGTGAATTGAATATCATTGATGCCTCAAACTTTGAGTAGAAGCTCCATTTGGATAGATGTAAGGCATGAGCCTCCTTATGACTAATCCTTGATATCTCTCTTATGAAGATGGTCAATTGTCTTGGATATATATTTGCACCTTTGCATGTTATCTAACCCATGTAGGTACTTGGATGAGCCTCAATCTAGGAAATTGCAAGTCACTTCAATCCCAAGCAATTTCTACATCACCAAGTTCCTATAGTTTAGTTGTTGATCTCAAGGAAGCATGAACTCACTCAACATATCCTTTGACTATCTCCATATGTAATATTTCATGATTGTCAATTTGGATACACAAGTGCTCTTCCTTGCAAGACTAACCCATGTAGGAAGATGAACTTCAACTACTAGTGGTGCTCCCAACTCTTGATGGACAACATCAACCTTGAGCATCCAACACAAGTTCGACTACATGATCAAGATCAACACCACAACCCAAGGTATGTCATTCCATCTTAGAGAAGCTTTACTCCAAGTCATGAGCTAAAGCAACTCAACAAGATGTGAATACATCAAAATGCTTAAACAAAAAATGGTAACACCATTTTGAGCTTAAACGATGAGTATGACCTATGATCAAGTGACCTCACTTGACTCCAAGTCAATATACTCTAACATAGGTGACTTTGTCGCCGACCTTTTCTAGACGAAGTTCCCTAGTGTTATTTTTGCTTCATTGATTTTTTTTCATTTGCATGTTTTTCTTACCATTGTGTATCCCTCTAAAAAAACTTCATCTAGATCTCTTTTCAATTTCTGTTTTTCATTTGTGATTCTGTTGTAAATTCATTGCAAATCTTTCTGACAATTTCTTGCAAATCCTTGTGAGATTTCATTTGCCAAGTGAGTTGAAATGACAAAATTTTCCTCTGCGTTGAACTCGGTCTCACCGACCCAAGCCCATCGGCTAGACCGAAATGCAAGGTTTTCTTGTACTTAGTTCATCGGTACAACCGACAGGGACTAACTCGGTCTTATCGATAAGCATCCTCTGTGACTCTACAATCTCGGAGTCACCGGTGGAAACAAATCGGTGTCCCCGATTTCAACACTGAGAAAACATTCTGTCATTTGATATTGCCTATTTTCTTCAGCTCCACTCAATGATTCTTTCCTCTATCAGCATTCTAAGCTACCTGCTGCTTTGTAGTGACTCTCAAGGACCACTCTTGGCTCATGTTCCAGAAGTACCCTTCTTGGAAATTGATGTCAAAGGGGGAGAGAGAGTACATCAAAGCTTATCAAATGAGCACATCTAAGCTCTTCTATAGATGCTTGTTAACAAAGAGGGCAGAAGTCACATGTCTTTAAGAGGGGAAGACATGTCATTATGTTTGATTCTAGTTATTGTTGTTGTTAATTCCTTTTTGCTCTGATTTTATTTGCTCTGATTTTGTCTCACCCTACCTTCTCCCATTATCCAATATCAGATTCAGGGGGGAAAGAGTCTATGCCTAAGGGGAGAAAAATCCTTGGAATTTATTGCACATATTTAAATCTTTGGGGACATGTCTATATCTAAATGAAGTACTTACTTTGTAGTACTCACCCATTACATGTCATCCTAGTCTTGGTATTCTTGTGATTCCTTAATGCTACTTTGCCTGGAGTGTTCTTGTGTTATCTAACCCTGTTTTCTCAAGTCTACTCTCTCAAAAGTTAGCTCAAGACCACATGGTAAGTATATGCATCACACTCATGAGCATGATGATCTCTTGTTGTTGCACATATTGTTTGCAAGAGGGAATCATAAACATGAAGGTACACTTCTCAACCACATTATTTGCTCTGATGCATATAGCCAAGATACATGTAACTCTCAGCTTACTCTGTCATGTTATGCATTCACATGTTCTTCCATGTTATCTTTACATGATTGCATACATGTAGGGTGAGTTTATGCATGTTACATGTTCCTCCAAAGCTTTACTTGATACTCTTCGTATCATTTACTTAAAGCTTTGATGTATGTTGTCATCAATTACCAAAAAGGGGGAGATTGAAAGCACAAGTGCTCCCTGGGTGATTTTGGTAATTAATGTCAACATATCTCTTGTTGGACTAATAGTTTTATCTAGTGTATTTTAGACAAGTTCAACAATGGCGTGGAAAGATCAAGAGGATGTGGAACCCCTTCAAGGTGCTAAGGACAAAGATTGGCAAAAGCTCAAGACTCTTCATCATTATTTTAGTGGTCCAAGATCACATTGAGTCCATAGGAAAGCCAATACTATTAAAAGGGGATGAGGTGTTGCTTAATGGCTTGCTTGCTCAAATGCTTAGTGATATTGCTCCAAAACCCTCAACCACTTCTCCATCCAAATATGTCAAAACCCTAAACTCCAACTCGGCCCCACCGATTCTTTCTATCCGGCGCCACCAAGTTCATATGACATAGCCACAACCAGAAACCCTAACAGTTCGATCACACCGATACGGATCTCGGTCTCACCGAGATGGCCTTGCCAACTCTCTGTTATCTGTTTCAATTATTTTGATCTCACCAAAATTGCAATCCGTCTCACCGAGATGGCTTGACCAAGTCTCTGTTACCTTATTGCTTCACTTCGGTCCCACCGAGTTGATGCAATCAGCGCCACTGAGATGCGGTTTACCCTAAGCCCTAGCACATCGGTCCCACCGAGTTGTTCCAGTCGGTCCCACCGAGATTCCTAACATTCACATTTTCGAACTAATCGGTCTCACTGAGTTCACCCATTCGGTCTCACCGAGATTGGTCAAATGTGTGTAACGGTTGGATTTTGTGTGGAGGCTATATATACCCCTCCACCCCCTTCTCCATATGTGAGAGAGCCATCAGAACGAGCCTACACTTCCACCATACATTTTCTGAGAGAGAACCACCTACTCATGTGTTGAGATCAAGATATACCAATCCTACCACAAGAATCTTGATTTCTAGCCTTCCCCAAGTTGCTTTCCACTCAAATCATCTTTCCACCATATCCAAATCTGTGAGAGAGAGTTGAGTGTTGGGGAGACTATCATTTGAAGCACAAGAGCAAGGAGTTCATCATCAACACACCGTCTATTACCTTTTGGAGAGTGGTGTCTCCTAGATTGGTTAGGTGTCGCTTGGGAGCCTCCGTCAAGATGTGGAGTTGAACCAAGAAGTTTGTAAGGGCAAGGAGATCGCCTACTTCGTGAAGATCTACCCGAGTGAGGCAAGTCCTTCGTGGGCGATGGCTGATGTCGCTTGAACTACGTCGATATTTCCCCAAAGAGGAAAGGATGATGCATCACAGCTACGGTAGGTATTTCCCTCAGTTATGAAACCAAGGTATCAATCCAGTAGGAGAACCAAGCAACACTATGTAAATGGTACCTGCACACAAAGAACAAATACTTGCAAACCGATGATTAGGAGGGGTTGTCAATCCCTCTATAGGTAACGATGCCAGAAATTGTCAAGTTGACAGGATAAAAATTGTGTAGATTGGATAAATAGATCTCGATAAAACATGAAATAAAATAAGTAACAAAAAAGTGCAGAAAGGTATTTTTGGGTTTTTGGAATAATAGATCTGAAAACAAAAGCAAATAAAAATAGATCTCAAAGCAAATATAATAAAGAATAGACCCGGGGGTCGTAGATTTCACTAGTGGCTTCTCTCAAGAAATAGCACACGGTGGGTAAACAAATTACTGTTGGGCAATTGATAGAAGATCGAATAATTATGACGATATCCAAGGCAATGATCAATATATAGGCATCACGTCCAAGATTAGTAGACCAACTCCTGCCTGCATCTACTACTATTACTCCACACATCGACCGCTATCCAGCATGCATCTACTGTATTAAGTTCATGGAAAAACGGAGTAATGCAATAAGAACGATGACATGATGTAGACAAGATCTATTCATGTAGGAATAGCCCCCATCTTGTTATCCTTAATAGCAACGATACATGCGTGTCTTGCTGCCCCTTCTGTCACTGGGAAAGAACACCGCACGATCGAACCCATCACAAAGCACCTCTTCCCATGGCAAGAAAAATCGATCTAGTTAGCCTAACTAAACCAAAGATTCGAAGAAGAAATATGAGGCTATAAATAATCATGCATATAAGAGATCAAAAGAAGACTCAAATAATATTCATGGATATAGATCTTATCATAAACTCAAAGTTCATCGGATCCCAAAAACACACCGCAAAAAAGAGTTACATCAAATAGATCTCCAAGAGACCATTGTATTGAGAATCAAAAGAGAGAGAGCAAGCCATCTAGCTACTGCCTACGGACCCGTAGGACTATGATGAACTACTCACGCATCATCGGAGAGGCACCAATGAGGATGATGAACCCCTCCGTGATGGTGTCTAGATTGGATCTCATGGTTCTGGAAATTGCGGCGGCGGGAATTGTGTTTCGTCGACTCCCCTAGGGTTTCTGGAATATTTGGCAATTTATAGGGTGAAGAGGCGGTGTGGGAGGTCACCGAGGGGGGCACAACCCCCCTGGGCGCGCGCCCTGGTGGGTTGTGCCCACCTCGGGCCTCCCCTCATGTACATCTTTGGCCCACTGGGTGTCTTCTGGTCCAAAAAAATTCATCAAAAAGTTTTGCTGCATTTGGACTCTATTTGATTCTGATATTCTGCGAAGTAAAAAAACAAGCAAAAAACTGCAACTGGCACTGGGCACTATGTCAATAGGTTAGTCCCAAAATATGATATAAAGTTGCTATAAAATGATTGTAAAACATCCAAGAATGATAATATAACAGCGTGGAACAAGCAAAAATTATAGATATGTTGGAGACGTATCAGCATCCCCAAGCTTAATTCCTACTCGTCCTCGTGTAGGTAAATGAAAAAAACAAAAAAATTGATGTGGAATGTTGCCTAACATGTTAATCACATATTCTTTTCTTTTGTAGCATGGACATTTGGACTTTTATATGGTTCAAAGCAATAGTCTAGTTTTGACATGAAAATTTCAATACTCAAGCATATCAACAAGCAACCATGTCTTTCAAAATATCAACACTAAAGAAAGTTATCCCTAGCCCATCATGCTCAATCATTGATCCATTCATGAAACACACTCGCATATTAGCTACATCCAATGCTCAAGTACGATCATAGTGCCCCTTAGTTGGTGCTTTATAAGAGAAGATGGAGACTCAAATAAAAATAAAATTGCATAAAGTAAATAGATAGGCCCTTCGCAGAGGGAAGTACGGATTTGTAGAGATGCCAGAGCTCAAAGCTTAAATTGAGAGATAAAAAAATTGAGAGGCATACTTTTCCCGTCAACGAAAATGACAGAGTAATTCCCAACACTTTCCATGCTAGATATATCATAGGCGGTTCCCAAACAGAAAATAAGGTTTATTCCTTTTTCCACCATTCTTTCACATTCCACGGCTAGCCGTATCCATGGGTACCAACCATACCAACACTTCCCTATTACTGCCGTACTCTCGTGCAATGACAAGTGAATAAACACTCATCTTGAGAATAACACATCTAGCATGGAAAATATTGACCACCCCCTGCCGCTTCATGAGCGGTACGGGCACACAAAAAGGAAATTTATTTTGAAGATTAGAGATGGCACATACAAATTTGCTTAGAACAGCATGGAAATACCGCATATAGGTAGGTATGGTGGACTCATATGGCAAAACTGGGTTTAAAGATGTTGGATGCACAAGTAGTATTTCTACTTAGTACAAGTGGAGGCTAGCAAAAAGATTGAGAAGCAACCAACCAAGAAACAAAAATCACATAAGCGAGCATTAAGAATAACTAACACCAAATAATGCACCACAAGTAGGATCTAATTTCATTGCATAACTATTGACTTTCGTGCTTGCATAGGGAATCAAAAACCTTAACACCAATATTCTTACTAAAGCATAATTACTCACCAACATGACTCACATATCACTATCATCATATCTCAAAACTATTACAAAGAATCAAGTTTATTTTGTCCAACGATCTTCATAAAAGTTTTTATTATATCCCTCTTGAATATCTATCACTTTGGGACTAATTTCATATGTTGCATTTGCTTTTGACAAGCTCAAACAAATCTAAGTGAAGAACATGAGCATAAAATTTTTCGTCTCTCAAAATAATATAAGTGAAGCATGAGAGATTTTCTTCAAAAATTTACTAACTCTCAAATTAATCTAAGTGAAGCATGAGAGCATTTCTTCAAAAAATATTAAAGCACACCGTGCTCAAAAAGATATAAGTGAAGCACTAGAGGAATTCCATAGCTCAAAAAAAAATTAAGTGAAGCATACAGAGCAATTATAACAAATCATAGCATAATTTTGGCTCTCTCAAATAGGTGTGTCCAGCAAGGATACTTGTGACAAACTAAAAGCAAAACAATCAAAGACTCATATAATACAAGACGCTCCAAGCAAAACTCATGATATGTGACGAATAAAAATATAGCTCCAAGTAAAATACCGATGGTCGTTAGAAGAAAGAGGGATGCCTTCCGGGGCATCCCCAAGCTTAGTTGCTTGGTTCTCCTTGAATATTAACTTGGGGTACCATGGGGCATCCCCAAGCTTAGGCTCTTTTCACTACTTATTCCTTCATCCATCGCGATCTCACCCAAAACTTGAAAACATCAATCACACAAAACTTAACAAAACCTTCGTGAGATCCATTAGTATAAGAAAACCAATCTTTACTTTAAGTACTATATAAAACCCATTAAAATTTTTTTATTGCATTATATCTACTGTATTCTAACTTTACCATGGCTTATACCCCCCGATACAATCCATAGATTCATCAAAATAAGCACACAATGCAAAGAAAACAGAATCTGTCAAAAACAGAACAGTCTGTAAAGATGCGAATTGTTCTCATAGTTTTGTAACTCTAAAAATTCTGAAAACTTAGTAAAACATAGGCAATTTGTATATAAATATTGTGTAAAAAATTCAGAATGTTTCGTCGCTTCTGTGAATTTTTAAAATTCTGTTACTGGACGCAAAAGTTTCTGTTTTTCAACAGGATCAAATCAACTATCACCAAAGCTATCCCAAAGGCTTTACTTGGTACAAACACTAATTAAAACATAAAAAACACAATCATAAAAGAGGCATAATTGTGCAAACACTCAAGAACAGAAATAAAAAAAAGCAAAAATAAATTTTATTCATTGGGTTGCCTCCCAACAAGCGCTATCGTTTTATGCCC
This sequence comes from Thinopyrum elongatum, assembly GCA_011799875.1. Lineage (NCBI taxonomy): Eukaryota > Viridiplantae > Streptophyta > Magnoliopsida > Poales > Poaceae > Thinopyrum > Thinopyrum elongatum. The sequence goes on along the minus strand of CM022300.1, from coordinate 335,016,111 downwards.
CTAGCTAGGCATAATAATTTTGATGATGCTCGTATGAAAGACAAGAATTGAAACACAAAGAGAGCATCATAATACATGTGACAAATACATTTAAGTCTAGCATACTTCCGGTGCATAGGGATTTTATAAGCAAACAAATTATCAAGACAAGAAATATATAGCATATGCAAGGAAGAAGAAAGAAACAATAGCAATCTTAACATAACGAGAGGTAAATTAGTAACATGAAAATTTCTACAACCATATTTTCCTCTCTCATAATAATTACATGTAGGATCATAATCAAATTCAACAATATAGCTATCATATAAAATTTTCTCTTCATGATCCACATGCATAAAAGTTTTATAATCTTCCAAGATAGTGGGATTAACATCAACTAAAGTCATGACCTCTCCAAACCCACTTTCATCAAAAATTTCGTAAGATTGAACACTCTCCAAATATGTGGGATTACTTTTATCTATAGTTGATGCTCTTCCAAACCCACCTTCAATATTATTGCAAACATTATCATCATGAGGCTTAAATAAATTTTCAAGATCATAAGAAGAATCACCCCAATCATGATCATTGCAATAAGTAGTAGACATGGCAAAATTAGCATCCCCAAGCTTGGGGTTTTGCATATTATTAGCACAATTGACATTAATAGAATTTATAGTAAAATCATTGCAATCATGCTTTTCATTCAAGGAGCTATCATGAATCACTTCATAAATTTCTTCATTACAATTTTCAGATTCACGAATCTCAAGCAAAACTTCATAAAGATAATCTAGTGCACTCAACTCAATAGCAATTGGTTCATCATGATTGGATCTTTTAAAAAGATTAGCAAGTGGATGGGGATCCATATCAATAGATTTTTAGCAAGCGAAGATGCAAGCATATAGAAGACACATGGCAACACAAGCAAACAAAAGATCGAACGAGAAAAAGGCAAACGAAAAAGAGGGCGAATAAAACGGCAATTTTTTGTGAAGTGGGGGAGATGAAAATGAGAGGCAAATGGTAAATAATGTAAATTGTAAGGAGATGAGATTTGTGATTAGGAACCTGATAGATGTTGATGATGTCTCCCCGGCAACGGCGCCAAAAATTCCTTTTGATGTCACTTGAACTACGTCGGTATTTCCCCAAAGAGGAAGGGATGATGCATCACATCTACGGTAGGTATTTCCCTTAGTTATGAAACCAAGGTATCAATCCAGTAGGAGAACCAAGCAACACTATGTAAATGGTACCTGCACACAAAGAACAAATACTTGCAACCAGACGATTAGGAGGGGTTGTCAATCCCTCTACGGGTAACGATGCCAGAAATTGTCAAGTTGACGGGATAAAAATTGTGTAGATTGGATAAATAGATCTCGATAAAACGCGAAATAAAATAAGTAACAAAAAAGTGCAGCAAGGTATTTTTGGGTTTTTGGAATAATAGATCTGAAAACAAAAGCAAATAAAAATATAGCTCAAAGCAAATATGATAAAGAATAGACTCGAGGGCCGTAGATTTCACTAGTGGCTTCTCTCAAGATATAGCACACGGTGGGTAAACAAATTACTGTTGCGCAATCACCGAGGGGGGCACAACCCCCTGGGCGCGCCTAGGCCTCCAGGCGTGCCCTGGTGGGTTGTGCCCACCTCGGACCTCCCCTCTGGTATATCTTTGGCCCACTGGGTGTCTTCCTGTCCAAGAAAATTCTCCAAAAAGTTTCGCTGCGTTTGGACTCCGTTTGGTACTGATATTCTGCGAAGTAAAAAACAAGCAAAAAACAGCAACTGGCACTGGGCATTTTGTCAAATAAATTAGTCCCAAAAAATGATATAAAGTTGCTACAGAATGATTGTAAAACATCCAAGAATGATAATATAACGGCATGGAACAAGCAAAAATTATAGATACGTTCGAGACATATCAATGGCCATGGTGGGATAGACAAGGTTGCTTCTTCATGGACCCTTCATGGGTGGAGCCCTCCGTGGACTCACGCAATTGTTACCCTTTATGGGTTGAAGTCTCCATCAACGTGGATGTACGATAGCACCACCTATCGGAACCACACCAAAAATCACCGTGTCTTCATTGCGTTTGCACACTCCAATCCCATCCCTTTACTTTCTTGCAATTTGCATGCTTTACTCTTTCCACTGCATATACACTTGTCATGCTTGCTTGAAATGTATTGTGAATGCTTAAACTTGTGCTAAAACTCTACCTTAACTTGAAGAATCTAAAAACTGCTACTTTTGCTTGTGAAGGGTCTAATCACCCCCCCCCCCCTCTAGACCCCTCTTCTCGATCCTTTCACCCCTGGATTTCAATTCCTGGTCAGTTGATTCCCAATTAAAGGAAGCACCACCCGCGGAGGCGCTAGTCTGCCTGTTCGCCGGGGAAGCAGCGCCTCGGTGTTTATCTTAGGGTTGTGTGGGGCGCAGGAGCTGCCGGCGCCTTATCTGGAGGTCGGTCAGGCTTAAAGGGATGGCTGGGGGCGGCGCCAAGCATGGTAGTGGTGTGAGGTCGAGGGGAGGGCGGGGTGGCGGAGGCAGGGGTCTAGGCCGGTGGTCGCTGGTGGTTCGAGAAAGATCGCCAACAGTGACTGGCGGGAGGTAGACAAAGGCCATCTGGCAGTTCCTTGTAGGTCCGACAATTCAGAAAAAAATCGACTGGCCTATTTATTTTCAGTCAACTATTATTTTTATAGGACCACATGTGGTGGTGTGCTGGAGGAGTACCTGCATTTCCCAGCCTCCCTGTGCTCATATTACAAAATAGAATATAATTTTGTGTGCCATGCATGTTGTAGAGCTATCATATATCTTCTGTCATTTATTTTTCACCCACCTGCTATCTGCTACTTTTACAGTGAACTAGTTCTGCACACACTTCACCCATACTCTCACTATTGTTTTTTTATGCATGGGTTTTCAGCCTCTGCCAAACTGTTGATAAATACACAATTGAAAAGAGAGAAGTTGCTCCATCTTAGTTCGTGGCTAAGCAAGACACATTTCAGCGCTTTAAAGGGCATAGTGTTAGCAGATGGAGACAGTAAACGTAGCTCTGCAGTTGACGATCTCGGTCGCCATGAACCACCATCCCAGGTGCTTGCTTTAACTTCACAGTGTCATATGTGGTTGCATGTTGCATATGGTGTCTAGATTGTAATTCTTCCAATCTGGTTAAATTGCATGTGCTATTATGCTTAGTTAATACATTATACATGTTAATGTGACATGCCTTCCTGTTTTTGGTACATACTACATCTGTCTATTAAGCATGTCCTTACATAAAACTACTATTTGTTTGTATCCCACACCAATCAATTATGATGAGACACCTTTAGTATATGCACTGTGATATTTGTTGCATGTTTCATATGATTTATAGCATGTATTGCTTCTAATTTGTTGAAATGCCATTTATGATTGGGCGCTTTTAACTTGGCAGAGTCATATTGGTTGCATCTTTCATGTGGTGTCTAGCTTGCATTGCTTCTAATTTGTTGAAATAGCTTCTACTTAGTTTACACAAATAGTTGTGAATATGCCATGCTGTCCTGTTTTTCGTACATATACCATCCTCGTATGATGTATTTGCCTTACATCAAAGTAGTGATTGTCAGTATCATGCATGAATGAGTTCTGAAGAGTGAATTTTATTGCTTTTTCTTGTCATTTTTACTTGACAATGCAAAATCAATAAAGCGGAAGGAAATTAGCAAGGCAGTGGATAATGGTGCTCCTTCCGACCAACTGAAACAGAAGGCCTCTACAGATTCTACTCTGCCATCCCCCCAACAAGATTCGCAAGATAACACGTGCATAGACACTCAACGTAGTTGTGTTGATGATGAGCTCATCTCCCTTACTCCACCATCACAGGTGCTCCATCTAACTTGGCACTGTTATATGTGGTTGCATGTTATGTATGATGTCTAGCTTGTATTGCTTCTAATTTTGTTGAATTCCATCTGCTTAGTTTACACATTATACTTGTGAATAAGACACGTGTTCCTGTTTGTAGAACATACAACATCTGTCTATCACACCATGTTCTTACATCAAAGTACTAATGTTGTGTAACCTGCAACAATCACTTATCAAAGGACACATTTAACTTGGGAGTGTGATATAGGTTACATCTCGCATTCTTTTCTAGCTTGTACTGCTTCTAATTTTTTGAAACGCCATTTATGATTGGACGCTTTTAACTTGGCAGAGTCATATTGGTTGCATCTTTCATGTGGTGTCTAGCTTGCATTGCTTCTAATTTGTTGAAATGGCTTCTACTTAGTTTACACATCATAGTTGTGAATATGCAATGTTGTCCTTTTTTCTTACACATTCAATCATCTATCATGCGGTCGCCTTACATTAAAGTAGTGCTCATCAGCATCCTGCATCAATGAGTTCTGAAAAGCTATTTTTTATTCATTTTTCTTGTGGATTTGACTTGACAAGGCAATAAAATTAAGTAAGAGGAAGGAAAAAAATTAAGGCAGGGACTAATGGCGGTCTTCCGGCGGAACCGGCATCCCAGGTGCATTCTCTAGCTTGGCAATGTGATATTTGCTTGCATGTTGCATACGGTGTCTAGCTTGTATTGTTCTAATTTGATTAAATTACTTCTGCTTAGTTTACACAAATAGTTGTGAATATGCCATGTCGTCTTGTTTTTGTACATATTCCATCCTCGTATCATGTGTTTGCCTTACATCAAAGTAGTGATTGTCAGTATCATGCATGAATGAGTTCTGAAGAGTGAATTTTATTGCTTTTTCTTCTCGGTTTTACATGACAATGCAAAATCAATAAAACGGAAGGAAATTAGCAAGGCAGTGGATAATGGTGCTCCTTCCGACCAACTGAAATGGAGGGCCTCTACAGATTCTACCCCCCATCCCCCCAACAAGATTTGCAAGACAACACATGCATAGACACTCAACGTAGTTGTGTTGATGATGAGCACATCTCCCCTATTCCACCATCACAGGTGCTCCCTCGAACTTGGCACTGTTATATGTGGTTGCATGTTATGTATAATTTCTAGCTTGTATTACTTCTAATTTTGTTGAATTCCATCTGCTTAGTTTACACATTATACTTGTGAATAAGACACGTGTTCCTATTTCTAGAACATACAATGTCTGTCTATCACACCATGTTCTTATATCAAAGTACTACTGTTGTGTAACCTGCAACAATCACTTATTATAAGACACGTTTAACTTGGGAGTGTGATATAGGTTACATCTCGCATTCTTTTCTAGCTTGTACTACTAATTTGTTGAAATGGCATTAATGACGAGATAGTTTTAACTTAGTAGAGTGATATTCATTGCATCTTACATATGGTGTCTAGCTTTCATTGCTTCTAATTTGTTGAAATACCTTCTGCTTAGTTTACACATCATAGGTGTGAATATGCAATGTTGTCCTTTTTTCTTATACATTCAATCGTCCTATCATGCAATCGCCTTACATTAAAATAGTGCTCGTCAGCATCCTGCATCAATGAGTTCTGAAAAGCGAATTTTTATTCATTTTTCTTATGGGTTTGACTTGACAAGGCAATAAAATTAAGTAAGAGGAAGGAAAAAATTAAGGCAGGGACTGATGGCGGTCTTCCGGCGGAACCGACATCCCAGGTGCTTTCTCTAGATTGGATGTGTGATATTTGCTTGCATGTTGCATACGGTGTCTAGCTTGTATTGCTTCTAATTTGATTAAATTACATTTGCTTAGTTTACACATTATACATGTGAATATGGCATGTCTTCCTTATTTTGCATAACTACATCTCTGTATTACATGTTCTAACATCAAAGTATTGTTCGTGTCTATCCTGCATCAATCACTTATGACGAGACACCTTTAACTTGGTAGTGTGATGTTGTTTGCATCTTGCATATGATTTATTTCTTATACTGCTTCACATTTGTTTGAATGCCAGTTATGACGAGACACTGTTAACTTGGCAGAGTGATATTTGTAGCATCTTTCATATGGTGTCTACCTTCCATTGCATTGCTTCTAATTTATTGAAATACCTTCTGCTAAGTTTACACATCATAGGTCTGATTATCTCATGTGCTCCTGTTTTTCGTACATATTACATCCTCCTATCATGCGGTTGTCTAACATCAAAGTTCAGTTCATCTATATCACTTATCAATTAGTTCTGAAGAACTAAATTTTTATTCCTTTTTCTTGTGGGCTTGAATTGACATGGAAAAGAAAAAGAGGAAGGAACACCGAATGGTAGGGGATGGTGTTAGTACTCGGGACACACGGAAACGAAAGCGGAAGAGTTATGCAGATTTTGCTGGTACTGATAGTGCAATAGAAGGTCGAAGTCCACCGGATAAATGTACAAACACGGTATCCCTTGCTACACCTGCAGCAAAACAATTCAAAGACAAATAAAAAGCTGCCACCAAACAAGCAACGATAGCCCTAGTTGTTGCAGCACCTTCTTCCAGAGTACCAACATCTGCACGAGTTACTCGTTCGGCAACTCAACTAGCGGAAAGTTCCCAAGCTCCATTGCCACCTGACACTACTTCTGAAGCACTCTTGACACAAGAGGACTTGGCAAGATCAGATGAACCTTGTGAGGTTCAACAGCAAAAAGGTTGTTGCTCGAGTCAAGTTACAGTTGCATGCTTCTTTATATGTAGTCTCACAGTTTGATGTACACTAACACTTCCCATGTTCATTGTTGAACTAGCACCTAGGCACAAGAGGAAACAGACATCAGGGATAATGCTCGACAGGTTAACTAAATCTAGAGGAGGAAGAATGGAGATCCGTTTTGAGGCAGGTTTAAAAAGGCCACGTGATGCTATAGAGTCAGCCAAGTTAGTATCAGAGGTAGCCGTTGTCATTAGGTGTCAGGCACGTACCCTCCCAACATGGATTCAGTACAGGAATGAAAAAGACAAAACCCAGTTTAGCACCTTCCTCGACCATTTATCTGTAAGTATGGTTATGTATAGAAATTAGTAATATCGTCTTGCTTTGTCCCATACTTTCTAGGTTGCTGGTAATGAGACTCCCATAATTTTTAACAGATGAGGTTCAAGTTGGATAGCCAAAATGATGCAACCAGACAAGCATGCACCCATGTTTTCAAGTCTGCTCTAAGACAGTATTGGTATAACTTGAGGAAAACTCACTTTTAAGGCAAGGCTAACAGTGAACTTGCCCAAACATCTCCAGTGGAAAATATGACGGATGAAGACTAGAGAGGCCTTGTTAAACACTGGTCTGATCCAAAGTATCAAGTACGTTATATATATATATATATATATATATATATATATGTATGTGATCAGATCACATGTTGAACTCCTATTTACGCATGTGCCTCACAAATCTATCTTCTTCTAGGTGAATTGTTCAAAGAACAAGGCCAACTGTATGAAAGTGAAATTCCAACAGACGTTAGGATCTCATAGCGGCTCTTGTAACTAGCTGCCGTATCACTCTTTTCGCTATGCCATATTATCATATCTATATTGACTTGTTCCAAATGCAGAGGAAAGCCTGCAAGGACCAAATGCTGTGGAAATGTTCAAGGACTATCACACCAGCAAGACGAAGGGCATGACTACACCAGTCAAAGTCGTTGTTGTAAGTCCTTAATCCTCATGCCTTTTAACTACTGGTTACTCTGACTTGTGCATTGAACTACACGGTTTACAGCCAATGTCTATTACTCTTTTCAATTTTATACACAATTGTCTTAGCGTATCATTGCACCTTACAAGGTTTAAAAGAGAGGAGTGATGTTCCTTTGATCTTGATCTGTAATCTAGTTCCGTGCTGGACTTGCCCACACAACGTTACAATTGCATGTTTGTCTGTTCTTAGTTGTTTTGTGATATGAATGATGTCATACTATGCTTGCCGTATTATAAAATTTGTCTCTTTATCCTTAGCTGTCAATACAATGTGAAGAAATAGACAATACATTAGCCATGGTACATGGTCATATGTTTGGAACCTAGTTTTATTATGTACTTTGCAGTAAAATACAACTAATATATTACACAGGTTCACCAAAATAAGTTCTGTATATAGACCAAAGCTATTCTGTTTTGTTTTGCTGTCTCCTTAATAACTTCTATTCTGGTACTACTAATGTACAAACTCAACTTTTCGGCAAGCTATTGAACAAATGGTGGAACCGCCACCTTCTGAAGGTGACGAGGCAACCATAACCGCAATGTCACCTCTTGCTGCAGTGGGTCAGTACCTGTCCACTAACAGTGCCAACACCTTCCTGTGTAATACTGGGTTAGTTTTTAAGATAATCTCGTCCAAACTGCCTCATGATCAAGATATGCAAGCTCAAAACAATGTTATATCTGCGGTCCAGACACAAGTCCAATACCTAATAGAGACCCTTTGTGAAACTAGGACAGCCATTGTTCGATGTCGTCAAGATATGCATGATTTTGAAACCAAACTATCAGACATTTGTTATGTTGTTTAGGAGCCTAGGAGAAATGAAGGCGAAGGTTATGGTGCTCCATCGGATAGTACAACATGAAAACGTAACAGTCATGTCAAATGAACCGAGCTTCTGAACTTCTGATGGTCCATTTATCTGCCGGACTGTTAACTTTTATGCCAACCCTCCTTTTGTTATGTGGCTGTAATTTGTTTTGTTGTGATACAACATTTGTTGTTAACGGGCAGCGACCGGCTCAAGAAAATAGCAAGCCATTTTTGTACTGTGTAGGGTGTTCCCTAAATTTGCACTGGTGGCGAATTTTGATGCCCAGTGGATGTAATCTGTGCAATTGCCTTAATAGCCTAGCGTTAGTTTCTGGCTTATTTATTTCCTTAGTCTTCTTTTTCCTTGGTTTGCTAGTGGCCGCAACAACCATGGGCCACATACAGACCGTGGTAACCATGAGCCTGCTATGGGCCATAGGATCAATGGGCCTCGTACGGGTCGTAGGATCAATGGGCCTCCTACGGGCCGTTGGATAAATGGGCCTCCAACGGGCCGTAGGATCCATTGGTCACACATGGGTCCAACAATTCATGGGCTAAAACCAGACTGCGACATGGGCCGTAAACGGGCGTAATTGGTATCGTGCCAGCACGGTAACAGGTGGAAGACAGCAAAGGCTTAATTCTGTCACCGGCATAATAGGTCGTTAATGGGCCCAAATACATGACGGGTTGGAAATGGCGCAATGGGTTAACAAGCCACAAATGGGCCGATTCTAACCATAGGCTGAATTTGGCCCATTAGGAGAATAGGCCAGTAACGGACTGGAAGTAATCAAGGGCCAGAAAGGAGCCCAAGAATTTATGGGCCCTCAGTAGGCCGAAAGCTAACACGAGCTGGAAACAGACCATGTGAATCATGGGCCGTTAATGGGTATAAAGCAATTTACTATTTATTATGGGCCAGAGTCACCGCAGCTGCACCATCTTCATCGCCGCTGCCATATACCACCACCGCACCAACTTCATCGCCGCTGCCATATACCACCACCACATATCCGCCGCCAATCCGAGTCCATATACGCCACCACATATCCGCCGTCATCACGCCAATCCGAGTCCACCTGCAACATATATCCACCACAGTCCGAGTTGCCACCAGATGCATATCCGCCACCGGTCCGAGTTCCACCAGATTCATCTCCGCCACAAATCCTAGTCCGAGTCCAGTATTTACTTCTCTGTTCAAGATTTCCATATCATGCCCTACTACGTGTTGTGACAGAGTAGGACTCCCCTACTTCCGTGCCGCCCATACAAGAAAAATAGTTCCAGTTTTGACTACAATGGTTGCTGATCACCGCCTACTGCTGGGTAAGAACTGGTAAGAATTTGATATTTGCTTGATGGATTTGTGACACCCCACCACCACCACTTTCTAGTAGTCTGTAGGATCATATTCTTGTGTGTTTCTATTGCTGCTAACCATGGCAGGATCACAAGCTGACGAGACTGACTGGGAGAACATGATGAAGAAGGAGCTTCATGATAAATTTTAGCAAATGTTGGGTCAAATGGTGGAAGACGTGATGACCAGTTTTGGCAAGGCACTAGAGAGGATAGATGACATTGAGAGGACTATCGTGATCCATCCCTCCACCGAGTGATGCGTGTTCCTCTTCAGGAAGGCCAAAATCTTGGTGCCGCTGTGGCTGCTCCTACTGCCGAGGGGTAGGACGATTACGAGGGCGATTACGAGGATGAGGTTGATCAAAACCAGAACTACATGCAACCACCACCAGCACCACCAGGTCGTCCACATGTAAATAATCGCAACGGTAGGGCTGCACCACCACCTTAGGTACGAGATCATGACCATGTTCCCAAACTAAGATTGAATATTCCGCCATTTGAGGGTAGATACGTTCCTGATAGATATCTTACTTGGCAATTAGAAACTGAACAACGTTTTACATGCTTACAATATCCTGAGGATAGGCGTGTTACTGCTGCTGTTTGTGCTTTCACTAGTTTTGCTTGTGTATGGTGGTATGAACATTGTAGATTATATCATATTCCAGCTACTTGGGCTGCTTTGAAAACTGCTATGCGTACTCGTTGGGTTCCACCATATTATCAACATGAACTACTTCAAAATTGCAGCGTTTAAGAAAGGGAAAAAATTCTGTAGAGGAATATTATCAGGAATTGCAAACTGGCATGATTAGATGTGGTATTGTTGAGGACAATGAAGCAATGCTTGCACGTTTTATGGGCGGGTTAAATAGAGAGATTCAGATCATTTTAGAGTATAAGGAGTATAACAATATCACTCATTTATTCCATCTTGCTTGCAAAGCTGAACGTGAAGTGCAGGATCGACATGTATTGGCGCGGACTAACTTTTCTGCAGGTCAAACTTCATCAAGGACACCATGTGGATCCTCTACTTCCACACATTATGCTGCACTGGCACCTCCGTCGGCTGCCACCTCCAACCGTGATACAAGAAAGCAGGCACAACCACCACTATCTGCTACGAAAAAGGGTCTCCCCCCGCTTTAGATTATAAAGCAACAACCAACCGATACAACCAGCTTGCTGGGGCCACAGCACAAACAAGCCCAAAAGGAAAAGGAGAGAAAGAAAAGAGAAACAAATGCCGACGCCAGTAGCTCAACTAAGCTAAGATGGCCGACACCCGTTGCACCCTTCGGAGAAGTACAACCGCACGCCTAGCACTCTGAAGCCTCGCGTACCAAGCAACACCTTCAGGAAGGTATGCGACGATGATGATGCTGCTGCCCGGACAAGTCCTGGGGTTTCCCCCGGTACGCGGATGGCAGTGGGGAGGGGGTATCACCGACGCCCCTCAGGAGGGCCCGGCAGCGCCCATGGGCGTAGCCGCGCCGGTAGCGAACGAGCCACCAGAGATTTCTCCCGCCCCGAAACTACCACCGTCACCCCAGACAATTGGAAGTGCACCGCCCAACATGCCGCCCACCAGCCTGTGCCACCAAGGTCACCGCACCAACTTCACCGTCTCACTGAGGACACCAACACGAGACCTGGAGGTAGGACAAGGAGACACCGGGCTCGGTGGCAACCGCAATGCAGCCGACAGGAGAGGACGACCTCCACCGCCGCGCGGAGCCGACCGAACGTAGCGACAGGGACCTGCCAGGCCACCATCTGCCCGGCCGGACCCCAACAGGTCCGAACAGTCCCTGCTGCCATGCTGCAGCACGCCGGTCGTCGGAGCCATCACCACCGCAGCCACGGCCGCCTTGCCGCACCACTAGGGAGCCACGCCGCCGCGCCCCGAACCGCCGGCCTGCCCCAGCCCAGATGGGGACCGAAAGGCCCAGATCTGGGCCAAGTGGGCGCCACCGGCTAGCCGCCCACCGCACTGCCCTGCAGCCAACGGCCATGCCACCGTGTCAAGGGCACTCGAGGCCCGTGGAACCCCGCCTTCAAGCCACACCGCCGCCAGCTGAGCAGCACCGCCGTCGGGCAGTAGGGAGCCCCGACTCCCCCTCCAAGCGCGCGCGGAAGGGACGTCTGCCACTGCCGGGCACGCCGATGGCCTCAGCCGGCGGCGGCGAAAGGGGGTGGAGGAGGAGGGGGAGGGGAGACAAGGAGGAGGGGAGGGGCGCTCCGTCGCCTCGGGGGGCAACAAGAGTGCAGGGGGGAGGAAGAAGGAGGGGGAGAGGAAGGCGGGACGGGGCACGCGCAACCGGCGGCCGGCGGCGGCGGGAGGGGAGCAGGGGAGGAACCCTAGCTCGGGGCTATGCAGGGGATTGTAAGGGCTATCAGATATCCACCACTATCTGCCAAGAGCACACCTTCTGGGCTTGCACAGAGCTCTTCTTCATCCATGGCATCAACAGGGCAAACACATGATATTATTTGTCGTTGTTGCAAGGGTGGAGGTCATTATGCGAGAGAATGCCCATCTAAGCGTCTCATGATTGCTACTAGGATGGTGGTTATGAGTCCGCTAGTGACTATGATGAGGAGACTTTGGCTCTTATTACAAGTGAAGAACACGGTGGAGATGATTCTGAACAAGAGACACAAGACATGGCTGCTAAAGACGCTGACAGGTATGAAAGTTTAGTTGCTCAATGTGTTTTGAGTGTGTAGGTCACACAACTTGAGCAAAATAAGAGGCACAATTTGTTCCATACAAAGGGAGTTGCGAAGGAACGTTCTGTTCGCGTCATCATAGATGGAGGGAGCTACAACAACTTGGCTAGCATGGAGATGGTGGAGAAGCTGTCTCTCACCACAAGACCACATACACACATACACATCCTTACTACATCCAATGGTTCAAGAACAACGGTAAGGATAAGGTAACACGTATTGTTCATGTGCATTTTAGTATCGCTACATATGCTGGTTATGTTGATTGTGATGTCGTACCCATGCAAGCTTGTTCCTTATTACTTGGTAGACCATGGCAATTTGATAAAAATTCTGTACACCATGGTAGAAACAATCAGTATACTCTTGTTCATAAGGATAAACATATTACTTTGCTTCCTATGTCTCCTGATTCCATTTTGAAAGATGGTATTAATAGAGCTAGTAAAGCAAAACAGGAGCAAAAAAATAGTGAAAATCAATATTGTGGCAAAAGAATTTGAGCAACAAATGAAGCCTAATAACAAACCATCATCTCATGTTGCCTCTGAAATTAAATTGAAAAGTGGATGTTTGCTTGCCACCAAATCTGATATTGATGATCTAGATTTCAGCAAATCTGGTTGCTATGCTTTCGTGTGCAAAGAGGCATTATTTTCATTTGAGGATGTTCCACCCTCTTTGCCTCCTACTGTCACTAAAATTTTGCAGGAGTTCGCTGACGTCTTTCCACAAGACGTGCCACCGGGATTACCACCTATTCGAGGGATTGGGCATCAAATTGAATTAATTCCCGGTGCATCGCTACCCAACCATTCACCATACTGTACCAATCCAGACGTGACGAAGGAGATTATGCGTCAAGTACAGGAGCTACTCGACAAAGGTTATATACGCAAATCCCTTAGTCCTTGTGTCGTTCCTATTATTTCAGTGTTGAAAAAGGATGGTACATCGCGTATGTGTGTTGATTGTAGAGGCAATAATAATATTACTATTCATTATCGTCATCCTATTCCTAGGCTAGATGATATGCTTGATGAATTGAGTGGCTCTACAATATTCTCCAAAGTTGATTTGCGTAGTGGATACCATCAAATTCATATGAAATTGGCAAATGAATGGGAAACAACATTTAAAACTAAGTTTGGATTATATTAGTGGTTAGTCATGCCTTTTGGGTTAACTAATGCACCAAGTACTTTCATGAGATTAATGAACAAAGTTTTACGTGCTTCCATTGGACAATTTGTGGTAGTTTACTTTGATGATATACTGATTTATAGCAGATATTTGGAGGAACATTTGGAACATTTACGTGTTGTTTTTATTGCTCTACGTGATGCACGTTTGTTTGGTAACCTTGGGAAGTGCACCTTTTGCACCGACCGAGTATCTTTTCTTGGCTATGTTGTTACCCCGCAGGGAATTGAAGTTGATAAAGCCGAGATTGAAGCTATTGAGAGTTGGCCGCAGCCCAAAACGGTCACACAAGTGAGGAGTTTTCTTGGCCTCGCTGGTTTCTATATGCTTTTTGTGAGAGATTCCAGCACCATTGATGCACCTCTCAATGAGCTTACAAAGAAGGATGTGCCTTTTGTCTGGGGTACCGCATAGGAAGTAGCCTTCACGGTATTGAAAGATAAGACACATGTTCCATTACTACAACTTCCTGATTTTAATAAGACTTTTGAGCTTGAATGTGATGCTAGTGGCATTGGATTAGGAGGTGTGTTATTACAAGATGGCAAACATGTTGCATACTTTTCTGAAAAATTGAGTGGGCCTAGTCTGAACTATTCTACTTATGATAAGGAATTATATGCTCTTGTTCGGACTTTAGAAACATGGCAACATTATTTATGGCCCAAAGAATTTGTTATACATTCTGATCATGAATCTTTGAAACGTATTAGAAGTCAAGCTAAATTGAACCATAGACATGCTAAATGGGTTGAATTCATTGAGACTTTCCCTTACGTCATTAAACACAAGAAGGGTAAAGAAAATGTTATTGCTGATGCATTGTCTCGTCGTTCTATGCTTTCACAACTTGACTTTAAAATATTTGGTTTGGAGACCATCAAAGATCAATATGTGCATGATGTTGAATTTAAAGGTGTATTGCAGAATTGTAAAGAAGGGAGAATGTGGAACAAGTTCATCGTTAATGATGGATTTGTATTTCATGCTAATAAGCTATGCATTCCAGCTAGCTCCATTTGTCTTTTCTTGTTGCAGGAGGTGCATGGAGGAGGATTAATGGGACACTTTGGCATGAAAAAGATGAAGGACGTACTTGCTACATATTTCTTTTGGCCAAAGATGAGACGGGATGTTGAACATTTTGTTGCTCGATGCACTACATGTCAAAAAGCTAGGTCACGACTCAATCCTCATGGTTTATATATGCCTTTGCCTGTACCTAGTGTTCCATGGGAGGATATATCTATAGACTTTGTTTTAGGTTTACCTCTAACAAAGAAGGGGAGGGATAGCATATTTGTTGTCGTGGATAGATTTTCAAAAATGGCACACTTTATACCATGTCATAAAAGCGATGATGCTGCTAATGTTGCTGATTTGTTCTTTCATGAAATTATTCGTTTGCATGGTGTGCCAAATAATATTGTTTCAGATCATGATACTAAATTTCTTAGCCACTTTTGGAGATGTTTATGGGCTAAGTTGGGGACTAAACTGCTTTTTAGTACTACATGTCACCCCCAAACTAATGGACAAACTGAAGTAGTCAATAGAACATTGTCTACTACGCTTAGGGCTGTTTTGAAGAATAATCTTAAAATGTGGGAAGAATGCTTGCCTCATATTGAATTTGCTTATAATTGTTCGCTGCATTCTACTACTAAGATGTGCCCTTTTGAGATTGTGTATGGTTCCCTACCTCATGCACCCATTGATTTGTTGCCTCTTCCATCTTTGGAGAAGGTTAATTTTGATGCTAAACAACGTGCTGAATTGATATTAAAAATGCATGAGTTAACTAAAGAAAATATTGAGCGCATGAATGCAAATATAAACTTGCTGGAGATAAGGGAAGAAAACGTGTTGTTTTTGCACCTGGAGATCTTGTTTGGTTACATTTGCATAAGGATAGGTTTCCTGATTTGCGCAGGTCAAAGCTAATGCCACGTGTTGATGGTCCTTTTAAGGTGTTAGAGAAAATAAATGATAATGCATATAAATTTGAGCTGCCTGCAGATTTTGGGGTTAGTCCCACTTTTAACATTGCAGATTTGAAGCCTTACTTGGGTGAGCAAGATGAGCTTCCGTCGAGGACGACTTCAAATCAAGAAGGAGAGGATGATGAGGACATCAATACTATAGTTACACCCATGACCCTTGCAGCTACATATACTGGACCAATTACTAGATCTTGCGCACGCCAATTAAATTATCAGGTACTTCCTTTTCTTGGTAATGATTCTAATGTTCATGAGAATATGATGCTGCCTAAATTGGATACATTTGTTTTGCTTACAAATAAAGGACCTAGCTTGGACAAGAAGGATGAACATTGGAGCAAGATCAATCATGGAGATTATGGCATGCGCAAGGGGAACAAGAACGGAGTTTCAAGTAATGATTTCAGGACTTTCAAGCCACCATAATGAGTGCATGAAGTCTTGGACAAAATATACAAGATGCTACTTCATAAATTTTGTCCAGGGGCTATTATAGGTGTTGCGTCACCTTATTATTGGGCCAGGCCCATGTAATTTCAAAATACTTCAGTATAGGCTATTTTTAGAGTACGTATGTGTGGGGAAACAGAGTTAGGGTTGGTTTCGGACCCCCCCCCCTTCAAGGGGTCATGAAATTCCCCCCTATTCATCCATATATACAGCCCTTAGGGCATCATTTAGACTTTGGGTATTTTTTAGATTAAAGGTTCGCCATAGCTGCAACTTCGTGTGTTTCATTTGTGTTCAACAAGCAGACAAAGACGTCGCAGAACCCCACCTTCATTGATAAAGCTTTCCTCTTATATTCGCAATATCCATATTACAATTTTAGTTTCTTGCTTGTTCTTCATTTGCGTGCAGGAAACAGACCCTCGTGGTCAGGTTGATCATGCTCCGGCGTGGTCAATAACCTCTCTGAGTTGGTTTAGCAATTGCTAAGGCGTGACGTCCTCGCACGATCGTAGTCGGATCGTCAAAGTCTACTCCACCAAAAACAATAGCCACCATCTCATCGAAAGACGGGACACCTTTGCCACTATCACCGAAGCTTCTCGCAAGAAGTCTTTTGGTTCCGATAGGGAACGTGTCACCCTTGTGGGCGAAACTATAATCACTGCCTATTCTCGCCTTGTATTTTTTTTCTACATGCAACATAGACCAACAAGAGATTTGTGCTGAAATATGGAATTATTCAGGGTCCATTTGGCATTTTTATACATTAATTGAGTTTTTTAGGCATCTAATGTCCATAATTCAAATTTGAACTACAATGACATGCTCCAGTGCACCAAAATGGCTTAAAAATCATACATGTGTCCTTGGGTGCATGTTTAGGTCCCATGGAAGAAATGGGAATGAATTACAAACATCTCAGTGTCCTGGCTCAGCCTCAAATATTAAGAATCTTGGTTTTTAAATCCCCGTAAATCCAAAACTTGCCTGAAATTTATCGAACCTGGCATCATGTCATTATATGGCACATATATGACATGGAATTTTTTTATCCAATTTGAGACAAGGCGCACACATTAATAGCCAACGTAGGCATTTTGGAACAAATAGATGACACACTACTAACGCAAATGGTTGTATTGTTTGAACCGTGGGCGTTCCACTAACCATTTACGTGCGGCCACATGTCCCTCTTTTTATTGGAGAGTACTGCTTCGGTCCAGGTTTATTCGTCATCTTTGTATTTTGTTCCAAAATTTGACCATAATAGGTGGCGTGTGTGCGGCTATTTGATTAGACGGGACGAGTGCAAGAAGTCTACCGCGCAGGCTCGACGGGACGCGTGAGAGTAGTCCACCATGCAGGCTCGACGAGACGCGTGCGACTAGTCCATCGTGCAAGCTCGACGGGATGTGTGCGAGCTGTCCATCATGCAGGCTCGATGGGACACGTGCGAGCAGTCGGCCGCGCAGGCTCACCGGGAAGTGAGCTCTTTGACCTCCAACCACCGCCCGCCTTGCTCCCAACTTCTCTATTAATGGCGGTCGAGCCACTGTTTAACATGCAGTTAATGCACCTAGACGGAGGATGCCTGCTTGTGATCCCATGGCCCCGCTCAACATTAGCATTGTTTTGTTCGTTCCTTGTTGAGAATGTGACATTTAGCATGTTTTCGACTCGTATACATGTACCTACGAGGCTATGAACAAAATAATACGATGGCAAATTTACAATGGCAATGGATAATAATTGTCTTACATATTCCGGATAATTTAAAATGCCACATGTGGCAATGCCCGAAAGACAATAAGACACAGGGGCAAGAGAAGAAGGAAGTCATAGACAATGATCTGGGTCGCCGCTCTCTACTTCTCGATGGATCGCTGGGCGAGGAGTTCCTCCAGCTCCTTTGCATCCTCATGACTATGCTTGACAGCACCCACAGATTCCTCCATCTACAGCTCGCGCTCGATGTGGAGCTTCGTCAAGTCATCAATAAGTTCCTCGATGATGGCTTTCAGTTTCATCCCCGTGGCACTGCTCTTCTCATGCTCCGGCTCATTCTCCTCGCCGACCTGCTCCACCTGCAACGGTCAACGAAGCTCTTGCTCTCCGACCTGCTCCGGCTCGTTCTCCTCATCGAAGATGTAATCGATGAAGGGGTTGACATCGAAGCTTTGGTTGCCTGGCATGCTTGGAATAATTAATGGTAGATGCGTGTGTACTAGATCTGTGGACAATTTTGCTATGATCACTACAAAAAAAATACACTTCCGTGATGATACGTGTTTGTCACAGTAGGTCACGTTTTCTGTAATGCATGTACATCCATGACGATTTTATGACAGAATGAAGATAGTCATACCTGTGCTGTCATAGAAGTGTTCCATGACAATACCAAAATTATCATCATGGAAGTGTCCACTTCCATGACGATAAATGGCGCGTCATGGAAGTTTTTTCGTCAAGGGTAACCGACACGTGGCATCCACCGTAATGGGTCGCCGTTAAGCTATCGGGTTCCGGTTTGGATCCGATAACCCGTTAACAGCCCAGACCAATGGGGATTTTCCACGTGTAAAATTCTGATTCGCCGGAGTTTCCACATGCCTGCTCAGGGTTGGGACAGATGTCATCCACTCATTGGACGGCAGGCGCCTATGATACATAGACACATGGCACAGCCCAACAGTGGCCCATTCACGTGAAAAGGCTGGCCCGTTTGACTTGGTCAAAAGGTAGCAGGCCGGCCCACGGAAAGCCTGTTAACGGTCTGTTCGCATATAGCCCATTTACAGCCCGCTAACTCACGACCCGTTATGGCCTATCCGAATTAGGCCCAGTACCGGCATCTGGGCTGTCCAATATGATTCTAGCCCGTTGTGACTTCCGGCCCATGTATGGCCCATGACGTCTTTCGGCCCATATGAGGCTGTCATGGGAAACCACGGCCACCTATGGGGCCATCAGCCCCTTTTGGTTCGGCGGGGGGATTGACACGTTGCACAAAGAGCGAAGAAGTGTCACGCAGCACGGCAGAGATCACACAGGCAGTCTTTACCCAGGTTTGGGCCGCTGTGAGGCGTAAAACCCTACTCCTGCTTTGGTGGATTGATGGTGGATAATGGTGGTGAAACGTAGCACACTAGCCCGGCAAGGTTACTCTAGGGGCGAGAGTGGCTACGCGCGTATGGATATGCGAGGATCCAACCCTTTCTACGGTCGCCATGGGCCTCCTTTTATAGATTAAGGGGTCACCACAGTGGCAAATCAGTCTTTGTGTACTGATTAAATAGCTACCAGTGCTATCATATCTATCTCTGTAGGCTGACAGAGCGCATTAAATGCGCCGCTCTGTGTCACATCACAGTTCGCCTGGCAGGCCCTGCCGGGCTGTTTTGCCAGCTTTGCGCCTGCTTGCTTGACACATCTCAGGACGGGTGTCATGTGGAGGTGTTCGCTATAGGAAGTGGCTGCCATGTGGCAGAAAGCAGCCACTTAGTCACCTTGGAGCTTAACACCGCTTCGATTACTGACTTGCGTCGCTTGTGAGGTGGAGCGGTGGAGTGGTTTGCCTCCGCCAGCCCCGGCAGGCCTGCCGGGATGATCCGGGAGCTTGCTTTTGGGGCAAAACCCAACCCTGCCAGGCTCGCCTGCCCGGCAAGGTAGGCCCTTCCCTTAGCGATGCCTCGTTCCTCTGGCTTGCCTTGGCCTTCTCGTCTTGCTCTTGGATCCTTCAAAGGAATTGATCCTTCTTGCTTGGTATGATCTTGGTCTTGCAATCTTGTCTCTGGCCTGTGCACAGTCCGTGCAATGGACCCAGGGTCTGTTGCACCGACAGGAGCCCCGGGGCCTAGCACGGACGCGCCGCTGGGCGTCGTCGGGGTAGGCCCTATCCAGTGCACAGGCAGAAATGTAAGGGCGGCTTCGCCCTTTGAGATCTTCTTTGCTTCTTCATTAACTTGAGCTCGGGTCAGTTTCCGGTTTTCCCGCGCGTCGCGCAGCGCCAATTGTAGTGGGGCCATTCTTGTAATGGCCCGTGAATGACTTTAACGCACGGGCGGGTAACTGCCAATTCACCCTTCCCACCGCGCCCTTATCCTTAGCCACGTATGCTACATGCATTGAGTGGGGTAGGTAATGGTGGCGCGTGGTGCGGGAGAGCATCAAAGCAGGGGGCCGATCTTCTTGGATTGGTGGAGGAGGACGGCGGGTACTCGCCGGGGAATCAGCCCCCACCCCCCAGCTCACCTATAAAAGGAGCGGGGGAGGAGCGGAGGCATTCATCCACATTCCATTCCTCCTCCGCCTTCTGTTTCTTTTGAGTATGCTGAAAGGAAGAGCCTGGGGCCAGCCCCCGGGCCCTAGCTTGGAGTTGCTGACGATGTTGAATGCTCGTGCTGATGCTTGGGGAGTGAGTCTGGTCCGGTGCCGCGCGTTGCCGGTGGTCGCCATCCTATTGTCGAGGTGTTCGGGGCTCTTGACGCTTGCCTGGGATGCAGTGTATGGGGCCCTTGGTAATCCCAACACCGCTCCTTCTGGCGGACCTCCTATTCTTGCTAAGGACGGCGACGTCTTCCTGCCCGCCAAGGTGGGGAGCAGCGCGCCTCGAGTGTCCTGCTCATCGCAGTCGCTCGTCATCTCTTCGGGGGAGGTGCCGGGCTGGGGGTCCAGCGTCTTCCTGGAGCGGCGGTGATGGAGAGAGAGCGAGGGAAGGCTGGGGAGGTGGGAGGCAGGGCGTCAGGTCAGAGTATGATGGCACCTACACCTTCGTCTCGTATTGGCGACCTGCCGCCTCGTCTTTCCGCTCTTCTCCTCCCTCCCCGGCACCATCATCACCAGTCTCTTTGGGTGATAGCCGGGGAGGGAAGTTCCCTTGGTGCCTTCCCCCTCCTCCAGCAGTCTTCCAGCTGGGTGTCGGTGGCTGATCCCTCCGGTGCCCGAGCTGGGGCTTCTTGCTGGTCCTGGAGGTGGTGATCAGGGCGCCGTCGTGCTGCTCTTTGTGCCCCTCCTTCGCAGCCTTGCCATTCTCGATCTTGTCAGGCTGCGCCCGGCAGGCCACGATGGGATCGCGGGTGGGCTCCTGCTTGGGTGCTCTTTCACCTGTCTTCTCTTCCCACCGCAATACCTGGTGGAGGGAAAATGAAAAGAGGGGATCACGGGGCACTTATCTTTTTTCAGTCTTAAATCTGTAGGCACTTGCCAAATTTTTCTAGTTCAAATAATGTAATCTCTTGTATCCATGTTTATGTTCCGTGAGACTTGTACTTGTTGATCAACATATTAATGAAAAAGATAAGCTTGTCGGGCACTTGTGCATGTATGATATCCATGCAGAGGTGAAATACCTCCATACTTTCACGTAAACAAGTAGGTCCCGGTAAGCTACCTTGCCGGCACCCCATAGGACTGCTGCCGTGAGGCTGAGCCTACCGGGCGCAGAACCTATAGGGAGAGACCAGCCCCCCGCCAACCCCTTTCAGCCAAAGGCCACTACGACCATCCTGACCGAAGCAACATTCGTGCCAGTAGATGGGAGCACCTTTGTTTCTGAGGCGGCGAGGTTTTCGTATGCACAAGTCCTACTCACGGAACATGTATGGATAAGAGATGGAACTTATCTGTTTTGGCTTGCCGGAGATCGCAGTGTTGGCTTGTCTTCGCATAAGTCCACTGTAGGAGCCTACAGTTTATGCAAATGAAGATGATGCCAGATGCAATCTATCTACATGATCATGCAACCTATCTACATGAATCATGCAATGCTTATGAAATGCTCATGCATGCATGCAACTTGTCGAGGGCCCCCAGCGCTTCATTTATTTCTTTGTTGCTCAGGGTCTTCGCCTGGCTTTGTACAAGGGGTTACATGTAGCTGAGGCAAGGCCTGTACAAAAGGGTGGCTGCCGGGCAGGGCCCGACAGCCGCGCCTTACGGGTAGAACTTGCGGAGATGCTCAATATTCCATGAGTTTTGCAATTGAATGCCATCTCCGGTCTCCAGACGGACTGCGCCAGGTCTGGTGACTCGTACTACCCGGTAAGGGCCTTCCCACTTTGGCGATAGCTTGTTTGTACCCTTGGCGGACTGAACGCGCCTAAGGACAAGGTCGCCTTCCTCTAAACACCGAGCATGAACCCTGCGGCTATGATAGCGACGCAGGGCTTGCTGATAGCGTGCAGCACGCGTAGCAGCCCGGAGACGGTTCTCCTCGAGAAGCATGGCGTCGTCACGCATGTGCTGTTCCTGTGCTACTTCATCGTAGGAAAGCACTCGAGGTGACCCGTAAATGAGTTCCGTGGGGATAACTGCTTCTGCCCCATAGACTAGGGAGAAGGGAGTCTGCCCGGTAGCTCGGTTTGGTGTCGTTCTGAGGGACCAAAGAACCACCAGCAGCTCATTGATCCATTGCCTGCCGTGCTTCCGCAGCTTATCAAATGTTCTTGTCTTGAGTCCTCGTAGCACTTCAGCGTTCGCCCTCTCAGCTTGTCCATTGCTTTTGGGATGTGCGATAGATGCAAATGAGATCTTGCTTCCGAGGGCATGAACATATTGCATGAAGGCGCGGCTCGTGAACTGGGTGCCGTTGTAGGTGATGATCCGGGCAGGAACCCCGAAGCGGCACACCAATCCTTTCAAGAACTTGATAGCTAACTTAGTAGTCACCTTTCTCATGGCATCTACTTCCGGCCACTTTGTAAACTTGTCGATTGCAACGAACAAGAATTCAAAGCCCTCGGCAGCTTGGGGGAAGGGGCCGAGGATATCGAGCCCCCAGACCGAAAACGGCCATGACAAAGGGATTGTCTGGAGTGCTTGGGCAGGCAGATGGATATTTTTTCAATGGAACTGACAGGCTTCACACTTGGTGACGAGCTCAATCGCATCTTGGAGGGCTGTGGGCCAATAGAATCCTTGCCGGAATGCTTTCCCAACCAAAGCCCTTGATTCAATATGGGATCCGCACATGCCTTTGTGTATCTCTGCCAGCAGTTCCTTTCCTCCTTCCCGGCAAATGCACTTCAATTTCACACCGTTGGGCCTTCTTCTGTATAGTGTGTCATCGACAAACTAATACATACTGGCTCTCCGGGCTACTCTTTCAGCTTCTTCTTGCTCTTCGGGAAGTTCTCCGGTTTGGAGGAAATGGACTATGTGCCTTGCCCAAGTTGGAGCCTGAGGCTCGGCAACGAGGACTAGCGGCACCTCCTCATTCGTGGGGGCTCATACCTTGATTGCGGGGACCAATGGCCTGGCAGGAGGGTGCCACCCGGCAAGCGAAGGGGAGTTGTTTCCGGTGGGGTCCCTGCCAGGAGCCCCGAAAGGCTCTACCAGGAGAGGCTTACTGGAGTCCAATTTCCTCCTCTTTCGGGCCATTGTTGTCAGGGATACGGAGGGCTGAGTAAGATGGAGAATAAAAGTCCCTGGTTCCACAG
Organism: Thinopyrum elongatum; assembly: GCA_011799875.1. Lineage (NCBI taxonomy): Eukaryota > Viridiplantae > Streptophyta > Magnoliopsida > Poales > Poaceae > Thinopyrum > Thinopyrum elongatum. The sequence continues at coordinate 334,992,395 of CM022300.1, read as the reverse complement.
GAAGCTTCTGCGCAGCGCACTTTGACAGGTGATCAGCAATGCTGTTTTCCGCACGGGGTACATGTTCCGTTTGCAACCCGTCAAAGCGCTCCTCCAATCTTCTCACTTCCTCGACATATGACTCCATCAATGGGCTTTGGTAATCCTTGTTGACTTGTCTCACCACCAGTTGTGAATCTCCTCGAATGATCAGCTCCTTGATTCCCAATTCTGTGGCAATTCTGAGCTCGGCAAGAAGCCCTTCATATTCTGCTGTATTGTTGGTTGCCTCCTCCCAGGGAAAGTGCATCTGGATGACTTACCTCAGGTGTTCTCCAGTGGGAGCCACGAGAAGCACGCCAGCCCCTGCACCTTGTAGGGAGAAGGCACCATCAAAATACATGATCCATTCTTGGGGCGCTTCCTTGCCGGGGATAACTATTTCTTGTACTTCTTCATCAGGGGTTGGCGTCCATTCTGCAATAAACTCTGCCAATGCCCTGCTCTGGATTGTTGATGTGCTCTTAAACTTTAGGCCAAAGCTAGATAACTCCAATGCCCACTCCACTATCCTGCCGGTGGCCTCTGGGTTTTGAAGTATCCTTTGCAACGGGAAGCGGGTGACAACCATGATCTCATGGGCTTGGAAGTAGTGGTGCAGTTTCCTTGAGGCCATGACAAGGCCAAAGATCAACTTTTGCACGCCAGAATACTTGGATCTAGCCCCCTGCAACAGGGAGCTGACGAAGTATACTAGGCGCTACACCACTTTCTTTCTTGCCGTGTCCTTGGGGTTACTTCCGTTGCCGTGCCCTTCTTTGCCCTGATCCGTATCTGGCCTTGCCGGGCCGCTCTCTTCCTCTTCTCGTTGTGCTACTAGGGCTGCACTAACCACTTGATTAGTTGCTGCCAGATATAGCAGTAACGGCTCTTGTGGTTTGGGTGCGACCAAAGTAGGCACAGAAGACAAGTAGGCCTTCAAATCCTGCAGTGCTGCATCTGCTTCCGGAGTCCACTTCATGGGTCCTGCCTTCAAAATCTTGAAGAACGGCAAGGCGCGCTCGGCAGACTTGGAGATGAACCTGCTAAGCACGGCAATGCATCCTATCAAACGCCTCACATCCTTAACTGTCTTGGGTGCCTATATCTGCTCAGTAGCCTTGATCTTATCGAGGTTGGCCTCTATCCCACAGTGGGATACAAAGAAACCAAGCCAGAGGGAACGCCAAACACGCACTTCTCCGGATTCAGCTTCAAGTTGATCTTGCACAGATTAGCAAATGTCTCTTCTAAATCCTGAATGAGGGTTGATCTGTCCTTGGTCTTGACCACAATATCATCCATATAGGCTTCAATGTTCCTGTGCAACTGTGGTTCAAAGCCAATCTGGACTGCTCTTGCAAAAGTGGACCCGGCACTCTTCAACCCGAAAGGCATGCACACAAAGCAGTACGTGCCGCATGGGGTGATGAATGAGGTATTTTCTTCATCTTCCTTGGATATAAAAATCTGATGGTATCCAGAATATGCATCCAAAAAAGAGAGCAACTCACATCGTGAGGTAGAATCCATGATCTGGTCAATGCGCGGCAAGGGAAATGGGTCCTTTGGGCATGCCTTGTTCAGATCCGTAAAATCTATGCAAAGCCTCCATTTTCCATTAGCCTTGCACACAACCACTGGGTTTGCTAACCATGTTGGATGCAGTACTCCTCTGACCAAACCAGCTGCTTCAAGTTTCTTGATTTCCTCGGCAATGAACTGCTGCCGTTCCAAGGCCTGCTTTCGAACCTTCTGCTTGACGGGCCGGGCATGTGGGCAGACAGCAAGGTAGTGCTCGATTACCTCCCTGGGAACACCGGGGATATCAGATGGTTGCTAGGCAAACACATCGATATTCGCCCGCAGGAAGGCAACGAGCGCACTTTCTTATTTGTCATCAAGGGTGGCGCTAATAGTGAAAGTACCATCAGCGCCAGCCAGCCCTGCCGCGACCTTTTTCACTTGGGGTGGAGTAGCCTTGGATCTCTTGCTGTTGGAACTCTCTGGTGTGTCATCAACGGGCGCGGCACATTCCACAGAGGTACGCTTCCCGGATTCCTTGCCAGTGCCTCTGCTATGCTTTTCCTTGGCGGGAACTGTGGCTTCCGCGACCTCTGCCGCGACCGCGTCCCGGTACATCTTATCCACGCAAATAATTGCGTCTTTCTTGTCAGATGGAACGGAAATGACACCCATCGGCCCTGGCATCTTCAAGGTGTTGTAAGCATAGTGGGATGCTGCCATGAATTTGGCCAGGGCCGGGCGCCCAAGGATCTCGTTGTACGGCAGAGGGAGGTCAACCACATCAAACACAACTTTCTCAGTCCTATAGTTCAACTCCCCTCCAAATGTCACTGGCAACGTAACCTTTCCCTTAGGACGGCTCCTGCCAGGATTGATTCCTTGAAACGTGCATGTGGCCTTAAGTTCTTCCTCTGCTATCTGGAGTTTGCTGATAACCTTTGGGGAAATCAGATTCAACCCGGCCCCGCCGTCAACCAGCATCTTTGTGACCTTAAGGTTGTGAATTGTTGGTGAGACCAACAACGGCACGCACCCTACCGCAGTGATGCGGTCGGGGTGGTCATTTCATCAAAGATGATGGGCGTGCGTGACCACTTGAGCGGCTTCCGGGAATCTGCCACTGGCTCCATGGCATTGACTTCGCGCGCCCACTGTTTAAGTTGGTGGTGAGAGGAGTGCAAAGATGCACCCCTGTTAATGCACAGGGCGTCAGTGGCCTTCTGGAATTCCTGCTCGCTGGTTTCCTCTTCATTCCCTCCATCACTCTCATTACTGCAATCCTCCTTCTCTCGGCCCTTGGTGGTTTTTCCTTGGTTCCGAGGAGCCTTGCCGGGGTGATTTGCTTCACCACCCAAGCCCTTCCCGCAAGCGCCATTCTGACCTTTTTCCTTATCACGCTTCTCATACTCAGCCTTCTGTCTCTTAACGAGCTGTTCCACTTGATAACACTCCTGGAGATCATGGCCCTTGGTCTGATGGATCTTACAGTATGGCCAATCACCTTTCCCCGATTTCTCGGCAGCCGCCGCCTCCCGGCAGTCAACGCATGCGGTAGCCTCCTTGCCGGGGGCTTCAGCCTTGGCCTTCTTGCCGGTACTAGGCGTGCGTGACCCCTCAACAGCCATCACTGTCTTATCATTGCGCTTCTTGTTGTGCTTCTTGTTCTTCTTCTTCTTACTGATGGTTTCGTTGTCATCTTCTGAGTCGATGTCGACGCAGTCTTCTTCCCCAGGAAGCTTCCTCCCCTCCTCCACCCGAGCACACTTGTCCACCAAAGTGTAGAGCTCCTTCACAGTCTTGGGAAACCGAACATTCATCTTGGAACGTATCCTGCGGTTGCACATGTTGGATTGGAAGGCAACTATCATGGCAGCTGGGTGGATATCTGGGATATTTCTGTGGACTCGACTGAATCTCTGCAAATACTTCCGCAAAGATTCTCCTTCTTTCTGCCGGAGAAGCTGCAAGTCGCTGGGCCGCCCTGGTTCTTGATGGCCACCCGTGAAGGCACCAATGAACTCGTGGCACAGGTCAGCCCAGGTCAAAATGGAGTTCTCCGGCAGGTGCATTAGCCAAGACCTCATATTTGACTTGAGGGCCAAAGGGAAGTAGTTGGCAAACACCTTCTCATCTCTTCCCCCGGCAGCTTGAACAGCGATGGTGTAGATGCTCAAGAACTCTGCCGGGTTTAGTCTCCCATCATACTTCTCGGGTATCTCTGGCTTGAACGTGCGAGTGGACGGCCAACGGACTTGCCGCAGCTCATGAGTGAAGGCAGGGCATCCAACCTCAAAAGGCAGGCACCCGCCATCTCTGAGCACGGGCTCGTCGACGTCGGGGCCATCGCACCCATTGATCTGGCGGGGGTTGTCGCGGCGCCGCTCATCGATGAAGCGCGCGCCTTCCCTTTGCCTGCCCTCCGGGGCACGCTGTCGGCCTTGACACGCTCGAGGATCTTACGAGGCCATCGAGACGTCATCGGGCGCCTGGACTTGCAGCTCCCGGGCGGCTTGCCATGGCGGGGATTGCACCGTGAGGGTGGCCTCTCCCGCACGACCAGCCGCACGAGCCGTCGTTGCTACCTGGGGAGGCCGTGGCGGTCCGGCCCGCTGTGATCCTTCCGCCTCGGCAAAACTAATCAAACTTTGGATGGTGGCTCTCCACTCATCCATCTGGTCTGCCGCCGGCGGAAATCTCAACAGTAGTTGGGCTCGCGCCATGGCTTCGGAGGCGGTGCTTGGCATAGGTGATGACGATGTAGATCGTAGTGTAGCTCGGCTCCTGACTTTGCCGGTGGCGACTGCACCGCGCCCTTGCCGCTGTGAACCAGCCGTTTGGACGGCATGGTGACGCGGTGGAGGCGCCTGAGGGCCAGCGGCTCCATTGGGTACAGTAGCTGCGTCAGCCCACCCCAAGGGTGGAGTGTGCCCTACGGTCGCGCCCGCAGCGGGGGCGGTCGAAGGGTTGCGATTTGCCCCGGAGTGAGCATCATCACCACGGCTGTGCCTGTTGGCGAGGAGAAAGGGTTCAGGCGGAATGACCCCTCCATCTGTACCTCGTGGAGCATGGCCGTCGGGATGTTGCTGATACTGTCCTTCCCCAGTACCTCCCGTTCCTGCTTCGACCGTGGGGGAGGTGGCGACGGCGCCGCCTGCGCCAACCACGTCCCCCGCAGCATCCACACCCTCGCGAGCCCCCGCATTCCCCGCGACATCAGCGATCACGGGCGGCGGAGCCTTCGAGGTGGACGGGTGATTCGCAGCTCCGGGCTTCCTCTTGGGCGCCATAGTCGATGACGCTGTCGATGATGAAAATGTCGATGAAGATGACGCGCAATGTACGCTCTTGGTTTCACGCAAGTGATCCCCCTACCTGGCGCGCCAAAGATGTCGTGGGAAACCACGGCCACCTATGGGGCCATCAACCCCTTTTGGTTCAGCGGGGGAATGGACACGTTGCACAAAGAGCAGAGAAGCATCGCGCAGCACGGCAGAGATCACACAGACAGTCTTTACCCAGGTTCGGGCCGCCGTGAGGCGTAAAACCCTACTCCTGCTTTGGTGGATTGATGGTGGATAATGGTGGTGAAACGTACCACACTAGCCCGGCAAGGTTGCTCTGGGGGCGAGAGTGGCTACGCGCGTATGGATATGCGAGGATCCAACCCTTTCTACGGTCGCCATGGGCCTCCTTTTATAGATTAAGGGGTCACCACAGTGGCAAATCAGTCTTTGTGTACTGATTAGATAGCTAACAGTGATATCATATCTATCTCTGTAGGCTGACAGAGCACATTAAATGCGCCGCTCTGTGTCACATCACAGCTCGCCCGGCAGGCCCTGCCGGGCTGTTTTGCCAGCTTTGCGCCTGCTTGCTTGACACGTCTCAGGACGGGTGTCATGTGGAGGTGTTCGCTGTAGGAAGTGGCTGCCATGTGGCAGAAAGCAGCCACTTAGTCACCTTGGAGCTTGACACCGCTTTGATTACTGACTTGCGTCGCTTGTGAGGTGGAGCGGTGGAGTGGTTTGCCTCCGCCAGCCCCGGCAGGCCTGCCGGGATGATCCGGGAGCTTGCTTTCGGGGCAAAACCCAACCCTGCCAGGCTCGCCTGCCCGGCAAGGTAGGCCCTTCCCTTAGCGATGCCTCGTTCCTCTGGCTTGCCTTGGCCTTCTCGTCTTGCTCTTGGATCCTTCAAAGGAATTGATCCTTCTTACTTGGTATGATCTTGGTCTTGCAATCTTGTCTCTGGCATGTGCACAGTCCGTGCAATGGACCCAGGGTCTGTTGCACCGACAGAGGCCCTATGTAACTCTTGGCCCATTAACGGCCCGTGGTGACACTGGCCCATAATGAACAATGTACCGCTTTATACCCATTATTCCATTGGGCCCTTTCCAGCCCGTATGATCTTTCGGCCTTTTAAGGGCCCATTTATTCTTGGGCTCATTTCCAGCATTCGATTACTTCCGGTCCGTTACTGGCCTGTTTCGCTTGCGGGCCAAATTCAGCCCGTGGTTAAAGTCAGCCCGTTTGTGGCCCGTTAATCCGTTGGGCTGTTTTCTTAGCGTCATCAAATACGGCCCGTTTAAGCCCGTTATACATATCGGCTATTAACGGCCCATTATGATCGGGCCATAAACAGACAATTTCCACTCTAGCCCGTTTACGGCCCATATTGCGGTCCTTTATTGGTCCATCAATAGTACGGCCCGTAGAAGGCCCATTGATTCTAACGCCCGCACAAGGCCCATTGATCCTACGGCCGTAGGAGGCCCATAGATCCTACGGCCCGTAGGAGGCCCATGGTCAGTACATAACGGTCCATGGTTATTACGGCCTAGTTTTAAAAAATATTTTATTGTTGCCACTAGCAAACTGCGGAAAAAGAACTGCAGTGACTACAACCAAACAAATAAACAAGACAATAAGGAAATAAATAAGCAAGCAACTTACGCTAGGCTATTACGGCTATTACACATATTACATCCACTGGGCATCAAAGTTGGCCACCAGTGCAAATATAGGGAACAAAGCAGCATATTACATACACTGGGTGTCTAAATTGGCCACCAGTGCAAATAAACGAGCGGTAGCAAAACAAGTCCATAACTGAAACGACTTCACAAGAGCTCAAGAAATGTTATCCTGGGTATCCACCATGCTGGCAATAAGCTTAGCAAGCTTATTAGCTTTCTCCTGTTTAGCGCTAAAATCCTCCAACGCTTGCTGTTGCACCAGAAAGTATGCATCTAAATTCTCCAGGGACTTCCACAGTCCTTCGGCTTCTTGTCGCAGCACAGCTGATCGATGTCTTTCAGCTTGTAGTTGAGACTCAAGAAACCGAACTGATTCAGACAGTGAGTTCAAATAGCTTGTGCCAGCGGTAGTGGCCAGTAACTCGAACACTACACCAAGACAGGACTTTGGCATTGTCTCACTGTCTTCAAGATAGTTTTCCTTAGCTGTTTTATCAGCTTTGTTGGAGACCAACAAGGATGTCTCACTATCCTGAACCTTATCTGCATTACTTCCATTACCATTGCTTAATAAGGCACTCTTCCCCAATATTCTGTCAGCATTCTAAAAGAAGAAACAAGCAGACACATAACAGGTTTAGCATGTAGTATATGAAACTCATTTCGGTGAACCAGTTCAGTAGTAAGGTGGACAGGATTAAACTACCAAGTCTTCTATTGCCAAGTAGTACATAATAAAAGCATCAAACAAACATATATCTGTCCTATGGTCACTGCATTGTCTTGCCAAATCAAAATAGAGACACGGTTCAAATCATATCAGTTCAAGACAAAGCAGCATTGAAAGAATATAAAGCGTGGGAAACTACACGGCACAACAAGATTTCAGATGGGTACCATGGGTCTACATGTACAACAACACTATTGGCTCTGTTGTGATGCTAGTAATGTGCATGATATGAGAAGTCAACTGTATACACAATTGAAATTGAAATCAACAGAGCTATTTATAAGAGCAAACCTGTTAAAGAAACATGCTTAAACATACCTGTTGTGCCATTGGAGTTTCGATTGGATCCTTCAATTTAAAAATAAGTTTGTATGAGTAAATACAGTGATACAAGAGCAAAGCAGTATGCACGATAGCAATGGAATCCTAATTGAGAACAGTTGTTCTTCAGGTTTAAGCACTTGTTCTACACGAACAGAGCACAGTAAGACGTAGGCATATAGTACTTAAAAATAAAAAATGAGCTCATAGACCTTACCACATTCTTGGTTCGGGACCAGTACAGAACAAGGCATTCCCAGTCATCGTCCCATAAATGTGTCTCAGGAGAAGTAAGGGAATTTGATGAGTTTCTTTGCCAGTGAAGTATGTTTTCTTCAGGTAATTCTGATACTGCCACCAAGCATTCTTGAAGATAGCAGAGGTATTAGCACAGGTTACCTCATCCTGAGTTTCCAAATCGGTCCTTCTCTATAGAGAAAAATGGGAAAATTTGCTGTATTATAACCATCATGGAGGTAGAATGTATGGGACAAAGCAAAGTAATTGCCATGAATAACATTACTTATGCATAACTCCTGGACAAACACCTGCAACTGGCATTTTCCTTCATATTTAGTATAATATTTTCATGATGGGAAGATACGCACATAGGATTTAACAACATCAAATGCGATAGATGCTAAACTACGAATGGCTAGTTGTGCTTCCTCCACAGGAATAGGTGTACTAACTGGTGGAGTTGGGGTTTGCCGTGGTAGTACTGGCGCTTTGGGCACTAGAGCTGCCTTACTAACTGCTCTTGTTTGGGAGCTCTATGGTGGAGATGGTTCTGTGTCAACAGGAACTGGGTTACTATCTGCTGGGGTTGGGGTTAGATTGGGTGAAGCTGGTTCTCTGTCCATCGCAGTAGGGGTACAATCTACGAGAGTCTGGGTTATGTGTGGTAGGGCTGGTTCTTGTGCATGTACAACTGGGGTGCTATCTCCAGCAAGAGGTAGCACTGTTTTATTTGAAGACGTTGTTTTTACTCTGCTAGATACTGCCATCACCCGCTCCAATTCAAATGGCTGATAAACAGGAAACATAGTTGACAGTACAGACCTTGTATGAGAGACAGATGCAATAGATAGCGTGGAAAAAAGAGGGCATGAAATAGTTGACATGTATATTGTTTAACTAAAAAGGATAGCATGACATAATTTCACATATATGATGTCTATCTAAACTGGATAGCATAGCATGACATAATTGAAAGATATGATGACTAACTAAACAGGATGGCATGAGATAATTATATGATGTCTTTAGTCAACGGTTTGCATGACATAATTCACATACATGTTATCTAAGTAATCAGGATCGCATGATTTAATTCACATATGTGATTTATATACTAAGCAGAGGGCATTCGCATATATGATGTCTGAACTAAGAACATGGTGTTGAATATTGTGTATATGATGTCTAAACTATGCAATGCAAGACACCATATGCATGATATGAGCAGTATAACCGTGCCAAGTTAGAGCATACACCTCAGTGGGGGAATAGGACTAGTCATCTGTCTCTGAATCCATCTCTGAGGAGCTATCAGGGACCCAGCAAGAGATCTGCTTCGACAGGTAGCACTGTCTGCTCTGAAGACCTCATTTTTACTCCAGATTTTTCCATCACCCACTCAAATGGCTGATTCACAGGAAGAGTAGTTTAATGTACAAACATTGTCGACAAATGGAAATGTACTGAAGAAAAGGGTTGGCAAGATATCATTCAAATATATGATGCATGGTTAAACAGGATGGCATTGCATATTTCACATATATTATGGCTGGCTAAAAGAGATGAGACTGCATAATTCTCATATATGATATAGAAACTAAATAGGTGGCATTACAGAACATGTCTAAACTAAGCAGATGACATATATGATGTCGAAAGTAGGCACTACAAGGCAACATATGCATGATATGACCAACATCATCATGCCAAGTTAGAGCAAACACCTTGGGGGGTAAATAGGAGTGGTCAGCTGCATCTGAATCCGCCTCATAACAGATATCTTCCTCTGGATTACAATCTGGAGAGGGGGCGAGGGTTTGCCATTGAACCCACCATGGAACGATGTCTGCATGACATTGTATTGCCACGCAAAACTCTTCTCTTTTTCTCTACATGTTCAGCATGACTGTGTACAATATCTGACATGCATACGAAAAAAATATAGTGAGATTATGTAAGGAGAGCATGCAGAAATCTAGAGTGATGGTAACAACCAGTGGATGGATCCAAAAATAATGATAGCAGGCTGATGATAGCTTTAATTTAATAAAAAAGACAGATAATGATTGCTTTACTATTTGTTTCCCACCCAAGATGAACAGCATAGGCATACCCTAGGTGAACCAGATAATAGACAGAGATACTATTCATTGCTGCCTCGATATGTGCCCCACAAGTAATTTTAAAACTCAAGTTTGAACATTAATTTGGACTTGACTTGGAGTCTAAGAGGTGAACAGGACGATAAAGTAGCAGGTAATATTAAGCAATGCATAACATAAGCAGAAACAAAAGAGTGCGACCTCTCTTGTGGACCCGTGTACTCCTCAGGTTCATCTGCTGAGTCGATGATGGTGATGTAGTTGCGGTGGGTGCCGGCGGCTGGGAAGGAGATCTGAGGCGGCGAAAGACGGTCAGGAGTCGTGATGTCTGGTTTGGTGGATGCTTCTGTCAATGGAGCAGCTCAGGTGAGGTGGACGACGTCGCGGCAGGAGCAGGACAAACCACACAAAGTTTTCTTCGACACCTATCTGTAACTGAAGTAATTCTGTAAGGGCTCCTTTGGCTTGCAAGATTCTAAAAACGCAGGGATAGGAAAAACACCGGAATAGGATAGGAATGCGCGTGGGAAACAGAGCATTTGTAAACACAGGATTTCTGTCAACTTGGGTGTTTGGTTCACAGGAATTGGAAGAGCAGAGGAATGCAAAGAAACATGGCCAAATTAAAGTGAAACCATATGAAAGCGTGTACAGTTAGAATGTTATTCTGCCACTAATGCACTTGGTCTTGTTTTCATGCATAGGATTTTGAAAATTAGGTCCAGGTGGATGTTTTGCTCCATTCCTTTCAACGAAATGCATGAATAATTGAATAGTAGAGTGCCATAGGAATTTTCCTATTGCTATGTTTTTCCTTCACTTTTTCCTTTGAACCAAAATAGCCCTAATGGATCGACATGAATGTAGAGTAATAAGTGATGCGACAAGTTTACAACCTCTTTCCCATAGCCGTGTCGACCTCATCATCATTGGTTTGGTCGCTAAAGAAGTTGTGGCAGAGGTGGCTGACAGAGGTGTGGAGGAAGATCTGAGGCGTCTGTAGATGGTGTCCAGGGCACTGCTCTGTTGTGATGGATGGTTCTATCGTTGGAGCAGCTCCGGCGAGCGGTAAGACTTCGAGGCTGAAGCAGTACAAGACAGACATCATTAATCTCAAGTGGGATTCTAATAGTATCTCCAATAGATGATGTAAAATACATTACCAAAAAGTGATAGATGTAAAAATTACATCACCAAAAAACACCTGACTACAACAGATGAGGTAAAACTGTTGACTCTGAACTTAACTGTCGAAACTGAAATTTACTATGGAATCTGAATGTTACTATCGAAACTGAACGCACTGGTAGCAGAGAGGCACTTCACATGTAGTTTAGGCTTCTCGAGCACTAGTAGTAGAGAAACAGTGATCTAAATCAGCACGCGATCGATGGGGAACACAGTAGCAAATAGCAGCCGGAGTAGCAGCACCTGGAGGAGCAGCGCGAACTAGAGCCAGAGCAGCAACTCGTGTAGCTGCAGCAGCCCGTGTACCAGCATCAGCAGCGTGAGCAAGAGCAAGAGCAAAGCAGCAGCACGAGCGAGGGGGAGAGCAGAGCAGCAGCGTGACCGAGCGAGAGCCGGAGCAGCAGCAGCAGCAGCGTGAGCGAGCGAGAGCCGGAGCAGCAGCAGCAGCAGCGCGAGCGAGCGAGCGAGCGAGAGCCGGAGCAGCAGCAGCAGATCCGGCTGGTATGGACGCCGCCGCCGAAGGAGCCTCGCACTGGGGGAGAGCCACCATGGAGATGTCGCCTGCGGCACCGACTTCGAGGTAGCCACGCCATGGGGGTGCGGGATCGAGCACCGTCGAAGCTGGGAGGTCGAGTTAAGGAGAAGGTGCGATGCGATGAGTGTACAACCTCTTTTGTGGCGCCGAGTAGGCCTCGGCTTCGTCCGAGGAGTCGGTGAGGATGCTGCGGTTCCGGTGGAGTAGGTTAAGGCGGCGCTGTGGGGATGGATCAGCCGCGATAGACGAGGCGATCGTCGGAGCAGCTCCTTGGAGGTGGAGGACGAGGCGGCTAAACTGGCGGGAAAGCGAGATCGACGACGGATCCTCATCCGGGGAGGTGGATGAGGTTCGTCGAGCTGTAGCGGTGGACGACGTCGTCGGGGAAGAGACTCCGGCTAGGCAGCGGTGGGGTGGCGGACGGAGGAGGGTGGGGTTTCGCGGCTGGAGTAGAGAGGTTATGGCGGCCTGGGATTTCGAATGGCGAAAAGGATGTGATGGGAGGGGGGAACCATGACTTAGGGACACGCTTGTCCAAAATGTAGGGTGTGTTACAAAAGTACCCCCACTGATTTGAACTAGCGGCCCTTTCGGCTCAGGGTTAGATTCATAGCTTTGAACCCGCCAGGGCCGCCATAACCTCTCTGCTAGTTCAAATGCTATTCCAAAGAGAGAGTGGGGGTACTTTTGTAACACACCATTTTATGAAAAAAAGGAAAAAAAATAAAACTATTCGCACCACACAAAGAGAGAGTCTTGTCCCGTTTTATAACTGGAGGGGGGAAACATTTGATTTGTAACACACCATTTTATGCTATGCCAGGGATGTACATACCAAATCAATTCGCACTTCCCTCAATGAAAAAAAGGAAAAAAAATAAAACTATTCGCACCACACAAAGAGAGAGTCTTGTCCCGTTTTACTGTACAAATGCTATTCAAAGCTATGAATCTATGTTATGTCCAATTAAATCTTTTCGCTGGCTGTATAATGCGTGTAACCTACTCATACGAACATTTTAGTGCATTCCAAATGTCTATACTACCGCTGCAATTCGAACTAAATTTGAATTCGTTTCTCTATTTGAATAAGAATCTACAATCATGATTGTTGCCAACTTAAACCATCATTCCTATATTATCTTAACAACACACCACATGATTACTATAGAGATAGATATGAACTATGTGTACTATATGAACTCGAATTCAAAACTTTGAATACACTTGATGTTGATTCAAATAATAGTACATTTGATGTACTAACTAGATCTTCATAATCTAAACCATGTATCATACGTATACTATGTTTATCACACGAAGTATAGTGCCCCGCCCCCTACATTATGACAAGTATTTAGCCCTGAGCTGCAAAAGCCACACATTATCACAAATTCAAATAAATGTTCTATATATTATATGTAGTATAACATGTTCATAACCACACCATGTGTATCACCATTATATATATTCATGCATGCGTCGGTTTAAAACACTATGATATCTTCTTCAAGTATCTGAATCCACTTTTTTATAATGAATTATGATCTCTGTTCTTCTTTTACACCCACACAATCCTCTTCTCTTCATAGCTAGCGCTAACTTTCTCTCATGCATGCACACGCCCGCCCCCCTCTCACCCTCCCTCGGCGTCCCCTCCATCGCGCACATTCGTTATTTCTCTTTAGGTCATTCACCCACGGTGTGTGTAGGCCCCCCGGCTCCTTCTTTCCGGCACACACCGGTCGATGTACCTCTCTAGCCAAGTGTGCCTACCACAAACACACACTTTCCCTCTTCTCTTCTCACCGTCCATGCCCCCCTATGTCCAATACGGTTCCACGCACGTGCACACTCCCGCCCCTCTTTTCATTGATCTCATACTCGCACATTCCTCCCCTCTCGATATAGTAGGCCTCTCGCACCACCTCCTAGCCACATCCCTCTCCCCCTGTCCGTCTCTCCAGACCTTATTTGCTTCTAACACATGCATGCATGTATACCTACCGATCTCCCTACATATAACTAGGTCGACTATAAGTCTTTTTCCCCACGCACCGATCGACGTACCTCACTAGTTATGTCTCTCCCTTTCTCTAACACACGACGATTGATCTTCCTATGTAGTTATGTCTGCTTACCACAACCATATCGTCCCCCCTCATCAACCTTGCATACCTCCCGACCCATCTCTCACACGCACGTGCATAGACAGGCAAACATCCCCTCTCTTATTGATATTGCACTCATACCCTCCGTTTGTCTAACAGGCCTCTCCCGCCATTTGTGAGAAGCAACTCCACCACCAACCCTCCGACACTCTACCTTTGTCTCTCTCCTAACCTTATTCCTCTGCTACACATATGCATGGATGCCGATCGATCTCCCTCAATACATAGCTAGGTCTTTCTCCTTCTCCACACATATACCAATCGATCTACCTCTCTATAGTTAGGTCTCTGCCCCCTCCCCCCCACACACACCGATATTCGAACATTGTAGGTAGGTATCCATGCCACAGAGACAAACTACACCTCTGCCCTCTCACATTCCAGTAGGCCAGCCGCCCTGTATCTTTGACGTGGGCAAACACAAATTCGATGGCACTTTTTATCGATCGCGCACCCACACACTTCATCCCTGTTTTCAATTCTATCGATATCTCACGCCGATGATCCCTCCACTGACACTCTCTTCTCGTGGATCGCTCCCTCTATATATGATATATCCATGACTCTGTTTCACACACATTGCATATGTTACATTTTTTTTTGTTTGAGATATCATCGACACATTGCCTTTGTTTCGCACAAACCATCTCTCTCACACCCACCCACGTACGTACTAACTAGATCAGAGAGGAGGTGCACGCATGACGCACGTACTCACGTCTCGTTCCCGGCCACACCCGCGCGGGTACACGATGGAGTTCATTTCTGTACGAAAAGGCAGCCCATGTGATAATTTGACACGTGTAGCGGTTGTTTACTCGAAGGAGGGCCGTGTATCACGCGTACACGGAACAAAGTTCGACTTGACGCATTAGTATTAAATAAAGTTATATTCCTCAATGGCACGTATAGGATATAAAATGATTGTCATCGGGAAAAAAGAAATCCGCTCCACTATATACAATGGAGCCTGCCTGCCAGGGTTTGTCTCTCGTCACACTATCTCACACAAGGCGGCGGTGGCCTCTCTCTCTCACCATTGGTTACTGATTTGGCCGCATCCCGTCCGCTGGTGAAAAGGGAGGATGTGCATTGTTTCTCCGTTCGACGGCGTCGAGGCCGCACGTCCTGATCTACGGTACCCGCCGTTCTCTCTGACCAAGCTCCGGTGCGGTAGGGCCTTCACCACTTGCTCGCTGCCGCAGTATGGGCAGATCCCACCCGCCGCCGTCCTCCTAGTTACATCCCGACGACCCCCAGGTACAGCTTCCTCCCCTCTAGCCTTGCTCCACTGCCCATCTTCCCACGTCGCTGCATGTGGAAAATCTTGCATGTGGATCTTCCCTAGTTCTTTGCCCAGAACGTAGCTCGTCCGGCGTACTTTCCATATTGCAATCTCATCCTCACACCATTTTAGATAAACAACCGTGTTGTTATCTTCCCTTAGGACAAGGAATATGCTTCTTTTTTGTCATCATTTGTGTCATCAACTGTTATTGGCCAGTAATTGTTTCCTTTCTACCTCTTTTTTGCAAACAGGGCTATCCATTTCACCTCGTTGCTATTGCGACCTTTTGGTGAACTGCACAAATCACTTTTTTTAAGAGTGTTTTGTGTAGTTCTACTAAAATGTCACACGGGCAACGTCTCTACATTTCAGTGCGACTGCACAAAGGGAGATTGGTTTTGCTCTATCCTCCTCATCCAACTCCGAGCCTAATCTTCTCCAACTATTTGCTTAATCTTCTCCAACTAGTTAGTCTTAAGAGAGACTGCAAAGGTGACCGGCTTCTATTTGTGTGTTTATTGTTTCATCAATAGTCCTCTATTATTGTAATCACACTTAATATCTTTTGAACAGGGACGCTCAGCTCTATTTTAGTGGAACTGCACAAAATGATCGGGATGTTGCATGCTCCTAACAGCTACTTTTTTTCCCAACATGCCTTGTTGATTTAGACAGAGCTGGGGGGAAGTTGCTGCCAATGAAAGCGTGGATCAATTTTAATTTAACACCTTCTCACAACTTTGTCTTCAGTTGTGATGTAAATATTAGCTCTGATCTGCTAATCATTGAGATGCATTAGCAAGGAAGTTAGTTTTCTTTCTAGTATTTTGATTGATGTTGTAACAAGACAACCTTCCAGCTGGCAAGACACATGAAACAAAAGCTGAAAGCTTCAGAGCATTGTACAATTTCATGTCGCTGGAAAATTATTTGTATACGTTAATTATGTAAAAAAATGTTGGAAGCTTGATAGCATTGCTAGAAGCCATTCAGCATCTGGGTCCATGTGCCATGCACCAAATTATAGTGCACAACCGCATGGGAGACTTAGCCCGGTCGTTGCGACGCACTAATAGTGAGTAATGAACAGTCAAATCATAAGCCCCACCTTTCCCACTGTAAGTTGCTCGGAAGAAGCAACCATCAATACGCTCTTCTTTGAATCCGCTCATACTAGTATGAAGGTGCAAAGCCAAGTCCGCGTATGGCCTGTCGGTCAACGCGCTTCCTCTTGGCATATCACTGACATGTGGGACCGGAGTGTGAGCAAACCGATCTCAATTGAGGAGGATAGCAAAATGGCCAACCCCGCCGCTCCTTGAGAGAGACGAGGAGGGAGAACACACAGACGGGCTCGCACGGAGGCCAAGATATATTCGAGCATGGTTGATCGATATTATCATTACATGTTCGATGTTTTTTTAATTGTACTATTGGGCTGCCGTTTTTCGCACTTCTCCCGAATAAATGTGTACTTCATCAGAGATTAAAATAAAATAAGAGTATAGACGCTCCACCATGCGGTTCCTAGTACCTGTATACTAGTAGTACTACTAAACCTTGCGCTTGGCTCTTCGCTTCTTCGGGAATTCGAACAATGATGGTACTACAGTGTATGCCTCTGGCAATCTGACACCGAATGAACTGCTGCACGTCCAGCGCCTGGGCGAGGGTAGGTTGCATTAGTCAAAAGCTTCTCCTCGTCCTGCGAGCCACCGCGCTTGAGGTAGACAGAGAGGGCGTAAGCAAGCTTCACCTTGTCCTGCAAGCTTCTCCTTGTTCTGCAAGTTGACGGGACACACCAAAGTAGTGCTAGTCCATACTCCCTCCTTTTCGGTTAATATGGCTTAATCTTTTTTGCGGGTAAATGAGTGAGATTTATTCATATATAAGCATTCTTAGGACAATCAGCCAAGAGACTGATCACTAGGAAGCGAGGTATCCCACAAAAAAAAGGAAGCGAGGTGTTTCATCAAGCCAACTCTCGGTCACATTCAAAGTGCAGCAAGCACGGTTCGCACAAAGATGCGCCGCAAGGTTTGCTGACCTGTTTACATGCTGAATAACAAAAAAAGAGAAAAAATTACTGAGCGCTCCTATTTCTAACAGGATAGGAGCCAGAATTAAGCGAGAATTGTGGCGAGTGTTCCATGCAATCAACTTCCATTATCACCTGCGAGAACCCTTGAAGAGAAGCAAATGTGTTGAAGATTGCTTTATCACAGATTAAAATAAAATAAGAGTGCGGACGCTCCACCATGCGGTTCCTAGTAGTACTACCTGTACAGTACTAGTAGTACGTAATACTACTCGGAGTACTCTACTACCGTAGTAAACTTTGCGCTTGGCTGTTCGCCTCTTCGGAAAGTCGAACAATGATGGTACTAGTACAGTGTATGCATGCTTCTGGCAATCTGACACCGAATTAACTGTTGCACATCCACCGCCTGAGCGAGGGAGAGCTTGCATAGTCAAAAGTTTCTCCTTGTCCTGTGAGCCACCGCGCGCAAGCTTCTCCCGTCCTGCAAGCTTCTCCTCATTCTGCAAGTTGACGGGACACAACAAAGTAATGCTAGTCCATACTGCCTCCTTTCCGGTTAATATGGCTTGATTTGAAACAAGATAAATACACTGGCTGTCACTATATATTTGTGAAAATACGGTCAGTGGACTTCATAATACGCTCATTGCGGTCAATATATGCATTTTTTGGTGTTTATACGGTCACTAGCTCACCCTGGCTGAGTATGTGGGTGCATGCACGTGTAGGTTGAGCACTTGAGCATGACCGTGTGTGTTCCATCATGTGCTCGGACATGCATGCATTAGGGCGTCGGGCGCATTTTTGCGTGCATGTGTACGTGTGACTGTTACACGAGGTTGTAGTCCCTCACATTCACATGTTCATATGTCAATGCTTTGTCAAAACGTTGCATGCAAGGTTTAATCATTCGTTGTTCACGCATGCATTCCCAATATTAATACGTTGGTAAAGACAATTTCTTGAGGAAAACGAGCCCATGAATTGAGTACAAAGGGGACCAATAAACCAGGAAAGAGGGAGTACTAGTAGTGAACCGGAAGGAGGGAGTAGGTACTACGTAAACAACGTGCAGTAAAAAAATTCCTCTATGCGCATCCAGTCTACGTGTCATGCAAGAAAATAGAGATAAGTACAAGTGAGACTCAGGAATGGTCATACACGTAGGGGGAGTACGTGCATGGGCCACTCAGGAGCAATCAAATCACATAGTAAGTTAGTCAGACGAAGCAACCATTCAAAGGTTGATATGGAGAGAAAAAGAAAACCGCTCCACTATATATACACTAGCAGGAGCCTAAGCTACAAGCCTGCTTGCTTGGGTTGCTCTCTTCACAAGCATATAACGACGGTGGCCACACCGCTGGTCACAGATCCGGCCTGATCCCACCGCCAGGGGAAGCAGACGATGTTCTGTGTAGATGCGGTCGACAGCGGCGAGGAAGAAAACCCACTGTCGGTGCGTCCCGATCGGGGGTCCCCGCGGTATGGGCTGATGCCGCCTCCCACCGCCCTTCTAGCTACAGCCCGACGTCCCAGGTACAACTTCCTTTTGGAGCCGGCTTGCTCCACTGCCGCAGCTCCCCACGTAGCTCCATCTCCATGTGGATCTTTCTCTACTTCTGTCGGCTTCTATTTGTGATGAGTTTATGTCTAATGAACTAGTGCCACTACTATTATTCTAATCACACTTCTTCAATATCTTTGCCAACAGGGATGCTCAGCTCGATTTTAGTGGAACTGCACGAAAGCATCGTATGATCCAAGGGGGCCATGCTTCTTTCCTTCGACAGGTTCTACCTAGCCAGGAAATTAAATCATGTTTAGGGTTTAGGGTTCAAGTCGTAGAGACCCCATCAGTAGTTTTTTTTGTACACACTCTCACAACTTTTGTCTTTAGTTGTGAAGTAAATATTGGCTATGATCTATGAATCATTGAGATGCATCAGCATGCGTGTTAGTTTTCCTTTGTATTTGATGGAATGTTGTAACGGGGCAACCTTGGAGTCAGGATACATACATGAAACAAAATCATAAAGCTTCGTACTCCCTCCGGTCCTTTTTTGTATGCGTATAAGGCTACTCGTAGTGGGGAGTATCATATACTTGTATCATGCATAAATTACATAGGGGACTAATAAACCAGGACGGAGGTAGTATTTGAGAGTGTATGGTGGGTCATGTGGTAAAATGTACTGCCTCCTTTTCTGGTTTATTGGGCTCATCTCATTTTCTTAGTCTTATACCATATTATAAGTCTTATTTTCACTTCTTTCCACCACATGTTCACATTCCAAGGTGCATTAAATTGATGCATGCAAGGATTAAAAGAAACCAACCAATGCATGTAACCATTCCTACTCATTTAGTGGTCATCCATGCCTATATTCTAATTAATGCAGATTAAAGTTTGAGTAATTTTGTAAAGTACGAGATACATTTCTCCACTCATCATCTGCCTTGGTTGATGAGATTTCAAATTTAAGCCCTATATAAACCAGAAAAGAGGGAGTACTATGCAAAGAAAAAAGGACCAGAGGTGTCGCACGATGTCCAAGGAATATGGTGACAGTGGGAGGTGGGCCATGTAGTCACTGGACTGCCGTGTTTCGTACTCCTCCGGTGTAAGAGTAGAGAAAGTTAGTTTTATCACAGAATAAATAAAAAAATAAGAGTGCAGGCGCTCTACCACCGCAGTAATAGTGACCAATGAGCCGTCAAATCACATAGACCTGGTATAGTTAGTTGGACGGAAGAAGAAAACCATCACTCTATCTCTCTCATGCAGTACAGTATTCTTTTGGAAACCAGCGTTTTGTTTCGTTGGATCGCGCCATTGAGCAAAACCAACGTTTAAATCACGTCTGTCGCGTTCGTGTCTCACCCTCCTCCACCCCACACGGTTGCTCGGCATGCCACTCACCGCAAACCGAGTATACGCAAACTTTCCCGCCTGCTTCTCGATGCATCGCGCCATAGAGTACTAGCACTACTGGAAGAGATAGACGAGGAGGGGGAGGACAGCTAGCTGTAGCACGGACTCCCAAGAACTTTTTTACATGCATGTTGTTACCGGCCATGGTGACATTTGAACGCGGAGCAGTCACGTGCACCGGGAAGCGGCGCGGGCGGCGCTCCCTCGACCGGCGCGCCGCTTCAATGCCGGCGCCAGTGAGAGGTCGCGTCCGCTATGGCCGGGCATGAATGCGGCACTGACTGTTTCGGGCAGGAACCGCGCGCGGGTGATGAAGAGGATTCGGGTTGGCCAGGGCGGTCAGGTTGGACGTACGTAAATATTGCTGCGTAATTAATAACGTAAATAATGTGCCAGTTGGACAAATATGATTGGAGATGGAGATGGAGATGAAAGTAAGAATTTTACGTAAACATGGATATGCATGTCTATGTGTATGTGCGTGCTCACACACATAGTGTCGACTCTCGCGACTA
The DNA here is from genome assembly GCA_011799875.1 of Thinopyrum elongatum. Classification (NCBI taxonomy): domain Eukaryota; kingdom Viridiplantae; phylum Streptophyta; class Magnoliopsida; order Poales; family Poaceae; genus Thinopyrum; species Thinopyrum elongatum. The sequence continues at coordinate 334,971,809 of CM022300.1, read as the reverse complement.
CTCGTACACAACATCGATGTCTCGTTCTCCCTACACACACACAAACTTAGTACCGCCTCATTTTGTTCTTAGGATAGGAATATCATAGGAGTGGGAAACAATATGAAGTGAGATAAATGGAGTACTACGTACAAGAAGAAATGTACACGCACTCACTCTTGCCTCCGACATACCCGCGAGTACATGATGGAGCGCATTTGTACACGAAGAGGCAGCTTACGTACGTAATAATTCGACCCTTTAATTTATTCACTTAATAATGGAGGGTCGGAGACCACACGTGAGCGATACAAACTGCGACCTGGAAGCGGGGGCGTGTTATTGATCGAGTTTTCTTTCTTGGTACGTTAAAAAAAGATTTCTCCGCCAGTTTTCTTTTCTTTTTTCCGGGAACGCGCGTATCTCTACTCTCTACTTCTACTCTTATAAAAACCCGAGTTGGTGATGATGGTGTGCCTGCCATCGTGCAATATAGACCGTCCGATCTATATCTGAGGAATGGAAAGCAAACTATGGCAATTTTGCAAAAAGATACCCGCGCCCCTCTCCACATTTGCAAATAAGGCCTTCCCTCGTTCATCTTTGTCTCCCACAAGATAAACAACTCATATGAATGCATCTTGGTATTCCGTGCAACACATGGGCCTCTTGCTAGTCTGAACAAGATGACAGTGTCCACTCTATCTCTCTCCTCACCGGTGGTCACAGGTCCGGCCGGATCCCGTCCGCTGCGGGAGGTGAGGAGGTCCAGCGTTGATGTTGTCGTTGTCGGCGATGGAGGAAGCCAATGTGCACCGTCCTCTCTGAGCCAGCGCCGGCGTGGACGAAGGTCCTCCGCGCCCTTGTTCACTGCCATCGTGTGGGTAGATCCCACCCGCCCGCCTGAGCCACATCTCGCCCACCTGAGGTATAACTTCTTTTGGATTTCATGCTTCATTGTACTACTCTGCATGCGGGTTTTCTTCTACCACTACTCCCCAGCTCCCCATGTACAGTAGCCAGGGTTCGTCGGCTGGTCCAACATCACCTATTTTTTACTATTATAGAGGAAAGGCCACTCCAAAAGTTGTCCTGGTTTATCATTTATGCATCGGTGGAGGTATACACATTTTTTTTGACAAAAAGTACATGGTGGTTGTGCGGTCATTGTCCATATTCTCCTATTGCTGCTGCTAATCTAAAACTATCACTGGTAAAATGAAGCAATGCCCACGTAGAGGCATCGATAAATGCTTCTGTCCTGCTTTAGTTTTTTTCCGGGTATCCTGCTTTAGTTCCCATCAAGATAATCATGATGCTTCTATTTTTTGGTGTGCGTTTCATTAATTCTTATTGACAATTAAGATGCCGCTATTAATCTTGTTCCACTTCTAAAACAAAGAAACGACACTACTTAAATATCATTTTTTTATTATATTTTTGCAAACAAGGATGCGTATTTCCATACCCGGGCATGTCTTCCTCAATTTTAGTGGAACTGCACAAAATTGGATGGCCACTGTTGCTCAGTTCTTCCTTTCTCGATCTTGATTACCGAGAAGAGACAAACCACAGTGAGGATTGTCAAACTTCATTGGTGCCTGACCCAAACATGATGCCAAAATTGATGATGCATCACACCACGATGAGCTATCGATGCTCATGGTTGCGTCTCATGGTTGCATCGGCTGGTGAAGCTGATCGATGTTCAATGAAGAAAGGGTTGTCTTCCATTGGTGCTCTTTCCTTGTTACCACAAAGACGATATCCTTCATTAGTTCATCTTGGAGCAGTCGTTTACGTTGGTGCAATTTTATCACACAATTGGATATGAATCAAATGTTTCCTCGAAGAAGCATCGACGTTGGTACTAAGAGCAAAAGTTTTGTATTGATTTCTAAGCCTTCTCACAACTTTGTCTTCAGCTACCCTGCAATTTTATTTGTCCAGCTTTTAACTAAATATGTGGTCAAACTTTGTTTAAAAACATGGTGTGGACTAAAAACCCAGGTGGAGGTAGTACCCCTCCGTTTTTATTTACTCTACATATTAGATTTGACTGAAGTCAAACTTTGTAAAGTTTGACCAAGTTTAGGCCGAACACAAAAAACCATAATTATTGAGAGAGGGCAAACTGTACATACTCTCACACCTTTCCGATAATTGAAATTAAAATTCTTTATTTGTACACACTCTCACACCTTTCTGATAATTTGGCCCATGTGTGGTTGTTCACTTAACGGAGGGTAGTGTACCGCACGTGAAGGACAGGAAGTGCGACCAGGACGCGTGGATCGTTAGTTGATCGTAAGTAGTTTTCTTCACCGGTACATTAAATAAAGAGTTTCGTTTCGTACTTACACAATTTAAAATGATTGTTATGGAGATAAAAAGAAAACCACTCCACTATATTAGTAGTATACACGAGTACTATATAAGCTGGAGCCTCAACGCTTGTTCGCTAGGGTTTGCACTCTCCACACTCTCGCTGCACTACATATATATATATATATACACACTGGAGGCTCAGCGTTCCTTTGCTAGGGTTTGCTATATTCACAGTCTCTCACCCTCTTCACCAGATCTAAACAAGACTGCGTTGGCCTCTGTCTCTCTCCCCCCCTCACAACTGGTGAAGGAGCCGTACGGATCCCGTCGCACCGGGAAGGGGAGGAGGTGCAGCGTTCACTCTGTCGCCTTCGATGAGGGAGGCAATCCACTGCCGGTTGCGCTGTTCTCTTTCACCCAGTGCCTGTGTGGGAGGGCCTCCGACCCCTTCTTCCTCGCTGTCGTACGTAGTGTGGGCAGATCCGGCCTCCCGCCGCACGCCTAGCCACATCCCGACGACCCTAAGGTATAACTTTCTTTGAAACCGTCATTGCTCTAGCTGCATGCGGATCTTTTTTGATTCTGTAGTCGAATCTAGGTCTTGGTTCAAAGAGGAAAGAAGGGGGGGGGTGGGGTGCAGCATGAATCTAGGACGTGGTTCAATGAGGAAAGGAGGGAGGGAAAATAGTATAGACTGGCTATCCAGCCGGTTTGTTGGTCGAAAAGGGAAAAGGGGGTAACCCAGTACACACATCTGTAAGGAACCGATCTCTTTGTTGAAAAAGGAAAGAAACTGGGGGTCGGGTAGTTTGTGTAGGACTAGATTTGCTGCCCTCACATAGGAAAAAGGTTCAAAGAGAACAAATATGGGACCAACGCAGATATGCTGCTTGGCAACATACTCTGCATCACCCATTTATACATGTTGTCGGTGCAACAAACCCTGGGTCTGTTGCACAGACCGTGCACAGGCCCAAGATCAAGATTGCAACATCCAAGACAAGGCCAAGGTAAAGAGATAGGTGAAGGAAATATGCCCTAGAGGCAATAATAAAGTTGTTATTTATATTTCCTTATATCATGATAAATGTTTATTATTCATGCTAGAATTGTATTAACCGGAAACTTAGTACATGTGTGAATACATAGACAAACAGAATGTCCCTAGTATGCCTCTACTTGACTAGCTCGTTAATCAAAGATGGTTAAGTTTCCTAGACATAGACATGTGTTGTTATTTGATGAACGGGATCACATCATTAGAGAATGATGTGATGGACAAGACCCATCCGTTAGCTTAGCACTATGATCGTTTAGTTTGTTGCTATTGCTTTCTTCATGACTTATACATGTTCCTATGACTATGAGATTATGCAACTCCCGAATACCGGAGAAACACTTAGTGTGCTATCAAACATCACAACGTAACTGGGTGATTATAAAGATGCTCTACAGGTGTCTCCGATGGTGTTTGTTGAGTTGGCATAGATCGAGATTAGGATTTTGTCACTCCGTGTATCGGAGAGGTATCTCTGGGCCCTCTCGGTAATGCACATCACTATAAGCCTTGCAAGTAATGTGACTAATGAGTTAGTTGCGAGATGATGCATTACGGAACGAGTAAAGAGACTTGCCGGTAATGAGATTGAACTAGGTATGAAGATACCAACGATCGAATCTCGGGTAAGTAACATACCGATGATAAAGGGAATAACGTATGTTGTTATGCGGTTTGACCGATAAAGATCTTCGTAGAATATGTAGGAGCCAATATGAGCATCCAGGTTCCGCTATTGGTTATTGACCGGAGATATGTCTCGGTCATGTCTAAATAGTTCTCGAACCCGTAGGGTCCGCACGCTTAACGTTCGATGACGATTTGTATTATGAGTTATGTGATTTGATGACCGAAGATAGTTCGGAGTCCCGGATGAGTTCACGGACACGACGAGGAGTCTCGAAATGGTTGAGAGGTAAAGATCGATATATTGGAAGGCTATATTCGGACGTCAGAAAGGTTCTGAGTGATTCGGGTATTTTTCGGAGTACCGGAGAGTTACGAGAATTCGCCGGGGGAAGTAGTGGGCCTTAATGGGCCATACGGGAAAGGAGAGAAGGGCCTCAAGGGGTGGCCGCGCGCCCCCCCATGGGCTGTTCCGAATTGGACTAGGAGGGGGCGGCGCCCCCCTCCTTCCTTCTCCCCTCTTCCTCCTTCCCTCCTTCTCCTACTAGGAATAGGAAAGAGGAGGGGAATCCTACTTGGACTGGGGGGTCCTAGTAGGATTCCCCACACCTGGTGCGCCCCCTTTGGGCCGGCCACCTCTTCCCTCCCCTCCTTTATATATGTGGCCAGGGGGCACCCCAATAGCACATCAAATATTCTCTTAGCCGTGTGCGGTGCCCCCCTCCACAGTTACACACCTCGGTCATATCGTCGTAGTGCTTAGGTGAAGCCCTGCGCCGGTAACTTCATCATCACCGTCGCCACGCCGTCATGCTGACGGAACTCTCCCTCGGCCTCAACTGGATCAAGAGTATGAGGGACGTCATCGAGCTGAACGTGTGCTGAACACGGAGGTGCCGTACGTTCGGTACTTGGATCGGTTGGATCGCGAAGAAGTTCGACTACATCAACCGCGTTACTAAACGCTTCCGCTTTCGGTCTACGAGGGTACGTGGACACACTCTCCTGTCTCGTTGCTATGCATCTCCTAGATAGATCTTGCGTGATCGTAGGATTTTTTTTGAAATACTACGTTCCCCAACAATAGGCTCTTTGAGGAATCAAAGGGCAGGTTGAGAAGACCAAGTCAAGCCAAGAAGCAAGACACCGCTAAGGGAAAACCTCCCTTGCCGGGCAGGAGAGCCTGGCAAGGTCAAGGTTGCCCCGGAAGCAAGCCTCAAGACCGCCCCGGCAGGCCTGCCGGGGCATACGAAGGCAAAACACCCCGCCAAGGCTTCACCGCCCCACCTCACAGCGACGCAAGTCACCAATCGGTGCGGTGTCAAGCCCCAAGATGACTAAGTGACTACCTTTTGTCACATGGCAGCCATTTCCTACAGGAATCACCTCCAGATGACACCCGTCCTGCGACATATCATGTAGACAGGAGATAAGGTGGCCAAACAGCCCGGCAAGGTGTGCCGGGCAGGCCATGATGTGACACTGAGCGGCGCATTTAATGCGTACTGCTCTGCCTGCAGAGTAGATATGATAGCACTGTTCGCTATCTAATCAGTACATAATGACTGATTTGCCACTTTGGTGACCCCTTGATCTATAAAAGGAGGCCCATGGCAACCATAGAAAGGATTCGGACCCCTGTACACTCATACGCGCGTAGCTGCTCTCCCCCCGAGGCAACCCTGCCGGGTAAAAACACTGCGTTTCCACCACCATCCACCATCAATCCACCAAAGCAGGAGTAGGGTTTTACGCCTCGCGGCGGCCCAAACCTGGGTAAAACTGCCCGTGTGATCTCTGTCGCGCTACGCTGCGCTCCTCCACTCTTTGTGCAACATGCTCAGTCCCCCTGCCGAACCAAAAGGGGCCCTTGGCCCCATAAGTGGTCGTGGTTTCCCACGACATCTTTGGTGCACCAGGTAGGGGGCTGCGCTTGCACGAACCCGAGAAGTGTACGAAGCGCGTCATCTTCACCGCCATCTTCTTCATCAACGGCTCCATCATCCATGGCGCCCAAGAAGAAGCCCGGCACCACAGATCATCCATCCACCTCGAAGGCCCCACCGCACGCGCCTCCCAGCGCCACGGGGGCTACGGGGACGCCTGGAAGTGCGGACGCTGCGTGGGACATGGTAGGCGCAGGCGGCATCGTTACCACCTCCCCTGTGGCTGAAGCAGGAGCAGGAGGCATCGGAGAAGGACAGCACCAACTACATTCCAGCGGCCACGCCCCACGAGGTACAGGAGGAGAAATCATTCCATCTGCACCTCCCCGTCCGGCCGAGGGGCACAACGCAGTGGGGGTCCTCGCTCTGGGGGGGATCGCAACTCCCCGACCGCTCCCGCTGCGGGAGCGGCCATAGAACATGCGCCACCCCCGGAACGAGCCGACCTAGCCGCTACACCAAACGGAGCCGCTGGCCCTCAAGTGCCTCCACCTCGTCCACATGCCATCCAGGCGGCTGGGTCACGACGACGAGAGCACGGCGCGACCGCTACCGGCACCGTCAGGAGCAGGGCAACGTTACGGTCTTCATCGACATCCATGCCAAGCACCGTTTCGGAGGCCATGGCGCGGGCTCAGCTACTGTTGAAATTTCCGCTGACAGCCGATCAGATGTATGAGTGGAGAGCCACCATTCAGAGTCTGATTGGCTTCGCCGAGGCGGGAGGATCGTAGTGGGCTGGCCCGCCACGGCCTCCCCAGGCAGCGGCAACGGCCCACAATGCTGGTCGTGCGGATGGGGCCACTCCTACGGTGCAATCCCCTCTGCGGCAGCCGGCGCGGGAGCCGCGCGACCAAGAACCTGACGACGTCTCGATGGCTTCGTCCGACCCTCGAGCGCGTCAAGGCCCACGGCGAGTCCTGGAGGATAGGCAGAGGGAAGGCGTGCGTGTCAACACCGAGCGACACCGCGCCGCCCGCCGCCAGTCCGACAGGCGCGATGGCCCCGACATCGACGAGCCTGCACTCACTGACGGTGGGAACCTGCCTTTCGAGGCTGGGTGCCCTGCCTTCACCCGCGAGCTGCGGCAAGTCCGTTGGTTGTCCACTCGCACGTTCAAGCCAGAGATACCAGAGAAGTATGACAGAAGACTGAACCCGGCAGAGTCCTTGAGCATCTACACCATCGCTGTTCAAGTTGCCGAGGGAAGAGATGAGAAGGTATTCGCCAACTACTTCCCTTTGGCACTCAAGCCAAACATGAGGTCTTAGCTGATGCACCTGCCGAAGAACTCCATTTCGACCTGGGCTGACCTGTGCCATGAGTTCGTTGGCGCCTTCACGGGCGGCCATTAAGAACCAGGGCGGCCCAGCGACTTGCAGCTCCTCCCACAGAAGGAAGGCGAGAGTCTGCGGAAATACATGCAGAGATTCAGCAGAGTCCACAGGAATATTCCAGACATCCACCCGGTAGCTGTGATAGCTGCATTCCAGTCCAACATGCGCAATCGTCGGATACGTTCCAAGATGAACGTTCGATTGCCCAAGACTGTGAAGGAGCTTTACACTCTGGTGGATAAGTATGCTCGAATAGAGGAGGGGATGAAGCTCCCCAGAGAAGAAGATGTCATTGACATCGATTCAGAGGATGATGACGAGGCCACCAGTTAGAAGAAGAAGAACAAGAAGCGCAACAAAAGGAGCAAGGATAAGGCAGTGATGACCATTGAGGGATCGGGCATGCCTAGTACCGGCAAGAAAGCCAAGGCTGAGATACCTGGCAAGGAGGTTGCCGCGTGCACTGACTGCCGGGAAGCCGCGGCTGCCGAGAAGGCTAGGAAAGGCAATGGCCCATATTGCAAGATCCATCGGACCAAGGGCCACGATCTCCAGGAGCGTCATCAGGTTGAGCAGCTTGTCAAGAAGCAGAGGGCTGAATATGAGAAGTGAGATAAAGAGAAGGGTCAGAATGCCGCTGGCGCAAAGGGCCGGGGTGGCGGAGCAAGCCGCCCCGGCAAGGCTCCTCAGAATCAAGGGAAACCCGCCAGAGGCCGTGAGAAGGAGGATTGCAACGATGAGAGTGATGGAGGAGATGAAGAGGAAACCAGCGAGCAGGAATTCCAGAAAGCCACTGACGCCCTGTGCATTGACGGGGGTGCATCTTTGCACTCCTCTCACCGCCAACTTAAACAGTGGGCGCGTGAAGTCAATGCCGTGGAGCCAGCGGCAGACACTCAAAGCCCGCTCAAGTGGTCCCGCACGCCCATCATCTTCGACGAAGAGGACCACCCTGACCGCACCACCGCGGTAGGATGCTTGTCGTTGTTGGTATCACCAACAATCCGCAACCTCAAAGTCACAAAGATGCTGGTTGACGGTGGGCCGGGTTGAATCTCATTTTTTCGAAGGTCATCAGCAAACTCCAGATAGTAGAAGAAGAACTCAAAGTTACTAGTACGTTTCAAGGGATCAACCTCGGCAGGAGTCGTCCTAAGGGGAAAATCACGTTACCGGTGACATTTGGGGGGAGTTGAACTACCGGACTGAGAAGATCGTGTTTGATGTGGTTGACCTCCCCCTGCCATACAATGGAATCCTTGGTCGCCCAGCTTTGGCCAAGTTCATGGCGGCATCCCACTATGCCTACAACACCTTGAAGATGCCAGGGCCGGTGGGCGTCATTTCCATTCCATCAGACGAGAAGGACGCAATTATTTGCGTGGACAAGATGTACCGGGATGCAGTCGCGGCAGAGGCCACTAAAGCTGCAATTCCCGCCAAGGAAAGTAATGGAAAGAAGAAGGCTAACAGGGACGCCGGCAAGGAATCCGGGAAGCGTACCTCTTCGGGGTATGCTGCGCCTGTTGATGACTCGCCGGAGAGTTCCAATAGCAAGAGATCCAAGGTTTCTGCACCCGCTGTGAAACAGGCCCCGGCAGGGCTGGCTGGCGCTGGTGGTACTTTCACCATCAGCGCCACCCTCGATGACAAATAGGAAAGCGCACTCATTGCCTTCCTGCGGGCGAATGTCAATGTGTTTTCCTGGAAACCATCTGACATCCCCGGTGTTCCCAGGAAGGTAATCGAGCACCACCTTGCTGTCTGCCCACATGCCCGACCCGTCAAGCAGAAGGTCCGGAAGCAAGCTTTGGAGCGGCAGCAGTTTATTGCCGAGGAGATCAAGAAACTTGAGGCAGCTGGTCTGGTTAGAGGAGTGTTGCATCCAACGTGGTTAGCAAATCCAGTGGTGGTACGCAAGGCCAATGGGAAGTGGAGGCTGTGCATAGATTTTACGGATCTGAACAAGGCATGCCCGAAGGACCCATTTCCCTTGCCGCGCATCTACCAGATTGTGGATTCCACCTCTGGGTGCGACCTGCTTTCCTTCCTTGATGCCTACTCTGGATATCATCAGATCTTCATGTCTAAGGAAGACGAAGAGAAGACCGTGTTCATCACCCCATGTGGCACATACTGCTTCGTGCGGATGTCTTTCGGGTTGAAGAGCGCCGGGTCTACTTTTGCAAGAGCAGTCCAAATTGGTTTTGGCTCACAGTTGCACAGGAACGTTGAGGCTTACATGGATGATATTGTGGTCAAGACCAAGGACAGATCAACCCTCGTCCAGGATTTGGAAGAGATGTTTGCTAATCTACGCAAGATCAACTTGAAGCTAAATCTGGAGAATTGTGTGTTTGGCGTTCCTTCCGGCAAGCTACTTGGCTTATTTGTGTCCCCGAGGGATAGAGGCCAACCCCGACAAGATCAAGGCTATCGAGCAGATTCAAGCACCCAAGACAGTCAAGGATGTGAGGCGTTTGACTGGATGTGTTGCCGCGCTTAGCAGGTTCATTTCCAAGTCTGCCGAGCGTGCCTTGCCGTTCTTCAAGGTTTTGAAAAAGGCAGGGCCCATGGAGTGGACCCCCGAGGCAGACGCCGCACTACAAGATTTGAAGGCCTACCTTTCCTCTGTGCCCACTTTGGTTGCTCCAAAACCTCAAGAGCCATTGCTGCTATACTTGGCGGCAACTAATCAGGTGGTTAGCGCAGCACTGGTGGCACAGAGGGAAGTGGATGGAGCAGCTGACGCAGCTGGTGTCCCTTCCGGGGAGGAAAGCGAACACACCCCAGCAAGGTCAGATGCAGATCAAGGTAGAGAAGAGCAAAGCAGCGGAAGCAGTTCTCTGGTCACGACAAAGAAGAAAGTGGTGCAGCGCCCAGTATACTTCGTCAGCTCCCTGTTGTAGGGGGCTAGATCCAGGTACTTTCGCGTGCCAAAAATTGATCTTTGGCCTTGTCATGGCCTCAAGGAAACTGTGCCACTACTTCCAAGCCCATGAGATCACAGTTGTCACCCGTTTCCCTTTGCAATGGATACTCCGAAACCCTAAGGCTACCGGCAGGATAGTGGAGTGAGCTTTGGAGTTATCCAGCTTTGGTTTGAAGTTTGAGAGCACATCAACCATTCAGAGCAGAGCATTGGCAGAGTTTATTGTAGAATGGATGCCAACTCCTGATGAAGAGGTATTGGAGACAGTTATCCCCGGCAAGGAAGCGCCACAAGAATGGATCATGTATTTCGATGGTGCCTTCTCCCTACAAGGTGCAGGGGCTGGTGTGCTTCTCGTTGCTCCCACCGGAGAGCACCTAAAGTCCGTCGTCCAGATGCATTTTCCACGGGAGGAGGCTACCAACAATACAACAGAGTATGAAGGGCTCCTTGCCGGGCTCAGAATTGCGACAAAACTGGGGATCAAGAAGCTGATCATCCGTGGAGATTCACAACTTGTGGTGAGACAAGTCAACAAGGATTACCAAAGTCCATTGATGGAGGCATACGTTGAGGAAGTGAGAAAGTTGGAGGAGTGCTTTGACGGATTGCAAACAGAGCACGTCCCCCGTGCGGAAAACAGCATCGCTGATCATCTGTTAAAGTGCATTGCGCAGAAGCTCCCTATGGAACCAGGAACTTTTGTTCTCCATCTGACTCAGCCCTCCGTATCCCCGGCAACAATGGCCAGAAAGAGGAGGAAAATGGACTCCAACAAGCCTCTCCCGATAGAACCTCTCGAGGATCCCGGCAGAAAGCTTGTCGGGCACAACCCCCCTTCGGTCGCTGAGCTGCATCCTCCCGCCTGGCCACCGGTCCCCGCGGTTGAGGATTGCACTCTCACGGATGAGGAGGTGCCGTTAGTCCTCGTTGCCGAGCCACAGACTCCGCCTTGGGCACGGCACATAGTCCATTTCCTCCAAACTGGAAAACTTCCCGAAGAGCAAGAAGAAGCTGAAAGAGTAGCCCGGAGGGCCAGTATGTATCAGTTTGTTGACGACACGCTGTACAGAAGGAGGCCCAATGGTGTGAAATTGAGGTGCATTTGCCGAGAAGGAGGGAAGGAACTACTGGCGGAGATACACAAGGGTATGTGTAACTCCCACATTGGATCAAGGGTGTTGGTTGGGAAAGCTTTCCGGCAAGGATTCTACTGGCCCACAGCCCTCCAAGATGCGGTCGAGCTTGTCACCAAGTGTGAAGCCTGCCAGTTCCATTCCAAGAACATCCACCTGCCTGCCCAAGCTCTTCAGACAATCCCTTTATCATGGCCGTTTTCGGTCTGGGGGCTCGATATCCTCGGCCCTTTCCCCCGTGCTGTCGGGGGCTTTGAATTCTTGTTCGTTGCAATCGACAAGTTCACAAAGTGACCAGAAGTAGAGCCCGTGAGAAAGGTGACTGCTCAGTCAGCTATCAAGTTCTTGAAAGGATTGGTGTGCCGCTTCGGTGTTCCTGCCCGGATCATCACTGACAATGGCACCCAGTTCACGAGTCGCGCCTTCATGCAATACGTTCATGCCCTCGAAAGCAAAATCTCATTTGCCTTTGTGGCCCATCCAAGGAGCAACGGGCAAGCTAAGAGGGTGAACGTTGAAGTGTTGCGAGGACTCAAGACGAGAACTTTCCATAGGCTGCAGAAGTGCGGTAGGCGGTGGATCGATGAGCTGTCGGTGGTTCTTTGGTCCCTCAGAATGACACCAAATCGAGCTACCGGGCAGACTCCCTTCTCCCTAGTCTATGGGGCAGAAGCAGTTATCCCCACGGAACTCATTTATGGGTCACCTCGAGTGCTTGCCTATGATGAAGTAGTGCAAGATCAGCACCGGCGTGACGATGCTGTGCTACTCGAGGAGAACCGTCTCCGGGCTGCTACGCGTGCCGCACGCTATCAGCAAGCCCTGCGTCGCTTTCACAGCCGCAGGGTTCATGCCCGGTGTTTTGAGGAAGGCGACCTTGTCCTTAGGCGCGTTCAGTCCGCCAAGGGTGCAAACAAGTTGACGCCAAAGTGGGAAGGCCCTTACCGGGTAGTACGAGTCACCAGACCTGGCGCAGTCCATCTGGAGGCCGGAGATGGCATTCAGTTGCAAAACTCATGGAACATTGAGCATCTCCGCAAGTTCTACCCGTAAGGCGCGGCTGTCGGGCCCTGCCCGGCAGCCACCCTTTTGTACATGCCTTGCCTCTGTTGCATGTAACCCCTTGTACAAAGCCAGGCGCAGACCCTGAGCAACAGAGAAATAAATGAAGCACTGGGGGGCCCCCGACAAATTGCATGCATGCATAAGCATATCATGAGCATTGCATGTTCATGTAGAATAGATCGCATGAGGCATCATTTTCATCTGCATCATACTACAGGCTCCTACCGTGGATTCGGTCCCGAAAAAGGAGAAGAGAAGAAAGCCTACATTGTGATCCCCAGCAAGCCCAAACAGATAAGTTCTCTCTCTTATCCATACGAGTTCTGTAAGTAAAAACTTGTGCATAGGAAAACCTCGCCGCTTTCAAGACTTAGGTGCTCCCGTCCCTTGACTCGAATGTTGCTCCGGTCAGGGAGGTTGTAGTGGCCTTTGGCGAGAAAGTTGGCGGGGGGCTGGTCCCTCTTCACGATTTGTGCCCGGCAGGCCCAGCCCTGCGGCAGCAACTTGAGGGTATCGGCAGGATAGCCTACCGGGGAAAAACTTGTTTACTTGAGCGTATGGAGGCATTCTCCCTCTGCATGAACATGTTACATGCACAAGTGCCCGGCAAGGTTTATCTTTTTCATTAATATGCTGATCAACAAGTACAGACCTTACAGACCACAAACATGGATAAAAGAGATTACATAATTTGAACTAAAGTTTGGCAAGTGCCTACATATTTTAGATTGAAAAAAGATAAGTGCCCCGTGATGCCCTTTCTTGCCCCTCTCCTTCTAAGCACAGCGGCAGGAGGAGAAGAGGGCAAAAGGAGCGCCTGGGCGGAAGCCCAGCCCAGCCTCGTCGGGTCTCCTGACGAAGAGCCTGGCGAGAGCGGGAGGGCGCGGGCGAAGGCGATGGTGAAGAGATCGGCGGAGACGACCCGTCAACAGCCACCACCAGGGCCAGCAGGACGCGGCAGGGCGAACGAAGCTGCAGCCCGCGAGGAAGCCTGCCGGGGCCCAGCTGGAAGGCAGCTGGAGGAGCCAGGAGCGCCACCCCCACCCCTGCATCCAACTCCCCGGCAAATCACCTTGCCGGGGAGGAGATGCAGGTGCAGATGATGGTGCCGCCGCCTCCCGATGTCGCCAACCTCAAGCTCGAGTCCGGGGCTCGGCCCCGGTCTCTTTCTCTCAACATTACGAGAAGAAAGAAGAAAAAGGCGAGAAGAGGAGCGTGGATGAACACTTCCGCTTCCCCCCTGCCCCTCCTTTTTATAGGCAAGCTGGGGGCTGGGGGCTGATCCATCGATGGGTAACCACCATCCTCCTCCACCAATCCATGAAGACCAGGCCCCTGCCTTAACGCTCCCCCGAACCATGCGCCTCCATTACCTACCCCACTCGATGCATGCAGCATACGTGGCCAGGGATAAGGGCGTGGTGGGAAGAGTGAATTGGCAGTTACTCGCCCGTGCGTTAAAGTTATTCACTGGCCATTACAAGAATGGCCCCACCACAATTGGTGTTACACGACAGCCAGAAGAACCGGACGCTGATCCGAGCTCAGATTAATGAAGAAGCAAAGAAGATCTCAAAGGGCAAGCAGCTATTTCCCCCTCGCCTGTGCACAAGTTAGGGCCTATCCCCGACGACGCCCGGCGGCTCGTTCGGGCCAGGCCCGGGGGCTCCTGTCGGTGCAACAAACCCTGGGTCTGTTACCCAGACCGTGCACAGGCCCAAGATCAAGATTGCAACATCCAAGACAAGGCCAAGGTAAAGAGATAGGCTCTTTGAGGAATCAAAGGGCAGGTTGAGAAGACCAAGTCAAGCCAAGAAGCAAGACACTGCTAAGGAAAAACCTCCCTTGCCGGGCAGGAGAGCCTGGCAAGGTCAAGGTTGCCCCGGAAGCAAGCCTCAAGACCGCCCCGGCAGGCCTGCTGGGGCATACGAAGGCAAAACACCCCGCCAAGGCTTCACCGCCCCACCTCACAACGTCGCAAGTCACCGATCGGTGCGGTGTCAAGCCCCAAGATGACTAAGTGGCTGGCTTTTGCCACATGGCAGCCATTTCCTACAGGAATAACCTCTAGATGACACCCGTCCTGTGACGTGTCATGCAGACAGGAGATAAGGTGGCCAAACAGCCCGGCAAGGCGTGTCAGGTAGGCCATGATGTGACACTGAGCAGCGCATTTAATGCGTACTGCTCTGCCTGCAGAGTAGATATGATAGCACTGTTCGCTATCTAATCAGTACACAATGACTGATTTGCCACTGTGGTGATCCCTTGATCTATAAAAGGAGGCCCATGGCAACCATAGAAAGGATTCGGACCCCTGTACACTCATACGCGCGTAGCTGCTCTCCCCCCGAGGCAACCCTGCCGGGCAAGAGCGTTGCGTTTTCACCACCATCCACCATCAATCCACCAAAGCAGGAGTAGGATTTTACGCCTCGCGGCAGCCCAAACCTGGGTAAAACTACCTGTGTGATCTCTGCCGCGCTACGCTGCGCTCCTCCGCTCTTTGTGCAACGTGCTCAGTCCCCCTGCTGAACCAAAAGGGGCCCTTGGCCCCATAGGTGGCCGTGGTTTCCCACGACACATGTGGACGCACATGGTGTTGGCATGTCCCATGTCCCATACAACTATTTTGCTGTTGTTAATCTAAGAATGCCGCTGGAAAATTTAAGCAATGCCACTGTTAAAAGTAAATTACATTTTTAACGACTGTTATTTTAAGAGAATGTCTCTATTAATATGAATCAATGCATTCATTTTAGAAATGCTACTGTACTACTTTGTTCTCCATCAAGATAAGGTAGATGCTTCTTTTTGTAGCCATATGATTCATCCCCTTTATTGGCCAGTAATTGTTTCTTTTTTTACCTCTGAAAACAGGGATATCTATTCAACTCATTGCTATTGCAACCTTTTGCTTCACTACGCAAAACACTTCTGTTGTAAGAGTGTTTTGTGCAGTTCAACTTAAATGTCACACCGGCAACTTTGCTTGATTTAGTTGAACTACACAAAACGAGATTGGATTTCCTATTCATGTTAGCAGATTCATATTTGATCTTGTCTGCCTCATGAAAGGTCAGTACCATCCTTCATCCACATGATTGTGCAGTGTGCTTTGAGATGCTGTGCTACTTGTAGTGGTACTGTTTTAAATAAATGTTGAATTGAAGCTATTGTATTGCTGTCTTTTCCCATTAAGTGAACAAAAATGGGACCAACCCAGACATGATGATTGTTGCTTTGTTACAACAAACTCTGCATCACCCCCTTTATAAGTAGATGGAAGCACATGGAGCTGTTACGCCCACTCTCCCCTGGAACTATTTATGCTTTTTGTTAATCTAATGCCACTTGTAAAATTAAGCAATGCCACTCTCAGAATTAACCACTGAATCTTAGTTCAAAACTGCAACACTTGTTAGGGATCGGCGGGTGTACCATTTTTGTTAGGGATCGGCGGGAGTACATGCTCAAGAAATGTATTGTTGAGATAATGTCTCTATTATTATATATCAGTTACAGTGTTTTACAAATGGTACTATCCTGCTTTGTAGTTCTTTCTACATGTTTAACCAAGGTATTGTTAAGATAATGTCTCTGTTAATATGAATCAGTTGCATTGTTTTAGGAATGGTACTTTTCTGCTTTGTTGTTATTTATACATGTTGAAACAAGGTATTGTTAAGATAATGTCTCAGTTCATATGAATGAATCACATTGTTTGAGAATTGCTACTGTCCTGCTTTGTTTCCCATTAAGATAAGGTAGATGTTTTTTCTTCTGGGAGTATAAGTCATCAACCATTATTTCTCAGTAATTGTTTCCTTTATACCTATTGTTGCATACAGGGATATCAAAACTTCTGCTCGGTTCTATTTCGACTTTGATTCTACTTGAACTGCACAAAAGGAGCCAATGTGTTTAAGGCAAACTGTTGCATTATTGGGCCCAGTTGGTCTTTCCACTTTGCAGAAAGAAGCAGTCACTGTTTGCGCTACATTACACAAGGAATGATCGAGAAGCTTTACAGAGTATTAGTAGATGCTGGTGACATGACTAGTCTGTAGAGAGCATGGGAAACTCAACAGCACGTGGAGTGCAAAATTCACTGCACAAGGAAAGGTATAACCAAGTCAGTGGCCGACGCAGCTGTAACAAACGAGGTCAGTATCGGCCTTCATCCACATGATTGTGCTTTGTTATGTTGTGCTACTTATATTGTTATATTGTTTTGAATAAATGTTTAATTGAAGCTATTGTATTGCTATCTTTTCCTATTAAGATAATGAAGATGATTATAGTTGTGAACGTATGTTTAATCAACTAGTACCACTATTATATTCATCACACTTTTTCTGTATTTATGCAGACAGGGATGCTCAGCTTGATTTCAGTGGAACTGCACAAAATGTTCAGATGGTTCGTGTCCTCCATAATACTTCATCATGCACAATACATCGAATGGTTCTCTAATCATTCGGCGTCACCTTGAGCCACCGAACTATCTACTTGAATGGAGCTGCCAACGTGTTCAATGCCTTGCAACATATAAATACAAAATCCACCATGCTACACAAGACATTGTTTGATTTCAGTGGAACTGCACAAAAAGATACGTTGGTTAATCCGGCTCCATGTGCTATTTCAATGTGCAAACTGATGGCAATCATAGGCATTACATATTTTGAATGGGAAAAGCTTGTCAAAGTTTAATCATTGATGTTAGCAAGAAGACATTCGTTTAATATTTTGGAATTGGAAAACCTTGTCAAATTGTGCTCATTGATGATAGCCAGAAGACATGCATTTGATATTTTGGAATGGGATGCCCTTTGCTGTGAGCAGCGTCGATCATTTTTTCCTATTCGTGTGTTTAGTTCAAAAGTAAATATTTACTCTGATGAGATGCATAGTCATGAATGTTCACTTATGTAAGGTATTTTAAGAGTTTGTTCTGAATGTTGTCTATGAAATGCCAGGCCTTGTGAGTTTGATTGCAAAATTGAGCTTGGAATGCTGTGGCATGCGGCATCACGAGCTGTTCACCGTGCCTCCTGAGAATAATGCTTCGTATTGTTTTGCACGTTAATCTAATGCCAGTGAGTTGCATGTTAAGAAGATCATCCTCTTCTGTTGTTTCTGTGCTTAAGAAGTTCATCGTCTTATGTTTCATACTTTCATTCATAGCCTATACGACAACTCGGGTAGGTTAGAGGTGAAATGATATGATTTTCCGACCAACTCATCGTATTAGGCCATGATTGGATCGTCGTTTTCCAACCAAAACCGCTTGTAAAACTGACGCTTGTAAATAAAAGCAGATGGTCTTGGGCGAAGCGCTTGGTTGGTCGTTTTTGACTGATAAAACATACACTGGTTTCTCAGATTACACGCGTAACTCACCGGTTTTCGTTACAGACCTCGGGCCTTCGGTTTCATTACGCCTGTATTTTATGCGTTGTTTCTGGTGACGATTAAATTACACTTGTATCCTTAATACAGGTGTGAAACAATCCAGAGCTCCCAAGCGCGGCCTTACCGTTTCATGCCGGCTCAGTCTCTCGAAGGTGCTCATAGGGGTCCGATGATCCTGGCTTCCTGAACGACCAGCGGGCGCTGTATCAGACCATCCATAGGGCTCGCGAGGCCCTCTCCATCGTCCTTCGAGTTGTTGCGCTCGCCGTGGCATCGCCGTCTCGCGTTGTCAACATGGTCAACGAACATGAGGAATCAGGAGATGACTTAACTTGGAGAGGATGATAGTGGGAACCCACCAGGGCCATAGCTGCACGTACGCAAGTGCCTCCTTATTATATACAACTATTTTTTTTTGCTTCCTCCTGGTTTCCTAACATCACGGTCCCACACCATTGTCAACCTATATAGTCAATAAACGAGAGAATTGCACAAGGAGCGGCCGCCAACTGGGACCCAGCAGCTCGAGCAGTATTTGTTTTTTGAGGTGTGAGCAGAGTTTTTCTTGAGCGATATTTTTGTTGTTGTTCATAGGAGCAGGGTGTCAACTGAGCGGGTTGTGACCCGTCTAGCCCAGGCTATTATTTTATGTCGACCAAATATCTAGCCCAGATATTAATTTTCAATGTGAAAATGGCTAGCCCAGCTATACTTTTTTTGCGAAATACCCAACCCAGGTCAACTTGTTATTCTCCACCCTGCAATAGACTTGCCAAGAAAATGGGCTTGAAGAAATAATAAATGGGCTGTAATTAAAAAAATTGGCTGTAAATATAAAAAACACACCGAACAGGTATTTTTTTCAATTTCATTACTTGTTGCGCGCGCAAAATTTCGTTAGATTTTTACCTAATACAAATTTATTTTGAAATTATATTTAATCTGACTCAAAATTTTGGGTTAAAAAATATTTTGGATCCCATCAAAATGTGGGAAATTTTGTTGATTTTTTTTTGAGCGGTTGGTTGAAATTATTAACCGTTGTCCTGGCTAGAAAATGGGCTGTAATTTTAACAAACAGTAAATGGGTTGAGTAAATTCCATTAGAATTAAAGAATGGGCTGTACGTTATAACAAATCGCAAGTAGGCTATATGTTCTCTGCCACAGATGTGATGGTCACTTGTGGGCCTACTAAGTTGACGCGTACGCAAGGCTTTGTCAACTTATAGTCAACACACGATTCTAGTAGCAGTGGCCATTGGATGTCCATCTAATGGCTGTGGTGCTTCTTCAATCTCGGATATTCATGCTTCAGCCGCCCAAACCACCGCCGGCGGTACCGCCTCCCGTGGCCGGCAGTGCTGCCGCGCAGGCCTCACTGGCCCACCCTACTCCCATCAGCCCAGGCCAGTCCTCTACTCACCAACACCTCCTGTTATTCTCCGGTGACGGCAGCCTCACACCACAGCCGAACCAGTGAACCCTGGTACTCCCCTCCGCGTGGGTATCCACTGCTATGTCTTCGCCGGCTCCGGGTCATTCCCTTCCTAGGCCTCGCCATCGTCCACCGCGTTGGTTCTCTCGGCGCGGCGTGGTCAACTTTGTCAACAAACGACAGACATCGGAAGAGGCATGTACATGGAGTGGCTGACAGTAGGGACCCGCATGGCTCATGGCCGCACGCGAGAAAGTCCCTCCTTATTATGCGAAAACAAATGATTTCTCCCCCTGACAGGTTTGAGCCACCAGCTACATCTTCACACACAGGGAAGTGTTTCCTTTATTACGCGGAAAAAAAAAGTTACCTCTCCCTGACAGCTCGGACCCACCAGCTTTATTATGATCCATTTCGTGAAAATATAGATTGTACCAAAGATGCTAAATTGTTTTCTTTTTATTCTAACTCGAAAAAGAAGAAATTAAAAAACCAGAAAATATCTTCGCACGCAAGGAAGTGCCACCTTATTACGAGCAAAAAAATGATTCCCCCCTGCTAGCTGGGACCCACCAGATTTGAAGGCTGACTTGTGGGCCAACTAAGTTGACGCGTACGGGCTTTGTCAACTTAGTCAAAATGATTCTAGCTGCACTGACCGTTGGATGTTAAATCAATGGCCGTGCTACGTCTTCAACCTCTGGTCTTCTTGCTCTAGCCGCCCAAACCAGGCCCGCCGTACCGCCTGCTCCAGCCTCCCGTGGCCGGCTGTGATGCCGCGCAGGCCTCACGGACCGACCATACTACGACTGGCCAGGCCTTCCCTCTACTCACCCACACCCCCTGTTATTCTTCGACGATGGCAGCCTTACGCCGCAGCCGAACCAGTGAACCCTCGTACTCCCCTCCGCATGGGCATCCACCCGCCTTGTCTTCTCTGGCTCCTCGTCGTTCCCTTCCTAGGCCTCGCCGTTATCCACCGCCTTGATGCTCTCGGCGCCTCGTGGTCAACGAGGTCAACGAATGACAGCCATCAGAAGTGGACTTTTAGGCTGTGAGGCTGACAGCTGGACCCACCAGCTACATCTTCGAACATAAGGAAGTGCCTCCTTATTACTCGCAAAATAAAAATGATTCCTCCCCCTGACAGCCGGGACCCACCAGCTATATCTTCACACACAAGGAAGTGCATCCTTATCCTCCCTGACAGCTGGGACCCACCCGGTCGAAGCGTACGTAGCATTTGTCGCGAACGTGTACGTACAACTGTTCAAGATATCTTCTGATATTCCGATAAATCGGTCGATTTATCGCTTATCGCTATCTGACCGATAAGATAAATGGGCCGATAAATCAGCCGATATGGCGATAAATCGGCCGATATGCCGATAAACTGGCCGATTTACCCCTTATCATGGGTCGACCGATAAGTTCCCGATAAGCGATATCCCCAACATTAACGTACATACTGGTCGATCGGTCTCTCTGCAACGATGAACCATGGCCGAGCAAGCAGCGGCATGTGTAGTAGTAGAGCCCCCGATGTAGTAGTTCAGGCAGTCCCTTCTAAACCGTGTACACGTACGTACAGCCACATGCCAAAAAATACGGCCACGTACGTACATACGGGCGGGGTCTCGAATGCCTACTCACGCATACGTACGGCCAGGGCTAGTGTACATGGAGAGGCAACGGACGGCAGCAACGGCGTCCTGTTCATCGGAAGCCAACCGGCTGGGTCGGAACGGAGAAACTGCGCCCTGTTCATCGGGAGGCAACGGAATGCGTCGTGTTCATCAGGAGCAAACCGGCTTGGATGGAACAGCCGAAACGGGGTCTGGCGTACCGCAGTATGGAGGAAACAGCCTTCTGTTCGACCGGCTACGGTCAAAACGGGATCCTGTTCATCGGGAGGGGTCTGGCATACCGCAAAACGGAGGAAACGAACTCGTGTTCGAGCTCCTATGGTCGAAACGGGGTGCTGTTGATCGGGAGGGGTGTAGTGTACCACAAAACGGATGAAACGGACTTGTGTTGGAGCGCCTATGGTCGATACGGTGTCCTGTTCATCGAGAGGGATGTGGCGTACCGCAAAACGGGACTCCACGGGCTACTGTTCATCCACCATCTACTGCCTCGCTCCAGCCTCCACGGGCTACTGTTCATCCACCGTCGACTTCCTCCAGCCTCCACCTGCTACTGTTCATCCACCGTTGACTTCCTCCGGCGCTCCACCAGCTACTGTTCACCACGGGGGTCCTGTTCATCCAGCCTCCACCGGCTACTGTTCAACCAGCCCTCCACGGGGGTCCTATTCATCACCCTCCACCGGCTACTGTTCATGGAGCCTCCACGGGGTCCTGTTCATCCACCGTCCACCGGCCTCCTCGATCGGGGTCCTGTTCATCCAGCGGCAATGACCTCTACTACCACGGGGTCATGTTCATCCAACCCCCACCAGGAACTGTTCATTCAACCCCCAACAACGGTCACTGTTCATCAAGAGGCAGCAGGTTCGATCGGCTTCAGTTAGCAATAGTAGCAAAGGAATCGCTCGATCGGGTTCAGTTAACAGCAAGGGATCGATCACTCGGGTTCAGCAACGCGTAGCTAGTGCAATCGCTCGGGTTCAATAAGCGAACGCCTCGCTCTCGGGTTCAGTTAGAGCCCAACGCCTCGCACACACGCGCGTATGTGTACGAGAGAAACGCGCAAACCCTCCGTGCATCGCTCGGCCCCGACCACCCACCGTAACCAGGAACTCCCCAAAATTTTCCTCGCCCTCGCTTCTACCACGATTTTTTCTATCATGGACGGCCCAAAGAATGTCATGCAGGTGCGTCCCCGGCCCGCCCAGGACGAAAAGCCCATTTTCTGTCATGATTTTTTGTCATAGAAGTAGGACCCCACCACATCTATGATGATACGTGCTTTTGTCACAATTATCGTCATAGAAGTGTCATACGCATGACAGAAAAAAAATTTGTTCAGCCCAAAATGTCATGGATGTGTCTTTTTTTTGTAGTGGATGCATTGCCGCCTGGATCATATAGAGCTAGACACTAGCTGGTGGCAGGAAACCGATGAGGGAAGAGGCGGAAAGCATTGGCATGGATTGCGGGACACGTGTATAACACCATTAATTTCTGCACTGAGCCTCTATGTTGGTAGGTACGAGCTGGTATATGCATCTGCCGGCTTGTGGACGGCTATTCCCTGCATGTTTGACTGCTATATGCATATGGTTGTTCGCCATTGAGGCAGCCGTGGCACGATCTCCTCGCGTCCCTCTGCTCGCCGTTGAGGCGGCCGCGACGCACTCTGCTCGCATCCCCCCCCACGCTCTGCTCTCGCATCCCTCTGCGCACTCTGCTCGTCGTTGAGGCGGTCGTGGAGCGCTCTGCTCACGTCCCTCCACTCGCTCTACTCTTGTGTCCTCCACGCGCGCTCTGCCAGTGGTTGGGCCGGTGCACGATCAGGTTTGGGGCCCCATATGCATGCGGTTGTGTCGTGCGCGCATCGCCGCGATGCAGTTACGTGCGGCATGATGGAGTTACGCGCTGTAAAAACTGCCATCCCGGCGTGTCGATATTCCAGGCCATCTGGCTTCCCCACTAATTCCCGCGGCCATTATAACCTTAGTCTCTTCAACCTTTCGATCACGCCCCACAACACAACAAGCACACCCACGACAACACATACCGAGAGGATATCTAGCGGCGCTCCAATGGAGTTTGGCGTGCATCGTGTGGACACCCACATGAGGGAGAAGGACCTCTCAGTGGTGTACACCATCGACCCGACCGTCGTGGAGGACTCCATCAACATCATGGAGAAGTTGCTTGACGAGGATGACAAGTACAAAGTGGTCAGCTTCGACCTCTAGTACACTGGCAGTCATCCCGCGAAAGATCAGAAGGTTGTCGTCGCCCAGTTGTGTGTGCGCCATCACATCCTCTTCTACCACTACCGCCTGGCTACAAGGCATTGCAAGTGCTTCACCAGGTTTGTCAACAACCCCAACTACAAGTTCACTATGGTGGAGACCGCCGATGATGTAAAAGCGCTCAAGATTTCGAGCTTGGCCTGCCAGAAGCTCGTCGACATTCTTGGCCACTATAGGGTCTGGAGCAGCACGAAGGACTTCCTGGTTGAACTCGCCGTGGCCATCATCGACCCCTACTACGAAAACATGAAGGATGGTGATGTGGAGTGGGGCCGATCTTTCACGAATTGGAGTGGATCCTGCGATAAACACGAAGAACACGAGAGGAAAAACACTCAAACAACAAGATCCAAGTCACACATGTGCTAAATCCACATACACATAGAGGAGATACAAGATCCAAAGTCAACACAAGAGGATACAAAGGGTAGCTAGTTCATCCCAATGCTTGAAGGAGAGAAGTCTTGAATCCTAGAAGGATCTTCCCATGAGGGGGTCTTGAATCCACTTGGGGGATCTTCTCACATGGAGGTCATGAACTCCATGGGAGGGGTAAGTGGATGAGCAAAGCTCTATCCCAAATGAGCTCTAACCTTTGCTAACCCTAGATGGATGAGGGGGTAGTCTATATATAGTGCTAGTACAAGTTGAGACGAGTGGAAGGGGTACATGGGCCTTCGGCCTGTTCACTGTGCGCAGACAGGGGCCAGATGTCCGGGCCTTCAGTTGAGCCGGATGTCCGGGGCCTATGGCCGGATGTCCGGGCTGGCTCTGGCTTTGGTGCTGTAGGGTCTGGTCGGATTTTCGGGCAGGGGCCGGATGTCCGGGGCCGTCGGGCCAGATGTCCGGGCCCTGCAGCTCCTTTGGCTGCTGGGCGGCTGCTGTGGTTATGGTCTCCAGGCGCCGGATGTCCGGCTGCTATAGCCTTGCAATGTTTCCTCTCGCCGTGCTCCTACATCCATGTACTTGGGGGCTTGTCCATTGTTCCGAGCATCTCCGAGAGGGTCTTTGTGGTACCTAAGCACACATAGCATTCCGGATTGAGGTAGTAGCCATGTCTCACGTGGGTCATATGGAATGTCATTAAGGAGAGATGTCACCTCGATCTCGAGAGCTCTTGCACGTGCTCATGTCATCGGTCCACTTGGTACTTGGGGAGACGAAGGTAGGTCCATGGGGATGACCGTAGGATGCTCCACATCAGATGGTGCCAAGAAAAATCCTACAACCTCGCATGGTGCCTGGGTGCAGAGACTAGATGAAGCTCACCTCAAGTTTGCGGCCAAGAACGTGTATACATGCTACAAGATGCACAAGCGGATCATTGACATGAGGGAGTGCCTCCTTCCTGTAATCGGCAAGGGATCGAGCCACCAGTAGAGCAGCGGCGGCAAGCGTCACAAGAAGAAGTAGACGATAATTAGATATGATCGTTTATCCTAGTTTATTATGCATGTAATTGTTTACTTTGGTCGGTGCAAATGTTATGTGTGTAGTCACTTATGTAATTCGATGTTTAATTTGGTTATGCAATCATGTTCTTATATGTATATATGTTGTTGTTCTATAGACAGAGCATAGATGTTGTGCGGACAGAGCAAATCACATCGCACACGGACTAGACTAGGAAACCCTTCGGTGATGATTTCATCAATCGCTGAGAATTGTATGCCAGCAAGCGTTTGCCCACAACACACACACAACTTATTAGCAGGAATCGTCTGTGTTGTTATCGGTCTTCCCACACATTTCTGATTACTGACCTATTTGATGTGTATCACACACATCTTGTTAAGTTAAACCGTGTCTGTTGTTTTGGCTCATCACAAACAGTTCATCCGGATGAACTGTATACCGTCTATCACACACACCTTGATCTGGCTAACCATTTCTGTTATGTTGGCTAATCGCAAATAGTCCATCTGAGTGAACTGTATGATGTATATCGCACAAACCTTGATCTGGCCGACCGTTTCTTTTGTGTTGGCTAATTGCAAACAGTTCATCCGAGTGAACTATATGTCGTATATCGCACACACCTTGATCTGCCTGACTGTTTCTGTTATTCTGGCTCATCGCAATTAGTTCGTATGGATCAACTATATGCCACGTATCGCACACGCAACTCTAATTTGAATCATGCTTGATGTCTCTGCCATCTCACACAGTTTGTCTTATTGGTGACGGTTTTATTATGACACCATTTGCGTTCATGCATCGCACACAGTTTCGTCGAAGGGTCTCTGATTCATGTGTCGCGTTAGCAGCATCCTGCAGTAGTGACACAAACACTCTCGTACATACGCACATACACTCCCCGGCCTCTATGACACATGCACAGACCCTGAGATTGACGCCACCACCACAAACACCATCATAGTCGACGTGAACATCTCCTCAAATTGTATGCATATTGCCGGAAGGCCTGGAATGCTAGGACACAAGAGTGTCAGCCAAAGACTTTAACCCACTTAACGCATATCGCCGAAATGTCTGGAATGCTACACTCTACATGTTTTCATAGCAAAATACAGACACAAACATTATACATACACACATACACTCACCGGCCTCTATGAACGCACATCATCTTTAGATTGACGATTCTGCCACAGATGCCATCGTAGTCGATGGGAACGTCTCCTTCCAATGAATGCACATCGCTCCACCCAATGAATGTTGTTGTACATGGTAGATATCCCCTCCAAGAATTAGTATGCATGATAGGTTTGTACATATGACTTAGATATATATCCCCGCCATGATTTGGTGTATATATATATATATATATTGATATATTATTTAAATATGAGGTTCCTTTCGAGAAATTGTAACATACTAGTAGCGTTGGAAGGTAGTTGGAGTGCCGACAACTATATAGTTACATGGGTGTGGGCCGTGTTCGACGCCACTAAGTTTAACCGGTCCACAACTTGTATCCCACGTCTCTCAGTGCCACATGGGCCACGAACGAAGTATTAAATAGGAACCCCCCGGGCTTTCTCACTCATGCTCTCTCTCTCTCTCTCTCTCCTGCTTCCTGAGAGGAAAACACGCAATCCCGCACTCTCTCGCCGTCAACGCTACAATGGTCGGTCGCAATGACGTCGCCCGTCGCCGTTACCTTGCTCGGATAAGATCGGCTTGGCTCCTCCGCATCGTCGACGGCCTCCCTCCACCGCGGCATGGATCCAGCGGCCTCGATGCCTTTGCCACCGCCCATCATCACAGCGCACCCCGTAGGGTTGGCTCGGCCGTCAGCGAGGTCGGGCCTTCCCCTCGCGCCATCCAGGATGCGTGCTAGGTCAAGGCGTCCCACACTCTACTACTCTATGTAGAATTGTTGGGCTTCCATGAAGAGGAAGGGTGAAGTAGTATGGTAGCAGATAGTATTTCCCTCAGTTAAGAACCAAGGTTTATTGAACCAGAAGGAGAAGGCACACAAACAACATGAGCAACAGCTGCACATTTCTGATTACTGACCTATTTGCCGTGTATCACACACATCTTGTTAAGTTGAACCATGTCTGTTGTTTTGGCTCATCACAAACAGTTCATCCGGGTGAATTGTATGCCGTCTATCACACACACCTTGATCTGGCTAACCGTTTCTGTTGTGTTGGCTAATCGCAAATAGTTCATCCGAGTGAACTGTATGACGTATATCGCACACACCTTGATCTGGCCGACCGTTTCTTTTGTGTTGGCTAATCACAAACAGTTCATCCGAGTGAACTGTATGCTGTATATCGCACACACCTTGATCTGCCTGACTGTTTTTGTTGTTCTGGCTCATCGCAATTAGTTCCTATGGATCAACTATATGCCACGTATCGCACACGCAACTCTAATTTTAATCGTGCTTGATGTCTCTGCCATCTCACACAGTTCGTCTTATTGGTGACGGTTTTATTATGACACCATTTGCGATTCATGCATCGCACACAGTTTCGTCGAAGGGTCTCTGATTCATGTGTCGCGTTAGCAGCATCCTGCAGTAGTGACACAAACACTCTCGTACATACGCACATACACTCCCCGGCCTCTATGACACATGCACAGACCCTGAGATTGACGCCGCCACCACAAACACCATCATAGTCGACGTGAACATCTCCTCAAATTGTATGCATATTGCCGGAAGGCCTGGAATGCTAGGACACAAGAGTGTCAGCCAAAGACTTTAACCCACTTAACGCATATCGCCGAAATGTCTGGAATGCTACACTCTACATGTTTTCTTAGCAAAATACAGACACAAACATTATACATACACACATACACTCACCGGTCTCTATGAACACACATCATCTTTAGATTGACGATGCTGCCACAGATGCCATCGTAGTCGATGGGAACGTCTCCTTCCAATGAACGCACATCACTCCACCCAATGAATGTTGTTGTACATGGTAGATATCCCCTCCAAGAATTAGTATGCATGATAGGTTTGTACATATGACTTAGATATATATCCCCTCCATGATTTGGTATATATATATATTGGGTGATCTATTATTTAAATATGAGGTTCCTTTTGAGAAATTGTAACATACTAGCAGTGTTGGAAGGTAGTTGGAGTGCCGACAACTATATAGTTACATGGGTGTGGGCCGTGTTCGACGCCACTAAGTTTGACCGGTCCACAACTTGTATCCCACGTCTCTCAGTGCCACGTGGGCCACGAACAGAGTATTAAATAGGAAACCCCCCGGCCTTTCTCACTCTCTCTCTCTCTCTCTCTCTCTCTCTCGTCTCTCCCTCTTCCTAAGAGGAAAACCCGCAATCCGCACTCTCTCGCCGTCAGCGCTGCAATGGTCGGCCACAATGACGTCGCCCGTCGCCGTTACCTTGCTCGGATAACATCGGCTTGGCTCCTTCGCATCGTCGATGGCCTCCCTCCACCGCGGCATGGATCCGGCGGCCTCGATGCCTTTGCCACCGCCCATCATCACAGTGCACCCCGTAGGGTTCTCTCGGCCATCAGCGAGGCCGGGCCTTCCCCTCGCGCCATCCAGGATGCGTGCTAGGTCAAGGCGTCCCACACTCTACTACTCTCTATAGAATTGTTGGGCTTCCATGAAGAGGAAGGGTGAAGTAGTATAGTAGCAGATAGTATTTCCCTCTGTTAAGAACCAAGTTTATTGAACCAGAAGGAGAAGACACACAAACAACATGAACAACAGCTGCACACACACAAAGCAAATGCTTGCAACCAACGAAGGCAAGGGGGTTGCCAATCCCCATGTTCTCGCCAATTGCAAGGTTTAAATCTAGGAGTGATAGGTATACAAATAAAATAAAATAAAGTAAAGTAAAACAACGAGCAATTGTAGGATTCTTAGTAAAAATGGAACAGGGACCCGGGGCCATAGTTTCACTAGAGGCATCTCTCTCATAAACATAGCATAGGCGGGTAAATAAAATATTGTTGGGCAATTGATAGAATTGCGCATATTTATGATTGTGATTCTTTATGGCATAATTCATATATAGACATTACGTCCATGACAAGTAGACTGTTAAACTTACTGACATCTACTACTATTACTCCATCCCAAGACCGCTATCCAGCATGCATCCCAAAGTATTAAGTTCATGATAAGCAGAGTAACGACCATTAAGCAAGATGACATAATGTAGACAAAGTAAGACCAAACAATATGTTCAAACCCCGTCGTTTTATCCTTAGTAGAACAATATAATGTGTGCCTTGCAACTCCTACTGTCACAGATTAAGGACACTGCAAGATTGAACCCACTACTATGCACCACTCCCTCTGAATATCTACTCATCCAATTAGCCAAAGATGACTTATAGATCGGAAAGCATACATAACTATAAAATTATACATCAAATATATTTTAAGAGACTCAAATAATTTCAATGAATATTATGATCATAAACCCACAATTCATCAGATCCCAACAAACACACCGCGAGAATTACATCGAATAGATCTCAGAGGAGATCATTGTATTGAAGATCAAAAGAGAGAGAGAGAGAGAGAGAAAGCCATCTAGCTACTGTTATGGACCCGTAGGTCCTGAAGGAACTACTCACACATAATCATGGAGACAACAAGGTCGACGAAGATTGCCTCCCCAATGGTTTCATCCTCCGGTGGAGTGCAGGAAAAGGCCTCCAGACAGGATCACGGAAGAACATAGGATTGCGGCGGCGGAAGAATTGTTTCGGGTCTCGCTTCAGTTTTTTTTGGAATATTAGGGAATTTATAGGCCAGGAATTAGGCCAAATGCTGCCACGTGGGTCCAACAAGTGTTAATGGCGCCCCCTGGGGCGCACCGGGTGAGCTTGTCACTCCCTCGTACATCTTTTGGTCTCTCCCAAAAGCTTGTAGGGTCTCTTATAGTCTAGAAAAAATCACCATAAAGTTTCACTGTGTTTGAACTTCGTTTGGTATGTTTTTCTGCGAAACAAAGAAAATGCAAAAAATAGCAACTGACACTTGGCACTAAGTTAATAGGTTAGTCCATTAAAATAATATAAAATGACATATATAGCATACAAGAATGATAATATAATAGCATGAAACAACAAAAATTATAGATACATTGGAGACGTATCGGCATCCCCAAGCTTAATTCCTACTCGTCCTTGAGTAGGTAAACGATAAAACATTTTTTTATGTTGAATGCTACCTAGCATGTTCTTTGATCATGTAATCCATTTTGTGGTATGAATATTGGGAAACGAATGATTTAAGGCGATAGTCAATCAATTTGACATCAAAACAATAATACACAAGAATACTAGCAAACGATCAGTGCCTTCCAAAATATAAATGCTAAAGAATATTATCCCTAATCATTTAATCATGTAAACATGGCATAGCTTGATCTTCCTAACACAAAGATATCTGTCATTAACACCCTGGTGCCAAACCAAGCAATTGAATCAATACTTTTTCTTGATTCAACTTTTTCAACTCCCAAGCAATACTTGAGTGTGAGCCATTGACTTATCACTTTGGATGGCAAAGAGAATGATGATTGGGGTTTATAAGGGAAGACAAAAGTATAAGAAAGTCTTGCCTCAAGAGGCGGATCGTTAGGCAATGGAGAGGCCTTACAATCAATGTCAATGCGAGGAGCAGGGATTGCCATGCAATGGATGCACTAGAGCTATACGTGTATGAAAGCTCTCTATATGAAACTAAGTGGGTGTGGATCCAACTTGCTTGCTCATGAAGACCTCGAGCATTTGAGGAAGCTCGTCATCGAAATATACAAGCCAAGTTCTATAATGTAAAAACCCCACTAGTATATGAAAGTGAAAAATCACGGAGACTCTCTATATGACATACATGGTGCTACTCTGAAGCACAAGTGTGGTAAAAAAGACACTAGCATTGCCCCTTATCTCTTTTCTCTTTCTCTTTTTATAATAGTCCCATGGACCTCATCCCCACTTTTTTGAGGACTCATAAGTCTCCACCATTATTTTCCTCACTAGGACAATGCTCTAATAATGATGTCATCACACTTCAATTTACTTACAACTCAATGAATTGAAAAATATGACTACATATGACTGCTTCTCGCGGTGTACCAGAATGTGCAATGTTCTAGCGTAACATGTATAACAATGATCAACGATGCCTTTGCCACTAAATAACATGTCAGCTCTATATGATCATTTAAGTCAATATGACAATGAATGCTCAAGTCATGTGAATGGTAATGGTGGAAGCTGCATGGCAATATACCTCGAAATGGCCATGGAAATGCCATAATAGTGAAGGAAATATGCCCTAGAGGCAATAATAAAGTTGTTATTTTATATTTCCTTATTCATGATAAAGGTTTATTATTCATGCAAGAATTGTATTGATCGGAAACTTAAATACATG
This sequence comes from Thinopyrum elongatum, assembly GCA_011799875.1. Taxonomy (NCBI): domain Eukaryota; kingdom Viridiplantae; phylum Streptophyta; class Magnoliopsida; order Poales; family Poaceae; genus Thinopyrum; species Thinopyrum elongatum. Next base: position 334,940,727 of record CM022300.1, on the reverse strand, counting down.
TGAGAATACATAAACAAACATCGTGTCCCTAGTATGCCTCTACTAGACTAGCTCGTTGATCAAAGATGCTTAAGGTTTCCTAACCATGGACATGTGTTGTCATTTGATAACGGGATCACATCATTAGGAGAATGATGTGATGGACAAGACCCATTCGTTAGCTTAGCATAATGATCATTCAGTTTTATTGCTATTGCTTTCTTCATGTCAAATACATATTCCTTCGACTATGAGATTATGCAACTCCCGGATACCGGAGGAATACCTTGTGTGCTATCAAATGTCACAACGTAACTGGGTGATCATAAAGATGCTCTACAGGTATCTCTGAAGCTGTTTGTTGAGTTGGCATAGATCGAGATTAGGATTTGTCACTCCGAGTATCGGAGAGGTATCTCTGGGCCCTCTCGGTAATACACATCATAAGCTTGCAAGCAAATGACTAAGGAGTTAGTCACAAGGTGATGTATTATGGAACGAGTAAAGAGACTTGCCGGTAACGATATTGAACTAGGTATGAAGATACCGACGATCGAATCTTGCGCAAGTAACATACCGATGGACAAAGGGAATTACGTATGTTGTCATAATGGTTCGACCGATAAAGATCTTCGTAGAATATGTAGGAGCCAATATGGGCATCTAGGTTCCGCTATTGATTATTGACTGGAGAGGTGTCTCGGTCATGTCTACATAGTTCTCGAACCCGTAGGGTCCGCACGCTTAACATTCGTTGACGATATAGTGTTATATGAGTTGTATGTTTTGGTGACCAAATGCTGTTCGGAGTCCTGGATGAGATCACGTACATGACGAGGAGTCTCAAAATGGTCGAGAGGTAAAGGTTGATATATAGGACGATAGTATTTGGACACCGGAAGTGTTTCGGGACGTACCGGGAAGGAATCGGGTCACCGGAAGGGGTTCCGGGCACCCCCCCGGCAAGTTATGGGCCTTATGGGCCAAAGGAGGGGACAAACCAACCCACAAGGGGGCTGGTGTGCCTCCTCCCTTGTTTGGCCAGCCCTAGGGAAGGAAAAGGGGGAGGGCTAGCCCCTCCTGCCTTTCCCTCTCATGGGAGAAAGGAAAGGGGGGGGGGGGGCGCCACCCTCCCCTGCCTTTCCCCGCACTCCAAATAAGGAAAGGGGGCGCGGCTTGGGAGGGACCCCAAGTAGGATTCCTCCTACTTGGGCGCCTCCTTTGGCTACTCCTCCCTCCCTCCCACCTATATATATGTGGGAGGGGGGCGCCTAGCACACAACAGACAATTGCCTAGCCTTGTGCGGCGCCCCCCTCCATAGTTTACACCCCCGGTCATATTTTCGTAGTGCTTTGGCGAAGCCCTGCGGAGATAACTTCACCATCACCGTCACCACGCCGTCGTGCTGTCGGAACTCATCCACTACCTTGCCGTCTTGCTGGATCAAGAAGGCGGAGGACGTCACCGAGCTGAACATGTGCTGAACGCGGAGGTACCGTACGTTCGGTACTCGATTGGTTGGATCACGAAGAAAGTTCTACTACATCAACCGCGTTGTTAAACGCTTCCGCTTACGGTCTATGAGGGTAAGTAGACACACTCTCCCCCTTGTTGCTATGCATCTCCATGGATAGATCATTGCGTGTGCGTAGAAATTTTTTTGTTTTCCATGCAACGTTCCCCAACAGTGGCATCATGAGCCAGGTCTATGCGTAGATGATATGCACGAGTAGAACACAAAGAGTTGTGGGCGGTGATAGTCATACTGCTTACAACCAATGTCTTATTTTGATTCGGCGGTATTATGGGATGAAGCGGCCCGGACCAACCTTACATGTCCACGCACATGAGACCGGTTCCACCGACTGACATGCAACTAGTTTTGCATAAAGGTGGCTGGCGGGTGTCTGTTTCTCCTACTTTAGTTGAATCGAATTTGACTACGGCCGGTCCTTGAAGAAGGTTAAAACAGCAAACTTGACGAATCACCATTGTGGTTTTTGCCGTAGGTAAGAACTGTTCTTGCTAGAAACCCGTAGCAGCCACGTAAAACTTGCAACAATAAAGTAGAGGACGTCTAACTTGTTTTTGCAGGGTATGTTGTGATGTGATATGGTCAAGACATGATGTGATACACGTTATTGTATGAGATGATCATGTTTTGCAAGATATCAGGCAACCGGCAGGAGCCTTATGGTTGTCTCTTTATTGTATGAAATGCAAACGCCATGTAATTGCTTTACTTTATCGCTATGAGTTAGCAATAGTTGTAGAAGCAATAGTTGGCGAGATGACCACGACGCAATGATGGAGATCAAGGTGTCGAGCCGGTGACGATGGAGATCATGACGATGCTTTAGAGATGGAGATCAAAAGCACGAGATGATGATGGCCATATCATGTCACATATTTTGATTGCATGTGATGTTTATCTTTTATGCATCTTATTTTGCTTAGTACGGCGGTAGCATTATAAGATGATCCCTTCACAAAATTTCAAGGTAAAAGTGTTCTCCCTGAGTATGCACCGTTGCTACAGTTCGTCGTGTTGAGACACCACGTGATGATCATGTGTGATAGACTCTACGTTCACATACAACGGGTGTAAGACAGTTTTGCACATGCAGAATACTTGGGTTAAACTTGACGAGCCTAGCATGTACAGACATGGCCTCGGAACACTGGAGATCGAAAGATCGAACGTGAATCATATAGTAGATATGATCAACATAGAGATGTTCACCATTGATGACTACCCCATCTCACATGATGATTGGACATGGGTTAGTTGATTTGGATCACGTATCACTTAGATGACTTGAGGGATGTCTATTTAAGTGGGAGTTCTTAAGTAATTTGATTAATTGAACTTAATTTATCATGAACTTAGTCTTGATAGTATTTGCATATCTATGTTGTAGATCAATGGCCCGTGCTACCGTTCCCCTGAATTTTAATGCGTTCCTAGAGAAAGCTAAGTTGAAAGATGATGGTAGCAACAACACAGACTGGGTCTGTAACTTGAGGATTATCCTCATTGCTGCACAGAAGAATTATGTCCTTGATGCACCACTAGGTGAAAGGCCTGCTGCAGGAGCAGAAGCTGATGTTTTGAATGTCTGGCAAGCTCGATCTGATGACTACTTGATAGTTTAGTGTGCCATGCTTTACGGCTTAGAACCGGGACTTCAAAGACGTTTTGAACGCCATGGAGCATATGAGATGTTCCAAGAGTTGAAGTTAATATTTCAAGCAAATGCCCGGGTTGAGAGATATGAAGTCTCCAACAAGTTCTATAGCTGCAAGATGGAGGAGAACAGTTCTGTCAGTGAACACATACTCAAAATGTTTGTGTATTATAATCACTTGACTCAGCTGGGAGTTGGTCTTCCGGTTGATTGTGTTATTGACAGAGTTCTTCAATCACTGCCACCAAGCTACAAAGGCTTTGTGATGAACTATAATATGCAAGGGATGGACAAAACAATTCCCGAGCTCTTCACAATGCTTAAGGCCGCGGAGGTAGAAATCAAGATGGAGCATCAAGTGTTGATGGTTAACAAAACCACTAGTTTCAAGAAAAAGGGCAAGGGAAAGAAAGGGAACTTCAAAAAGAATGGCAAGCAAGTTGCCACTCCCGGGAAGAAGCCCAAAGCTGGACCCAAGCCTGAAACTGAGTGCTTCTACTGCAAAGGGACTGGCCACTGGAAGTGGAACTGCCCCAAGTATTTGGCGGATAAGAAGGATGGCAAAGTGAACAAAGGTATATTTGATATACATGTTATTGATGTGTACCTTACTAATGCTCGTAGTAGCGCCTGGGTATTTGATACTGGTTCGGTTGCTCATATTTGTAACTCGAAACAGGAGCTACGGATTAAACGAAGATTGGCTAAGGACGAGGTGACGATGCGCGTCGGGAATGGTTCCAAGGTCGATGTGATCGCCGTCGGCACGCTACCTCTACATCTACCTTTGGGATTAGTTTTAGACCTGAATAATTGTTATTTGGTGCCAGCGTTGAGCATGAACATTATATCTGGATCTTGTTTAGTGCGAGACGGTTATTCATTTAAATCAGAGAATAATGGTTATTCTATTTATATGAGTAATATCTTTTATGGTCATGCACCCTTGAAGAGTGGTCTATTTTTGTTGAATCTCGATTGTAGTGATACACATATTCATAATATTGATGCCAAAAGATGCAAACTTGATAATGATAGTGCAACATATTTGTGGCACTACCGTTTAGGTCATATTAGTGTAAAGCGCATGAAGAAACTCCATGCAGATGGGCTTTTGGAATCACTCGATTATGAATCATTTGATACTTGCGAACCATGCCTCATAGGCAAGATGACTAAAACTCCGTTCTCCGGAACAATGGAGCGAGCCAATGACTTATTGGAAATAATACATACCGATGTATGCGGTCCGATGAGTGTTGAGGCACGCGGCGGGTATCGTTATTTTCTGACCTTCACAGATGATTTGAGTAGATATGGGTATATCTACTTAATGAAACACAAGTCTGAAACATTTGAAAAGTTCAAAGAATTTCAGAGTGAGGTGGAGAATCATCGTAACAAGAAAATAAAGTTTCTACGATCTGATCGCAGAGGCGAATATTTGAGTTACGAGTTTGGCCTTCATTTAAAACAATGTGGAATAGTTTCACAATTCACGCCACCTGGAACACCACAGCGTAATGGTGTGTCCGAACGTCGTAACCGTACTTTATTGGATATGGTGCGTTCTATGATGTCTCTTACCGATTTACCACTATCGTTTTGGGGTTATGCATTACAGACAGCTGCATTCACGTTAAATAGGGCACCATCTAAATCCGTTGAGACAACACCGTATGAACTGTGGTTTGGCAAGAAACCTAAGCTATCATTTGTTAAAGTTTGGGGATGCGACGCTTATGTCAAAAGGCTTCAGCCTGATAAGCTTGAACCTAAATCGGAGAAGTGCGTCTTCATAGGATACCCTAAAGAAACAATTGGGTACACCTTCTACCACAGATCCGAAGGCAAGATCTTTGTTGCTAAGAATGGGTCCTTTCTAGAGAAGGAGTTTCTCTCGAAAGAAGCGAGTGGGAGGAAAGTAGAACTTGATGAGGTAATTGTACTTTCTCTCGAATTGGAAAGTAGCACATCACAGAAAACCGTTCCCGTGATGCCTACACCAACTAGAGAGGAAGCTATTGATGATGATCATGAAACTTCAGATCAAGTTACTACTGAACCTCGTAGGTCGACCACAGCACGATCCGCACCAGAGTGGTATGGTAATCCTGTCCTGGAAGTCATGTTACTAGACCAAGGCGAACCTATGAACTATGAAGAAGCTATGATGAGCCCAGATTCCGACAGATGGCTTGATGCCATGAAATCTGAGATAGGATCCATGTATGAGAACAAAGTGTGGACTTTGGTGGACTTGCCCGATGATCGGCAAGCCATAGAGAATAAATGGATCTTCAAGAAGAAGACTGACGCTGATGGTAATGTTACTGTCTACAAAGCTCAACTTGTCGCAAAAGGTTTTCGACAAGTTCAAGCGGTTGACTACGATGAGACTTTCTCACCCATAGCGATGCTGAAGTCCGTCCGAATCATGTTAGCAATTGACGCATTTTATGATTATGAAATCTGGCAAATGGACGTCAAAACTGCATTCCTTAATGGATTTCTTAAAGAAGAGTTGTATATGATGCAACCAGAAGGTTTTGTCGATCCTAAAGGTGCTAACAAAGTGTGCAAGCTCTAGCGATCCATCTATGGACTGGTGCAAGCATCTCGGAGTTGGAATATACGCTTTGATGAGGTGATCAAAGCATATGGTTTTATACAGACATTCGGTGAAGCCTGTATTTACAAGAAAGTGAGTGGGAGCTCTGTAGCATTTCTGATATTATATGTAGATGACATATTGTTGATTGGAAATGATATAGAATTTCTGGATAGCATAAAAGGATACTTGAATAAGAGTTTTTCAATGAAAGACCTCGGTGAAGCTACTTACATATTGAGCATCAAGATCTATAGGGATAGATCGAGACGCTTAATAGGACTTTCACAAAGCACATACCTTGGCAAAGTTTTGAAGAAGTTCAAAATAGGTCAGTCAAAGAAAGGGTTCTTGCCGGTGTTGCAAGGTGTGAAGTTGAGTAAGAATCAAAGCACGGCCATGACAGAAGATAGAAAGAGAATGAAAGTCATTCCCTATGCCTCAGCCATAGGTTCTATAAAGTATGCCATGCTGTGTACCAGACCTATTGTGTACCTTGCCATGAGTTTGGCAAGGGGGTACAATAGTGATCCAGGAGTAGATCATTGGACAACGGTCAAAATTATCCCTAGTTACCTAAGAGGACTAAGGAAATATTTCTCGGTTATGGAGGTGATAAAGAGTTCGTCGTAAAGAGTTACGTCGATGCAAGCTTTGACACTGATCTAGATGACTCTAAGTCTCAATCTGGATACATATTGAATGTGGGAGCAATTAGCTAGAGTAGCTCCATGCAGAGCATTGTAGACATAGAAATTTGCAAAATACATACGGATCTGAATGTGGCAGACCCGTTGACTAAACCTCTCTCACAAGCAAAACATGATCACACCTTAGTGCTCTTTTGAGTGTTAATCACATGGCGATGTGAACTAGATTATTGACTCTAGTAAACTCTTCGGGTGTTAGTCACATGGCGATGTGAACTATGGGTGTTAATCACATGACGATGTGAACTAGATTACTGACTCTAGTGCAAGTGGGAGACTGAAGGAAATATGCCCTAGAGGCAATAATAAAGTTGTTATTTTATATTTCCTTATTCATGATAAAGGTTTATTATTCATGCTAGAATTGTATTGATCGGAAACTTAAATACATGTGTGAGTACATAAACAAACACCGTGTCCCTAGTATGCCTCTACTAGACTAGCTCGTTAATCAAAGATGGTTAAGGTTTCCTAACCATGGACATGTGTTGTCATTTGATAACGGGATCACATCATTAGGAGAATGATGTGATGGACAAGACCCATTCGTTAGCTTAGCATAATGATCATTCAGTTTTATTGCTATTGCTTTCTTCATGTCTAATACATATTCCTTTGACTATGAGATTATGCAACTCCCGGATACCGGAGGAATACCTTGTGTGCTATCAAACATCACAACGTAACTGGGTGATCATAAAGATGCTCTACAGGTATCTCCGAAGGTGTTTGTTGAGTTGGCATAGATCGAGATTAGGATTTGTCACTCCGAGTATCGGAGAGGTATCTCTGGGCCCTCTCGGTAATACACATCATAAGCTTGCAAGCAAATGACTAAGGAGTTAGTCACAAGGTAATTTATTACGGAACGAGTAAAGAGACTTGCCGGTAACGAGATTGAACTAGGTATGAAGATACCGACGATCAAATCTCGGGCAAGTAACATACCGATGGATAAAGGGAATTACGTCTGTTGTCATAACGGTTCGACCGATAAAGATCTTCGTAGAATATGTAGGAGCCAATATGGACATCCAGGTTCCGCTATTGGTTATTGACCGGAGAGGTGTCTCGGTCATGTCTACATAGTTCTCGAACCCGTAGGGTCTGCACGCTTAACGTTCATTGACGATATAGTGTTATATGAGTTGTATGTTTTGGTGACCGAATGTTGTTTGGAGTCCCGGATGAGATCACGGACATGACAAGGAGTCTCGAAATGGTTGAGAGGTATAGTATTTGGACACCGAAAGTGTTTCGGGACGTACCGGGAAGGAATCGGGTCACCGGAAGGGGTTCCGGGCACCCCCCGGCAAGTTATGGGCCTTATGGGCCAAAGGAGGGGACAGACCAGCCCACAAGGGGGCTGGTGCTCCTCCTCCCTTGTTTGGCCAGCCCTAGGGAAGGAAAAGGGGGAGGGCTAGCCCCTCCTGCCTTTCCCTCTCATGGGAGAAAGGAAGGGGGGGCGCCACCCTCCCCTGCCTTTCCCCGCACTCCAAATAAGGAAAGGGGGGTGCGGCTTGGGAGGGACCCCAAGTAGGATTCCTCCTACTTGGGCGCCTCCTTTGGCTGCTCCTCCCTCCCTCCCACCTATATATATGTGGGAGGGGGGCGCCTAGCACACAACAGACAATTGCCTAGCCGTGTGCGGCGCCCCCTCCAAAGTTTACACCCCCGGTCATATTTTCGTAGTGCTTAGGCGAAGCCCTGCGAAGATAACTTCACCATCACCGTCACCAAGCCGTCGTGCTGCCGGAACTCATCCACTACCTCGCCGTCTTGCTGGATCATGAAGGCAGAGGACGTCACCGAGCTGAACGTGTGCTGAACACGGAGGTGCCGTACGTTCGGTACTCGATCGGTTGGATCGCGAAGAAAGTTCTACTACATCAACCACGTTGTTAAACGCTTCCGCTTACGGTCTACGAGGGTACGTGGACACACTCTCCCCCTCGTTGCTATGCATCTCCATGGATAGATCATTGCGTGTGCGTAGAAAATTTTTTGTTTTCCATGCAACGTTCCCCAACATATATGTAGGTATGGTGTCTGTATTGACGAAGGATATATGGCTTATGTGTGATAGAGCGCATCATATCTTCTACAGTGAGAATTTGTTTGGCTCCTTGACCTTGTTGTTGTTGTTGTTGTTGTGGTGTGTGGAAATCCTGCTTGCTAACTGCATGATTAGGATGTCTATATGGTCCTTTTGGTGTGCCATCCAAATTCAGTTCTCTGCCAGTAGTTTTGTCCACAAGTACAACAGATCCAACAGTTGCAGGGTCCTGTGTATCAGTAGCCAGATGATTGTTAAGCAGTTGCTTGGGGTGCTCCAGAGGAACAACAGTGCTACCTTGTCCCGACGGTAGTTCTGGAGCTTCTTCGTCTTCCTCTCCTTCTTCTGTTGATTGACGAGAAGTAAGTTTGTGCAAGCTAAGTTGGATCTTCTTGAAATTCCTCTAGATGCTGGCAAAATTCTTGCTGGCCGTATTTGTGAATTGATAGAACTCCTTCCTATCCTCTTCACACTCTTGCCGGAGTGTTATGATATCCAGTTGAAGAGATTCCAGCTCCAAAAGTTCAGTGTCTTGAGGCTCACCTTCCATTTCTTCAAGGTCGGTGTTGATCATCATTGGTGAGGCCTTGTCTCAAAGAGCTAACTGGGAGAGAGAAGGAAGGGATTTTACACCGGTGAACCGGCAACCAGACCTCGCTGTCCCAATTCTACCACCTCCACGCCGATGCCAACGCTGCCCCCCGCCAGAGAAGTAGCACTAGAAGGGTGGGTTGGGTGGGATTTTGCACCGAAGAAGTGTTCTTCAGAAACCATTGCTCCAGCCTTCCTGCTACCGATCGATCTTTCGCTGCCATTCGCCGCCTAGACTCCGCCGCCGCACCAGATCAGAGTCCAGATCGGATCTGGAGCTTGGACCTCGCCGCCGAGGGCAAAAACCTATGCTCTATATATCATTTGACAGGATCAAGCTAGTACTGTCACTAGAATTCAGAGGAACAGGGGAAAACACTCAATTGCTCGGGGGATTTAGGGATCAATTTCACTCAAATCTGAGGCATTTAGTTAGGGTTCGCTAGCCAGAACACAACGACTTCAAGGGCCAAGCCCAGATAAATTTAGAATGCCCTCTCCACATGCCGGAGGAGGGGTTAAAAAGGGTTTAGCTAGGAAAAGTAAGACTGTGACATGTTTAGGAAGCCACAGTGCTTGCGTTACAATTCAAAAGTAAATGTTGCATTCATCCCGGCCATCCATCTGAAGATATGCGATGAGGGTTGGCTAGCTGCGCGCAAAGCGGTAATAGAAGCCTACTGTCGTTGGATTGTAGATCGACGCTCCACCATTGCTAGGATAACTGAACTGGTACTGTGTCTTACCTCGCTGTTGTCATGACAACTACAGTCCTGACAAGGAGGAATAGCAGGCGGCGGCGAGGCTCCAGGGCGGAGGCCGTGGTGACGCGAGGAGGAGGGATGGAGGAGGCGGGAGGCTGTGGGGATCGAGGGAAAACAGGGCTAGGGTTTGTGTGACGGCTGATGCGGTAGTGGGACGAGGCAGATTGGCTGCGGAAGCACGGAGCGGATTGGCAGAAACCTCCCGCACGCGGCCACGGCTGACCCAACCAATGAGAGCGCGAGACGAGCCCACTCGTCATTGGCCAGCCAAAACTACCATGAGGTGAAAATCGGGTTCGACTGTTGTGAAGATCGAACGGCTCAGACGCGCCAATAAAAAGATCTTTACTTCACACAATCTCGATTTGAGTTATCATTTGGTGAACCGGGCATCTCGGACAAAGACAATAACAAGAAGAGATGGGAAGACCCTTCTCGGTCCTGCTCCCTGGTCTCTACCTTGCTTACGCCCCTCGTAGGGGCCAGCGTACCCATATAAAAAATGATTTACTCTTTTTATGGCCGCTTTCGACTAGGCTCTCGTTAAGGAATCGACCCAAACAAGATTGAGAATTGCTACGCTGCATGCAGTGAAATTGCAAGAATCACTTTATACCCCATTTCGAAATTGAAAGGCAGATCGAACGGCCAGCGAAGGCCCAATCGGGGGAGCCTCCTGGAGCCAAGTTGGCTAGGGTCCTTATAGGTTAGAATATGGTAGCATACCCTGGAGAAATAAAAGACAAAGGGAAACGTTTTTTTTTGCGGGTGAGAAAAAGGGAAGAGTTAAAGGAAAATGTTCTAAATAAACCAGATGATTTTGTCGCTGCGTAAGTCGTCTCCAATATGCGCCAAGCGTCCGATGAGCCCCACACGCCGACACGTCGCTTATCTCTCTCCCCCCTTATCCTTTCATTTTCCCTTATCTCTTCCTCAGATGCGTTGAGCCGCTCATTCTTTTCTTCCTTTTTCTTCTTTCTTTAGCACACCGCACCACACACCAGCGCCATTGCCGTCGTCGTAGACCGGCACCGCCATCACCTTGCGTTGCTGCATCGTTGCTACAAACCGCCGTTGCCTAGTGTCGTTGCACTGCTACTGCAAATCGTTGTCGCCACTCACCTCGTGCTGCTGTAGGCTAGGCTAGGCTGAAGCTGCTGCCATGGCCGGCGGGAGCTACGTGCAGCAGATGAAGCAGAGGGGGCCCGCCGGCGTCGCGATGAAGCAGCGCGGGGGCTGCCGGAGCTGCAGTGAAGCGTGGTCGCGCCGATGGTGTGGTGCTGCATGCTAGCCGACGGGTTGCAGCAGCCGGTGAAGCATATGGGGCTCGCCGGAGTTGCGATGTAGCATCGACGGGGCCGTCGGAGTTGCGGTGAAGCGCGCGTGGGTGCAATAAAGCGCTACCAGAGTTGCGATGAAGCGCCGCGTGGGCCATTGAAGCTTTGCCGACGCTGCCGTGGAGCGGCGTCAGAGTTGCGATGAGGCGTCGCGTGAGCCATTGAAGCTTCGCCGGTGATGCAATGGAGCGGCGTCGGGCGCCGGCGCTGCAATGGAGCGGCGTCGGAGTTGCGATGAAGCGTCACGTGGGCCATTGAAGCTTCGCCGGCGATGCAATGGAGCAGCGTCGGGCGCCGACGCTGCAATGAAGCGCACGGGGCGCCATTGGTGTTGCGCAACGCTGCCATGGAGCTACTGCATGTTGCTGCCATGGAGATGCTCAATCATTAGTGGTGTTACACCGCAACACGTCGGTGGCGACCGCCGGAGTTGAGGGAGAGGCTCCGGCTCGAGCGCACATGCAGCAGCACAGCCTCCTTGCTGCAGCGGAGGACATCGCCGTCTTCAAATAGACACGGGGGTGTCGAACTGAACAGATGAGACAAGGCGCAAGCTGCCTTGGTGAGATCAAACGGCCACCATCGCCAAATCGAACGGCTAGCTAGCCGGATGAAAAATCATCCGGCTGACTTGTAGCAGCCGCCAAAGTTAAACGGGGAACTTTCCTTGGAAGGTCACAGGAACACCTCCACAACCATCGATGTAGATCGCGCGGATGACATTTTTTTTAAATCGCTGACATTTTTTTCTCTACTTTGGTTGAAACCGCGTGACAATTTAACTGTTCGCTGGAAAAACGCTCCGAGCGAACGTTCCCCGGATATTGGCGTTGAAGGAAAACCCCACCGTCCAATGGTTCCAACGGACGCCCCTCCGCGGCTGCCCCACGCGATAGATATGACTGGAGCACCCGTCCCCACCGCCAGTTGACCCCCTCTGCTCCGGCGACCCCGATCCCCCGCCCTCCTCCCCCGGGCGGCGAAATGGCGCCGTGTTGCCCTGCCGAATCTACCAAGCCGGCCTTCATCGGGATCTTCGGCGCCATCGTCGGCGGATTCGCCGTCTCCGCCGTTTTCTTCCTCCTTTCTTTCTCCTCTATCACCGCCCCCGCGCTCCCCTTCCCGGTCGTCACCACCACCACCACCACCAACCTCTCTGCTCTCCCCACCACCGCCCAGCCGGAGACCATGTACAACCGCCCTATCTGGAAACCCCCGGCTCGGGGGTCGCGGATGCCTTCGCCGCGCGCGTTCCGCCTCACCCGCGACATGGTGCGCGCCCGCGCCCGCGATGGGGTCATCGTCGTCACCTTTGGCAACTACGCCTTCATGGACTTTATCCTCACCTGGGTGCGCCACCTCACAGGCCTCGGGGTAGACAATCTCCTTGTCGGCGCCATGGACACCAAGTTACTCCGGCAACTCTACCTCACGGGCGTGCCCGTCTTCGACATGGGCAGCAGGATGGTCACGGAGGATGTTGGCTGGGGGTCCCCCACCTTCCACAAGATGGGCAGGGAGAAGGTGCTGCTCATCAACGAGCTGCTGCCCTTCGGGTACGAACTGCTCATGTGCGACACGGACATGGTGTGGCTCAAGAACCCGTTGCCATATCTCGCCCGCTACCCCAGTGCGGATCTCCTCACCTCCAGCGACCAGGTCATACCCACAGTCACCGACGACAGCCTGGAGAACTGGAGGGAAGGTAATCTACCCGCACACTGACATGTTGCAATTACATTTTAGCTTCTAACTCTTTCCTAGCTAAAACTGTTTTGTGTCCCAGACTTAGGCTGCTGTAATAATGGTGATCTGGACCTGTTTTATCAGGCTTCTTTTCTATGAAAATGAAGCCGGGGAGCTCTCCCTGTTATTCTAAAAAACATGTTGCAATTACATTTAAGAATGAATGTCGTAAAGAGACATTGGTTTTTGATTTTCATCCCATGATAAGCTGATTGCAATCTGTCAAAGATGTTGCATCCCACCAGCTAGTACTATCAAAACTGAGCATTACTGAGAAGTGTCTCCTTGCGCTTTTCAGACTATTAAATTAAATGCTGTAAAATTATACTCGTTGCCAAATATGTGGGATCTATCATCTCTCTTGTTACCCCTCGCCCTTGAAATTCAAATGAATTTAGTTCAACCACGAAACTAATATTTCAGTGTTTGTAATCCAAACGTTTGATTAAACAAGATTTTGTCGGTGAAAGAAAGGAGGAACTCACTTAGCTAGCTTATTGGAAAATGTCAGCGGATACCTTTTTACACTATATTGGTCTAGTTCGTGTAATACCATTGCTGAAGATATTCGTGCCTGCCAACATATATCATCAAATCCTCAGAGAACAAGGACACAAATTACAATAGTACTCTCATTACAGGGTTTCTCATATCATTACGGAAATCTGCTGCGATTCACCTTAATAAGATTACAGTACCTTCTTTTTTTGTTTAGCATCAGTTACCAGCAATTTGTTTCAGTTTGACATGAGGTATCTTGATGTTTCCGAGTTATAAAAATTTTGACACTCGTAACTTAAGGATATAATTCATTGCTATTTGTCCGTGTCCTTATCCACAGTAACTGGGGCATATAATATTGGTATTTTCCATTGGCGACCCACTGAACCTGCTAAAAGGCTGGCAAAAGATTGGAAAGACCTTGTCATATCTGATGATAAGATATGGGACCAGAATGCTTTTAATGATCTCGTACACAAAGTTTTTGGACAACCTGTTCAAGGAGAAGATGAACTTGTCTACTCATATGATGGAAAACTGAAGCTTGGAGTCCTACCAGCAAGTATATTCTGCAGCGGCCATACCTACTTTGTGCAGGTAGGAGCATTTTTTGTTTGAGGTTGGTGACTAAGAATCATTTTTTGTTAGTTTCATTTATGTTATTCCATTCTTGGGTATTACTCTTTTGTTCCACCATTTTGTACTTAGAACTCATAGTGCTATTGATATCTAACTGCCCTGTGTACTCTTGTTTAATTGACAGGGCATGCATCAGCAGCTTCGGCTAGAACCATATGCCGTGCACACTACTTTCCAGTATGCAGGTACTGAAGGAAAGCGCCATAGATTACGGGAGGCAATGCTTTTCTTTGATCAACCATCTTATTATGACTCACCAGGTTTGTTCACTGCCTATCCCACCATAAATATTACAATAGTCGACCTTCGGAAATAAAGTTCAGGCTAGCAGGTCTTGGTGGTGTGTCCTAGTGTTGTATATGTGTCATGTGGGACCAGCACTTCAAGCGCGTGAACAAGGAGGGTCTCAAGTCTGCTTAGCGAGAGGCATTATCTTTAGTTTGCTTGTATGTCAAGTTAGTTAATTATTTCCATAGATAATGATTGTTTTAATTGGAAAATTAAGTTGAATTTGTATCAGCCGGCCCAGCCTTATATATGAAGGGACCTAGGCCTAGTACGTGGGCATCAGAGAATCAATAAAGAAGAAAAGATGAGGCTTAGTACGTGGGCATCAGAGAATCAATAAAGAAGAAAAGATGAGGCTTGCCTCTAGTTATCCCCAAACCCTAACCTCCCCGCGCCTACACCACACAAGGATCTGCACGGATATGCTCTTGTTCCTAGTTACTAGGCCACGCGCGTGCAGGAAGATGGGATCACCGCTGTCCGTTGTCCGGGATGATGTGGAGGGCATTGTCAGCAGCAAGTTTGCCGGCCTTGTTGACCAAGTTACTGCCTTGTCTACCGACACTCTTGAGCTCAAGACCGATCTCTGCAAGCTGATGGAAGACGTGACCAAATTGTGCCAAACACAAGGTGGGCGAGCGCGACGAAGGTGAGTGAGCTGCTGACTCGTGACAGCAAGCGGTACAACATTGATGATGATGCTTGGCAAGGTGCTCCCAAGTTCCAGAAGCTGAAAATTTCGACCTCCGATGGTTCGGAAACTGTGTTCCCATGGCTAACCCGTGTGGACCAATTTTTCGAAGGGCAGGGCACACCTGAGCGGGGTAAGGTGTGGCTGGCCTCATATCAGTTGGCTGGTCACATGGCGCTGTGGTACCACAACTGCAAAATCTGCCACAACGCCCCGTCCTGGTCTGTGTTCGCTGAACGCGTCACCCACCGTTTTGAACCTAAAATCCGAAACACCTAGCTTGGCACAATCAAGAACCTGCAGCAGACCGATACGGCAGATGAGTATGAAGAAAAATTTCTCACCCTCATGTGTAGGTGTGAAGGACTCGCTGAGCAGCACACGGTGGAGTTGTTCGTGGCTGGCCTCCACAATCCCCTCCGGACGGATACACAACACACACACACAACACAAAGCCTTTAGTCCCAAACAAGTTGGGGTAGGCTAGAGGTGAAACCTATAAGATCTCGCAACCAACTCATGGTTCTGGCACATGGATAGCAAGCTCCCACGCACCCCTGTCCATGGCTAGTTCTCTGGTGATACTCCAGTCCTTCAGATCCCTCTTTATGGACTCCTCCCATGTCAAGTTCGGTCTACCCCGACCTCTCTTGACATTATCGGCATGCTTTAGCTGTCCGCTATGCACTGGCGCTTCTGGGGGCTTGCGTTGAATATGCCCAAACCATCTCAGACGATTTTGGACAAGCTTCTCTTCAATCGGCGCTACCCCAACTCTATCTCGTATATCATCATTCCGGACTCGGTCCTTCCTTGTGTGGCCACACATCCATCTCAACATGCGCATCTCCGCCACACCTAACTGTTGAACATGTCGCTGTTTAGTCGGCCAACACTCAGCGCCATACACCATTGCGGGTCGAACTGCCGTCCTATAGAACTTACCTTTTAGCTTTTGTGGCACTCTCTTGTCACAGAGAATGCCAGAAGCTTGGCGCCACTTCATCCATCCGACTTCGGTTCGATGATTCACATCTTCATCGATATCCCCATCCTTCTGCAGCATAGACCCCAATTATCTAAAGGTGTCCTTCTGAGGCACCACCTGCCCATCAAGGCTAACCTCCTCGTGCCTAGTAGTACTGAAACCGCACTTCATGTACTCGGTTTTAGTTCTACAAGTCTAAAACCTTTGGATTCCAAGGTTTGTCTCCATAACTTCCTATTGACCCCCGTCCGACTATCATTGACTAGCACCACATCATCCGCAAAGAGCATACACCATGGGGTATCTCCTTGTATATCCCTTATGACCTCATCCATCACCAGAGCGAAAAGATAAGGGCTCAAAGTTAACCCCTGGTGCAGTCCTATTTAATCGGGAAGTCATCAGTGTCGCCATCACTTGCCCGAACACTTGTCACAACATTATCGTACATGTCCTTGATGAGGGTAACTTTGCTGGAACTTTGTGTTTCTCCAAGGCCCACCACATGACATTTCGCGGTATCTTATCGCAGGCCTTCTCTAAGTCAATGAATACCATATGCATGTCTTTTTCCTCCCTGTATCTCTCCATGAGTTGTCGTATCAAGAAAATGGCTTCCATTGTCGACCTCCAAGGCATGAAACCAAACTGATTTTTGGTCACGCATGTCATACTTCTTAAGCGGTGCTCAATGACTCTCCCATTGCTTTATTGTATGGCTCATCAGCTTAATTCCACGGTAATTAGTATAACTTTGAACATCCCCCTTGTTCTTGAAGATTGGTACTAATATACTCCGTCTCCATTCTTCTGGCATCTTGTTTGCCCGAAAAATGAGGTTGAAAAGCTTAGTTAGCCATACTATAGCTATGTCTTCGAGGCCTCTCCACACCTCAATGGGGATACAATCAGGGCCCATCGCCTTGCCTCCTTTCATCCTTTTTAAAGCCTCCTTGACCTTTGACTCCTGGATTCGCCGCACAAAACGCCTGCTAGTATCATAAAAGGAGTTGTCCAGTTCAATGGTAGAGCTCTCATCCTCCCCATTGAACAACTTGTCGAAGTACTCCCGCCATCTATGCTTAATCTCCTCGTCCTTCACAAGGAGCTGGTCTGCTCCGTCCTTGATGCATTTGACTTGGTCAACATCCCTCGTCTTCCTTTCTCGGATCTTGGCCATCTTATAGATGTCCCTTTCGCCTTCCTTCGTGTCTAACTGCTGGTAGAGGTCCTCATACGCCCGACCCCTTGGTTCACTCACAACTCACTTTGTGGCCTTCTTTGCCATCTTGCTAAAATACCCGGCCACCTTGGATGATGCCATGGGCTAAGCGCACACTTATGATGAACGAGAGAGCCCAGAGGAAGGCCCTACGAACGGACGTCTGGCTAAAATTCCCGGCCACCTTGGAGGATGCCATGGACTGAGAGAGGTATGCAATATATAGGTGGCTAGAGGTAAGGGAAGAGCTGCATGCAGGCAAGGCCCGTGGGCATGGGGTGCCCATAGAGCTGATCTTCTCCTCCAACTGCCGAGCACGGTCTTCCGTGCGTTCTTCTTGCTCCTCTTCATGGACTTGGTGTTCCTTCCTCACTCCTTCGTGATGTTCATCAACATACCTAATGACACATAGGGTCTCTTTGTGAGGCAGTAGACAAGTCTCATCTAAATGCATATGGAGCTCGAAGAGGAGCGAGTTCACCTCGCTTTTAATGGCACGTGCGTGAGCTCTTGTCAAAGGTCCACTTGAAGGTGCAGGTGTTGGTGTAGGATCCATGGTGATGTCCATGGGGTGCTTCGCACCATCTCCCCCTCCTCTTGTGGAAGACCCGCTCTCGGATAAAAAACGACATCACCATGGTAAGGGGCTAAGTCGGTGACGTTGAACATGTCACTCACGGAGTACTTGTTGATCTTATGGGCGTTGTTGTTTATCCTTTCTAGCACCTTGAAGGGGCCATCGGCTCAGGGTAGAAGCTTGGACTTGCGTTGTTCCGGGAAATGGTCCTTTCGAAGTATCTCCGGGGTTGAACACCATGGGCTTCTTGTTGGTGTTGATCTTGGATGTATGCTTTTGCATTTGACGCTCGATGGTGAGCCTTGTGTCTTCATGCATCTTCTTCATGAAGTTTGCCCGAGCACTTGCGTCTATATTGGTGCGTTCTTGTAATGGAAGCGGATGTCCAATGGCGACAAAGGATTTAAGCCATAAACAACCTCAAAAGGGAACTTCATCATCGTCGAGTGTCTTGCGCGGCTGTAGGCGAATTCGGTGATGGGCAAACACTCGACAAAGGATTTAAGCCATAAACAACCTCAAAAGGGGACTTCATCATCGTCGAGTGTCTTGCGCGGCTGTAGGCGAATTCGGTGATGGGCAAACACTCGTCCCACTCCTTGATGTTCTTCTTGATGAGTACTCAAAGTAGGGTAGATAGCGTGCGGTTGACCACCGCCATTTGGCCATCGGTTTGAGGATGATATGCCGAAGAGAACAAGGGCTTGATTCCTAACTTGGCGCAGAGGGTCTTCCAAAAGTAACTCCAGAACTTGACGTCGCTGTCGGAGACGATTGTCTTTGGCACTCCATGTGTATGTAAGATGTCTCCGTTCTTGAGGTGTTGAACTTGCCATTGTATTTCTTTGGTCTCCTCGGGGTTCGGTAGGGGTGCGCCGGGGATGAGGTCAATGCGGTGTTCGATCCCTTGTAGAGGAGGTAGTCTCGGTGGTGCTCAAAGGGAAACACATCCTCGAATTCCTGCAAAACATTTGACAAAGCACTAGGAAGATGTTGTGAGTTGTTAGTCATAATGTCCTCATCTTTGTACATGAGTACAAAGTGAAGAACATGTGATGGGCACTCACTCACTTCCCTCAAATCTTTCTTGGTGGCTAAGAGAACTACATCTTTTTGACCACTCATCATGGAGATACCCATTTTTGGCTTGCGACACTCGCTCACTTTATGGTGGTTCCAAATCTTCTTTATGATGGTTTGAAGATTGGTGTCTGTCGGTTGTGACTAGACTTGGGGTCATAGGTCGAAGCACATACTCCTTGCCCTTCCACTTGAAACAATAATGGTTTGTGCGTCCATTATGACTTACTCAGTGGTCATATTGCCATGGACGTCCCAATAGAAGATGAAATACGGACATGGGAACTACATCACATTCCAATGTGTCTTCATAGGCGCCGATCTTGAAAGATACTTCCACGGTGTGCTCCACTTGTACGGTGTCGAAGTCGCTCAACCATTGAACCTTGTATAGGGTGCGGGTGCTTCTTGATAAGATGCAATTTGGAACAAAGCTCTTCACTAGCCAAATTAAGGCAACTTCCTCTATCGATTATGACTTTGATTGATCTTCCTTGTATGCCCGCTTTGGTATGGAAGATATGGCATCGTTGGTCATCTTAGTTTTGTTGAAGTGTCAAAATCTTTGAGACAACAAGAGCTGGGCAATCATTGTCACAAAGGACCTGACCATTTTCCGCATCATTTACTTGGCGGTGCACAGCCACATGATCCAGTGCTTCTAATTCATCTTCGCTTATAGTCGTACCCGCCATCCGTGTTGAGGATCATTGTTCTTCTTGTAGGACACTTGAATGTTTTGTGGCGACCTCGAGTAAGAGCCTTGCATGTGAAGCATTATATGCAACTTGTTTTGTCGGTGGAGTCTGTTGGAGTAATTGTAGTTGATGAAGCGCGGGGCTTGAAGGAGCTTGCTGTAGTAGGTGGACGACTTGAGTTAGTCGTCGGTGGCCTTGAATTTGGCGTCACACCACTAGTGGGTGTAGCTCGAGTATGGTGCCGCACTTGGAGAAGCTTGAGTATTGTTGGCACCAAAGTTTCTTCAAGGATAGGCGGAGAACTTGGAGTACTTGATATCATCTTGCACTTGTTGTTTTGCCTTTGATGCTTGATATACGAGCTCGAGAAGGTTGGAGTATGGTTAAAAGTCCACAATCTTCTTTATTGGATAGTTGAGACCATTGAGGAATCTTGCCAGTTTGCTCCTCGTCTTCCTTCACATTGGCTCGTATCATTGCAATCTGCATTTCCTTGTAGTATTCTTCTACGGACTTTGTGCATTGCTTGAGATCTTGCAACTTCTTCTAGAGATCTCGCGTGTAATGTGTAGGCACAAATCTTGCTCTCAATAACTTGCTTCATGGCGTCCCAAGTGGTGATAGGAGGTTCGCCTTGTTCTTGTCATCGTTCAGTGACTTGCTCCCACGAATGAGGACACACTCATCAAACTCGAGCGAAGCCATTGCTATCTTCTTCGCTTCGTCAAAGTTGTGGAGGCGAAAGATTTTGTCCACCTCAAGTGCCCATGAGAGGTACTGGGTTTGTGCCTCCGGGGAACTTTGGCATATTGAACTTGAGCTTGCCAAATCATTCTCCACCTTCTTGATTGTTGTGAGGTTGGCGTTGCTCTTGACGCGGAGGAGGTCGGAAGTCTTCACGCTCCTTATGATGTGCCTGACGTGGGAAACGAGGTGCGTTCGCCATACGCCTCATTTCATGGCGTTCCTTGATGCGAGCCTCTTCATCTTGGTGCTCTTCTCGTGCTCTCCGGTTGCGCTCTTGGAGGTTGTAGGTAGCGTCACAGAGAGCTTTGTGCGCTAGATTAGCTTGCTCCACACGGCGTTCTTCTTGCCGGTGTGCCTGACGTTCTTCATCTTGACGAAGATGGCTTTCTTGTTGTTGGCGTCTTTCATCATCTTCACGCGATTGGCGATTGAAGGCATCTTGATGCTCTTGCTCTTCGCAACAACGTCGGTCACGCTCAAGAATGTGCCCTTGTAACCCATTGCCATGGAAAGGATTTGGAGCTTGAAGGTCATCACGTAGATGATGACGGTGTCGTGGTGTACTTGCGCTGGATGGTAGCTCGTATGAATGTCAACTTGAACGCCTTCTTGACGATGAAGATGAGGAAGACTTGTAGTTGGTGAACATTTCCGTGAGCTTCTCCATCTTGGCATCGAAGACTACGAATGCGCTCATGCAAGATTGCATTGGCGTTATTCATTGCTCGTTGAAGTCCGAAGTGGTTTGACTTGGTGACGAGTTGATTGGCGTCTTCGTGGTCATCAAAGACCGGAGTAAGTAGGGATTGAAAAGAACAATACTAAAGTTACCTCTTCCCGAAGTTGAGAATGGATTAAGTGATCTCTCACTATGGAATGCGAAGAGAGTGCAAGTGGTACCGAATCTTGTCAATCTCACACCTACACAACAAGGCTTGTAGAGTAGTTTGGTGAGGATTAGTGGCACAAAATCATGCAAATTGAGGTCCAAGATATTGTAAAAGTTGAAATAAATTCAAGGACTCAAAATGCCAAGCAATAGATCATAAATGTATAGGGTGATGTAGGGCCAAGCCCTAGGTTGCCAAATCTTTCACAACTTGGAGATGGATCAAGAGGAACAAACGGAACCACAAGAACAAACACCCAAAGACAAGATCTAATCACACATGTGCTCTCTCCACAAATCCACACAAGACACATAAGATCCATAAACAACTAGAGGAACAAGTAGCTACGGTAAGTTTTTGCCAAATCCACTGGGGAGATGAGGTCTTGATAGGGTAGTCTTCTCCAAATCCACAAGAGGAAGAGGAGGTTATGAATCCAAGAGGATCTTTTCCAAAGGAGGCCTTGGACTTCAAAGGAGTGATAGATGAGTAAAGCCCTCTCTACTTTGGTCTATCATGCTTTGCTAACCCTAACAAATGAGAGAGGTACGAAATGTATAGGTGGCTGGAGGTAAGGGATGAGCTAGGGGGTACAAGGGGCATTTCCCATCTTTGCACGCAAGCAAGGCCCGTGCACGGTGTAAAGGGGCCGTGCGCACGAGGGTTTTGTGGGCACGATACAAGCCCCGTGCGACACCCAAAAAAACGTTCGGGGTGTCCAGTAGCTGTAGCGGTGGCCCGTGCGCACGGTGTCCAGGACCCTGTGGGTACGGGTGTCCAGAGAGTTTCTGGATGCCCCATGCACATGGGGTCTGGGGCGTCGTGGGCACGGGGTGTCCAGAGAGCTGATCTTCTCCTCCAGCTGCTAGGCACTGTCTTTCGTTCGTTCTTCTTGCTCCTCTTCATGGACTTGGTGTTCCTTCCTCGCTTCTTCATGATGTTCATCAATTTACCTAATGCCACATAGGGTCTCTTTGTGAGGTACTCCCTCTGTCCCACAATATAATATCATTTTTTAAGCTAACAAAAAACGATCTTATATTGTGGGACGGAGGGAGTAGTAGCCAAGTCTCATCTAAATGTATATGGAGCTCAAAGAGGAGTGAGTTCACCTTGCTTTCACTGGCATGTGCGCAAGCCATTGTCAAAGGTCCACTTGGAGGTGCAGGTGTTGGTGTAAGATCCATGGTGATGTCCATGGGGTGCTCCGCACCACTCGCCTTTAGTGGGTTCGACATGGTTCTTGGTGTCCAATGCCTCAAAACGCCAAACCCAACTTGCTGTGCGCGCTAGCTCCGACCTCTTGGCGGCACTACTAGTAGAGCATGCTGCATGCAGAACCACATGGTCTACCTCCAGCTTGACCATGCGATCACCCCATCCACTTGCAACCTGGCCCTGGCTCGGTCATTGTCCGTCCATATCGCTACCCCACCATCCAAAAGTATGAGATTGAGTGCCAGTGCGCGGAGATGTTTGAGCCCTTGACTGATCTGCCATAGCCACTCTGGGTTCTCGTCCATGCTCTTGGTATGGAAGCTCGGCAAGTTGTGCCGTTTCTGCGTGGTCTACTTTGCCCTCAACGAACATACCGCAAAAAATAAATTCCCAATTCCAGTGATGGACGAGCTCCGTGGAGCCAAGTTCTTCACCAAGCTTGACCTTCGCTCAGGCTACCACTAAGTCCGCATGCATCTGGATGATGTCCGCAATTTCACACACATGAACGCTTGTTTGAGTTCCTCATCATGCTTTTGGTTTGATGAACGCATCGTTGACATTCCAAGCTCTCATAAACGAAGTGCTGTGGCCTTCTTACGCCACTTCGTGCTTGTCTTTGTCAATGATATTTTGATATTTAGTCCATCTTGGGCTGATCATTTTCGACATGTTCACGCAGTGTTGCAACTTTTACAGCAGCACGAGCTCTTGCTCAAATAGTCCAAGTGCACATACGGTGCAACATTTGTTGCATACCTGGGCCACGTCATGTCTGTCAGCATACCTGACATGCGGGACCAGCAGGGCAGCGTCTCCAACAGCAACAACACTGCCCAGCGGCCCTCACGACCCGAGGCGGCCCAACCCACGCGTCCATGGGCCGGAATGGGCTAACTGACGAGAGCAGCGCCGCACTACTTAGAGGGAGGAGAAGAGAAGGACAAGCATCCAATGGATTAGGCGAATGGCTCGACGGCACCTACTCAATTCCCCTTTCCTTCCTCGCATGAACCCTAGCCTCCAATTCTTGTAATCCACCTTGTATTCGCCACTGAATTTGTATGAGAGGAAGAGATTGCTGCTACACTTAATATATTCCCCTAGCTCCTACCTATCATCTGGTATCAGAGACACCAACCACCACTCCTCCCTGCTCGGCCCTGGCGCATATCATCAAGACGCGCGGTCTTCGGCAAGCACGTGAGGCCATGGATCCAAGCGTCTCCGCCTTCCTCACCCGCTTTGAGACCAAGATCGAGGCCGCCATAGATGGTCTCACCAAGGCGCAACAATCCACGGCGACGAAGATCGACGATCTGCTCAGCTGGCGCCCCGATCTCGAGCGCCGCGTCGCGGATCTGAGCGACGCAGTGGCCGCTCTTCAGGCGCCGCCGCCACCGCAGCTCAAGGACCAGGAGGAACAGCAGCCGCGTCCCTACACGCTGCTGCAGCCCGGTGACCACCTCGGCAGGCGCAGCGATCGACCAACACGTGCCCGACGGCCACGGCGCGTTCCATCTCCAACGGGGGGTTCCATCTCCAACGGGGGCACCCGGCGGCGTCCCTAGTGACGCCGCCCCCGCCCCCGGCCAAAGGTCAGACCGCACCTCCGATCTCACCAGTTCCCCTATCCCCTTTTACCCATGCTAGCCAGATGCTCACGGGTTGGGTTAGGACCATCCATCCATCATTTTTCCCCAATTTTCGGGCGAGAATCCCAATTTGTGGAAAACTCTTTGTGAGCAGTATTTTAGCATGTTTGGGATAGCTCCGTCCTTTTGGAACCCATGCCCGCTCTCAATTTCTCTGGGCCAGTGGCCATTTGGCTCCAATCGATCCAGAAACGGTTGGGCGAGTTCGACTGGGACTCATTCACGTCCCTTTTGAGCACACGCTTCGGCCGCGATCGCTATCAGATGCTCATACGTCAATTTTACACGATTCATCAGACTACTTCCGTAGCTGACTACATTGAGAAATTTGAGTTGATTATCAATCATTTAAGTTCATACTCCGATACCATTCATCCTTATTATTTCCTGACTCGTTTTGTCGAGGGACTGAGGACTGATATACGGGCGGTGGTGATGGTGCAACGCCCCCCTGACTTGGATACGGCGTGTGCGCTGGCTCTACTCCAAGAGGAGGTAGCTGACGGCGCGCGTGCGATCCCCGTTCAACTTCCCGAGCCGCCACCGCGCACGGGAGTGCCGCTACCGCCGCCAGCGACACCGGTGCGCCATCCAGCGCCTACGGTCGCCACCGATCGTCGCGGCACTGACGCAGCGCGCGCCGATGCATCCAAGCTCAAGACGCTGCGGGAGTATCGGCGAGCTCGCGGCCTCTGTTTCAAGTGCGGCGAGAAGTGGGGACATGACCATGTTTGCCCCACTTCGGTTCAATTGCACGTCGTCAAAGAGCTTCTGGACCTGTTCGGCATCGACAACTTCAACGACACACAACTGCCAGAGACCGGAGAGACAAGCGACACGGTCATGGCGATCTCTCTGTCTGCCGTAACAGGGGGTGTCTCTGCCAAGGCGTTTCAGTTGTGCGCCTGGATCCAAGGGCGTGAGGTACTGATGCTGGTTGATTCCGGTAGCTCCAACTCGTTCGTCGATGCTCAACTTGCAGAGTCTCTCTCCGGCATACAGTGTCTGCCCAAGCCCGGACGTGTCCGTGTGGCCGACGGGGGCGAACTGATCTGTTCTGCTTTTGTACCGCGCTGCGCCTGGTACTCGCAAGGTCACGAGTTCTTCACCGATCTGAAAGTGCTCACGCTCGGGACCTATGATGCAATCTTGGGGATGGACTGGCTCGAGGAGCACAGCCCTATGATCGTCGACTGGCGTGCCCGCTGCATTGAGATACCCACCCCGGCGGGACCTCTCCGTCTTACTGGCCAAGATGCATCATCAACTTACTGGTCAAGGTGCCATTTCTCACATCATTCACCTGTGTGTGGTCACTACCGAGGCTGAAACAACTACTCCAATCCCTGCCTGCATTCAACAAGTCGTGGACGAATTCCCTGACGTCTTCGCCGAGCCCACAGGACTGCCTCCCAGGCGCTCCTGTGATCACAGAATCCCGCTTATTCCAGGGGCTCAACCAGTGAATGTGCGGCCGTATAGGCACAAGCCCGAACTCAAGTCTGAAATAGAGAAACAAGTGGAAGAGCTGCTGCGATCTGGAGTCATTCAAAAGAGCACCAGTCCTTTTTCTTCTCCAGTGATACTAGTCAAAAAGAAAGATGGGACTTGGCGGCTGTGCATCGATTACAGACACCTCAACGCCCTCACAGTTGTCGCCAAATACCCTGTACCTGTCATCGAAGAACTCTTGGATGAGCTACATGGGGCGGCTTGGTTCTCTAAACTTGACCTCCGCGCTGGATATCACCAAGTACAAGACAGCATTTCAAACACACCAGGGGCACTTTGAGTTCAGGGTTGTTTCATTTGGTTTAGCAGGTGCACCAGCTACGTTCTTGGGGGCAGTTACATCCACTCTGCAGCCACTCAACCACGTCTGTGTGGTGTCATTCTTCGATGACATCTTGGTTTTCAGTACCACGCGCAAGAGCACAGCAACCACCTACGGCAAGTCCTGGAACTGCTCCGACGGGACAGCTGGAAAGTCAAGCTCAGCAAGTGTGCTTTCGGCCAGCAACAGATATCATATCTAGGCCATACCATCAGTGCTCAAGGAGTTTCGACCGATCCATCCAAGATTGCAGCAGTGACCAACTGGTCAGCACCCACTGATGTCAAAGGGGTCCACAGCTTCTTGGGACTCGCCGGCTACTATCGGCGCTTCGTCAGAAATTTTGGGGTAATCGCACGGCCATTGTTCAACCTGCTCAAGAAGGGTCTGCCGTTCATTTGGACGTCAACCACCGACACTGCTTTTCAGGTGCTCAAACAACAACTTGTGTCAGCCCCAGTTCTAGCGCTGCCCAACTTTCAGCAGCCTTTCGTCGTCGAGACTGATGCAAGTGATCGAGGCATTGGTGCCATTCTGCAGCCGCAAGGACACCCGATTGCTTTCATGAGCAAGGCCCTCAGCCCGCGCTATCAAGGCTTATCAACGTATGAAAAAGAGTACCTAGCTATCATTGTGGCTGTGGACCAGTGGCGCCCCTACTTACTTCATGCGGAGTTTGACATACTTACAGATCAGAAAAGCCTCATCCACTTGGAAGAACAGCGGTTGACAACACCATGGCAGCAAAAGGCATTCACCAAGCTATTGGGCCTCCGCTACCGTATCCGTTACAAGAAAGGGACTGAGAATGCCGGTGCTGACGCACTTTCAAGGGCAAATCCTCTGGATACGCTGGCTAGCATTACTTCTTGTCGACCGGCCTGGCTTGAGGATGTGGCCACCAGCTATATTAACAACCCACATGCGACGCGCCTGTTGGAGCAACTAGCTCTCCGTGAGGATCCGAAGAAGCGCTTCTCTCTGCAGCACGGCATCATCCGCTTTCGTGACAGGATCTGGCTGGGAGGGAGCACTCAGATTCAGCAGAGGATCATCTCAGCTTTTCATGACAGCCCAGTGGGTGGCCACTCGGGATTCCCTGTCACCTACAGGCGCATCCGCCGCTTGTTCGCATGGCCAAAAATGAAAGCATAAATACTGCAGTATGTGCGGTGTTGTCAAATCTGCCAGCGTGCTAAACCAGACCGCGCTGCATCACCAGGGCTGCTGCTACCGCTCCCGATTCCAAGCCAGCCGTGGGACATGATATCGATGGACTTTGTCGATGGCCTCCCACAATCCAGTAAGTTCAATTGCCTGTTAGTTATTGTGGACAAGCGTACAAAGTTTGCCTATTTCCTACCTCTGGCTCACCCCTACACGGCAGCATCAGTTGCTCAGCTCTACTTGCATCAAGTCTACAAAATACATGGTCTTCCGGGTGCAATTGTGTCTGACAGGGACCCAGTCTTCACAAGTCACTTCTGGCAAGAGCTATTCCGCGGGGCAGGAACAGAGCTCAGACTTAGCACAGCGAATCACCCCCAGACTGACGGGCAAACAGAACGCGTTAACCAGTGCGTAGAGACTTTTCTTCGTTGCTTCACCCAGGCATGCCCGCGGAGGTGGAGTTTTTGGATTCCTCTAGCACAGTTCTGGTATAACAATGCTCATGATTCAGCTATGGGCATGACACCATTTAAGGCCATGTTTGGTTATGAACCACGCCAATGGGGACTCACAGCTGATACAACTTGCTCAGTCCCAGCACTCCAGTCGTGGCTGGACGAGCGCGCCACAGTACAAGAGCTTCTACAGCAGCATCTCAACAGGGCGCGCCAGCTGATGAAGGCGCAAGCAGATAAGAAACGATCCTTCAGAACGTTTCAAGTGGGTGAACAGGTTTATCTCAAGCTTCAGCCGTATATTCAATCGTCGGTGGCACCGCGGGCAAATCACAAACTCGCCTACAAGTACTATGGACCATTTCCAATCATCGACAAGATCAACGACGTGGCGTACAAGCTGCAGCTTCCAGCTCAAGCAACAGTACACCCAGTTTTTCATGTCTCTGCTCCGTCACGCACTCCTACCGGGTATGACAGTCGAACCCCAACTTCCACATTGCACTGACGATTTGGCTATTCCAGTCGCTATCCTTCAGACTCGCTGGCGCAAAGGGAAAGATGGCATGCGCGAACAAGTCAAAATTCAATGGTCCAATTCGTCCACCCTGGGCACTACCTGGGAGGACAGGAACAGTCTCATGGCCCGGTTTCCGCATGCGGAGGCTTGGGGACAAGCCTCGTCACAAGAAGAGGGGGATGTCAGCATACCTGACATGCGGGACCAGCAGGGCAGTGTCTCCAACAGCAACTACACTGCCCAGCGGCCCGCACGACCGAGGCGGCCCAACCCACGCGTCCATGGGCCGGAATGGGCTAACTGACGAGAGCAGCGCCGCACTACTTAGAGGGAGAAGAGAAGGACAGGCATCCAGTGGATCAGGCGAACGGCTCGACGGCACCTACCCAATTCCCCTTTCCTTCCTCGCATGAACCCTAGCCTCCAATTCTTGTAATCCACCTTGTATTCGCCACTGAATTTGTATGAGAGGAAGAGATTGCTGCTACACTTAATATTCCCCTAGCTCGTACCTATCAATGTCAGCTGACAATGTTGCGATGGACTGTAGCAAGGTGCAAGCGGTGGTGGACTGGCCAATACCCAAGTCGGTGCGGGCACTTCTCGGCTTCCTTGGCTTCGCGGGGTACTACAGGATATTCATCCAAAACTTGGGCACCACCGCGACACCCCTCAGAAAGCTCCTCAAGGAGGGCTACTGCTGGTCCATGAAGGCCGACACTGTCTTTTAAGCCCTCAAGACGACATTGTCTACAACATCATTTTTGCACATGCCAGACTTCAGCCGTGACTTCATTGTTGACGTTGACTAATCGGCCTCCGGTTCGGGCGATTGCTGCACCAAGGTGATATGCACCGTGGCTTTCTACAACCGGCATATAAGGTCTTTATTTGCATATTTACCACTCCTGTACGGGTATATATATATCATCCTATGGCCTCATGGAAATACAAGTTGCTATTTCCCTGACAATTATCATTCATAGATCACGATTCAGTCCTCAAAAATCACTTTAGCTTTTATTATTATTGTTAGGCTTCATTGGATGGTGCATTTCCCACTGCATAGATAATATTTTTTTTACCTCATTCCAATTTTATCATGCCCATATATTATGTGGTCTCATGTTGCAGGAGGTTTCCTATCATTTAGGCCTAATATTCCCAAACGAATGCTGTTAGATGGTGCCCATACCATTGAATCTCATTTTGCGTTGGTCAATTACCAGGTATCTTCTGCCATATCTATATTTCACCAATTCTATGGGTGCGCTTCTATTGTTAAAAGTTGTGTGTTTACTATCTGAGGAGTCACTTGCTTGAAACTCTTCAGATGAAGCAAATAAGAACGGCATTGGCTATGGCTTCCTTGTTAAAGCGGACCCTGGTCAGTGAAGTTTCCTTTTGATGCTACTCAGGTTTGATTGAACAAAACCGAATAGTTCAGGGGTTATAGTGTGAACCTTTTATAGCATTATCTTGTTTGTTGAGCTTTGTGCAAGCATGTGAATCATCCTTTTCTGACCACTTTTGGTACTTTTAGGTAATGCCTCCATTATGGTGCAGGCTTGATAGGATGTGGTTTGGGCATCCTGGAGTTATGGAAGGCACAATGACTAGACAACCTTTTCTCTGTCCAATGGATCATGTATTTGAGGTAATTACTCGAGGAACACAAATCGTTTCTCATGATTTTATTTATACTTGTATGTATTCTGTCAGGAAGGTACCTATTGCCCTTTATCATTTTGTATGCTATATTTAACTACCCTTATGTAACTAGCTGCTGTAAGAGTTACAGTTTCAGACAGCTTGTCACAAATAGGTTCATCTGTTGGTCAACTGAACTGAGTAATTAAAAGAGTAAAAATATATAGTTTTAAGTGAAATTTTATCATGTGATGACATGACAGTTCGGTATAGATGACGTAGAAGGTCGCTCAAAAGTATTTGCCCAAAAGCAAAAGGATAGTTCTACAATCCTGTCTTCTGGATTTGGAGAACTTGATTTTAGGAATGCCTTCTTTTGTGATCTGGCGAACTACTCATATATGGCTGCCTCTGGCGGTCAAATGACCTGGATTATCCTTCACACTTCGCCACAAACAAAATTGTATGACTATCAGGCAAGAATATAACAGCTTTCACGGTAGCTGCTCAATTGGTTTCTACTTTTCATTTTACAAATACTCCCTCTGTAAAGAAATATAAGTTTGTGTCTTCACACTACAGAATTTTGCACCATTTTTTGTTGAACCCAATCCGAAGATACTATTTTAATCTTTCAATCAGTCATCATCAAGGGTCTATCATTGTAAAAAGCCTTTGATTATTATGCCTACAAATGTGGAAGTGCAACATATTCTTTGGAGGCATGCTAAATATTGTTGAACAGAGAAAGTGTTGATAGAACATAGTGCTTTCAACCAAACCAGTTGACAATAGAGTGAAATAAAGTTGGTCGTACTTCACATGATAGATAGGGCAGACAAGTGCAGTGAGCACTACAGGATGTCTATAAAGTGGTTTGTAACAGTTGATATATCTGGGGACATGTCTCTTCAGTTTGAACTTTGGAGAAGAAATATACTCATACGCTAGCCTTGCTTGTGAGTTGAATTAGAGCAACTCTATCAGACTCCCTAAATTCAGAGCCTGTAAAACCAAGCACCCTTTAAATTTTTATTAAGGCTCCCGTGCAATCGCGCAAACTCAGACACCCTAAAACAACAGCCTTTATATTGCTTCTGCCATGCCGGACCCATTTGTCACTGGGGCTGGCTTTTCCCCCTTTGTAACCTCCGTTCCGCCATTGAATCTGCACATCGTAAACTCCTGCACACGGGCCTGCAGGCGTCCCCTCTGGGTGAGCAGCTCCTTGAGCGCGGTGGTGAAGGCTGAACAAATCCCGGCCTGCACGAGCTCCTCGACACTCTCAGCGTCGCAGCCCAAGCGCGCACACCGTGATGTCATGTCCCTCCTTGAGAAGGCTGAGCAAGGGGGATATGATGTCCTTCGATGATGAGCTTCCTACCCCGCCTGTGAAAACCCAGAACAGCCCACCCTGAACTCTGGCATCCATCTACGCCAGCCTCTGCACACCGTCTCCGGTCAGCTTCCCCGGGAGGTGCGCTCAGCGGTGTTGTCCCAACTGTGCTCCCCCGGTAGCGCCAATGCGCTCAACACTGTCTACTCCATCCGGCCGCTCGGTTCCAGCGTGTACTACCACCAAAGCGACGTCCCTAGCAGCTTCGCCGCCATGCAGCTTGCAGAGCCACCACCACACCGTTTGGCTCTTCCTCCCGGCATGGCGGGGGGGGGGGGGGGGGGGGGGGGGGGGGGGGGGGGGTGGGGGGGGGGGGGGGGGGGGGGGCGAAGATGTACCACATTGTGTGGTAGCGGCAGTGGGGCAAGTGGGTTGCGGAGATCCGGCTCCCTAGAACTGGGTGTGCGTGTGGCTCGGCACCCGCCACTTGCCGGAGATGGCCGCCCAGGCCTATGAACGCTCCGCCTACAGACTCCGCGGCGAGTATGTGCCCCTCAGCTTCCCTGTCGTCTTGGATGGTGGCGACGCCTGCTGCCCTAACGGCCTTTGCAGGCTCCGGGATGGCAAGATCCAGGCCATCCGCATGGCTCGATCCAAGCCATCTGCGTGGCTCGCAAGCACACACGAGGTGGATGTGCGAGCTCTCAAGCACCTCCATGCCGCATCGTCTTTGAGAGTGCAGCGACATCTCGGATGTCTCCGCAGATGGCGCCATGACATCCGGGACGTCTTCAAGAGTGCCGAGTTGTCTCGGAGATCTTTGGTGATAGTTTGGGGGGGGGGGGATGAGAATTGGTGGGAGAGGTCTGGAGTCGGGGATGTGCGGGACCCAGGTGCCGGCATACGCACGGACGTTGGGCATCACCACACGGTGTGGTCATGCTGCCCGTGACTAAGCGGAACCCGCAACAAGATTTTCGTCCTGCTCGAAGCCGTCCGCTTTGATCCTCGTTGGGCACTCGCATGTGAAGCACACTGGTGCTTTAATATTGCTGGGAGGTGGGAAAAGGGGGGAACACGCTCGCGGACCGCGGGGGGTATCAATGGTAGTCCGGCGGTGGAGGAGATCGCGAATAGCCACGGGCGGGAGGTGACATTTCCCTCGCGCCAAAATCTGGGAGGATAACGTGCCCCCTCACTCCTTCAAGTATTAAGGCTGGTGGGATTTTCGAGTGCACCCTAACTTTTCAGGGATATAGCCATATAGGGTATCGACTACAGTTTTTTTTTGCCCTCTAACCTTTATATTGGCAGTTTTTTAAGGGTGGGGGA
The DNA here is from genome assembly GCA_011799875.1 of Thinopyrum elongatum. Lineage (NCBI taxonomy): Eukaryota > Viridiplantae > Streptophyta > Magnoliopsida > Poales > Poaceae > Thinopyrum > Thinopyrum elongatum. Next base: position 334,908,253 of record CM022300.1, on the reverse strand, counting down.
GTTTAGGAAATCTGCTAGAGTTGCTTCTATATGGTACTCCGTCTGTTCCAAATTAATTAAAATTCTAAGATTGTCCAAAGTCAAACTTTTAAAGTTTGACCAAATCTATGAAAAATCTGCTAAGATCTACAACATTAAATATTTATAATACAAATATTTATTTTATAAAGAATCTAATGAAACTAATTTGGTGTTGTAGATGTTAATATAGACTTGGTCAAACTTCAGTAAGTTTAACTTTGGACAAACCTAGAACTTATACTCCCTCCGTTCCAAATTAGTTGACTTGAATTTGTCTAAATACGGATGTATCTATACTTGTTTAATGTCTAGATACATCCGTGTCTAGATAATTATGGATCAAGTAATTTGGAACGGAGGGAGTATTAATTTGGAACGAAGGGGGTATCTAACTTATTTTTGTACATCAACCATGAAGCAACATTTTCCTACTTCAGCTTAGTGATTTACATGTATAGGTACATGTTATGCTGAAGGACTTGCCTGAGGAGGAATTTGGACCACGTATTGATTTCAGAGAATATACATTTCTTGAGAATCCATCATTGCCTAAACAGGTAACACTATGCTGTTTGCAGGCATTTCACCTTTATCCGGAAACAAGATGGCTTGTCCCCTAATAGTTTCTGTTTGGAGTATTGATTTAGGTGAAAGAGTCGTTTCTTGAGGTGCGGCTCTGCAATGAGCATAGCACCAGATGCTCCACAGCCAATGGAACCAATAAACACAGAGCCCTTCTGTTGCCAAGGAATAGCACCGAACAAATGGTAAATTATGAGGAACCTACAGTTGTGTCTGGTTTCAGTTCAGCGCAAGACATCATTCACTTGGTCACACTTGTCACATTGTAAAATGTCCCATATGTTTCCTTTAATCTTGTTTGATTTAGTTGCTCCCAATCAACTCCTTTACGAATTGGTATTTTCCTTTCTAGGAGAGTTATGCATTATGTATGCATATGCATAGATCAGTCATCTAAAATAATACGAAAACAAGGAAAAAGCTAATATAAAATTGAAGCAAATAAATTAATGCATTTCCTGCTAACTCGCGATTACTGCTATAATTTCAAGGCGTGCCAATATGGGTTTTCTGTTTCACTATCAGTCCATCAGTGAGGAAAGTGGCATACATATTTTTGGAAAGAAGTAAATATAAAGGTGTACAGAGATTGATACACCTAACAACATTCCTGTAGATACAAACTGGGAGTCCTAACATATATAATGAACAAAATCTATTACAGGGTTTGATTAAGAGCTTTATGCTGAAGGACCCCCCCCCCCCCCCCCCCCCCCCCCCCTCTTTTTTTTGCAGCTTTTGGATGTCTTTTCATCATATAAGAATATCAAGATCATACATTTCTCGTCTATGGTTGATGCCTTCAGAGGTTTTGCTGATGCGGTAAGCTGCTGATCATTTACCTCAGTTTTGATTAAATTTCTGGATGAAAGCTTGCACTCTTAAATTTTATCTAATTACGAAAAACCAGGCTGTGGAGACGCAGTTTCGGAATCGTGTGAAGAGGTATACAGGCATATGGTGTTGTGTTGAGTTCCGTGAAATTGGGCACATATACTATGACATGTACTGGGATGATAAACCAGGTTGGAAGCCACACCCCCCACAGAATAGGGAAGAGGACCGTCCACCTTGGGCCTGAATTTTGAGGTCGGACAATAGATCAACCATGAAAAGGGATGACATTCTGTGATGAAGGCAAGATAGGTCACGCATTACTGCAGGTTCATTTTTAACTCCAGAGCAGGCTGCTCCTATCCGTTGGAAAAAAATTGCTTACTCGAGAAAACATTTTATTTCCAGTTTTGTAGGCCTGCTATGTAGATTAATTCACTTCTGTTCAGTGCCCCTTGACCTGTACTTATCACATATGTCCAGAAAAGTTTTCTTGATATAGCGTGAGAGAGTATATAGCAAAAAACTACCACATTAAAGGCTAGATCAACAAAAAACTAACACTTTCCTTGATGTTTCAAAAATCTACCACAAAATTGGTTCGCTGTTCCAAAAAACACTAGTGACTGAACCATTAAGTTTTAAATGAAATTATGACAGCTTGGGTCCACCCGTCAGATTGACTGTTACCTTTGATCTGACTGTTACCTTTGACTGTTAACAGGTCATGATATGTGGGCCCCACATATTTTTTAAAGGCATTCAGGTCCCTAGAAAAATAATAAAAAGCAGTCAGGTCCTGTAATATTTTTTAAAAAGCAATTGGGTCCCCGCTGGCGACAAGCTCGCCGGAGCCGATGAAGGGACCCTATGCGTGTGGTTCGGCCTTGCTCTGGAGGCGGAGCTTGAGGGTGTTTCGGCTGTTGCACGCAGTGGCTCCAGCTGTTCTGCTGCTCATGGCTGACCATGACGGGGGGTGGCAGCAGATTGATTAGGGTGGCAGGGCTGGCGGGCAAGACGGCGGTGGCTGCTGCGTCCCGAGGAGCTCCGGGTCAGGGTGGCGCCATGGCCGGCATTGCGTTCGGTCGCCGAGACGCGTGAGCAGGTGCTATGGTCGGGCGTCCATGGCGAGGTGGCTGACGGACTAGGCCGATGGGAGGTGAGGGAGCTAGGCGAGGCAGCCATGGCAAACTCCAGGGCAGGGAGTAGCGGCGGCGGCCGTGCTGGCAAGGAGCAGCAGCAGTTGCGCGCTGCAGATGCGCGGGGGGCCGCTCAAGGTGGCCGGCTCTGTGCAGCCTCGCTGGCGCGCCGTCATGTGGCCTGTGGCGGCCGCCATGCCGGCTGTGGCCGCTCGAGGTCCTCCGGCCGTCGCTATGGCTGACCATGGCTCGGGACAGTGAGAGATAGGGAAGGAGAGGGAGAAGAAAGAGGAGGAAGAAGAGGGAGATTACATGTGGGACCCACATGTAAGTTAACGGTCAAAGAAACAGTCAACAAATGGGTTTTTTTAGGAGCGGGCCTGACCTGTCACACTCATTTGGGTTTTTTTGGAACGGCGAGCCAATTTTGTGGTAGGTTTTTGAAACATCAAGAAAAGTGGTATTTTTTGTTGACCTAGCCTGTAATGGTAGTTTTTTTGCTATATACTCTAGCGTGAGACAACATTTAAGGTAATGATTTGACTAAAAAAGCCTGGCATCATGTTCATAGCCCTCTCAGGCTCTTTATACTGAAGATAAGTACAGTTGGCTGTGTTTCCCCTGTTCTCGTGTTTTGGATGCGCTCTGAGACGTCGATCGTCCATCTAAAAGGCACATTGTCCATCTAAAGGCACACGGTTGAAGATAACGTTTCGCTTGTTGGGGAACTCTCTTCGTCATCCATCATCCATGGAACGGCTGTCCTTCGTTCCCGGGTCACTGCTATTTGTCTGATACTTTTGACTAAGTTTGTTTTGCTTTTCAACCACTCTGTGTGTAAGGGCTATAAAGCGGGAGGGCCGTTTTGGCTCTTGGGTGCATATGCTCCCTAATAAACAGTAAATTCAAAATAAATAGTAAATAAGATTTAAAAATTCTGATTTTTTTCGTAGATGTTCTTGTTAGTGTAACAAGTGTGCTTGCCAATTTTTATGCGAAATGGGACGACGGTGCTTCGTCGGTGAAAAAAACAAAAATAAGTGTAACATTTGAAGGTAACATTTGTTGTTCGACTTGTTTTTTTGCACAGATCAAAATACTTAAGCTTTCCTCTTAAAGATTTACAGGTAGCATTTTGGTGTGACAATGATCACATTTATTTTTTTTCAAAAAAAATTCACATTTGGAAAAAGCATTTTTAATGGGCAGGAGCATATGCTCCCAAGAGCCGAATTGGATTTCCGCTATAAAGCCCCCATTTCTCCCTAGAGGGCATGTGATTTGTAATCGAGTTGTAACCCTAGCCGCCGATGGTGAGCTGTACCTACTTCCCCGCTTCGTCTCTACTACTATTTAAAAAGAACGTAAGGTTCTCTCATTTCACCTCTACTTCGTCCAACCTTTCTTATATACATCCTCCCTCTTCCTTTCTACTTTTTGATTTTTTTTCCTCCCATTTCTGTTTTTTCTCCCATCGACTTTCCTAAATCTCTACTACTTAAAAAAAAAGAATGTAAGGTTCTTATTTCACCTCTACTTCGTCCAACCTTCCTTATATACATCCTCCCTCTTCCTTTCTACTCTTCTATTTTTTCTTCTATTTTTGATTTTTCTCCCATCGACTTTCCTCAAAATAAAAAAATTGTCACAATTACCAAAATGAAAACATATTTTCTTTGGTAAGTCAATAAATTCTTACCAAATAAGTTCTTAAAAATAAGATGACAGGTAAATCATGGCGATTGCAAGCAAAATTTTGCTAAGATTTTAGCTCATTAATATAATAATAGACATGCAGTCACGGGCTAATCTACTAAAATGTCTATACTCCCGTTGCAACGCACGGACAATTATCTAGTAAGCTAAAAATTCTAGAACTCACAGAGGGAAGGATTACGGGACTCGCGGACTAGCCCCACCCCGGCTGAAAATCAGGGCGGGTGGGGGGGGGGGAGATTAGTTAGAGAGAAAAATCCGTAAAGCCCTGTAATAATCCATGTGTCTAGGATTATCGGTTTGAATACATGTGCTAACTTGAATTGTTGGTAGCTATGTTGTCGGGGTGGGCGAGATGCGAGTGGTTCATTAATGCAAACTACGGGTGGAGTAGTGGGCTGTAGGCGATGTTGCAGTTGTGGTTGTACTAGCACATATGCCCGTGTGTTGCAACGAGAGATAAAATAATATACATTTAAAGTCGGTGAGAATTATATGTGCAAGCAAAACCCTGTGTGCACACGAAAAAGGAACATTTAACTTCTCGGTTTCACCGCGTGTGAAGGAATCAATTCGCTATTTTTCCATTCATTGATCGAGGGCATTTAAGAGTTTTGTTACCTCATTGTACGCCAGAGAAGACCCTTGAGTTATTCAATCTACTCTTCCTTTCAATCGAGGGGATTTTAAGGCATGAAGTTTCTAAATATTCCAGGAAACATGAACAATTTTTTAAATCCTGAATAGTTTTTTGAAAATTATGTACACTTTCGAAAAAACGCGAACTAAATATGAAAGGGAACATCTTTTAAAATTCACAAACATTTTCCGAAAACACCTACTTTTTTATAAAAACATGAACATTATTTGAATTTGTGAACATTTTTTTAAAACAGGAATATGTGTTGAAAATTCCTAAGAAGTTTAGAAAATGTGTATCTTTTATACATGAACATTATTTTTAATTTTGAAAATTTCAATAAATAACAAGAATATTTTTCAAATTTGGAGCATTTTCTGAAATTCCATTTTCTTTTTAGAAATCTCGTACAACTTTGAAACAATATTTAAAAAAAAATGAGCAACCTTTTGCAAGTTCCGAATATTTTTCAAAATAGCAACAAAAATTTAGAATTCTGAACATTTTCCAAATTTTGCTTTATTTATTCTGAACATTTTTTGAGAATTTTTAATTTATGAAATAAATTTTAAATTAAAAATAAACTTGGAAGGGAAAAAAAGAGAAAGGGAAAGAGAATAAAAATAGAAGTAAAACACAAACAAAATGGGCCAGCCCATTATTGGTTGTCCTGTGCGAAACACCGACTATTTGTCACCCAGTGCGGAAAATAGAATTTTCTCAGCCGCGTGGGCAGAAAATATGTGGGTTGGCTTCGCTGGGCCACAGCACGCGACCAACGTACGAAAATTCTTTTTCTAGCAGACAAACGCGTAAGGATTTAGTACCACCTCATATAGGAAAAAATTCATTTCGACGGTGAACGGCTGAAAAAATTGGCGAAACATACCTTGCTTTATTAGTAGGTATAGGTATAGGTATATATATAGATAGAATGTAACATCAACGGTGGTTTGGGTTCTAAACCTCCCCCCTCTTTTTATAAAATATGATACGCATACTCGTGCATATTCGAGATTTTTTTTGGTATCACGGGTTACTCTCAGGCAGGTGAATCTGGGGCGCCGAGGAGGTTGGGATCTCTCGTAAAATCCCTGATCGAGCTCGGGTTCAGGTGGCGGAGATCTTTCGGTGGAGGCTGGAGAGGCGTTGGTTCAGGTGCAGTTAGTCCTTCAGTCTGGTTGCTGGAGAACAATTCTTTGGTAGTAAAATTCCAGCCCTTGATTTCTGATCGTGCATCACTGGTAGCGGGCGAAGGTGGCGGTGCAGGCGGCGGCAGACCGAGGAGTAGCAGGAGGAACATCAGCAACCCTCCCAACCCAGCCATGTTGTCTCTCTGACAAGGTACTCTATCTATGGCCGAGATCATGATTAGAGTAACGGAATCAGGTGACACGATGATCTACAACTAGATTCCCTTGAGCTAGACCGTGAGGAAGATGTGAAGGAATTTCAGGACTTCCAAGTGACAGTCAACAAGAACTTTTTCATGATGCATATTTTTTTTGGACAAGATCCAGAAAAAGCATGCTCTTGGAGCCTGATCCCAAGGAAGAAGTGGATGAGTGATGAGGACATGGCTACCTTGGATACGACCAAAAATGTTGTGTTGTTCAAGAAGTCGCCTCGCGTGAAAGGAAGTGATTTTGTGCTGTTCAAAAAGTCTTCTCATGTTACTTTTGGCCCAAGAGAAGATAGGGTCCAAGTTCCTCATGTTCCGGACTCAGATTCGGACTACACAGACATGCCTGACTCAAAATGCCAAGAACTTTTTCATCCGGACTCCGAATTGGGTGATTCTTTTTTTTTCTTGGAAAGTTTATTTCGTGCACTTTCCAACCCAATTGGATTCACCTTCAAATTCGTCCGTAGCGTTGAGATATTGACGAAACCATCTGACGCTGCAGCAGAATCCGAGTCGAACTACAAGTCCAAAGGTGTTGCATCACCTCCACTTGGGCCCATGGACCTTGTACGACCTAGGATTAGTTTTAGGTTGCCTTGGGACGTCCTCCCACCTTCTTGGCCGCCACCTCTTGCTCCTGTATAAATAGATCAATCTAGCAGCTTTTTCCTTGGAATTTGTTTAGTTAAACGTTAGTCATTGCAACTTTGTGTACTTCGTTTGTGTCCAACGACCAGGCCAAGACCGCTTTCGGATCCCCACTTTTATCAATATTTCAGATATATTTTGCAATATTCAGATTGCTTTATCATATTCTTGCTTGTTCTTCGATTGCATGCATGAATAGACCTTCGTGATCAGGCTGATCGTGCTTCCAGCATCGCCAGTAACCTCAGGAGATTGGTTTAGCGATTGCTAAGGCGCAACGTCATGCGCGTTTGTAGTCGGATTGTTAAAGCCGACTCCACCAAATCGATATTTATCATCTCATCGAAAGATCGGAACACCTTTGGACTTGTAGTTCGACTCGGATTCTACTGCAGCGTCAGATTGTTTCGTCAATATCTCAACGCTACAGACGAATTTGAAGGTGAATCCAATTGGGCTGGAAAATGCACGAAATAAACTTTCCAACAAAAAAAGAATCACCCAATTCGGAGTCCTGATGAAAGAGTTCTTGGCATTTTGAGCCAGGTATGTCTGTGCAGTTCGAACCTGAGTCCGAAACATGAGGAACTTGGACTCTATCTTCTCTTGGGCCAAAAGTGACGTGAGATGACTTTTTGAACAACACAAAATCATTTCCTTTGACGCGAGACGACTTTTTGAACAACACGTAATCATTTCCTTTTTCTTTGTCTTCACACATAGTTCGTACAAGTGTTCAGCAATTCTGCATTTAGGCATGAAATAAAAATAGATGAAGTATTTTTTTTGTTCTGAATGACATAAATAAATTATTGCATAATTTTTATAAGAAATCACCTCCTAAATATGCATGTATGCAACATTTTTGGTCGTATCCAAGGTAGCCATGTCCTTATCAATGATCTGTCAGACCAAGGCAGTGTCCAACACAAAACCACAGAGACACAATCACATGTGCATGCACCTAGGAGACCTAAGCAAGTGCAGATTCCAACTCCTCCTTCTGTTTCTATGGTCGACAAAAATGCTTATCCTGTGGCCGTATCTGCTACCTTAAGGGATCACAATGGTAAGGAGTTGAGTTTGGATGGAACACCAAAGGTACCTTATAGGCACCCAACTTTGGCAACACCAAATTTAATGCTCCTCAAGCAGTGGCCCATGTGGCTCAGCAACAAGTGCAAGTAGAGGACTTACGGAAGAAGAGTGGCCTGATGGTTATGGCAGAAGGCAGAGACCAATTACCCATGTGGATAACAGAAGAAATGTGTTAACTGTTAAATCTGCAAAGCTGAACATCTCTGAATTCGATGGAATAGACCTAGATTCTTGGATTCAGAACTTAGACTAGTACTTTGCTGCTGCTAGAACCCCTCTGGGGCACAGAACTGAGTTAGTTGTATCTTATCTTAAAGGTCCTGCTGTCCCAGGGGTGAAGAGGCACCGATTACTCTCCTAACAATGTACCTTGGCACAAGTTTTGCTCCTATATCTCTGAGAGATTTTCCCTGGAATCTGCGTGTGACATAGTGAATTCCTTCCATGTAGTCACACAAACTTCCACGGTTGATAACTATGTTGAACAGTTTGAGCAATTGGTGATGTAGGGTGAAACCCTAATTGGTGATTTTGTCCCGATGTTCACGGATTGGAGGTGGATTCAAGGAGGAACACGAAGAACACGAGTGGAAAACATGGAGAAATCAAAGAGGAAAACACTCTATTGGACAAGATCCACACCAAGTACTCCTCAAACCACAAGCAATACAAGAGGTGCATTAAAAATCCAAGAACAACAAGGGAAATAAAGATACAGGGGTAGTTCTTGAGAGGTAATTCATCCAAATCTCATAGAGAGATGGGTATGGAATCCATGGATGGATCTTCTACAATGGAGGCCTTGAGCACCAATGGTGTCCTCTCTCTCTCTCTCTCTCTCTCTCTCTATATATATATATATATATATATATATATATAGACACACACACAAACACTATTATGATAACTACCTGACCCGTCCCAGCAGTAGTGGTTGAACTTCCCCCAGTGTTAGGTTGAACTTTCGCTAACATTGTCCAAATGGGGCTTGCGATATATCGTTGGAAAGCTATGGACACGAGTATAATGATCTAAGTTAAATTTTTGGCAAAATCTAAACAGTTTAAGAGCAGTTTTGAAAACTATTTTTTCTTTATAGAAAAAACGTAAGACGTATTTTCGAGCCCATTTCTAAACTGTTTATCGGAATGAGGCAAATAATATGGCGTTGTAAAGCTACTGCAAATCCGCTCATTCCACATATACAAAGTTTTCCCAAATTCCATACGGTTAAAGAGTAATTGCAAAATCGTAGAATTTCTCAAACCGAACAACCGAGTTCATATTTGCGAACCCATTTCTAAACGGCTAATCTAATTGAGGCAAATAATATGGCATTGGAAAGCTTATTAAAATGCGCTTCTTTTTCGTATAGAAAGTTTTTCCTAATTTTTAACGGTTTAAGAGTAATTTAGAAAAATGTCGAAATTCCTCGAGTTCGTATTTGAGTTATTTTTTCAATGGTTTGTCGGAATGCAGCAAATGATATGGCATTGGAAAGCTTGAAAAAATGTGAAACTTTTTTGTATAGATTATTTCTTCCAATTCTTTTTGGTTTTTAGTCAATTTTGAAAATGGCTGAAAATGTATTTTAGTCGTAATTTGTGCAAACTTTATCGGAATGGGGCAAATAATATACCATTGGAAAGCTATCGAAAATGCAAAAAAAATTCGTATAAAAAGTTTTCTCTAATTCCCAACCATTTTTACATAATTTTGAAAATGGAGAGATCGTGCGTTCTGCCTTCATCGCGAAAACACAGTCTTCGAAAATGCACTGCGTGAAGTACTTGAACTTCTGGGGCCTGTCTGTTTGAACTTCACTCTGTTTTTCACGTGCTATTTTTTGCCCGTAACTCCCAAACCACTTATCAGAAGCAAATGATATACCAATGGAAAGCTGATGAAAACACGCAACTTTCCCGTGTTGATCAATTTTTCATACTCGCGATGGTTCAAAAGAATTTTTTGAATACATAAAAACGTGTTTTAAACGGTATACATGAAAATTTCAAACCATACACCAGAATGTAGCATATAATATATGGTTGGAAAGCTTATGAATAGAAGCAACTTTTTCATGTAGATAGTTGTTACAAATTCAGTGCCGTTTGAGAGTAGTTTTAAAAATGGCAAAAACAATGTTGTTTTTTCCTCTCTTTTCTTAACATGTAATTGAAGGTTGGAGATCTCGTAATATAATTTTTGAACTATGCAGGGTGGAGCACGTGACCTTCTTGCAACAACTCTTAGGCTTTTAGTTTTGTATTCTTTTATTCTCTTCTAAAACGCATTTCGCGTAGTAGTTGAACTGCTCGTTGTTTTCATATTAAACTTCTACCATGTATTTTCGTTGAAAAGACACAACTTTTTTTAATACAGTTAAAATTTAACATACACCAATTTGTTTTAACCGTTTATTTTGGAATAGAGCATACGATATACCCTTTTCGAAAGTTGTTGAATAGGGGGAACTTTTTTCATGTAGAGAATTTTGTTTCAAATTTGTAGTGGAATGAGAGAATTATTTTAAAACAACAAAAACAACATATTTTTTGTGTTTTTGAACATATAAATACATGGTGAACCTCTCTCACAAGAATTTTTGAACTTTCCCGGGCCGAGCACTTGAACTTGTAGCAACAAAATTTTTAGACTTTGCCCTTTTATTCTTTTTTTCTCATACGAAACGCAAACCATGTAGTACGTGAACTTCCGTCTCTAATCAATTTGAACTTCTCTCTGTTTTGCTTTATTAATGGAAAAAATCTGAGTTTTTTATAGACATCAAACCGCTCTAACTTTTTTATTTGAACTTCTTTCTGTATTTTTAGAAATGGGAAAATTGGAGTTTTGTAAGAAACATTGAATTTCTTCGTTATTTCGAATTGAACTTATTGGTTTTATTCTTTAGTAATCGAAAAAATCCGAGTTTTGAAATAAATATCACAATGCTCCGCTCTTTTAAATTGAACTTTTTGGTTTTATTCTTCAGTAACGAGAAAAAATGAGTTTTTTATATACATTGAACTACTCCGTTTTTAAAATTGAATTTCTTGGTTTTAATCTTTGGTATCGGGGAAAATCTGAGTTTTTTATAAATGTCAAAGAGCTTCATTTATTTTAATTAGGACTTTTTGGTGTTACTCATTAGTAACGGGAAAAATCCTAGGTATGTAATAAATACTGAACCACTCAATTATTTAAATTTGAACTTCTAATTCTTTGTTAAAATGAGGGAAATCCGTTTTTTATAAACTTTTTGAACTGCTCAGCTTTTTAAATTTGACCTTCTTTGTATTGTAATAAACATTGAAATTCTCCGTTGTTTAAATTTGAACCACTACATTTTTTGTACAAACGGGAAAAATCCATTTTCTCTATAAATTTTGAATTGTTCAATGTTTTTAATTTGGCCTTCTTGGTCTATTCTTTAGTAAACGGGAAAATCCTAATGTAGTAATAAACATTCCAACCGCTCCGTTATTTAAATTCAAACTTCTAGTTATTTTTTAGAAACGTGGAAAATTTGTTTTCCAAAAACGGAAAAACCCATCGTATACCTTGAGAAACCTGCTGAAAAGCCACAACTTTTTTCTTGTTGATCATTTTTCTCAAATTTGCCATGGTTTGAAAGATTTTTTAATACGGTAAAACTTGTTTCGAACGATATACACCATACTTTTGAATCGTTTATCGGAATAGAACATATGATATACCATTGGAAAGCTTATGAATTAATTCAACTTTCTCATGTAGACATTTTTTTTAAATTTGTCGTTGTTAAGCAGTTATAAAAATGCCAAAAATGTCCTCATTTTTTGTTTTCTTTTTTGAACATGTAAATCATAGATTTTTACAAAATTTTGAACTTCTTAGTTATTTTAATTTGAACTTCATTGTTTTAATTTGTGAAAAAATTTATTGTTATTTTTAAATAACATCGTACTACTCCCCTTTTTCAATTTGAACTTGTTGGATTTATTCTTTAATAGCTTGGAAAATCTGAGTTTTTATAAACATCAAACTGCTCTATTTTTTTAATTTGGAATACACATTTTTACAAAAAGAAACACAGTACATGGCGACCAAGAAGAAACATTGAACCGCTTCGTTATTTTAATTTGAACTTCTTGGTTTTACTTCTTTTAGTAGCGAAAAAATCCAAGTTTTATAACAAACATTGAACCACTCCTTTATTTAAATTTGATCTTCTAGGTTTTCTTTAGAAATGGAAAAAATCCATTTTTATAAACTTTTTAAACTTCCCTGTTTATGTAATATGACCTTCTTTGTTTTGTAATAAATATTTGAAGTTCTCCATTATTTAAATTCGAACCTCAAATTTTTTAGAAATGGGGAAAATCCATTTTTAAATAAATTTTGAACTACTTTGTTTTTCAATTTGGACTTCTTAGTTAAATCTTTTTCAATGGGAAAAACCTAGTTTTGTAATAAACATCAAACCAGTTCGTTATTTAAATTTGAAATTCTTGATTTTATTTCTTTTAGTAATGGAAAAAAAATCCTAGTTTGTTATGAACATTGAACCGCTTAGTTACTTAAATTTTAACTTCTAGGTTTTACTTCTTTTTAGTAACGGGAAAATCTTAGTTTTATAATAAACATTGGACCTCTCTGTTTTCTTATATTTGAACTTCCATGTATTATTTCTTTTAATAATAGAGAAATCCTAGTCAGTATTAAACATTGAACTGCTCTATTATTTAAATTTGAACTTTCTAGGTTTTCTTATAAACGGGGAAATCCAGTTTATGTTATAAACTTTTCGAACTGCTATGTTATTTTAAATTTAACCTTTTTGTGTGTTTTCTAGAACGAGAAAGCTAATTTCCGTACGACAGGAATTTAGTAACAGGCGCGAACGATTCGCTAACCCTCCGATCCGCTTCTGCTCTCACGCGTAGAAAGAGCTCCAGAAAAATATTGCCACCACTAGGATTCAAACATGCAATCAGTTGGTTGTAGCCACGACGCGCTACCAGCTGAGATGACTAACTGTTCTGTTTCATTTGCAGTTTAACTGGTATTTCTACCTTAGTAAATAAGAGCGAGAAAAAAGACCACAACGCCTTTGACGAGGAGACAAAACCATTTGCTCCAAGTTTTTTTAAGGACCGAGGCAACGTGTTTTGTACTCCACTTGTCTCTTTTTTGTAGTGATGAATATTTTCTAGAGAAATAAATGTTTCACTCCTATAGAATTCGAATAACGGTCTTTTTCTCGTTTGTCATCCCTCGGTAAATTCTCTGTAATGAGCCTGATAATTATACGCATGACAAACCTGATAGCTTAGGTACAAATATCGTGGTAGCTTTTTTGACCAAAAAAAAAATAGTGTAAACATACCCTCGATAACTTTTTGTATGAATAGCATGGAAACTCACACATCGCATACCTGATAACTTATGCACCAAGGTCCTGGTAACTTCAGCAACCGGGGGGGGGGGAGTTGATCAAATATACCCAGGTAACTTTTCTGTGAATAGTATGATAACTCACACATTGCAGACCTGATAACTTATGTACCCCAGTCTTGGTAACTTTGGCGGCCGAATGGGGGGGGGGAGGGGGAGTTGACGAACTTTTGTGTGAATAGCATGGTAAGTCACACATCACAGACCTGATAACTTATGCACCCCATCCTGGTAACTTTGGCAATGCGGGGGGGGGGGGGGAGGAGTTGATGAAATATCCCCTCGGTAGCTTTTGTGTCAATAGCATGGTAACTCACACATCGTAAACCTGATAACTTATGTACCCTGGTCCTGATAACTTTGGCGACGGGGGTGGGAGGGCGGGGGAGTTGATGAAATATCCCCTCAGTAACTTTTGTGTGAATAGCATGGTAAATCACACATCACAGACCTGATAAATTATGTACCCCAGTCCTGATAACTTTGGCATAAGGGGGTTGGGGGGGGGGTCCGGTAAACATTTGTGTGGAATAGCATGGTAACCCACACATTTGCAGACATGATAACTTATGTACCCCGGTCCTGGTAACTTTGGCGAGGAGGGTGATAAAACATACCCACGGTAAATTTCATGTTAGTAGCATGGTAACTTTTATGTTAATAGCACGGTAACTCACACATCGCAGACCTGATAACTTATGTACCCCGGTCCTGATAACTTTGGTGACCGGGGTGGGGGTGGAGGAGGGAGGGGGCATGATGAAATATCCCCCTGGTAACTTTCATTGATGAAGTGGATTTTTTTTCCAGGAAAATAGCTTTCATTTTTCTTATGACAGTAGTAAGAAAGAGTTTAATAGACTTTCGTTTTCAACTAATGAACAACAAACTAGGCTGGCGTGATGGTAGTTAGGCTTGGTACTTGGGCTTGTCCTTTCCACCCCGACGCAGGTTCGAATCCCATGTAGGCAATTTTTTCGCGTTTTTAATTATCATGCATTAAATCAATCGGGGGGAGAACGGGAATAGTGGGTGGAGCGTTGTTTCAGCCATTGAGGGGAATCGTGCGGATCTGTCGCTAACGTCCGGTTGACTGGAAGTTAGTCGCGTCCTTTTTAGAAACGTGGAAAATATATTTGTTAGAAAATAAGGAACTCCTCTATTTTTATTAATTTGAACATTTTTTATTTCGTAGTTAAATGAGGTCAATTTTTGTACACTTTTTCCCCATTTTTTGCTTTTATTCACACGAGTGATTTTTTTAATTATATGGGAATAATCATTGTGGCTTCTTTGGTTTCTCTTAAAATATGCCTCCTTCTTTCTATCAACTCTAACTTCAAAACTTCTATTAAAATGTTTTCACAACATCCTTAACACATCTAAATTGTAGCGGTTAACACCACTTCGAACTACTTCGTTTTTTAATTTGACCTTGGGTTTTCTAGAAACGTTAAAAATATGTTCTTCTTACAAACATCGAATTGCTATTTTAATTTAATTTGAACCTTTTTTTTTTTTAAAAGGGGAAATCCTTGGAATTTTATTCTTGTACAATTATGTGTCTCTTTTTTTTCTCAAAATTTTCAAACTTTAAAATGTATTAAATCTGCACTTTCGGTGTTACCATTTTTTGGATTTTCTTCTAGTTACATAAACGTCGAACCTCTCGATTGACTTAATTTGACCTTCTTTTGTTTTCTTTTTCTTTTTCCATGTGTGTTTTAGTGTTATCTTTTTTCTTGAACTTTTCCTGAACACTCATGCATGGACTTCTCTGTTTGTCACCCCTGACCTTCCGAATTTCCCTTTTCCGTATGCACGAACCTTGAACATCTGTTTTATTTCTCTTACTAAAAGATGCATACATTTTTTGTCTTGTGTTTGCACAAAAGAATCTATTAGGTGTGTCCTGATTAAAAAAAGCTAGCGAATTTCTCCACCACACATGTTTTTCTGAACCTCGCCGTCACCACACACGTTTTCTGAACTGTACCTCACCACCACACACACGCGCATACATGCTCCTTCTCTCCATTATATTTTTGACCTTTACTAGAACATGAAGGCGTGCGTTGCCGCACCCGGTCCAATTAATAAAATAACAACATAAATATTGAACGAAATTTAGACGTTTCAATTTTTTTAGAAAATTTGAATGATTCAAACTTGCAGTGTTAGAAGTGGATCCCTGCATGCATATGTGGTTTTTTTTTATACTTTTAGTTATGGAACCAACAGTTCAGTGTGGTCTTTGGTGGCTTACAGAGACTGGTTTTGGTGTGGGCACCATCGGTGTTATGCCGGAGGACGACCCTAGCAGGAGGTATATCTGCTACATGGCATACCAGGCATTTCCATTTTAGTTTTTTCGATTAGGATTCTGTCAGTTTGTGGAATCTTTGGGCTCGAAAGCCTCAAAATCTTGGATTATTTTTCCCCATGCCCTGAGAGCATGTATTCAGGTTCTTTTTGGAGGTAACATGATTAAGAATCATCTCTCTTTAAGTAATTACTCTTAGACTTCTGCTAGAGTGATGGCACTTGAAGGGGGAGAATGCCAAGCTGAGGCCATCTTTAGGGAGCCAAGCTGAGGCCATCTTTAGGGAGCCAAGCCGAGGTGGTTGCAGAAGAAGATGCAAACAAAATGCGAAGATGAGATACGCTGAAGCAAATGCTTCAAGAGAATAATTCAGAAGTGCGAGATGTAGGTAGAAGATTGGTGAAGATGGTAGCAAATAAAAGCCAGATGCATCGGTGTGTTTTTGTTGCTCTTGGCCATACAACATGTAATCTTATGTATGTTAATGCATCGGTGTTTTTTTCCTAAGTGCAATGAAAAAAAACATGTATGGCTCATATATACTTTCTGTAAGCAATGAGAGCAATAACTAAATAAAATCTGACAGTTATCTAAATGCAGAGGGATCAACCACATTAACTTGGAATCAACAACCAAAATATTATAGCTAATTATTATACAGTACTAACTGATCTTGTTCCAAACTCTGCAACATATTAGTATACATTCACAATAACACAGTACATTGAAACCAAAAGAACATCCTGAATAATGTTGTATTTGTTCCAACAAAAGCACAATCTAATTTTCTCTCAAAAAGAAAGGCACAATCTAGTTTTCTACAAATCAGAACATCATTTAGAGCGGGACAATGTTAATCCATGAGCTTCAGTGGCTTCGAGTACACCCTGGTGGACTATTGGCAGCATTAGGCACGATGCTATTAGGTGTGGCATCATTCGCCTCGGGAGCGACAGGGGGCTTTTTTTCCGGTTACAGGAAGCTTTGACTTGGTAGTTGATTGCTTTTTGTTGCCATGGAACATTTGGACTATATTGTTTGTGAGTTCTAGAAACCTTGTGCTGGGTTGATAGCTGGTAGTAAAAGTCTTCTCTTAATCCAGTCATGCAGAAAAAATTTGTGCACACAAGAAATTGGGCAAGGTAACAAGTGACATGTAATTCATATTTTCTAGAAATATTATTCTGCCGCTGAGATCCAGAAACCTCATGATATTACCTGCTAATCCAAGCACAAAAGAATCGCACAGAATAACTTACAGTATACGATGACATACACCCCAATTTTTTTTAGTGTTACCCTGCTGCGGCGTTGCAGATAGATCAGCCTGTATTGAAACCTGCTAGAAAAAACATTTTATCGGTCACAGACAATCATTAGCTCCCTGACGATGCACTCAAGAATGTTTACGCATTTTATGCTAATGAGGTATAACCTGTGGCACACATGAATTTCAAACACTAAAAGCAGAGCACAAGTTGCAAGAAGTATAAGGGAATCCCGGCAGGGATAAAAACTGAAGAGATAACATACTATGCACAACCAATTAAAAAGGTGGAAGAATTTAAAGTGGAAGGAGGAAGAAGGGTACCTATAAAAGTGGAAGGCATTCTCGCAAATGATGCATTTTGAAGGCGACTCCTGAAACAAGTAACAGTAAATAATCTACCTTGGTAATACGCGCGCAGCGCATGACAAAAGAGGAGAAAGTATAGTGGGCAAAGGGATCAAGACCCATGGACACTAAAAGGTTCATGGAGGCAAGATATGAGGACGAAGGAAAGATGAAAAAACAACAAGCAAACGCATCATCACTACCAGCGAGTTACAGGATGCAGACTACCGATTCATCCTGTAGTATGGCGCAGTCGCGTCCGCCGCTGCAGGGGAAGAAACGGAAGAGGAATAGACTGACCAACCCTGCAGGACGCAAAATTAAAAAACAGTAAAGATGGGGTTGCCGAGGAAAATTTCAGGGCAGGTGGACGGCACCGGCGCGGAGGCAGTTGTGCAACAGAAGCTCGCCGACGGCGGAACATGGGCGTGTCGAGGAAGAAGGAACGCCGGTGAATCGAGAAGCAAGAAACGGCGGTGCGGAAGGAACGCAGAAACTGTTCGGCCGGGGAGGATAGCCCTAGAACGCCTACGACCTAGGCTGTTAGTGGAACGAAGTGGGCCTTCGAAGGCCCGAGTGCGGAGAGGAAAACCAGCTCGTTCCGCGGAGCAGCGGCCCGCGAGACGGCGCGCGACGCGCGCGGGCGAGGAATGACGCCCGAATTTGATCTGGATCGTATGTTCGCTGATCGGACGGCTGAAACAGTGAAATCGCTGTGGAGGCTCGTAGCTAGCCCCGTTATACTGTTTCTCAATACGTCAAGTAACACTTCAACTCATTCAGGCTTGCCGCATCTAAAAAAAAACAAAGAATACATGTTAATCGTGGTGAACCACCGGTAGAGCGCATATGCTGGAAATGAATTATGCAGACACGGCTTAGAGCATCTTCAGCCGCGCCCCCAACAGACCCCCCCAAGGTGACTTTTTTCGTGCCGGCACCGAAAAATCCCACAGTCGCGCCCCCAAGACGCCGAAATCCGCCGGCTCGGCCCGTTTTTGGGCCCGGCGATCCCAGGCCGAACCCAGCGCACTGGGGGGCACTTGGGGGCTCCGGCGGAAGGGAAAAGAGCGCCTGGGCCACCACTGTCAGGCGAAAACGCATCTTTGCACGTCCAGATCCCCCCCCCCCCGGCGCGCACGCCCTCCCGCCGCCTTGCCGATCCCGGCGCCGACCACCCCCCCACCGCTAGATAGGCCATTCCCCCGCCGGAAAAGAGAGAGGGTTCTGCCGCGGCATCCCCACCCCGTTCCTGGGCGAGCTTTCCGGCGCTCCGGCCGCGCAGGGCGGGATACCGGCGGCTGCGCGCCTACCACGCCCGCCAGGTGTTCGGCGATTTGTCTGCTCGGCCATGGATTCGGACGACGAGGAGGCGCTCGCGGCGCTGTTGGAGGAGGAAGCCGGTGTCGACGCCCAGGACGAAGAGCATCTCATGGTCGTCGCCACCCTGGCCAGCCTGCTCGCGAGCAATGCAAAGCCGCGGCGAGGTGGCTCGGCGCCGGGCCGGCTGAAGGCGAAGCAGAGCCATCGGCTGGAAGGCTATTGCTTGCTCTACTCCGACTACTTCGCCGACGCTCCACTGCACGGTGACAAAGTATTTCAGCGCCGTTATCGGATGAGCCGAAAGCTCTTCCTCAGGATTGTGAATTCCATCCGGGAGTTTGACAGCTACTTCAAGTGCAAGAAGGATTGCACCGACACACTTGGATTCACCTCACTCCAGAAGTGCACGACGGCTATGAGGATGCTTGCATACGGAGCTCCCGGTGATTCACTCGAAGACTATGGGCACATGGCCGAGTCCACGACCATTGAGTGTTTCTACAAGTTCTGCAGGGCAGTGGTGGCAGTGTTTGGACCGCAATACTTGCGATCACCCAATGTTGAAGACACAGCTTGGATCCTAGCACAGAATGCAGCAAGAGGATTTCCTGGGATGCTTGGAAGCATCGACTACATGCATTGGAAATGGAAAAACTGTCCATTTGCTTGGCAGGGGATGTACAAAGGCGCCAAAGGCGGTTGCAGTGTGGTACTTGAGGCAGTGGCCACACACGACCTCTGGATTTGGCACTCCTTTGGTATGCCAGGAATTCACAATGACATCAACGTATTGCAGTGCTCCCCTGTCTTTGCCAAGCTTATTGAAGGTCATTCTCCTCCGGTGAACTTCGAGGTCAATGGGCGACACTACAACAAGGGATACTACCTAGCAGATGGCATCTATCCGAGATGGTCCACATTTGTGAAGACTATCTCAAACCCTGTGCCAGGAGGCAAGTACTCCCACTTTGCGAAGGTTCGGGAGGCTTGCAGGAAGGATGTCGAGCGGACATTTGGTGTGCTCCAATCTCGATTTGCTGTTGTCCGGTACCCCGCTCAGACCTGGTCAAAAGATCAAATGTGGGAGATCATGACTTGCTGTGTCATCTTGCACAACATGATCATTGAGAGCGAGCAGGAAGAGCCAGTGTTTGACACTGAACCATATTATAGGCAGGGTCCTCTTACCCAAGTTGATCACCACCTACCGGCAACCTGGACGACCTTCCTCAATATGCGTCAGGAGATCCGAGACCCACTGGTGCATCAACAACTGCAGCAGGATCTGGTGGAGCACCTATGGAGGCTCAGGGCAACACCTAGCTCGACGTGTGATGAAATATGAGTTTATTTGTTAAACTATATAATTTGTATTGAACTATTTGATTTCTATTGATTTTCTGTGATGAACTATGTGATAAAAAATAGCTTCTGTTGAATTTGCGCCGAAGCACGGCGAATATGGGCCGACATTAGTCAATTTGTGCCGATAGTGGGCCAATTTTGCACCAAAAGTGGGCTGAAAAGTGGGCAAATTTGCGCCAAATTGGGCCGAAATCGGCGCCTGGGGGCGACCTGGGGGCGGCGGCTGGGAACCCAATCGCCCCCACGCCGATTTTAGCGCCGGCTCGCCCCCAGGCGGCGATATTTCAAGCCCCCTGGGGGGGGGGGCGAACGGCTAGAGATGCTCTTAGCTTGCAACGCCAGCAGGTGAGCACAAGCTGCAGGACGGTGGCGTAGCACAGAAGGCCAGCACCCGCGCACTCGCGTAAGCCTTCGGGAGTGCGCTGGGGATTCGGAGCTGAGGTGCATCACGAGTGTCGGTGTGCTCCATGCGTGTGGCGGCTGGCCAAGGCAAATGGCCTGTGGTGCCGTCGGCGAACTGCCTAGACTTTGCGGGAGCGGATCCCCACCCAGGGGATCCGATAGGCAACGTGGTGGCAAGGAAAAGCTCCGTCGGTGGGAGTTCTGCCTGTCGGGTGCGGCAACCACCCAAGCAGGTGGGTGGAGTGCTCGCACGCAGCCTTGCTGGGGAAGGGGATTCACGGTGGCAGGCGGCAAGGCGGGTGACGATGCTGGCAACAGTGGCGGCGGACGGATCTTGCCTTCTCCTGCCCAATCCGTTGGATGATGGGCGTTGAAGGCCACAGGGTGCCACCGTCGCAGATGTGGTGGTTGGGATTTAGTGCGTCAGCGCCACAAAACAAAACGGTGGTGGTGACTGAGGGCCGCGGCGGCAGGTGGAGGAAGGTCGCGTCGGCGTGTGGAGGCAGGTCAGCATGTGGAGGAGGGATGCGGAGTTGGCTAGCTGCAGTGGGAGGACGGCGGCCGCGGTTGAAGCAGGGGGAGTTGGTTGTCGCGCGGAGAACCATGGCCCGACGGCGGCGCTCGGGATCCAGGGCCGGCGGCGGCGAGCGAGGATCCAGGGCCGGCGACGACGCGCGGGATCAACTGCCGGCGGTGACGCGCGAGATCCATTGCTAGCGGCGACGCGTGGGTATCTAGGAAAGGCGGAGGTGCGGGCGGTGGATCGGGGAGGTTGCCGGGATTGGTGGGGGGCGCGCTGGTGGGAGATTGTGGGAGGTTGGGGATCGAGGAAGGTGGTGGGTGTTTTTTTTGTCGCTTCCAGTTCGGGAGTTCGGAAGGATCTCCTCAGCCGCTATATAGGGCGGGGTGTTAGAGCATCTGTAACCGGACCCCTCAAACCCGTCTCAAACGCCCGGGCAGGTCGCCCGGTCACTGCCCAGTCACGATTTTTTGACCCAGACGGGCCTCTCAAACGGCCCTCAAGCGTCCGGGCTGACCAGCACCCCCCATATCCAGCCCAAATATGGGGCGGATATGGGGCACCCGGGCGCGCCCGGGCACGCCCACCACGTCGGACCCGACAACCCGACCCCACCCCAAATTGCACCAATCCCCCCCTGAGCTGCCGGATCCATTTGCTCTCTCCTCTGTTCTTTCTCCTCCGCGCTGTCCGGCTCGCAGCTCCGCAACCGTTCCCAGGCTCTCTGCCGCCAGCTCCAGAAGAGCGATCCCGTCCTCGCCGCGGGGGACGTTGTCGCCGGCCCGGACGCCACCGTGGTACGTCCGGCAACTCTCCGGCTTTGCCTTGCGCTTGATGTGTTCGACACATTGACCGCCCGGAATTATTGTGATTTTGTTAGGTAAATGATGGATTCCGATGCTTCGTCGGACGAGGAGTATGGACCGACGGAGCTTGACCAAATGATTCAAGATGAGTTCTTTGATTCGTCGGATTCGGACAAAGAAGTGGACATGATCATGCACGAGGAAATGGACCGGCAAGTGGAGCATATTCTCAACTTCAAGGGATCAATCAAAGGGAGAAGAGTGATCAACCGGGACAGAGTGTCCGGAGCAAAGCTACTGCACAATGACTACTTTGCTCCCACACCTGCTTTTTCGGATGATCCATGGTTTCGTCGCTGTTTTTGAATGCGAAAACCATTGTTTTGCGCATTATGGAGGGAGTGGAGGCACACAACAACTACTTCAAGCTGAGAAGGGATTGCTGCGGCCAACTCTCTTTCTCGGCCAAGTAGAAGTGCACGGCTGCTCTGAGGATGCTTGCACTTGGTACTGCTGCAGACGCCGTTGGTGAGATGGTCAGGATGGGGGAGAGCACGTGCCTCAGGACTACTGTCAAATTTGCTCGCGCCGTGGTTGAGGTGTTTGGACCGGAGTATCTCAGAGGACCAAATGCGCAGGATACGGAGAAATTGTTGGCTATTGGAGAGGCAAGGGGGTTTCCAGGAATGCTCGGATCAATTGATTGCATGCATTGGCAATGGAAAAAACTGCCCCAAAGGTCTGCGGGGAATGTATCAAGGTCACATCAGAGAGGCCGCCATCATACTAGAAGTGGTGGCATCACATGACTTATGGATTTGGCATGCTTGCTTTGGAATGTCTGGTTCTCACAACGACATCAACGTGCTTCAACGATCTCCGGTGTTCAGGAGGCTTTGCAATGGGGAATCACCGCCGTGCAACTACACCATCAACGGCCGGGACTACAACATGGGGTACTATCTTGCCGATGGTATCTATCCTCAGTAGGCGGCATTTGTGAAGACCATATCCGAGCCGCGTGGCAATAAACAGAGCCACTTTGCAACAATGCAGGAAGCGGCTAGGAAGGACGTGGAGAGGGCATTTGGTGTGCTTCAGGCTCGTTGGGGAATTCTGCGGAGCGCTGCAATGATGTGGGAATCAGAAACTTTGTGGCAGCTGATGGCATGTTGTGTTATTCTGCACAATATGATTGTCGAGGATGAGGGTGATGGTGTAGCCCAAACCCATGATTTCGAAGCACCCGGAAAACAAGTTGAAATCCGAGAAGATCAAGATGCGGCTCAGCTTATGAACTTTCTGCAGATGCATCAGAATCTTCGAAATCAGCAGGTGCACACACAGCTACTCAATGATCTTGTGGAGCACATGTGGATCCACAATGGCAACCAAGGAGGCAATGCTTGAGTTTGGCACTTCAAATAAATTTATGTAAACACTATGTATGCTTGATACCAACATTTGTTATTTTTATGCGACATTGTGGTGCATGATCGACGTGCATGTATTTGCATGGATTTGAGAGTCCGAATTTGAGATATGTGGATGCATGGAAGGAAATATGAGGGCCCGTTCGGATGCGCCCGCGGGCGTGCCCGGACGCGTCCGAGGGCGTTTGAGGGGCTGGATTTGCCAAGCCCGGTTGTAGATGCTCTTATCATAATATTATTATGATCCCATGATCATAATAGTGTTACTCTCTCTCTCTCTCTCTCTCTCTATATATATATATATATATATATATATATATATATATATATATATATGATATCTATTCTTAGCTACCCCTAGACATGAGGAGGGGGAGGTCTAGGTGGGGGAGATCTATTCTTAGCGTCCAGATGTTTGGTGGTCGATGTGCTGCCAGATGTCTGGTCGTAGATGTTCTTCGGCCGCATGTTGGTGCTGCTCCCTTTTCTCTGCACAGGCGTCGGATGTCCGGTTTCGGCCCGGATGTCCGGTCGCTGTAGCTTCATCAACATCGTCTTCCTCTGTCGTCGCTTCCATGCTTCCTTCGCGGATGGTTGTAGGATCGTAAGTAGGTCTAGAGGGGGGGGGGTGTGATTAGACTGCTTGACCAAATAAAAACCTAGCCTCTTCCCAATTGTTGTAGGCATTTAGCTATTCTCACAATTCAAGCAACACCCTACACATGCAAGTCCAAAGAGTAGGCAGCGGAAAGTAAAGACTTTGCATATGAACATAAAGGAGGGAATCGGAGATATCAAACACAATGAAGACACGGAGGTTTTTGCCGTGGTTCCGATAGGTGGTGCTATCGTATATCCACGTTGATGGAGACTTCAACCCATGGAGGGTAACGGCTGTGCGAGTCCACAGTGGGCTCCACCCATGAAGGGTCCACAAAGAAGCAACCTTGTTTATTTCATCATGGCTTACGCCCACGAAGGACTATCCTCACTCGGGGTAGATCTTCAGGAAGTAGGCGGTCTCCTTGCCCTTACAAACTCATTGGTTCAACTTCACAAGCTTTGGAGGTTCTCAAGTGACACCTAACCAATCTACGAGACATCACTCTCCAAAAGGTAATATATGTTGTTGTTGATGATGAACTCCTTGCTCTTGTGCTTCAAAAGATAGTCTCCTCAACACTTAATCACTCTCTCACAGATTTGGCATGGTGGTAGGAGAAGGATTGGAGTGGAAAGTAACTTGAGGGGGCTACAAATCAAAGATCAAATGGTTGGAGTGGAATGCCTTGATCCCAACACAAGTGTAGGTGGTTCTCTAAGAAAATGGATATGGGAAGTGGTGGCTTCGTCCTGGTTGCTCTCTCTAATAGTAGGTGGTGGGCGGGGGTATATATAGCCATCACCAAAGCTCTAGCCATTACACACCTTTATGCACAACTCAGTGAGACCGAAAGAATATCTCGAAGGCACCGACTAGTGTAAAAGATTCGAACGTTAGACATTTTGGTGAGACCGAATGAATTCACTCGGTGGGACCGATTTGTGATGATCTAAGCAGTTTCCTCATCTCAGCAAATTCCGATCGGTTTCACTCGGAGATTCTGAAGTGAAGTCGTGTGTTACAGAAACTTGGCACATGCATTTCGGTGGGACCGAATGCCATCTCGGTGAGACCGAGTTTCTAGGGTTTAGGTCGTGGCTCTGTCTGGTGTATCTCGGTGGGTCCGGGCGTATCTGTTTCGGTGGGATTGAAAATGACTTTAGGGTTTTGGATAGATTGGATAGTGAGAGTTTGGCTGAGGGTTTTTGGAGCAACATCTTCAAGCACTTGAGCAAATGACTCATGATCAAAACCTCATCCCCTTTTAATAGTATTGGATTTCCTATGGACTCAATGTGACCTTGGATCAGTTAACCAAAAATGTAGAGTCTCGGAGCTTTTGCCAATGCATGTCCTTTGCATTTTGAGGGGTCCATAATCACATTGCCTTGTCATACCTACATTGAACTTTCCTGAAATGATCTTTGAATAGGCATTAGTTGAATGATGTATATGTTGTTATTAATTACCAAAAGTACCCGGGGATTAGTTGCACTTTCAATGGTGTAGTTGTTCCTTTGAGCTCTCACTCCTCGTCATCATCAGTGAAGCTTCAACAATACCTATGCATGCACATGAGAGGAGTGTCAAGTAATATACCATCCTTGAAGGGATCAAGTGGACACATTTAAAGCAGATGATTCACCTTTATATGTAAGAAGTATATGTCGCATGTGTCACTTGCCAAACGGACTCTTTACATGGTGATGTTCGTAGGATGCTTGTCAGGACCCTGATCCTAAGTCACACCGATCTAGCATAAGACACATCATATCACTTTGCGGCCTCACACATGGTAACCCACGGCTACAACCTTTACCTTGGCTGGGACCGTTTGCGTCTTTTGGCTCATGTATATGATTGTGATGCTAGCATCCATATGACAGAGAACCCGGGCTGATATGACTAGTCATAAACCAAGGTGGCACAAACGTACAGAGACAGACATACATAACCCAGCAATGCACATGTCGGTCATCAGCGTGTGTAACCGAGTCGTAGCAAGCTACAAGGACTCCAGTAAAACACCGCGTGACATTTCCCCAAAGGGACAAACACATGAGCAAAGAAGGATACATGCCATTCAATCCATGTGTCCCAGAGAAGTAGCGAACTACCAGGGCTTAGTGGAAGCACTAGGAGGCACTTCCCTGTAGGAAAGGCTACCAAGGCAGATAACTAGGTGCCGAATCCCACACATACCAGTGCATTTCAGAAACATACACACAATGTGCACGATATGTGTAAATATAACATGGCATCACAACATAACTCTATGACTCAAAGTATTTATTTAAAAGGCTCCTAAGAGCCATACATAACATATCCATACACGTAGGGGTCACATGACCCAACACTCAAGTCATACAAACATACGAGCACATGCAGAAGCTTAACTTGTCTGGGTATAGACAACTAGAAAGGAAAAAGGCTTAAAAAGCATGTCTATCTACAATGACCCTTCACAGGCACGGGATTGCCACCTGGGTAGGAAGTCACTCGTCGATGTTAAGGCCTACATAGAAACCACCTGTGTTGTCGATGTTCTCCTCTGCAGCAGTTTATTCAGAAAACATGAGTACAAAGGTACTCAACAAGTCTTACATCAGATCTAACTACTCATGCCACAAAGGGGGTAGTGGTGTTTATTGCAGAAAGCTAGCTTTGACTCTTGGGTATCATGTACTATGACTACCAGTAGTTTGAATAAGATGAGATAGCGTACACGAGTCCACTAATCACCACGACAATACACTACCATGGATCCTCTCCCGTCTTCCTACGAGAGGGCCATCCACGACACTCACACTTGTCTTGATACTTTTATGAGTAACCATTTAAGTTGTCTATGAACAACATAAGTTCCCAAGTAGTCCATATCTGAGGACGCGGCGATTCGAATAGTTTGATAACCCTGCAGGGGTGTACTTCTTCACACATGTGTCCACCACTTAGCGGCTGCACACGTCAAGTGCTCGGCAGACTTCAAGCGAAAGCCAGCGGGGGTGTAGACCACGACCTGATCAACCACACAAGTCTCTAGTCCAGGTTTATCACCTATTTGAGACTGACCGGCAAGGAAGTCCGGCCAAAGTTTCCAATATGGCCTGAAACGATGTGAGCAGGGTTCCCAGCCCACCAAACGGGTGCCTCGGTACACCGTGCCACTTGCCTACCGCATCATAGCCCACCCCCAGGGTTAGTGCTACGCACGGCCTCCAGCATTGTAACACCCCAAGAATCATGCTACAGTAATCTCCCCCTGATGGTGGCCATGTCATTTTGATTACTATGCAAATTGCCACTTGTCAAAAAATCAAAGTCAAATTCAAATTTAAATTGCAAGTGAAATTATTATTTCTTCGGGCAGTAAAACTAAAATGTTCGATTTATACTATAAATTCCCGTGATCATTGTCATGTTGAAACAAGCATCATTTGAATCACCAATTAATTCCTAGTAAAATATAAAGTGGTCCAGCAGCAATAAATTGAGCCTTTTCAAATTAAACAAATAGTTAGACCATTCAAAATAAATTGGGACTTGGTGGGCTAGTGATATGTCTCCAACATATCTATAATTTATGAAGTATTCATGCCATGTTTACAACAATTTTATATGGTTTTGGTATGATTTGATTAGAACTAACCCGGACCGACGCTGTTTTCAGCAGAACTACCGTGGTGTCGTTTTTGTGCAGAAATAGAAGTTCTCGGAATGGGCTGAAAATTTACGATGATTTTTTATGGACGAGAAGAGACCCCCCCGAAGCACCGGAGTTGGGTCAGGAAGTGGCCGAGGGAGCCACAAGCCTGGGGGGCGCACCCCCCGAGCTTGTGGGCCCCTCGAGCACCCCCCTGGCGTGAGACCAACGCAAAAAATTCATATAAATACCCCAAACATTGAAAAGAACCCTTGATGAGAAGTTCCGCCACCGCAAGCCTTCGTATCCATGAAACTCAATCGGGACCCAATTCCGGCACCCTGCAGGAGGGGGAAATCATCACCGGAGGCCATCTTCATCATCCCGGCGGCCACCATGATGAGGAGGGAGTAGTTCACCCTCGGGGCTGAGGGTATGTACTAGTAGCTATGTGTTTGATCTCTCTCTCTCTTTCGTGTTCTTGATTTGGCACGATCTTGATGTACCACAAGCTTTATTAATATATTTGGATCTTATGGTGTTCTTCCCTCTCTACCTTCTTGTGATGAATTGAATCTTTTCCTTTGAGGTTTTGTTATGTCGGATTGAATCTTTTGGATGTGAGAGCACTTGATGTATGCCTTGCGATAGGATATCCGTGGTGACAATGGGATGTTCTATTGATTCACTTGATGTATGTTTTGGTTATCAACTTGCGGATTCCTGTGGTGACATTGGCGTAATCTATGCATAGGGGTTGATACGCGTTTTCATATTCCTTTCTCCGTTAGAAATCTTGGGGTACTCTTTGAAGTTCTTTGTGTTGTATTGAATATTATGAATCTGAAGTTGTTTGATGCATATCGTATAATCAACTCACGGATACTTGTGGTGACATTGGAGTATGTAGGTGACATTAGAGTTGGTTGATGTGTATCATATGGTGTTATTTTAGTACGAACTCTAGGGTTGTTTGTGACACTTATAGGAATAGCTCAATGGATTGATAGGAAAAAATAACTTTGAGGTGGTTTCGTACCCTACAAACAATTTCATCTTATGTTCTCCACGATAGGAACTTTGGTTATTCTTTGTTGCTCGTTGAGGGATTGTTATATGATCCAATTATGTTATCATTGTTGAGAGATTTTGCATTAGTGAAAGTATGAACCCTAGGCTTTGTTTTCAAGCATTTCAATACTGTTTTTGCTCAATTTTGTTACTAGTTACCTTGTTGTTTTTATATTTCCAGATTACAAAAACCTATATCTACTATCCATATTACACTTGTATCACCATCTCTTCGCTGAACTAGTGCACCTATACAATTTACCATTGTATTGGGTGTGTTGGGGACACAAGAGACTCTTTGTTATTTGGTTGCAGGGTTGTTTGAGAGAGACCATCTTCATCCTACGCCTCCCACGGAATGATAAACCTTAGGCCATCCACTTGAGGGAAAATTGCCACTGTCCTACAAAACTGCGCTTGGAGGCCCAACACGAGTCTACAAGAATAAGTTGTGTAGTAGACATCAAGCTCTTTTCTGGTGCCGTTGCCGGGGAGGTGAGTGCTTGAAGGTATATCTTTAGATCTTGCAATTGAATATTTTAGTTTCTTGTTTTATCACTAGTTTGGTATATAAAAGAAAACTACAAAAAATGGAATTGAGGTTGCCTCATATTATTCATCTTTATAATCTCTTTCATGAAAATGATGGAAAGGAAAATTGTGCCAAAGTGTTAGAAGAAGAATTCAATAAAATCTGTGGCATTAAATCCTTTAATGATAAGCATGATAGCAATGTTGATAGTATGCTTGCTATGAATATCCATGATACTAATGATGATTGCACTAGCCATGATAAAATCTCTGAAAAAGGGTTTCTTATAAGCATGTTAATTATTGTGGTGAGGATAGATCTTATGAAAACATGCCAATAAGGGATGATAGATTTTGTAAGAAGCATAAATATGAAAGAACCCAATGATTGCTTAAGATGCTAGATGAGTATGCTAGAGAATTATGTTCCCTTCTTCCCATTACTTGTGAAATTTGCAATGAAAGTGGTCATTTTAATTTTCAATGCATACAATTTTATTATCAAGCCACGTATAAATATTGTGGTGATATGATCACCCTTGAGCATTATGATGAACTTAGTCTATTTTTGGGGTATGAAGAAGTGGAACATACAAGTAATTGGCTTGAGGGATTAATTCTCATGAAAGCTCTTGAATTTGATCTAAAGGAATTTTATATGTATTGTGTGGTAAATTGCAATGAGAATGTTTACCCTGCCAACTATATAAAGACGGGAAAACCAATGGAACATGAAAACAATACTAACGAAAGGGAAGAGATTTCCCAATTCTCTCCTATTGTTTATCATGATGAAATAGGTGACGAGGAGGAGCTTTCTATCCAACCGATCTCTTCAATAAGAAGCTCGAAAAAATTGATTGAACCCACACATGATATGGTGAAGAAAAAGAAAATAAGGAAAAGTAGAGGTAAAAAGGTATCTCTCACAAATAATGTTGCCCCTATTATTGTTGTGCCTCATGAGAATGAGTCAAAAATAATTGTAGAAGATGATACACTTGATGATGATATTGTTTTTTGGTCCTATGGCACAATGTCCGAAGGAACTATTGAGGATGATTTTGTTATGCCTATTACTTGTTGTGATGATTATGATTGGGAAGATAATGATACTTCTTATAATCTTGAGAATCTTTTTTGGCACCAACTGTAGGGTAACGCAGCAGAAAACAAAAATTTCCGACCTACGCACCAGCCCAGGACCACTATGGAGACTGCATATAAGGTTTGATCATTTTCGTTACCGACTCGTAGCGCAGCGGAAGTAGAGTCGATGACGATCGGCGGTGCAGATCCCCACAGCTAGGATTTACAACCTCCCAACCGCGAGGATGTATCCCCTCGTCTTCCCTTCAGACAGCCCTCCGGGAGGCGGTCGAACAGTCCCCCGGATGGTGTCGCGGACAGCCCTTCGGGAGGACCTTCGAAACTCGAACGGTCACTCGGACAGCCCTTCGGGAGGACTCACAGAACTCGGACCATCACTTGGACAACCCTTCGGGAGGCACTCTCGAACAGCCCCTCGGGCACTAAGATCGAAACTACGACCTCTCTACAGAGTTGCACACATACGGTGTCATCTATCCGGCAGGGCTTCGCCGTCCAGAACTAGTTCCCACCTGAACCCAGACAACCTTTCGGCTCTACGAAACTCTTTTCGTGGGAGGGAGAGAGAAGCCAGATCATTGCATGGCACTTGTATGTGAGAAGGGATGAAGGATTGAGCAGCCCCCTCTCCTCCTTATATAGGAAAACCAAGGGGTAGGATGGGCATTCAAGAAATACCAAAATACCCATGAAGGAAACTCTTTCCAAGGGCATAAGAGAGAAACCAAAGGACATGTGGAGCTCCAAGGAGGAGCTCCACATGTGGCCGGCCACCCCCTAGGGCCCCCCCCAAAGGGGGCTCTCATCCATCCACATCACCTTCTAGAAGCCTTTAGCAAAAGCCCTAAAAGGTGGTTTTCCAAAAAATTCCAAAAAGCACTTTCACTATTCACAACGACATTTTTCAGCGTCCGTTCGAACTGAAAATATTTATGTGGGCTTAGAACATTTCCAGTACCCACTAAAATAATTTTCAACGCGTTCTGGAACAATTCCAGTTTAGTGATTTCATCTGCGAAAAGCATCTGAAGCGGTTCCGGCAGCCCCGGAACATTTTCGGTTTTTCTTCCAGAAAATTCCCAGAAGTTTCCAGAATGATTCTGGAATCCTCCAAGAATTATCAGGCATGTGCCGAAACCATTTTGACTTAATGGTATCCCCTGAAACAACTTTTCAGTTTCACCGGAACTCATCCGGTGACCTCTCTCTGCGGAACTTTTCCGCTGTAAGAAACTTTTCGGTGTCCGAAACTTTTTCGGTGATTTTCTCTCAGACTCCCTGTCTAGTATTCAGCAGATAGATGACCCTTAAGCGTGTGACCCTATAGGTTCGGTGAAGTATAGACATGACCCGGAACCCCTTCCGATCAATGATCAACATCGGAGCCATGGACACCCATATTGACCCCTATACCCACACGAATGAATATTCGAGTGAACCTCCAGTTGCCGTGTGCTATTCCTATTGCTTCGCGATATGTTACAAATACCCGAGGTGAGACATGTTGGCATTCCCGTGGATAAAAAACTTGTCCACTATGCTAGTTACCTCGTTACCGGTATTGTTCTCTTTTCTCGTTACTGTGTTCCGACATCCCTGTGATCAAATCACCCTGTGTCTGGCCAGACGATGATGGATACCGTAACACCGAGAGGGCCCAGAGATATCTCTCCATCGTCGGAGGAGCAAATCTCAATCTTGAGCTATCAAGTTACTTGACATACTTTCCCATGAACCCGTAAGCCGCCGTAATAGCCATCCAGTTACGGATGACGTTTAACAAACCCCAAAGTTCATGAATCAAGCATGAAGAAACTCGATACTCTCATGGTCTGAGGAATTATGCAAACGTTAACCATCTCTGTGTTATTAACCATTAACTTGTGACGAAAGAATCTCATAGCATAACATCAATTTGGGTCGATTCAACACAAATGTTCTGCTAACAATTGTGCCCTCAAAATTGCCGGCATAGTCATGCCCATGATCAGGAAAATAGGATCATCATGCAATACTTGAGCCAGTCATAGAGGCTTGACTAGGAATACATTTTACCGTTTATTATCCCACACGTGCACATGAGTTTCCCTCCAAGCCTCGTTTTATTTGTAGACTCGAGAATCATTGCAGTTATAGCATGGAACATAAACCTAATTATGAACAGGGAGATAATCAATAACATTTATTATTGCCTCTAG
Source organism: Thinopyrum elongatum (assembly GCA_011799875.1). Classification (NCBI taxonomy): domain Eukaryota; kingdom Viridiplantae; phylum Streptophyta; class Magnoliopsida; order Poales; family Poaceae; genus Thinopyrum; species Thinopyrum elongatum. The sequence continues at coordinate 334,875,787 of CM022300.1, read as the reverse complement.
GGCATATCTCCTACACCAACTTGGAAAATTATGATGATAGTAATTGTTATACTATTGGTGCTATTCATACTATTAATGATAAGAGTGAGTATGCTAATGATATGCAAAACCACAAGCTTGGGGATGCTATGTTTGATTGGAATGACATGTTTGAGGATTTATTTGCTGCAAATAATGTTTATCCCAAGCTTGGGGATGCTATTCTTAATGAATATGATCTTTTTAGTTCCCCTACTTTGAATGATCAAATTTGTTATGATGTTTGCATGCCTCCTATTTATGATGATTGCAATATTTATGAAAGTGGGTTTGGAAGAGTGTCAACTTTAGATAATAATTATACCACTATTTTGGTGGGTGTTGAATCTTATTATAATGATAAAAGTGGATTTGGAGAGGTCATTACTTTATTTAGTAATGATTCCAGTATCTTGGAAGAGGTTTCAATTGACTATGATGAGAACAAATTTGCTACTTATGATGATTATTGTGATGATACTTATATTATAAAAAGTAGTGATGATAATTCTTATAAAACTTGTCATAATTATATTACCCTTTTTCTGAACATTACTCTTTTAATATGGAAACAATTTATAGTATTCAAGTTTCATACGATACTCCCATTATTACGAATGAGAAGAAAATTGCTTATCTGGAGAGTAGTAAAATTTCTATGCTTATGAATCATGAAAAGAATGCTTTATGTGATAGTTATATTGTTGAATTCCTTCATGATGCTACTAAAAATTATTATGAGAGAGGAACATATGCTTTTACATATCTCAATAATATCAAGTTTCCTCTCTTTATGTTGAAAGTTTTGAAGTATTGCTTGTTTTGCTTTCCTATGCTAGTTGATTATTGATCCCAAAAAATATTTGCGCACAAAATCCCTATGCATAGGAAGTGGGTTAGGCTTAAATGTGCTAGTCATATGCTTCATGATACTCCCGTTATGTTTCAATTGTTATCTTTTATGTGAGCATCATTGAAATCATCATGCCTAGCTAAAAAGGCATTAAAGAAAAGTGCTTGTTGGGAGACAACCCAACATTTACCCCTACTGTTTTTGTGTGTTCATATGATTAAGATACTTTATTAATCATGTTTTATAGCTTTTATTTCAATAAAGTACCAAGTAAAGACTTTGGGATGATTTGGATGATAGTTGACTTGATTTTGTGCAAAAACAGAAACTTTTGTGTCCAGTACAGGAATTTTCATAATTCACTGAAGTGTCGAAAAATTCTGAATTTTTTACACATTATTTATATACAAATTTCCTATGTTTTATTAATTTTTCATAATATTTGGAGTAACGTAAGTGTAACTAATATTCAGATCTTTACAGACTGTTCTGTTTTTGATAGATTCTGTTTGCAATGCATAGTTTGCTTGTTGTATGGTTTTCTATGGCTTATATTGCTTAATGTAAATTGTGGAAATTATAGAGTACATTAGGAATTATGTGAAAACAATTATGAATCTTGTCTTTGACAGTACCCAAGTGAATGATTTGTTTTACTATACTAACCCATCTCACGAAGTTCCGTTAAGTTTTGTGTGATTGAAGTTTTCAAGTTTTGGGTGAGATATCGATAGGAGAAGAATGAAGAGTGGAAAGAACCTAAGTTTGGGGATTCCCAAGGCACTCCAAGGTAATATTCAAGGAATACCCAAGCAACTAAGCTTGGGGATGCCCCGGAAGGCATCCCCTCTTTTGTCTCCAACATTATCGGTAACCTCACTTGGAGCTATATTTTTATTCGCCACATGATATGAGTTTTGCTTGGAGCATCATTTTATTTTATGAGGATTTTCTTGATTTTATTTATAGTAATGTTTTGCATATCTTATTTCAATATAAGTGTCAAGTATATCCTTTACCATGGTTATTTTGCAAGTCGACATGTTGCTGTTTGAAAACAGAAAGTTTTCTATTATTGTGTGAATTCTTCTAGAAAATCAGAACGTGATAAAATCTTGAAATTTTTCCAAAGTAATCCATAACAAATTTTCTACAGTGTGGTAATTTTTCTGAATTTTTGGAATTAAGTAAGTGTGAGTATAATTGCACTCTTTACAGACTGTCCTGTTTAGACAGATTGCTGTTATGTTTGCATTGTTTGCATATGTTTGCTTGTTTAATGATTCTATTTGAGGATAGGAGTATTAAATATGTAGAGGTATTTAGTATTAAATGTCAAATTATAATTTTAGTGTTTTGTTACAGTAGGGAATGATAAGGTTTTGCATTGATTTATACTAACTTATCTCACGATTTCTTGTTGAGCTTTGTGTGGATGAAATTTTTAAGATTCCGGGAAACCGTGATATGAGAAGAATTAAGGAGAAACAAAAGCTCAAGTTTGGGTATGCCCAAGGCATCACAAGTTAATTTTCAATAAGTCTCAAGCATCTAAGCTTGGGGATGCCCTGTAGGCATCCCACCGTTCTTCATCAAAAAATTATCGGTTAGTATCGGTTGAGCCTAAGTTTTTGCTTCTTCACATGATGTGTGCTATTCTTTGAATGTCATTTTATTTTGTTTGCTGTTTGAATAAAATAATTAAGATCTAATTTTTTTAATGAGAGAGAGCCTTCATATAGCTACTTAATTATTTGACTACTCATTGATCTTCACTTATATCATTTTGGAGTAGTTTGTCATTTACTCTCGTGCTTCACTTATATCGTATGAGTAAATGGTTGAATGAATTGAATATCATAAATATGAAATTATATATGTTTCATATGCTTATCTCGTGGGGAGTAATGATTTCACATATAAGAAGTATAGGTGGTAAAATTTATTGAAAGTTAGCAAACACAACATTGGTCACTTGAACAATTCATGAAAGAATATTGAAGGAAGAGAGATTTCACATATAAATATACTATCTCGGACATCTGCTATGATTGTGAGCCCCATTAATTATTTTCAAACTTGAGCAAATTAGTTGAAGTTGGACAAGGAAGACAACATAATGAGTTATGTTTGGGTATATTTGTATAGAAGTTATATTGTTATGGATCCTCCAACATGTGGTGCTTGCTTAGGATCTTTTGCTAGCCAAAAATTCGTACTAAGTAAAGATACTACTTGTGCATTCAAAAACCCTTAAACCCAGTTTCTTGCCATAAGTGTCCACCATATCTACCTACGCATTGAATAAGATCCTTCAAGTAAGTTGTCATCGGTGCAAAAAGCTATAAAAATTGCTCCTAAATATGTATGATCTTTTATTGTAAGGGAAAATAAGTGTTGTACGAACTTGTGATGGTAAAGAAATAAAAACGATGGACTGCATAATAAAGGTTGCTATCACAAAGGGCAATATAACATGATGTTCCTTTGCATTAAGGGTTTGCACATCCAAAACTAAAAAGCACATGACAACCTCTGCTTCCCTCTGCGAAGGGCCTATCTTTTACTTTTATGTATTTACGTTTATGCAAGAGTTAATAGTATTCCTTCTCATTTCAACCTCAATTATTCTCTAGTTGGCAAGTATCATGTGGTGGGGAAAGATCCAAGCATATATGGCCATTCAAATAGATTTAATCATGAATTATTATTGTTGACAATTATTTATATGATAAATAAGTTGGGAGGCGAAACATTAAGCCCCTATCTTTCTCTGTGTTCGATGGATGCTATTTGGTCTAAGAATATGCTTTGAGTGTTAGCAATCATGGAAGACTATATGATAGTTGAGTATGTGGAATTTGCTAAATCCAAGCTCTTACATAGACCCTTCCTAAAAATAAGATGAATTGCAATTGTTTGATGAATGAGAACATAGTTTGTTAGTTTTCAAGAAAGTTTATGGTCTATACTTTAACATGTGAATAGCTTGTTACTTGATCATGAGAAGTTTTATGAGATGAGCTACTGTTTATGATATATAATGATGCTAGAAAAAGTGTTTGGAACTATTTTTGATCAAATTTATGCACTATGCTAGCATTCACACTTCATAAATTATTTCTTTTATCATTTACCTACTCGAGGACGAGCAGGAATTAAGCTTGGGGATGCTGATACGTCTCCAACGTATCTATAATTTATGAAGTATTCATGCAATGTTTTCAACAATTTTATATGGTCTTCGTATGATTTGATTAGAACTAATCCGGACTGACGCTGTTTTCAGCAGAACTACCATGATGTCATTTTTTGTGGAGAAATAAAAGTTCTCGGAATGGGCTGAAAATTTACAATGATTTTTTATGGACCAAAAGAGACCCCCAAAGCACCGGAGCTGGGCCAGGAAGTGGCCGAGGGAGCCACAAGCCTGGGGGCGCGCCCCCTAGGGCACGCCCCCCGAGCTTGTGGCCCCCTCGAGTCCCCCCTGGCGTGAGACCAACGCCAAAAATTCCTATAAATACCCCAAACATCGAAAAGAAGTTCCGCCACCGTAAGCCTCTGTATCCATGAAAACTCAATCGGGACCCCGTTCCGACACCCTGCTGGAGGGGAAATCATCACCGGAGGCCATCTTCATCATCCCGGCGGCCACCATGATGAGGAGGGAGTAGTTCACCCTCGGGGCTGAGGGTATGTACTAGTAGCTATGTGTTTGATCTCTCTCTCTCTCTCGTGTTCTTGATTTGGCATGATCTTGATGTACCGCGAGCTTTGTTAATATATTTGGATCTTATAGTGTTCTCCCCTCTCTACCTTCTTGTGATGAATTGAATCTTTTGGATGTGGGAGCACTTGATGTATGTCTTGCGATGGGATATCCATGGTGACAATGGGATGTTCTATTGATTCACTTGATATATGTTTTGGTTATCAACTTGCGGATTCCCGTGGTGACATTGGGGTAATCTATGCATAGGGGTTGATACGTGTTTTCATATTCCTTTCTCCGATAGAATTCTTGGGGTACTCTTTTAAGTTCTTTGTGTTGGATTGAATATTATGAATCTGAAGTTGTTTGATGCATATCGTACAATCAACTCACGGATACTTGTGATGACATTGGAGTATCTAGGTGACATTAGAGTTGGTTGATGTGTATCATATGGTGTTATTTTAGTACAAACTCTAGGGTTGTTTGTGACACTTATAGGAATAGCTCAATGGATTGATCGGAAAGAATAACTTTGAGGTGGTCTCGTACCCGATAAGCAATTTCATCTTATGTTCTCTGCGATAGAAAATTTGGAGTGATTATTTGTTGCACGTTGAGGGATTGTTATATGATCCAATTATATTATCATTGTTGAGAGATTTTGCACTAGTGAAAGTATGAACCCTAGGCCTTGTTTTCAAGCATTGCAATACCGTTTTTGCTCACTTTTGTTACTAGTTACCTTGCTGTTTTTATATTTCCAGATTACAAAAACCTATATCTACTATCCATAGTACACTTGTATCACCATCTCTTCGCCGAACTAGTGCACCTATACAATTTACCATTGTATTGGGTGTGTTGGGGACACAAGAGACTCTTTGTTATTTGGTTGCAGGGTAGTTTGAGAGAGACCATCTTCATCCTACGCCTACTAAGGATTGATAAACCTTAGGTCATCCACTTGAGAGAAAATTTCTACTGTCCTACAAAATTCTGCACTTGGAGGCCCAACACGAGTCTACAAGAATAAGTTGTGTAGTAGACATCAACTAGTTCAACACATTCTCAAGTATTTATGTGAGAAATATCAAGTTCAACTAAATTCATTTAATGTAGAAAAGAAATACAAAACAGTGAAGGAAATACAAAATAGAAAATAAAAAGATAAAAGGGCTAATGCTACTGTGCACTTGTAGCCCACTGCTAAAGTGCGAGGCCCAGCCCACCACGGGCCTTCTCCTACATCTGTACAGAGAGGAGGCAGAGGCCTGTGCATGTTGGGCATCCGCGCCGCCATGGCCACTGTGGCCGCCGTGTCGACCATCCGACAAGCCCCAGAGGCGTATAAAATTGTTGGATCTAATCTTGTTATTTGTGTTAAGCGTGTAGAATTAGATCATGTTTTATTTCTCATGCATGCATGTAGTTCAGTCGTGACACTAAAAGCTGCGGCTATGTACCAACGTGGAGATGTGATCGCGTGTACATAGAAAGCTATTAGAGTTAATCAAAATACATGCATAGTTAGTTAGAGGAAAGTTGCGCATATTTGCATGGAAAAGCTAGCTGTTAGATAGGTTAGTTGAGGACCGAGTAATCAGCAAGGAGTTGGACGCCGGCTGAATCGCGTGGCCGCGTCAGACGTGGTTATTCATAGCCTAGATACCAGCCGGCCGGAGTGATTAGTGGATCGGGCTATTAGTGCCTTGGCAGTGTGAGTTGCATGCAGAAATATGTGCATGAACATGTGCATGCAGGTAGTGTGGTAGTGGCCTAGTGCGTGGCTGTGTTTGCCGTGTGAGATGGCTATATAAGCCCATGTAATTGCATTGTGTGTGTTGTGTGAGAAGAAATACAGAAAAGTGGCACAAGTTGTGTGCGGTGCCAAGCTCCTATGTGTGTCCTTCTACCTTGTGTATGTGAGAGTCTTCTTCTTCCTCGGGCAGTTCCAACATTTGGTATTCAGAGCCACGGTTTGATCTGTTCTGTGATGGCCAGCACCGAGGGAGATGATGCATCCAAGGCAGCAGAGCTGGCCAAGGGGAAGCCGGGGGAGCCGGCGACTCCATCGAAGGCGCGGCTCACCGACGGCAGCGGTAGCGGCGAGGTTCGTGTCGTCGAGCGCATCGTGCAGCAGACCTCGTCAATGGTGCAGCTCCCCCCGCTGACCCGCACGAACTACACCGAGTGGGCGCTCGTCATGCGAGTGGTTAGAGCTAACCTTGTTGTATAGGGGTTCATCATGTTTATTTCCTCATGTCAGTGGTTTATTCATGTAGTTGCATCGTTTACTTCTGGCTGCGGCAGTTTGTGCACGTAGAAATGTAGGTACATGTAAACATGCAAGCTAGATAGTGGTCTGTTAGTTGAGTGAGTCTGAGAACAAATGGATGCATGTGTGGGCGTCCGTGAGGTTACTAGCATGCACGTATTGCATGGATAAAATTAGTTAGAACGGCTTAGTTGTGGACCTGGTAATCAGCAGTGTTGTTTATCTCCAGCAGCGAGGAGATCGGCCGAAACCGAGTGGCCAGAGAGATGGTTATCAGCTGCCGTTTCTACCGGCTAGTGGAGCTAGTCGTGGTTCAGCCGATGTGTGTGGCTTGACCGTGGGGTTGCATGCAAAAGTGAGTGCGTGTGTGCATGGCTTAGTGGGTGCGTGTGTGTTGTGTTTAGTCCGGGTACTTAAGACATTGTAATCCACTTCATTTGGGCGTGGGAGAAGAAATACAGAAAAGGCACAAGTTGTGTGCGTGCCAAAAGATTGTGTGTATGTGCTCTTCTTCTACCTCTTGTGTATGAGTGCTATTCCTTCTTCCCTGGGTAAATCCAACATTTGGTATTCAGAGCCATGGTCGGAGAAGGTTTGTGCACTCCGCCACACTCGTCGGGTCGCCGGAGGGGCTACACCTCGCCCATATGGCGTGGGCGGAGTTCGACGCGGCGTGGCTTCCACGGGGTGGTGGTGCACGAGAGCCTCGTGTGTCGAGGTCCGAGTCTCGATCGTCGTCTAGCTGCACCACGAGCGATGGAGGAATGTATGCTGCCCGGTAAGTTGCGGCACCGGCGGCAAGGAGGTGATGGCCATGGAGCTGAGACCATTGCCATGTGGAGTTCCATGTCCGAGTCAACATGGAGGTGAGTCATCGGTGAGTTGCGGCACCGGTGGCGAAACTGAGGCAGCGAGTGTGTCACGCCGGCACACTCACGGTGAAGGCGTGAGAGGTGTCCCTCTCATCGAGGCCAGCGGCGGCGGCGGCAATCGGTGTGACAAGATGGCATTGGTGGCCGTCTACGTGTTGCACCGACGACATCGACAACCATGGGGCTTCAAGAGAGAAATAAGTGGTAACAAGATTAGGGAGGTGATTGTTGGATCTAATCTTGTTATTTGTGTTAAGCGTGTAGAATTAGATCATGTTTTATTTCTCATGCATGCATGTAGTTCAGTCGTGACACTAAAAGCTGCGGTTGTGTACCAACGTGGAGATGTGATCGCGTGTACATAGAAAGCTATTAGAGTTAATCAAAATACATGCATAGTTAGTTAGAGGAAAGTTGCACATATTTGCATGGAAAATCTAGCTGTTAGATAGGTTAGTTGAGGACCGAGTAATCAGCAAGGAGTTGGACGCCGGCTGAATCGCGTGGCCGCGTCAGACGTGGTTATTCGTAGCCTAGATACCAGCCGGCCGGAGTGATTAGTGGACCGGGCTGTTAGTAGCTTGACAGTGTGAGTTGCATGCAGAAATATGTGCGTGAACGTGTGCATGCAGGTAGTGTGGTAGTGGCCTAGTGCGTGGCTGTGTTTGCCGTGTGAGATGGCTATATAAGCCCATGTAATTGCATTGTGTGTGTTGTGTGAGAAGAAATACAGAAAAGTGGCACAAGTTGTGTGCGGTGCCAAGCTCCTGTGTGTGTCCTTCTACCTTGTGTGTGTGAGAGTCTTCTTCTTCCTCGGGCAGTTCCAACATATAAGGCCCCCCGACGACCTAGACAAATCCTAACCCTTTCGTTCCCTCCTCTCCTGCTCGCCTTTCTTGATTTGGTCCACGACCGAACCACTGCCGTCACGCACGTCATCGATCTCGTGCTCCGGAACCGTCCCGCACCGTGCCAACTTGTCCAAGAGCCCCGCCATCGACGTCTCCTTCGCCTACGCGCTTCAAATCGAGCAGGGACGCCTTGCATGCGTCGCCATCATCATCATCTTCGCCCACGGCCCTCGCATCTCGTCGCCGGCTGCCGCTGTTTTGGTCCACCCCGACCCTCTCCGACCTCGTCCACGGCTCCGTGGTGAGCCCCTCCTTCGGATCCCCCCTGTAGCCCCCTCGATCCGTCGCTGTTATAGTCATGCTCGCCGAGGCCGCCATGGCCGATGCTCACGCGCGTGTCCGTGAGTTAGGGGAGGAAGATCTCGTTATCCACTGATTGCCTTTACTTGTACATCAGTTACAGATACAAATAGGGCGAGCTCCTCCCAACGACTCCCGTAACGATGGACACGCAGGCCTCGTACGAGGAGTGGGGATCGTGATCCTACAAACTAGGGATCGTATAACAGAAGATTACAATAGAACGTTACAGTCCAGCGTTACAACACAACGGTACATAAAATGACGTGTCAACACCCTCCCGCAGTCGGAACTCCATCGGGCTGGACGTTCAGGCTGGACCTGAAGGAATTGAAGATCGCGGTGGGCAGTTGTAACACCCCATGTAATTAACCACACTGATCACCCTTAGTTGATGCCATGTCAGCAAGTTTAACAGTGCCTAATCATCATATGCATCATATTGCATTTCAAACTCCTATTTCAAACTTCAAATTAAATTAAAGTGAAAATAAAAGTTGTTCCAAATTAGAAACTAAAATGTTCATTAAATAGAAAATAATTCAGGGACAATCCTAAAATTGTAATCAACATTTACTAAATTAATTAAGTGACTCTAACAGCAACAAAGCAGAAGTATTTAATCCATTTATAATTAAATAAAATCAAAATGAAATGATATGAACTCAAAACCTTTTTATAACAATGCTATATATTTCACTGCAATTTATGAGCTAAGTCCCACATTTTACAAAAGTGTAATGGTGGCCAAACTATTTGCAAAACAGAAAAGGAACATAGAAAACGAAACAGAAAATAGAAAAAAAGGAAAGAATAGGGGCCTTGCTACTGTGCACTTTAGCCCAGTGCTACAGCACAGGCCCGGCCCACCCCGCACCTCCTTCCACCTCGCACTGCTCACCCCCCCCCGCTCGCTGTCAACACCCCGCGCGCGCGCGTGCCCGCAGCTAGGCCCCCCTCTCTCCCTGCTCGACAACGCGCCCGCGCCGTGGATAAGGGCAGAGCCCCGCGCACCCCTGGCGTCCCCCCTCGCCATTCTTCCCCATCGCCTCCCTCACGCCTCTCCGACCCGTCCTCGAGCACCGCCACCCTTGTCCACGTCATCTGCGTGGAGCGGATCGAGCCGGGAACCACTACAATGACGCCGGCGACCCCATCTTCTTCCCTGGACCCGACGCACTCCGGCGAAGAATCCGGCCGCCCCGAGCCGCCCCGAGCCGGTTGCCTAGTCCCTACGCTCCCGCTGTAAGCCACTGCTCTTTCCCCTCCTTGCTAGCCGTCGTTTGCAGCCCCTAGCGGCCGTTCCCGTCGTGCCCGATTCCGCCACCGCGCGAGCTCATCGCCGGCGTGGCCACGGTGACCAATGGGTCCCGTGTGTATCACCATTGCGCTCGTCACGCCGCATAGGCTTCACCTAGGCCATTAGTTTGACTCGAACGCGTCCGCATCGCCGTTTGCCATCATGTCCGAACTCCGCCGTCCGCCGACGAGCTCGTAGGCGTCGCTGCGGTGCTCCTCCGGCCGCGCCATCACCCGGGACCGACGCGGTGTCGTCTCCCCGATCCAACGCGCGCAACCGCGCCGCAAATGGCCCCCTGTATGCAAAACCCGACCACCTCCCGACGTGCGCCTCCGCGGATTTGGTCGCCGGAGCATTCTCTGGCGCCAGCGTCGACGTGGCCTGACCGCTTGGCCTCCCTGAGTCGCTGACATGTGGGTCCCAGGGGCCCCGTTGACCGGGCTGACCTGGTCAACCGTGCTGACTGTGCTAGCACGGCCACTGACACGTAGGCCCCACGATAGTAATTAATTAAATTGCTAATTAAGTTAATCTGTTAATTAGTATATATACTAATCCGTCACTGACATCTGGGGCCCACCCCTATAATTAGTCTGTTAGTTTAGTTTAACTCACTGTTAGACTAGCAGAGGTTGACATGTGGGTCCCACAGGTCAGGTTTGACTCTGGTCAGCTAGGTTTGACCTGCTGACGTCACATCTACGTCATGCTGACATCATCATCACTATTCTGGATAATTCAAATTTAAATAAATAATTAAATAAATTCAGAAAATGATTAAAACTTTAGAAAATCATAGAAAATAAATCGTAGCTCCGATCGAAAAACTTTATACATGAAAGTTGATCAGAACGACAAGATGAATCCGAATATGTGGCCCGTTCATCTGTTAGATGCCACTGACTATCTGAACGTGGAACTTTTAGACTGATTTTGATAAATGAATAGTGCTCAACTTTAATTAAATAAATCCAAATAAATTCCTAAATTAACTAAATCATTTACTTAGGCAGTAGAACACCTCTGCATATCATTTAGCCATGTCATGCATATTGTTTGCATTTTTGCCGTGAATTTATTGTTTCTTTCCTCCTCCTTCTCTCTCGATAGACGCCGAGACCGACGCCGCCACAGCAGAGTACGACTACACTCCGGACGAGCAGCCTTCTGACGACCAGCCCCTCTCAGCAGAGCTTCCAGGCAAGCCCCCCCCCTTGAACAATCCGATATCGCCCATTCCATTCTCTCATGCTTGCATTAGATTTTGCTACTGTAATTGATTGCTCCTATTCTAATGCATAGCCTGCTTTTGTAACCTGCTTATTGATACCTACCTGCTTAACCTAAACTGCTTAGTATAGGTTGGTTAGTGATCCATTAGTGATCCCCCACTTTGTCCTTGATGCCTCTGCTTCATCATCGACGACTCGATCAACGTGATCGACGACCAGAGACTGACACCTCACGTCACCCCCTTTGTTGTACGACTCTGCATAGTTACTACCGAGTGCCGAGGGTGATACCTCGTAATGCACTCCTGATGATAACTCTATAGTGTAGCTGTCCGGTCGTGGTCATCGAGGGTGATTCCTCCTTAACCACTCCCGATACGACTCTGTCGTGCAACCCCTCAAGTCTGAACCTCGAGGGTGATTCCTCCTACATTCACCTTGATGATTTCATCGAGTGGAATCCACTGAGGGTGATTCCTCGGGGTTTCCCCCTTGATGTTATGACCACACGGTTACTTTGACCTTTGTCGCAGGCGGGTCAACCCTGATGGGTACCCATGGGGAACTTATGCAGTCGGGTTTGCCCAGAAGGCACCCGAGAGAGATATTGTGGCGGAGCATCAGAAACTCTGATCGTCTCCGCGAGTTATTAAATACGCCTAACAGATTTGGGTAATTGATCTGAGTTGGCCAATGGCCTATACGCACTACCACCATGCGGGATAATGGTTTATGGGGCCCTCTACATCGTACATTTCTCCCGAAAGCTCATCAGACGTCACAGTTCACCGTGCGGGCTGATTGTTGGTGTTGGGCTGGATACTTCACTGACGAGTTCAGTGTCGCGCCTGCTCCCCGGCCAGTCTCGCAACGCGCAGGAGCGCCCGGGGCGATGGCCCAAGACCCCTGGATGCATAGGTTAGTCCGGCGTGTTGACCTCTCTGCTGAGCCTAGGTAGGGCGCTGCTTCGTGTCGATCTCCCGAGGCCGGGCATTACCCAGCAAGTGTGTCCGAACAGAGGTGATCAAGCATGTTGGGTGACAGTAGTGCACCCCTGCAGGGAAGTGATCTATTCGAATAGCCGTGTCCACGGTAACAGGACGCTCAGTTTGGTATCCCGATCTATTACTTGAATTGGATACTTGTTTAATCAATTGAAGCTTCGTGATCGCTTCCTCGCAGGGAGTCGAGGAAGGATCTCTATGCTTTGCCTCAACATGCTTGCTTAATAAAATGCTTTTCTGTACTCTTCTAATTGCTGCAATATGGTGGCTTCGTGAAGATGCTAGTCTTCGATAGGACTAGGCCTTCTCTCTATTCTGGCATTTCTGCAGCCCAGTCCACATATACAGCCTCTCTTTGATAATGTTGCATATGTAGTGTAGATCCTTGCTTGCTGAGTACTTTGGATGAGTACTCACGGTTGCTTTGCTACTTCTTTTTCCCCCATTCCCGTTTTGATGTTACCTCAGACGATGGAGCTCCGGAGTCAGATGTCCCCACAGGAGCTTACTACCAAGAGGGTCCAGACGGCACGTACTACTGGATCGAGCCAGCCGACCAGGAGTAGGATCGAAGGGTCCCAGGCAGGAGGCCTTCGCCTTTCGATCTAGAGTCGTTGTTTGTGCTAGCCTTCTTAAGGCAAACCTTGACTAACTATGTCTGTACCCAGATATTATTTGTATGACTGACTTGTGTATTCGGATCCTTGTGATCCCTGGTCTGTAATATTCATGGAACTCCGTTTATTTGTGTTAGAGTGGTGTTGTGATATCTTCCCGTGAGTCCCTGTGATTGATCGTGCATGTTTGCGTGTATGATTAGTGCACGATTGAGTCGAGGGCGTCATAAGTTGGTATCAGAGCCGACTGCCTGTAGGAAGCCCCCTTCCAATTCCTTGGCCGAAGTTGAGTCTAGACATCCAAAAACTAATTTACTAACTTGGCTGTGTGGCTTACGGGCCCACGTCGCCAACTGGGTGGTATTAGTATCTTTTATTCCTCGTCTATACTCTGGGACTCTGATCTCTCTTCTATTCGGGTTAAATGAATTTACTAACGCCGACACTTAGGATCTCATAAATCTCGTCTACCCGGAGAGCTGTATATCTATGCTTAACTCCTTACCATTGATCTGATTAGTTTGATAATCATTTTCCTTTCCATTGCTTTGTTTAACCTTTCTTTCCGAGTTGAATTATACTTCTCTTGTCATCTGACAATCCTGAATTTCCTCCGTTTCAGATGGATCGTTTGTTTCCCCCATGTCCCGCGACGCAGCTTGTGCTTCGCACTTGGGCTCGTGATGCCCCTGGTTTTCCAGCTGTCCTGGTCGCCTTCCTGACCAGACTAGGCTACCGCTGGTACCCCGAGTACATGGTCTACGAGGATTACTGTGAGTTCAACTAGGAGCAGTACCATGCTGATGTTCGTATCTATGATCAGCAAGATGACTTAGACACTGAGCTGCACCTTTTCCACGGTATCGGCGGGACGATTGAGATGGCAGTCCATGATGCTGCCTACTCTGCTGTCGCACGTCTTCGAGGAGAGTCCAGCGTTAGCTTGGATGCCTCTGAGTTCCGATACATTTCGTATGCCCCTGCTTGAGATGCTACTGGATACTACACAGCTATCTGTGCCCCGTACGAGTGTCGTCGATACGACCCGCACGTTCTGGTTCAGTGCACTCAGGCTCTGGATCGCACTGTTCAGGCTCTTGCCGTCGAGTTGTTTGCCACTCGAGCACGTCTCTACGATGCTATGACACAGTTGCTACCAACTGTTCATGCAGGGATACATCTGGAGTACATCATTTATCCGCGCAGGACTCAGATGTATGCTGGTATTGATTGGCCTACTGTTGGAGGTCACGCACCTCCACGTGGACCTCTTCTTCCAGCTCGAGACCGGATTCTGCATCAGAGTGCACATGGAGTGCAGGATTTTCCTGCGACGGCTATTCATTGTCCGCACTTGCAGTTACCCCGTTTCAGTGGTTTTCCCCGACGTTGATGTAGCCTTTGCTATGTCTCATTGTGTACTTCCTTACCGCGTGCCTGCGCGCCGCCTAGCATGTCTAGCTTTTAAATTTGCGCCGTTATGCTGTCTGCATGTACCCGACTCTATGTATGGATCTGTATGTCTCCATTGACTACTATTAAGTATCTATTACACTGCTTAACTATTGTCGTGTTACATCATGCTTGTCGCTAAACACTCGCAATGGCTTTTACTAAACTACCCCTGTTGATACTTAGCAGGATGGTTAGACCAGGTGGTCGTGGTCGTGGTCATGCCCCTGAACACCCACCACCGCCAGGTTATATGGCAGCTATGATGCAACAATTCGAGCTCAACCGTCAGTTCATGACTGGGATTATGGCTCAGTTTCCGCATCAGAACAACCAGAACCAGAACCCTGCTGCAATAACTCTGTAGGAATTTGTGCGTCTTAACCCCACTCAGTTCCGCAACTCTGATAAGCCACTAGATGCTGATGACTAGATTCGCGACATCACTCATGAAATGGAGTCTGCAAATGTCTCCCCTGCCAACTTTGTCACCTTCGCGTCCTTTTTCTTAAAGGGTCCCGCTGCTCAATGGTGGGACACACACAAGCGTACACTGCCTGCTGGAACAGTCATTACCTGGCCTGAGTTCCAGGCTACTTTTCGTGCCCGTTATATTCCTCAAGGAATTATGGACCGAATGAAAACCCAGTTCCGCAACCTCACCCAGGGCAACAAGACTGTCGAAGCCTACCAACGGGAATTCCTTGACCTGTCCCACTATGCTGAAGAAGACATCACCACGGATGCCCGTAGATAAGAGAAGTTTCGTAATGGACTCCACCCAGACATCGAGCTTGCACTTGCTGCTCAAGACTTCAACGACTTTGCTACTCTTGTGAACAAGGCTATTCTGGTTGAGACCGCTCAGATGAAGCATAAGGACTCGCAGAAGCGCTATCGTGATGTTGGCTCATCTTCGGGATCAGCACAGAAGCGTCGAGTCTGGATTCCCAACAACGTGTTCCGTCCAGCTGCCCCTGCGCCAAAGAACAACTATGCTGCACCATGTCTGCCTCCTCCACCACCGAGGCAGCCAAGAGCTCAAGCAATGCTCCTCTTCGTCCTGAAGATGGTCTGTGCTTCAAGTGTCGCAAACCAGGTCACCTTGCTAAGGACTGCCGCCAGACTCAGAATCAGTTGGCTTTCCCTCGTACTGGCCGTGGCAATGGTCGTGGCAACAATCAGGCCCGCAACTATAATACTAGGTCTGCTGCTCATAGTCGTGGACACGCTTACAATATTGATATTGAAGAAGTCCAAGATCAGCCTGCTACTGTGATGGGTACCCTTCTCATTAACTCAGTGCCTGCTTCTGTTTTATTTGATTCAGGAGCATCACATTCATTCATCTCTGGAAAATTTGCATTCATGCATGGCATTCATTATGAGAAGATGCTTACTCCGTTAGTCGTTAAAACTCCCGGAGGTCATTGTCATGCTGACATGATGGCACCTAACGTTACCGTCGAAATTAAAGGATTGGAATTCCTTGCCTCACCCATTGTCCTGAAATCTTCCACAATAGACCTTATCCTCGGAAAGGATTGATTGAAAGCTCACATTGCTTCGATCAATTGTGCCACAAAAGCTGTACAACTTCTTCACCCCCCCCCCCCCCCCGATGAGATAGTGAACTACACCGCCCGAATTACTCGGAATGCTGAAGCTCAGATATATGCTCTGAATGCTTTGAACGCCTCACCTCTGGAGGGAATCAAGAATGTTCCTATCGTTCGAGATTTTCCGGACGTCTTTCTGGAAGAACTTCCAGGAATACCCCCAGTTAGAGCTGTCGAGTTTGTCATTGACTTGAAGCCTGGCACTACCCCTATTGCGAAGCGTCCTTATAAGATGCCGCCGCATGAACTCCTTGAACTTAAGGAAGAAATCGACAAGTCACTTAAGAAAGGTTTCATCCGCCCCAGTTCCTCTGCTTGGGGAGCACCTTCACTCTTCGTTAAGAAGAAGGACGAAACTAACTGATTGGTTCAGGATTACCAGCCCATTAACCAAGCCACAATCCAGAATAAATACCCACTGCCCCGGATCAATGATCTTTATGATCAGCTTGCTGGATTCTCTGTGTTCTCGAAACTCGACTTGAGGTTGGGTTATCATCAGATCCGAGTTCGTAAGGAGGATATTCCAAAGACTGCCTTTGTTAATCGATATGGCTCTTATGAGTACACCGTTATGTCTTTCGGATTAACCAATGCTCCAGCAACCTTCTACCGGTTGATGAACTATATCATCATGGATTACCTCGACAAATTTGTCGTGGTTTATTTGGATGATATCCTTATATATTCCAAGAATGAAGAAGAACACACTGAACATCTTCGGCTTGTATTGGAGAAGCTTCGAGAACACCAGCTTTACGCCAAGTACTCTAAGTGTGAATTCTGGTTATCTGAAGTGACCTATCTTGGTCATGTGATTTCCAAGGATGGCATTGCCGTTAACCCAGAGTGAGTACAGGCTATTCTTGACTGGACTCCCCCGAAGAATGTTAAACAAGTCTGGAGTTTTCTCGGACTCGCTAGTTATTGCCGTCAGTTCGTTGAGAACTTTTCCAAGATTGCAAAGCCATTGACGAATCTGCTCCACAAAGGTGTTAAATTTGAGTGGACAGAAAAATGTCAAGAAAGCTTTCAGACGCTAAAAGATAAGTTGACATCTGCCCCAGTGCTAGCACCCCCGGATACTCGCAAGGACTTCGTGATATACTGTGATGCATCTCGTCAAGGATTAGGCTGTGTCCTAATGCAAGAGCGCAAAGTGATTGCTTATGGCTCTCGACAATTGCGTCCCCACGAAGAAAATTATCCAGTGCATGATCTCAAACTTTCTGCGGTTATTTATGCTCTGAAGCTATGGCGACATTACCTTCTTGGTAACCGTTGCGAGATATACACGGATCATCAGAGTTTGAAGGATCTATATACTCAACCAGATCTGAACCTTCGTCAACAAAGATGGCTCGAGACAATAGCCGATTATGATATGAATATCTCATACACCCCTGGCAAGGCTAATGTAATGGCCGATGCTTTGAGTCGCAAGACTTATTGCAACAACCTTATGGTTCAGGAAGCACAACCTGTTCTTTATGAAGAGCTTCGCAAATTGAACCTCCATATTGTTCCACAGGGTTATCTCAATACCCTGGTTGTTGAACCGGATCTTGAGCACAACATTAAGATTATGCAAAGGTATGACTCTGAAGTAGAAAGGATTAAGCGATACCTCGAAAAAGGAAAGCCGTCAGAATTCCATCTTGATAATGATGGGGTCCTATTCTTCTAACGCCGTCTCTTTGTACCCAAATTCAAGGATGAGAGAGAACACGTTATGAAAGAAGCTCACGACACTCCTTTGTCAATTCATCCTGGTAGCACAAAGATGTACCGTGACATTTGTCAGAGATACTGGTGGCCTAATATGAAGCGAGAAATTGCTCATTATGTTTCTGAGTGTGACGTTTGCTGCCGCATTAAAGCAGAACATCAAAGACCTGCTGGAACTCTGCAGCCCCTTGATATTCCTGAATGGAAATGGGACAAGGTCCAAATGGATTTCATTACTGGTTTTCCTAGATCACAGAAGGGTCATGATGCTATATTTGTTGTCATTGACCGATTCTCAAAGGTTGCTCACTTTCTGCCAGTCAAGGAGACAATCACTGCTAGTCAGTTAGCAGACTTGTATGTTTCCCAAATTGTGTCACTCCACGGTGTTCCGTTGGAGATCAGTTCAGATCATGGCAGCCTCTTTACCTCCAGATTCTGGGAAAGTTTCCAAGAAGCTATGGGAACTCATCTGTCCTTCAGCACCGCTTTTCACCCTTAGTCACAGGGTCAAGTCGAACGAGTTAATCAAGTGCTCGAAGATATGCTTCGGGCTTGCGTCATCTCCTTCGGTAAGAAATGGGAGGAATCTCTCTCGTATGCCGAATTCTCTTACAACAACAGCTACCAAGCTAGTTTGAAGATGGCACCATTTGAAGTTCTTTACGGACGTAAGTGTCGAACCCCCCTGAATTGGTCAGAAACTGGGGAACGCTCACTCATCGGACCGGACATTGTTCAACAAGCTGAAGAAAAAGTCCGCATTGTCCGGGAACATCTGAAAACTGTTCAGTCTCGTCAGAAGAGCAACTATGACCGAAAGCACAAGGAAATGGTCTATCAGCCTGGCGAGCAAGCTTACCTTTGCGTCACTCCATTGAAAGGCACTCATCGGTTCAGAATCAAAGGCAAGTTAGCTCCTCGCTACATTGGCCCGTTCTGTATTCTTGCCCGTCGAGGAGAAGTGGCATATCAGTTGCAATTGCCGCCAAATCTTTCTCAAGTGCATGATGTCTTTCATGTATCCCAACTTCGTTGCTGCTTCAAGAATCCTATCCGAGCTGTGGATGATGAAATGCTTGAATTGCGGGAAGATCTGTCTTATCCGGAATATCCCGTCCGCATTCTTGATCAAGCTGAACGTCGAACTCGTCAGAAGTCAATCAAATTCCTGAAAGTTCAGTGGTTGAATCATTCTGAAGATGAAGTCACTTGGGAACGCGAGGATCGTCTTCGCAAAGAATACCCTACTTTCTTTTAGTCTTCCTCTTAATTCTCGGGACGAGAATTCTTGTTAGATGAGGAGAATTGTAACACCCCATGTAATTAACCACAGTGATCACCCTTAGTTGATGCCATGTCAGCAAGTTTAACAGTGCCTAATCATCATTTGCATCATATTGCATTTCAAACTTCAAATTAAATTAAAGTGAAAATAAAAGTTGTTCCAAATTGGAAACTAAAATGTTCATTAAATAGCAAACAATTCAGGGACAATCCTAAAATTGTAATCAACATTTACTAAATTAATTAAGTGACTCTAACAGCAACAAAGCAGAAGTATTTAATCCATTTATAATTAAATAAAATCGAAATGAAATGATATGAACTCAAAACCTTTTTATAACAATGCTATATATTTCACTGCAATTTATGAGCTAAGTCCCACATTTTACAAAAGTGTAATGGTGGCCAAACTATTTGCAAAACATAAAAGGAAAATAGAAAACGAAACAGAAAATAGAAAAAAAAGGAAAGAATAGGGGCCTAGCTACTGTGCACTTTAGCCCAGTGCTACAGCACAGGCCCGGCCCACCCTGCACCTCCTTCCACCTCGCACTGCTCACCCCCCCCCCCGCTCACTGTCGAACACCCCCGCGCGCGCGCGCCCGCAGCCAGGCCCCCCTCTCTCCCTGCTCGACAACGCGCCCGCGCCCACGCCGTGGATAAGGGCAAAGCCCCGCGCACCCCTGGCGTACTCCCCTCGCCATTATTCCCCGCTCCCCCTCGTTCCCCACCGCGCCCTAGGTCGCCGTCACCATGGCCGTGGGTTAGCATGGCCACCGCCTCCCTCACGCCTCTCCGACCCGTCCTCGAGCACCGCCACCCTCGTCCACGTCGTCTACGTGGAGCGGATCAAGCCGGGAACCACTACAACGACGCCGGTGACCCCGTCTTCTTCCCTGGACCCGACGCACTCCGACGAAGAATCCGGCCGCCCCGAGCCCCCCCGAGCCCGTTGCCTAGTCCCTACGCTCCCGCGGTAAGCCACTGCTCTTTTCCCCTCCTTGCTAGCCATCATTTGCTGCCCCTAGCGGCCGTTCCCGTCGTGCCCGATTCCGCCATCGCGCGAGCTCATCGCCGGTGTGGCCACGGTGACCAATGGGTCCCGTGTGTATCACCATCGCGCTCGTCGCGCCGCATAGGCTTCACCTAGGCCATTAGTTTGACTCGAACGCGTCCGCATCGCCGTTTGCCATCACGTTCGAACTCCGCCGTCCGCCGACGAGCTCGTAGGTGTCGCTGCGGTGCTCCTCCGGCCGCGCCATCGCCCGGGACCGACGCGGCTTCGTCTCCCCGATCCAACGCACGCAACCGCGCCGCAAATGGCCCCCTGTATGCAAAACCCGACCACCTCCCGACGCACGCCGCCGCGGATTTGGTCGCCAGAGCGTTCTCCGGCGCCGGTGCCGACGTGGCCTGACCGGTGGGGCTCCCTGAGTCGCTGACATGTGGGTCCCAGGGGCCCCGTTGACTGGGCTGACCTGGTCAACCGTGCTGACTGTGCTAGCACAGCCACTTACATGTAGGCCCCACCATAGTAATTAATTAAATTGCTAATTAAGTTAATCTGTTAATTAGTTTATATACTAATCCGTCACTGACATCTGGGGCCCACCCCTATAATTAGTCTGTTAGTTTAGTTTAACTCACTGTTAGACTAGCAGAGGTTGACATGTGGGTCCCACAGGTCAGGTTTGACTCTGGTCAGCTGGGTTTGACCTGCTGATGTCACATCTACGTCATGCTGATGTCATCATCACTATTCTGGATAATTCAAATTTAAATAAATAATTAAATAAATTCAGAAAATGATTAAAACTTTAGACAATCATAGAAAATAAACCGTAGCTCCGATCGAAAAACTTTATACATGAAAGTTGATCAGAATGACGAGACGAATCCGAATACGTGGTTCGTTCATCTGTCAGATGCCACTGACTATCTGAACGTGGAACTTTTAGACTGATTTCGATAAATGAATAGTGCTCAACTTTAATTAAATAAATCCAAATAAATTCCTAAATTAACTAAATCATTTAGTTAGGCAGTAGAACACCTCTGCATATCATTTAGGCATGTCATGCATATTGTTTGCATTTTTGCCATGAATTTATTGTTTCTTTCCCCCTCCTTCTCTCTCGATAGACGCCGAGACCGCCGCCGCCGCAGCAGAGTATGACTACGCTCCGGACGAGCAGCCTTCTGACGACCAGCCCCTCTCAGCAGAGCTTCCAGGCAAGCCCCCCCCTTTAACAATCCGATATCGCCCATTCCATTCTCTCATGCTTGCATTAGATTTTGCTACTGTAATTGATTGCTCCTATTCTGATGCATAGCCTGCTTTTGTAACCTGCTTATTGATACCTACCTGCTTAACCTAAATTGCTTAGTATAGGTTGGTTAGTGATCCATCAGTGATCCCCCACTTTGTCCTTGATGCCTCTGCTTCATCATCGACGACTCGATCAACGTGATCGACGACCAGAGACCGACACCTCACGTCACCCCCTTTGTTGTACGACTCTGCATAGTTACTACCGAGTGCCGAGGGTGATACCTCGTAACGCACTCCTGATGATAACTCTATAGTGTAGCTATTCGGTCGTGGTCATCGAGGGTGATTCCTCCTTAACCACTCCTGATACGACTCTATCGTGCAACCCCTCAAGTCTGAACCTCGAGGGTGATTCCTCCTACGTTCACCTTGATGATTTCATCGAGTGGAATCCACTGAGGGTGATTCCTCGGGGTTTCCCCCTTGATGTTATGACCATACGGTTACTTTAACCTTTGTCGCAGGCGGGTCGACCCTGATGGGTACCCGCGGGGAACTTATGCAGTCGGGTTTGCCAGGAAGGCACCCGAGAGAGATATTGTGGCGGAGCATCAGAAACTCTGATCGTCTCCACGAGTTATTAAATACGCCTAACGGATTTGGGTAATTGATCTGAGTTGGCCAATGGCCTATACGCACTACCACCACGCGGGATAATGGTTTATGGGGCCCTCTATGTCGTACGTTTCTCACAAAAGCTCATCAGACATCAGAGTTCACCGTGCGGGCTGATTGTTGGGGTTGGGCTGGATACTTCACTGACGAGTTCAGTGTCACGCCTACTCCCCGGCTAGTCTCGCAACGCGCAGGAGCGCCTGGGGCGATGGCCCAAGACCCCTGGATGCATAGGTTAGTCCGGCGTGTTGACCTCTCTGCTGAGCCTAGGTAGGGCGCTGCTTCGTGTCGATCTCCCAAGGCCGGGCATTACCCAGCAAGTGTGTCCGGACAGAGGTGATCGAGCGTGTTGGGTAACTGTAGTGCACCCCTGCAGGGAAGTGATCTATTCGAATAGTCGTGTCCACGGTAACAGGATGCTCAGTTTGGTATCCCGATCTATTACTTGAACTGGATACTTGTTTAATCAATTGAAGCTTCGGGATCGCTTCCTCGCAGGGAGTCGAGAAAGAATCTCTAGGCTTTGCCTCAACATGCTTGCTTAATAAAATGCTTTTCTGTACTCTTCTAATTGCTACAAGATGGTGGCTTCGTGAAGATGCTAGTCTTCGATAGGACTAGGCCTTCTCTATATTCTGGCATTTCTGCAGCCCAGTCCACATATACAGCTTCTCTTTGATAATGTTGCATATGTAGTGTAGATCCTTGCTTGCTGATTACTTCGGATGAGTACTCACGGTTGCTTTGCTACTTCTTTTTCCCCCATTCCCCTTTTGATGTTACCTTAGACGATGGATCTCCGGAGCCAGATGTCCCTGCAGGAGCTTACTACCAGGAGGGTCCAGACGGCATGTACTACTGGATCGAGCCAGCCGACCAGGAGTAGGATCGGAGGGTCCCAGGCAGGAGGACTTCGCCTTTCGATCTAGAGTCATTGTTTGTGCTAGCCTTCTTAAGGCAAACCTTGACTAACTATGTCTGTACCCAGATATTATTTGTATGACTGACTTGTGTATTCAGATCCTCGTGATCCCTGGTCTGTAATATTCGTGGAACTCCGTTTATTTGTGTTAGAGTGGTGTTGTGATATCTTCCCGTGAGTCCCTGTGCTTGACCGTGCATGTTTGCGTGTATGATTAGTGCACGATTGAGTCGGGGGCGTCACAGGAGTCCCTTGGTGAACACATCGGCGTACTGGGAATCGGATGGTACATGAAGGACCCGCACATCGCCAAGGGCCACACGATCCCGAACGAAGTGGAGGTCGATTTCAATGTGTTTGGTACGTTGGTGCTGCACCGGATTGGAAGAGAGATACGTCGCGGAGATGTTGTCACAATAGACGAGAGTGGCTCGTGGGGGAGGACACCGGACCTTGATGAGCAGCTGATGGAGCCACGTTGTTTCAGCCACGCAATTTGCAACCGCACAGTATTCGGCTTCGGCACTGGATTGGGAAACGGTGGGTTGCCGTTTGGATGACCAAGAAATCAGGTTCGGGCCCAAGAATATGCAAAACCCGGAGGTAGACTTGCGCGTATCTGGGCAGCCGGCCCAATCCGTGTTAGAATAGGCAACGAGGTCATGGGAGGACGACGTGTAGATATGAAGGCCGAAGTGGGAGGTGCCCTGGAGGTATCGTAGGATGCGTTTGAGCAGCTGGAAGTGGGAGGTGCGAGGGGCATGCATGAAGAGGCAGGCCTGCTACACGGCATAGGTAATATCGGGTCTGGTTAAGGTGAGATATTGTAGGGCACCTGCAAGGCTTCGGTAGAGAGTGGGGTTGGGGAGGGGGTCACCGTCAAGGGCAGAGAGCTTAGAGCGTGTGTCCACCAGTGTAGAAATAGGGTTGCAATGCATCATGTTTGCGCGCTCCAAAATCCCAAACACATATTGTTTTTGAGAGAGGAACAGGCCCGAAGTGTTCCGTGTGACATTGACTCCGAGAAAGTGATGGATGTCACCGAGATCGGTCATAGCAAATTCAGTCTTGAGGGAGTGAATGATGGAATGCAAGGTGGCTGTAGAGTTGGCTGTAAGAATAATGTCATCGACGTATAAAAGGAGATATGCCACCGAGGAGCCATGATGCAAGATGAACAAGGAGGTGTCACATTTGGAAGACTTGAACCCCAAGGAGAGAATGTAAGATTTGAACCGCAAAAACCATGTGCGGGAGCCTATTTTAACCCATATAAGGATTTCTTGAGAAGACAGACATGGTTAGGATGGGAGGTGTCAAGAAAACCAGCCGGTTATGAATAGTACACGGTCTCCCCAAGATCACCGTGTAAGAAAGCGTTCTTGACATCCAGTTGATGGATGGGCCAAGAGTGGGCGGTGGCAATGCTGAGGACGATGTGGATGGTGGCCGGTTTAACAACCGGACTGAATGTCTCCGTGTAGTCGACGCCCTCTTGCTGGGTGAAACCGCGGAGAACCCAACGTGCTTTGTAGCGAGCCAGCGAGCCATCAGGATGAAGTTTGTGGCGAAAGATCCATTTGCCGGTGACCACATTAGTGCCTGTAGGACAAGGAACCAAACTCCAAGTGTCATTCT
Organism: Thinopyrum elongatum; assembly: GCA_011799875.1. NCBI lineage: Eukaryota > Viridiplantae > Streptophyta > Magnoliopsida > Poales > Poaceae > Thinopyrum > Thinopyrum elongatum. The sequence continues at coordinate 334,851,097 of CM022300.1, read as the reverse complement.
TAATCAAAGCATTAAATTCATCACACATAGCAGCATGCCAATTGGGATCTTTGAGAGCAGTTTTGTAGGTGGAAGGAAGAGGGGAGACGTCAGGTGCGGTGTGTAACATGAACAGGCGACGGGGTTGAGTGAAACCCCATTTGGCACGGGTCTGCATGCGATGAGAATTGAGCGGAGGAGGCACGGGGATAACAGGGCGACGTGGCGGGCTAGGGGAGGCTGGCGCGGACTGCAAGGGAGATACGGTGGGTCCTGGGGCAAGGGGTGGTGGTGAGTCAGGCACGGCAGGCGAGAGAATCACGGGAGGACCGAGGGAGGCGGGAGATCCGACGCTAGTGGAGGAAGGTGGGGAAGCCGGGGAGCGCTGATTGGGGGGCATGGGGCTAGTGGTAGGTGGGCCGCTGGACCTGGTCGGCTCTGTGGTGGGGTTGGGGGCGCGTGGGGTTTGATGGGTGGATGGGAGGGGGATCGGGTGGGGACGCCAGGGTCCGAGGTAGGTGGGCTATGGATCCCAGGGTGGATTGAGCTACGCAGCGAGAGAGGAGGGGGATCCGGTCTGGCTGGTGTGGCTGTGGTCGTGGGTGAGGGAGGGGTATAAGGAAAAGTGGTTTCGTTAAAAATGACGTGCCGAGAGACAATGACGCGGCGAGTTTGGAGATCCAAACAGCGGTAGCCCTTGTGCTCGAGTGGGTAGCCAAGAAAAACACACCGTGTGGAGTGTGGCGCTAGTTTGTGAGGGCTAGTCGCATAGAGATTAGGAAAACAGAGACAACCGAAAACCCGGAGGTGGTCATAGCTGGGGTGAGCGCCGGTTAGGAGGAAGTAAGGTGTGTACGGATGAGACTTGGTGGAGGGGCGGCGGGTCAAGAGGTGGGTGGCGGTGTGTAGTGCTTCTACCCAAAAGGGAGGAGGGAGTGAGGCATGAAGAAGAAGGGTACGCAAAACATTGTTAGTGGTACGAAGCATGCGTTCAGCCTTACCATTTTGAGGAGAAGTGTGAGGGCAAGAAAGACGGTAGACGATGCCATTGTTGGAGAAAAAGGTGCGTAGGGAGGTGTTTATGAATTCGCCACCGTTGTCACATTGCATGCACTTAATAAGAGTATGAAATTGGGTGAGAATATAGGAGAAGAAGCGTTGCAGAGTAGGGGACGTCTCGGATTTATGGCGGAGCGGGAATGTCCATGAATAACAAGAAAAATCATCAACAATGACAAGATAATATTGATAGCCCGAGAAACTTACAACTGGGGAGGTCCAAAGATCATAGTGGATAAGTTGAAAGGGGGCAGTGGTACAATTATTGGAATATGTAAAAGGTAACCGGGGCTGCTGCCCTAATTGACACGCCGTACAAATAGAGGCCTTATTACAAGTAGGAAGAAAATCTTTAGAAATATAATCTAGAGTAGCCTTGCTTGGATGACCAAGGCATTGATGCCACAAATCGCCAGTGGTGGTGAGAAGGGTGTTGCCGCCTATAGGGTTGGTGCCGTGGAATGGGTAGAGCGGGCCCGGGCTACTGGACGTCATGAGGAGAGTCTTGGTTGGAAGGGCCTTCACAGAAAAGCCAGATGGGTTAAACTCAACATTCACATGATTATCACGAGATAATTTGCGGACGGAGATGAGATTCTTAACAATATTGGGGCAAACGAGAACATCGTTGAGAGCGAGATTGGAGGGAGGAAGAGTGGTGGAGCCGATGCCAGTGATGGGTAAATGATCACCATTGCCTACGACGATGTGTGAGAAAAAATGCGGATGAACAGACCAAAACTTAGAGAGATTACCAGGATGTCCAGTGACATGGGTGGTGGCACTGGGGTCGAGGATCCACTCCGCGCCGTGGGAAGGCTGAACTTGTTGGCTGTAGGCCTGGTTGAAGAGGGCTGCATGATCCCACGATGGTGCGCCGAACGGGGATGACGAAGACGTTGGCGGGGGCCTGGTATGAGGTGGACGGGCCAGACAACATCAGAGGATATGCCTGGGAGTGCACGCCAGGTTGTGGGCCCAGAACACCGGCAGCGTTGGGCGGGATCCAGCCCGGACGTGGGGCGGGGAGAGCCATCCCGTACGGCACAAAGTAGCCGGTCTAGGCCGGCGGGGACGATGGCTGGGAGCCACTACCAGCTGAGTCAGAGCGCCCGCGCCCGCGGCCCGCACCAACGCGGTCATGACCACGGCCTCGCTCGCCACCAGAGTTGCCGCGGTTGCCGCCGGAGCCGCCAAGATGACGGCCAGAAGGAGGGGCCCGATCACCGCCGTCACCACGGTCGCCGCAATCCCCGCGGTCGTTGGTGGAGGTGGAGCCGTCGGTGATGGTGAGCGCGGCGGATCCGGCCTCGGCAGCCCGGAGGTTGATGTTGTACTCGGGGAGGTCCACCTGAGAGCGCGCGACGCCAAAGGGAGGGAGTGGCACCGTGTCTCCCAGGATGGTACGGATGGTGTCGAAGCGCGCATCGAGCCCGTGGAGGAACTGCATGGTGAGGCCGGGGTCGGAGACGGGGTTGCCAGTGTTGGCGAGGCCGTCGGCAAGGGACTTGAGGCGACGGGCGTAGTCGGAGACGGTGAGGTCGCCCTGCTTCAGGTTCCGGTACTGGCGCGTCAAGTGGAGGTACTGCGCCCCCTGGTTAGCCAGGAAGTAGTCCCGGATGCGCTGCCATGCTGTGTAGGCGTCGACGGCGCCACCCATGATCAGCTCGAGAATGGAGTCCGCCGAAGTGAAGAGGATCCACAGGACCAGCCGCTGGTCCACGGCAAGCCAGGCGGCGTCGGGGTGGGGAGGAGGACGGCGCTCGATGTGGTCCTAGACCCGATACTGCGTGAGGACGCAGGTGAAGAAGGTGCGCCATTTGATGTAGTTATTCTCAGCGGGGTCGAGCTTGAATTTGATGTGGTTTGAGATGTGATCATTGTGGAAATTCTGGAGAAGAGGATCGGGTGGCGGCACAGGAGAGGAGACCAGTGCCATGGTGAGAGCGGAAGTGGCAGTGGGGGCGGTGGAGGAGAGGGGAGGCGAGGTCCCAGGGGGAGAGGACTGCGGCGAGGAGGAGTGGGAGACGGGCGCCAGAGACTTGCCGAAGATGTCCTCGAAGGCCATGGCTTGGCGACTGATACCAAGTTAGAGGAGGAAGATCTCGTTATCCACTGATTGCCTTTACTCGTACATCAGTTACAGATACAAATAGGGCGAGCTCCTCCCAACGACTCCCATAACGATGGGCACGCGGGCCTCATACGAGGACTGGGGATCGTGATCCTACAAACTAGGGATCGTATAATAGAAGATTACAAGAACATTACAGTCCAGCGTTACAACACAACGGTACATAAAATGACGTGTCAACACCTTGCACCCTGGCGCTCACCGCGTTGTTGACCGCGTCCCGCGCGCCCTGCCGTCGCTGCTGATGCCGCTGTCGTCCCTGGCCGCGCCCGCCTGCGCTGTGCTGCTGCGCTGCTGCTACCTGCTACTGCTACGCTGCTGCTGCCTAGCGCCCGTGCCGCCGCCTCCTGCTGCCGGTGCTCGCGCCGCCTCTTGCCTCTACCTGCGCTCCTGTACCGCCGCCCTCACTCGTGCGCGGCTCCTCCCACGCCCGTCGCCGTGCTCGCCGTGTCCGTGCAGCCGCCCAAGCTCCTGCAACCGCGCCCCGGGCAGCATCCGGCCGCGCGAGCTGTTACCCGCGCCCAGGCACGCACCGACACCGCCTGTTGCCGCTGCTTGTGCCCGCCGGTGCCATGGTTGCGTGCGTATGGCCCAGCCCCTGGTGGCTGCTTGGGCCACTGCCCAATGGGCCCCGCCCTTATAGAAAAAAGGTAAGAAAAGAAAAGAAAAGGAATAAGAAAAATAAAATAAAATAAAATAAAAATAAATAAGTAAAAGATGTGACACTTACATGTGGGCCCCATGAACAGTGCAGTTGACCAGTCAACTGGGCCCTTGGGCCCTACATGTCGTTGACTGTGGCTGGCACTGCACTAGGTGACAAAAGTTATTCTGTTTTTATTTCAAATTTAAATATTTTCAGAATAATGTTTAAACTTCAAATATTTGTAGAAATTAAACCGTAACTCGGATTAAAATAATTTATATATGAAAGTTTCTCAGAAAAAATATAATGAATCTGATTATGCTCTCCACATGCATGCCACCCCCCCTCTAACATAGCAAACATTGACATTTTGCCCCTGGATTAAAATACCGAAAAACACCTGGAGCTGGGAAAACATTTTCGGATGTTTTCCCTCTTCTTTTAAAATGCCTAGGGATGCATTAGAGCATATCGTCATCACATATTGCCATGACATGCCTTGTGTTGCATTTGGTTGCTCGTTATTTATTTTGTTCCCCCTTTCCTCTATTCTTTCGGTAGACCCCGAGACTGCCGGTGACACCTAGTACGACTACGTCGACGATGACCCGTCCTTCTCCGCAGAGTTTCCAGGCAAGCAAAACCCCCTTGATCATTCCGATACCGCCTATTCTTTCCCTCTGCTGCTTGCACTATAGTAGTGTTACCGTTACTGCCTTACCGTAGATCCTATAATGCTGCATATCCTATCCTTGCTACTACTGTTCATACTTACCTGTTATCCTATATGCTTAGTATAGATACGCTAGTATTTCATCTGCCAAGCTATACTATCGGGCTGTGATCCCTTCGGGCAGTGATCACGAATATATATATACATACTATACATGATACATGATATGATTAAAGCCGGGTCGGCTCAGAGAGTACCCGCGAGTGATTCACGGACTAGGGACTGAAATGACATTTTTCCCGACGGTCCCCTGAGTGATTCTTTGTGGCGGAACAACAGGGCAGGTTGAGACCACATAGGAGAGAGAGGTGGGTCTGGTCCCTGGTCGGTGTCCATGGTTACTTCAAAATAACACGCTTAACGAGATTGGGTATTTGACCTGAGTTGGCCGCTGGCCTTTTCGCACTAACCGCCACGCGGGATGAGTTATGGGTACTCGGCGTCATACGATTTCTCCAGAAAGCTTTCCAGATGTCACAGTTCAGAGATGCAGGCTGAGTGTTGGGGTGGTCAGCGTAAGCACCTGCTTTGTATAAAGAGGTAGCCATGTCTGGTCCTCGGCTAGTCACGCAACATGCAGGAGTGCAAAGGGCGATGGGCCCAAGACCCCTGAGCACTTAGGATGTAGACCGGCGTGATGACCTCTCTGGAGAGCCTAGGTAGGACTATGACGTGTTGATCTTCCGAGGACGGGCAATACCCAGGAAAGTGTGTTCGGCCAGAGGTGATTGAGCGTATCGGGTAATGTGGTGCACCCGTGCAGGGAAGTAATCTATTCGAATAGCCGTGTCCATGGTAACAGGATGACTTGGAGTTGTATTCCGACCTCTTACAACTAAAACCGGATACTTGATAAAACACACCCAGATAAGTGACAGATACAACCCGGTGACCGCTCTCTCACAGGGAGACGAGGAGAGGATCTCCGGGTAGGATTATTGCTATACGTTGACACATGTTACTATACAAGCTACTCTCTTCTACTGCTTCAAGATGGTGGCTGCCAGAAGACGTAATCTTCGATAGGATGAGCTTCTCCCCCTTATTCTGGCATTCTGCAGTTTAGTCCACAGATACTACCCCTTTTATTGATACTGATTCATATGTAGTGTAGATCTGATGTAAGTCTTGCGGGTACTTTGGATGAATACTCACGGTTGCTTTGCTACCCCTTTTCCCTTTGACCCGGATGTTCGTAACAGATGATGGCGCCGCAGATGGGGTTCTTCCCAGCGGAGACTACTATGTTGATGTAGGGTAGAACCCTAGGGCCCGATCTTTCACGATAGGAGCGGATCCTACGAAGAACACGAGGGGAAACACGAGGGGAAACACGAGAGGAATCACTCAAACTAACAAGATTCGATTACACATGTGCTAGATCCTCGAAACACAAAGAGAAACACGATCCACGATCAACAAGGGATGATACAAGTAGCAAGTTCTTCTCCGTGAGGAGGTCTTGAAGGTCTTCCCGTTAGGGTTCTTGAATCCAAGATGGATCTTCTCCGTAGAGGCCGCGGTCTCTCTTGGTGGAGTATCTCCGGATGGATGAGCAAGGCTCTATCTCACAAATGAGCTATCACAATGCTAGCCCTAGAAAGAGGGAGGAGGAGGAGTATATATAGTCTAAGTGGACGAAGGGGTACATGGGCCTCGGCCCAACATGCTGTCAACACACAGGCATCGGACGTCCGACAGTCATCAGTCGTCCGTTGGCTCGCGAGGGTCCGGACGTCTGGTACTTGTCGGAAGTCCAATGTTTCGGCTCTGTTCAGGTTGTATCGGTCGTCCGGTCGGGGTCGGAGATGTCTGTCGTCCGGAGGCTTCCATACTTTCGATGTTTTGGCTCGGGTATGGTGGTGTTGGTCGTCCGGTGGTGCTCGGGCGTCCGGCTGTTGGGAGGCGTCGGACGTCCGGTCGGCGTCGGTCGTCCGGCCGCTAGAGCGTGCTCTGGCTGGGACTTGTTAGGCTGGCTGATGCTCCAGGCGTCGGACGTCCGACAAGCCTCGGTCGTCCGATGGCTGGAGATTTTCTGGCAGCTCCTTCTCTTGGTCCTTGTACTTGGTGTCCTCGTCGTCTTGTCCGTTGGGTGTAGCTGATCTGTGGCTTTCCTCCAAGTACCTGATCACACATAGGGTTTCCGCTTGAGGTAGTAGCCATGTCTCATATGTAGAGAGTGGTAGTTCGGAGAGGAGCGAGTTCACCTTATCTTCAATAGTCTTTGCTTGAGCTCTTGTCATTGGTCCAAGTGGTGTCGTGGGAGATGTAGGTAGGTCCATGGGGATGACCTTGGGATGCTCCGCATCATCTCCCCCCCTTGGGAAAGATGCGACCTCGGATCGAAAGCCTCATCACCATGGTAGGGAGAGAGATCTTTGACGTTGAAGACGTCGCTCATGTTGTACTTGTCGCGCGGGAGATCGATCTTGTAAGCATTATTGTTGTAGCGTTCTAGCACCTTGAAGGGTCCATCGGCTCGAGGTAGAAGCTTGGATTTGCGTTCGTTTGGGAAGCGGTCCTTGCGAAGGTGTAGCCACACAAGATCTCCAATGTTGAATATCATGGGTTGCTTGTTGATGTTGAGCTTGGTCACGAGTCGTTGTACTTGGCGCTCGATGGTGTGCCTTGTATCTTCATGCATCTTCTTGAGGTAGTTCACTCGGGCACTCGCGTCCATGTTGATGCGCTCTTGTAGTGGTAGAGGAAGAATGTTCAATGGGGACAACGGGTTGAAACCGTAGACGACCTCGAAGGGGGACTTGCCGGTAGTCGAATGTCTTGCGCGGTTGTAGGCGTACTCGGCGATAGGTAGGCACTCTTCCCACTCCTTGATGTTCCTCTTGATCAACACGTGTAGTAGAGTGGAGAGCGTTCGGTTCGTCACCTTCGTTTGGCCGTCGGTTTGAGGATGGTATGCCGAAGAGAACAAAAGCTTGATTCCGAGCTTGGCACATAGAGTCTTCCAAAAGTAGCTGAAGAACTTGACGTTGCGGTCCGAGACAATCGTCTTTGGCACTCCATGTAGGCGCAAGATTTCCCTACAAAAAAGATTTGCAACATGTGAACCATCGTCTATCTTGTTGCAAGGAATGAAATGAGCCATCTTGGAGAATCGGTCCACAACAACAAACACGGAATCCTTTCCATTTCTAGTTCGAGGCAAACCAAGCACAAAATCCATGCTAATATCTTCCCATGGGTGATATGGAATTGGAAGGGGCATATAAAGACCATGAGATTGAGCTTTGGAATTAGCTTTGTGACATGTCGAGCATCGGTTGGTGAAGCATGAGACATCGCGGAACTCTTGGGCCAAAAATAGTTCTTGGAGAGCGTAGCAAATGTCTTGTCGCGTCCAAAGTGTCCCATTAGTCCTCCTCCATGAGCTTCTTGCAAAAGTAACAAACGAAGAGAAGACTCGGGGATACACAATTTGTTAGCTCTCATAAGATAATCATCTTTGATGTAATAGCGTTCCCAAGATGTATGCGTCAAACATTTGGCATAAGGAATAGCAAAAGTAGGATCATGCACATACAAGTCTTTTATGTACTCAAAACCAATGACATTCAATTCAAGTTTAGTAACAAGCATGCATTTGCGGGAAAGCGCATCCGCCACAACATTTTCTTTGCCTTTGATCTACTTGATGACATAGGGAAAAGACTCAATGAACTCACTCCACTTAGCATGACGCTTGTTCAACCTAGTTTGACCCTTAAGGTACTTAAGCGTTTCATGGTCCGTATGGATGACAAATTCATGAGGACGAAGATAATGTTCCCACTCACGCAAAACTCACACTAAAGCATATAGCTCTTTGTCATAGATGGGATAATTGAGTTGCGCTCCGGAAAGTTTCTCGCTAAAGTAAGCAATTGGGCGCTTCTCTTGCATTAACACACCTCCTATGCCATTACCGCTAGCATCGCAATGAACTTCAAAAGTTTTGTCAAAGTTGGGTAATGCAAGCACGGGAGCATGAGTAAGCAAATTCTTAAGTTCGTCAAATGCGGTATCTTGACATGGTCCCCAAACAAAGTGTGCATTCTTCTTACTTAAAGCATGTAAAGGGGATGCAATGGTGCTAAAATCCTTAACAAATCTACGGTAGAAACCGGCTAAACCAAGGAAACTACGCACTTGTTGCAAGTTGGTTGGTTGTGGCCAAGTTTTAATAGCATTGATCTTAGATTCATCTACATGCACACCCTTAGAAGAGACTACAAAACCCAAGAAAACAAGTTTATCAACACCAAAAAGGCATTTGTCCATATTAGCATAAAGGCGCTCTTTTCAAAGAGTTTGTAGAACGGTTCTAAGATGTGTGACATGAGCTTTGAGAGATTTGCTAAAAACAAGGATATCGTCAAAGTAGACCACAACAAATACGCCAATGTAGGGACAAAGAACAAAATGCATAACTCGCATGAAAGTACCGGGTGCTTCGGGTAAGCCCATTGGCATAACAAGCCATTCATATAAGCCAAATTTGGTCTTAAATGCAGTTTTCCATTCGTCACCTTCTTGTATGCGGATTTGGTAATAGCCACTTTTAAGATCAATTTTAGAGAAGATAGTGGCTCCGCTAAGCTCATCTAGCATGTCGTCTAAGCGTGGAATGGGGTAGCGATATCTAACCGTGATAGCATTGACAGGACGACAATCGGAACACATGCGATATGTACCATCTTTCTTGGGAACAAGGATTACCGGTACGGCACATGGACTCAAGCTTTCACGCACGTGGCCATTGTCGATGAGTTGTTGTACTTGCCGTTGGATCTCCTTGGTTTCCTCGGGGTTGACGCAGTAGGGAGCCTTATTAGGAAGAGGTGCTCCAGGGATGAGGTCGATTCGGTGTTCGATGCCTCGAAGAGGAGGTAGACCCGGAGGTAGCTCGTCGGGGAATACATCTTGGAATTCCTGCAAAAGAGAAGATAACACTAGAGGTAGATTGTGAGAGGTGTTTGTTTTTGGTGCCTTGTCCTTGCACAATAGGACATAGTGCGTAACACTTGATGGGTTCTCACACACTTCTCGCATCTCACTTTTGGTGGCAAATAGCACTAAGTTTTTCTTGTCGCTCATCGTGGAGGCACTCGATTTGGGCTTGTGGCGCTCACTCTCTTTGTGGTGGCTCGCTCTCTCACTATTCTCTCCACGATGGGTGTTTGCTTGCTTGTCGGTGATCACTTGACTTGGTGACATAGGCCGTAGCACGTACTCCTTCCCTTTCATCTTGAAGCTATAGTGATTGGTACGCCCGTTATGGATGACGCCTCGGTCAAATTGCCATGGTCGTCCAAGAAGGAGGTGGCAAACAGACATAGGAACGACATCACATTCCAACGTGTCTTCATATGCTCCTATCTTGAAGGAAACTTGCACCATATGTTCCACTTGAATAGTGCCGGAGTCACTTAGCCATTGGACCTTGTAGGGGTGGGGATGCTTCATCTTGACCAATTGGAGCTTGGAGCATAGTTCTTCACTTGCCAAGTTATGGCAACTTTCTCCATCGATGATGACCTTCACGGACCTTCCATTGATGCCCGCCTTGGTGTGGAAGATATGGCATCTTTGGTCTTCATCTTGTTGATGTTGAAGTGTCAAGACTTTGGAGACAACGAGAGCGGGGCTCGAATCTTCATCACAAAAGACTTGATCATCTTCATCCTCATTCACGCGCCGGTGCATGGCCACTTGCTCAAGGGCCTCCATTTCCTCTTCACTCATGGAGTCATAGGTGCCGTCGTCATTGAGGATCATGGTGCGCTTGTTGGTACACTCGAAGGACTTGTGGCCTCGGCCGCCGCAAGTGAAGCACTTGATGGAACTTGTCTTGATGGTCTCATCCGGTGGAGTCGTAGATGATGAAGCTCTCGGCTTGAAGTTGCTTGTAGTAGGAGGACGACTTGAGGATGTCAAAGTTTTCTTGTAACTTGACTTGTCGCCATTGGGTGTAGAAGTTATTAGAGTCGTTGAAGCTTGGTTGTTGGATGAGCCGTAGGTCTTGGAAGAGAACTTGGTATACTTGAAGTCATCTTGCACTTGATGTTCCGCCTTGGTAGCTTGGTGCACTAGCTCGATGAGGTTCGAGCACGGTTGGAAATCCGCAATCTTCTTGATAGGATGGTTGAGTCCATTCAAGAAACGTGCCATAGTTTGCTCATCATCTTCCGTGACATTGGCACGTATCATGGCAATTTCCATTTCCTTGTAGTACTCTTCAACGCTCTTGGTTCCTTGCTTGAGTAGTTGGAGTTTCTTGAAGAGGTCGCGGTTGTAATAGGTTGGCACAAAACGCGCTCACATGACATCCTTCATTTGAGCCCATGTTGTTATGGGTGGTTCACCTCTTGCTTCACGGCACTCAATGACTTGTTCCCACCAAATGAGGATGTAGTCTTGGAACTCAAGGGATGCCATGGCGATCTTCTTTTCTTCCTCCTAGTTGTGCAAACGAAAGATCTTGTCGACCTTCAATGCCCATGAAAGGTACTCTTCGGGATCATTGCTTCCGTTGAACTTGGGCATGGTGAACTTGAGCTTGCCATAGCGTTGCTCTTCATTGTGTTGTGGTCGAGGGTGATGACGCCCTTGATGTGGAGGATTGTCAACCTCATGTTGCTCTTGGCGTGGAGGATTCCCAATGTCATGTTGCTCTTGGCGAACTTGTGGTTCTTGTCGAGCTTGTTGTTCTTGTCTAGCTTGAGTAGGAGCTTGAGGAACTTGATGATGCATTTGTGCTTGATATCGTCTTTCTTGACCTTCGTCGCGAAGTGCCTCTTCTTCTTGACGTGTATGGCGGTTCTGGTTGGCCACGGCACGATTCGTATGCCGGAGGGCACGTAGCGCCTCAAGTGCTTGAGCTTCACGCCGTTCTTGTTGTTGACGTAGTGCGGTGGCATCTTTCTCATCTTGATGTTGGCATTGGTGTTCTTGCATTAGCTCTTGTTGGCGTCGTTGTTCTTGTGCTTCCTCTAGTTGGCGTTGACGTTGCCTTTCTTGTGCTTTCACGAATGTAGCTTGATTTTGACGACGTCGGTATTCTTGCTCTTCAAGTTGCTCTTGTGGACCATTGCCGTGTAGAGGATTGCGGTTTGCTTGTTGATCTTGGCGCTCGGCTTGGCGAAGAGTGTTCGATGTCGGTGTACTTGAGCCGGAGATTGTGTCGTCGGAGTGTCGACTCGAGCGGCTCCGTCTTGAATAGGATGAAGTGGTAGAAGAGCGGTTGACCAGCAATGCACGAATCTCGTCCATTCTTGCATCATTCTCTTGTTTGTGTTCGTCGAGCTTGTTGTCGAAGTAGTCTCTTGTACGTTGCTTGGAGAGGCGCAAGTCGGTGGCGAGATTGTTGATGCGGTCACTCAATGCTTGTTGTTCTTGATGCAAAGCTCGTTGTGCACCGAAGAGGTGGTTCTTGGTGACGTAGGTGTTCGGGTCGTCGTCTTGCTCAATGAAGAGTGGATTGGTAGAAGAACTTGGCCTATCCATCATTCCAAGCAAATGTGAGGGTGGAAGAAAGGGAGAACAATACCAAATGTACCTTGACCAATGTTGAGGGTTGATCAAAGATCACTCAATGATGTAACAAGGAAATAGCACAATTGGTACCGTATCTCGTCGATCTCTCACACCTACACAAAGAAAGGTTATGGTGGAGCTCGGTTAGGATTGCGGGACAAAATTTATGCAATTGTTAGTGCGACTCAATAATGTTGAAAAAGATTCACAAATTTGCAAATGCAACAAGTAGACCAATAGCAAGATATGGTACACGGGAACACACACGCAAATAGATAAATGGGGTTGTGCAAACAAAAAATGAGCGGAAAATGTGGAATCCACGGAAAATGCTCGTGTTGCACAACACAAGAGAGGCGCTAGCACGATTGCATAATAGGCGGATACGAGACTTGTGCACAATCTACTAAGCAAAAATGCAACGACTTCTATCCCAAGTATGCTATATGTATGGTGTTCCGATGATATGATCCAAGATGATCGAGTATGACAATCTTAATGTAGTATGATGCTATGGTTCTTGCTTAAAAGCTCTTTGCTTATCTTTTCCTTTTGCTTAAAAGCTTGTTTGGCTCTTCCTCTTTTGAGCTCTTTTTCATGCAAAACTTCACGAACCAAGATAGCAAGTGTGTATATGCTATGACAACTTTGTGGCACAAGAGATGATACCAATAGATGGACACCAAGATGATGGTATATATGCAATGACCACTAATGTGCACAAGTAACATTGCCAGCAATACTCAAAGGCTAGTCTCGATGGGTAAGTGACGCAAAGTTAGGCTAGCGGTTTATCAGTGCAATGGCAAGAATGTACAATGATGTCGTCAAAGTTACTGTCCTTGCTTACGGTTGAGGGTGTCAAAATTGTTGAGCGGATTGTTGTCGATGATGAGTCGATAGCGAAGATGAGCGACAGTGGTGTTGATGTCGAACCATCCCTAAGTTGCCGAAATGAGTTAGGAAACAAGAAACCGCAACTCAAATTTTCAAAGAACAAACGTGTCAAAACTTCAGAGTTGGGAAACGGGTAAGCTATGGTGGTTGTGGAAAGTGGTGGTGGTTTGAGAAATGGGGTTAACGAAGTGTTGGTGCGGAAAGTGGGATGGGGTTGCGTATGCGGAAGTGGGAAAGGGCCAGTGGCAAACTGAAAATTCTCAGTTTCGTCAGGTTTTATCGGACGTCCGGTGGTGGTCGGACGACCGGTGGTTGTCGGACGACCGGTGGTTGTCGGACGTCCGGTGGTTGTCGGACGTCCGGAGATTGTCGGACGTCCGGTGCCTGGGCGATTTCGGGCACGGGATGAACTTCTAGGGTTCTTGGTTGGGAGGAAAAATTGGGTGATATTGAGGATGGAAAATGGGTAAAATGAAGGGGGAAAGCTAGATCCACTAGAGGCAAAGCAAATCCACGGATCAAATCCAACAAAACTTCATCACACCAACAAAGCACAAAAAATTTTGGGGCTATTTTTGGTGGGGAATTTTCGAATTTGGGGAAGAACACAACAAAACAAGGCTAGAAAACAAGGGTAGGGGCTCCAAAATCATGATCAACCTTGGCTCTTGATACCAAGATGATGTAGGATAGAACCCTAGGGCCCAATCTTTCATGATAGGAGCGGATCCTACGAAGAACACGAGGGGAAACATGAGGGGAAACGCGAGAGGAATCACTCAAACCAACAAGATTCGATTACACATGTGCTAGATCCTCGAAACACAAAGAGAAACACGATCCATGATCAACAAGGGACGATACAAGTAGCAAGTTCTTCTCCGTGAGGAGGTCTTGAAGGTCTTCCCGTTAGGGGTCTTGAATCCAAGATGGATCTTCTCCGTAGAGGCCGCGGTCTCTCTCGGTGGAGTAGATTTGGATGGATGAGCAAGGCTCTATCTCACAAATGAGCTATCACAATGCTAACCCTAGAAAGAGGGAGGAGGAGGAGTATATATAGTCTAAGTGGACGAAGGGGTACATGGGCCTCGGCCCAACATGCTGTCAACACACAGGCGTCGGACGTCCGACAGTCATCGGTCGTCCGTTGGCTCGCGAGGGTCCGAACGTCTAGTACTTGTCGGAAGTCTGACGTTTCGGCTCTGGTCAGGTTGTATCGGTCGTCCGGTCGGGGTCGGACGTCCGAAGGCTTCTATACTTCCGATGTTTTGGCTCGGGTATGGTGGTGTCGGTTGTCCGGTGGTGCTCGGCTGTCCGGCCGCTGGGAGGCATCGGACGTCCGGTCGGCGTCGGTCGTCTGGCCGCTAGAGCGTACTCTGGCTGGGACTTGTTTGGCTGGCTGATTCTCCAGGCGTCGGACGTCCGACAAGCCTCGATCGTCCGATGGCTGGAGATTTTATGGCAGCTCCTTCTCTTGGTACTTGTACTTGGTGTCCTTGCCGTCTTGTCCATTGGGTGTAGCTGATCTGTGGCTTTCCTCCAAGTACCTAATCACACATAGGGTTTCCGCTTGAGGTAGTAGCCATGTCTCATATGTAGAGAGTGGTAGTTCGGAGAGGAGCGAGTTCACCTTATCTTCGATAGTCTTTGCTCGAGCTCTTGTCATTGTTCCAAGTGGTGTCGTGGGAGATGTAGGTAGGTCCATGGGGATGACCTTGGGATGCTCTGCATCATATGTGGAGACCGACGACCAGGAGTAGTCCGAAGGTCCCAGGCAGGAGGCCTCGCATTTCGATCCAGTGGCGTTGTTTTGCTCAGCCTTCTTAAGGCAAACTTGTCTAACTATGTCTGTACTCAGATAATATTTGCTTGATGACCTATGTATTCGGGTCCTCGTGGCCCCTGGCTTGTAATATAAAGACTTATGTTTACCCTTTGTGTCGTAGAGTTGTGTTGTGATATCTTCCTATGAGTCTCTGATCTTGATCGTGCATGTTTGCGTGTATGATTAGTGCACGATTGAATCGGGGGTGTCACAAGCATGCTACAAACACCAGAAACTACTTGCAACTCCTGGACAGAGATCAAGGCGATTAATAAGTTGGGAGAGTCAATTAAGGATCCTAATGTCTGGTAGTAGCTAGTCTTGGATCACATACATGGAACTCAGTTCTTAAAGATGATTCCAATGAAACAACCCACCATGTACTCCTACATGGCCTCTCATCGATACCTTTACCAAAACAGGTTCAACACTCTCTTCAACAACATAACCATTTCACTCCAATCCATCGCCCAAATGAACCAGTCCTGACACAACTCTAAGCATAGCAAGGTAGGATCACAACATGGCTCAATCAACTCCTACACATGCTGGTGGGTTTCATCTATTTACTGTGGCAAAGATATGTTATGTAGAGGAAAGGGGTTCAACTACCCCAACAAGTAGCAATTGAAACATTGTCTTAATGTAGTAAAAGAGAGCAGGAGGGAGAGGATGGGATTGTATCGGAATGTTCAATGGGGGTTGCTTGCCTGGCAGGGTGGTAGCAGCGTACTGCTCTTTAGCTGGATACTTGCGAATATCCTCGGGAGCAGAACATACCGTGGAGAACATACCAAAGGCACAATCAAGACACATCAATATGCGTCCGACATTGCGTGACTCGACGGAGAGGATGAGGGTGATACGGCGGAGCTCGGAGACACGTCAAAGAGGCGAGGGGAAGGCGGTGGCTGCAAGGTTCGTGACGGTGAGCGAGCGGGCACTTCGGCCATGGCGTCGGAAGGGCGAGGGAGAGAGTAGGGGGCGAATGAGAGGGTCGGAGTGATCCAGACGGCAGCGGCGAGTTAATCTGCAGCATCACACTGTCTAGGGGAGGCAGGTAGGCTGGTGGCATGGCGTGCTGAGGGCGCGCGTGCGTCAGGCACGCGCCTTGTCCGACTGGCGGGTGGAGGACGACGAATGGCACAAGCCAGTGGAGCTTGGCCGGCTCGACTGGGCCGCTAGGTAAGTGGCCCGGTAAGTTTCCTCTCTCTCTCTCACTGGTACAGTGAGGTGCTATACAAACGGTTTTTAACCCCTTTTCGTGACGACATTTGGAACCGTCGCCAAGTGAGTGTGGGCGATAAGGGGGTCCTTCCCACACGACCCAAAAACCGTCGGGGATAGGCCCTCCGGCCTCACAGGCTCGGCAAAATGAGGTCGTGTGCGACCGGCGAGCGATCAAATACGATTATACGTATAGTTGTATTAAAAAATACAATTGTAAAGGCAAAATTGTTTTCAGTCGTAAGTACATTCCACATAGTCAGTCCCAGCTAAACGTTTCCATTCGTATGTACATTCCATACAGTCAATCCAAGGAATACGTTTCCGTTAGTATGTACATCCCACACAGTCAATCCAAGAAGTACGTTTCCGTTCGTATATACATCCCACACAGTCACTCCAAGGAAAACGTTTCCGTTCACATGTACATCACACACAATTTTCCCTATTAAATCGTTTGTGATAGCGTTGCCATTGCAGACGATATTAACAATTTTACCATTTGCGTTATTGAATACATCACACACGGTGCGTAGAAGAAACTGTGTGGAATAGGCTGTCCATCACACACACTTTTTATGTGGTAAACATTTGCGCAAGGTGGCCTAACGCAAACAATTTTCAAGAGGAAGTCGCGTGTGATTGTTCATTGATCCAACATGGTTTATTCCTAGAAACTGTGTGCGTTGCCTGAGGTCATCGCCCACGGTGTTTTCTCAATAACCGTTTGCAATAGAAAAACCCAATAAGCAGGCTAATCAGCCATTAGCAAGCTAATTGTCCTATTATTAATAATCCATTTATTACTCCAATTAACATTTCATATTAAGCACACAATATATTTCATTTTCGTATTAAGGAAGGAGGATTTCATAATTGAAATACATCAGAGTACAACATCATATAGCTTCAGCACTCAGCTACCCCATTACACAACTACACCAACACCAAGTTTCACATGCAACATCTATAACCTTTCGAAATTAGCATCATAGACGGTACATAGACAGATGAATCTCATCTGGAAAACTTCTGAAGCGGAAGGCGAATATTGAGCCTTCATTGATGTTGAAGGTCATTGCAACTTTAGGCCAGTGCCTGTGGATGATTGACCGTCCATCCTTCGTCCTCTTCAGGAAGACTTCAATATTGAACCATGGGTGTTGTATGAATACCTTCCTCGCCTCCTGACCATACAGGTGGTTTGAGAGGTAATCAGTGAACTGCTTTGGAAAGGCCTGAAAACAAGGATGTGCATAAATATCTTCTCTAGATTGGAAATGGAGCAAAGGAATAAAAAAGCGAAGGTATAATAGTTAATACCATCCTGTAGTGAACTGATGTCTTCTTCATTGTGGAGACAAAGATCTTGTTGTTTTTTGCCGCTAATTTCTTTATCCTAACAATCTTTCTAAGTTTCTTGACTTGACTGATATTCATGGACAACTCATTTCCCCATATGCAAAAAGGGTCGAACAGTGGGTCAAAACCTCGGACAGTAGGACCTACATGTGCAAGACCAAATTGTTAAAACCTAATATTTAAAAACAAGAAGCGGAAAGGTGTGTTATTAACTGCAACAGGCCTAATATTTAAAAACAAGCAAACATAGTCATTCAAACTTGTATTGTGTAGGTCTAAGTACACTAGTTATTGGCCCTGTTTGGATCCATGGGTTAGAGTTAGTTTGAGCTAGTTTGGGCTCAAATAGCCCTAAAGTATCCAAACATGAGGGGTAGTTTGAGCTAGTTGTGTCTAACCCACCCAAAACAACTATCCCACCCAAGAGGTGCTAATTGGGACTAGTTCTCCTAGTGCTTTTATTGTCAATCTAACCCTGTCATCCAAACACCTCTTTGGCTAGAGTTAGTTTAGGGTTAGTCATTGTTGAGTATCATTGTTATTTAGGAAATGTAGGATATCATAGGATTTATTCTACCTTGACTTGTACTCCAAGATGACCATGTACTCCTATATATATGCCCACAAGGCTCAAGCAATACAATCAGCTATTCCACCAATCTCTCTCTCTCTCTCTCCCTTTTAACTGTCATGAGCTAGAAACTAACTCTAACCTCTAGCTAAGTTAGATTATCCAAACAGTGCAATTGTTAAATCAAATGGAAAGGCGTGTTAAATACTCCCTCCGGTCCTTTTACTCTACATATAAGAATTGTCTCAAGTCAAACTTCATAAAGTTTGACCTTATTTATATGAAAAAATATCAACATCTACCATGCTTAAGTTATAGAATATGAAAATTTAAGTCATGACACATCTACTGATATTGATTTCATATTGTGAATATTGGTATTTTTTTCTATAAAGTTGGTCCAACTTTACAAGGCTTGACTTTAGACAAATCTTATATGCGAACTAAAAAGATTCGGAGGGAGTACAGCATGCTTAAAAGCAACCAAATATAGTCATTCATAGAGCTATTGTTAAAATTGGTATTGATGAAATTGAACTGCACAGTTCATACTAGCACATATAGAACATCACACTGTGAATAGCTGAAATAAACAAGGCATACTACGAACAACCAAAGATGGCAATTGAAACTGGACATATGATAACTACAAACAACCGAACAACCAAAAACCGTAGAAATAAACAAGGTGTAATGTAAACAACCAAATATAGCAATAAATACTGGACAGGTTCTCACTACAAAAGGGGGTCGAGAAAACAAATCATGGGTTTCCTCACTTGTCACAGATTGACTCCTCCTCATTGTCGCCGTCGATGAGGTCTGACTTGCCAGCTGAGGATCCCAAGCCAACGTCGCAGAACGTGTCCTTCAGAAATGACAAAAGGGGCTCCATGGCAATGAAGGATTGCAAATTATTCATAATGAGCCGCAAGAGATCAGCGGCAGGGCCATCGATGAGATCGACAGCTGTCGAACCCGAAGGGTCGGGGGTGGGCAACTTAACCTATGACATAGCCCGCGTCAAGCCATCACTATCGACGACCTCGATGTCATAGCCGGCGTCCGTGACATGCCAGAATACTCTAGCCTGCTGATTGAAAGGCTCCATCCAGGTCCAGCCATCGTCGTCAGATTCCTTGGCGGCCACCTCGCCGATGTCGGGCGAAGAGGCTGCGGTAAAGCTCTTTTGGGACATTCGCTCCTCGAGCTCCCCGGGAAGCATAGCCGGGCTTAGGCTGCGACGCTCTGGAGTGGGGGAGGGGGTGGGATGGGGATCTGTGGGAAAGGGGGCGTTTCGCAGGCGTCATCTAAGAAACTCAGGGTGGTGAGGGTATGTATATTGGTGGGTAAACTGCACGGGTAGACCGGCAGAGGTTGACGATGGAGGCGGCGCGGCGGCGACGGCGACCTAGCTAGGTTTCGAGCGAGGGAGGGGTGGTGTGTATGTGTGTGAGTGGGGGATTTGGGGTGAGCGAAGGATTTGGGGTGTGTGTGTGGAGGGGGTCCAAGGTGGTGTTTGAGGAAATGCTGCGGGTACTGAAAATTTTACTAGGCGGGAGTAAAATGGCGGGGCTACCGAAAATTTGGATCAAGGGATTGAATTAGAGCGGGGCGGGAGTAACGAACATCACACACGGTTAAAACATAATAATCATGTGCTATCAAACAGAAAAACACTCCAGCCGAGCAGGTATTTTTGAGATTGCGAGGGATGCAGGCGGGAGTAAAATGCCGGGGCTACTGAAAATTTGGATCTACTGATTGAAGCAGAGCGGGAGTAACAGACATCGCACACGGTCCACACATACTAATCGTGTGCTATCAAACAGAAAAACCATCTAGGCGGGTAGATATTTTCGAGATTGCAAGGGAGTAGATATTTTCGAGAGGGGGAGGGAAGCCTCGTGGAGCCCAATCTACTGTGATCATGTGGGTGACAGGGGCAGGGGCGCGGCACACGGGTCCTAGGGAACCGTGTCTGTTTCGTACCCGATCGCAGACGGTTGCTGCGTCTGACTCGTCTGCTGTTTATAAATTTGGTGAAAAAAAATGCGGGAAAGGGTCAGAACACGATCACACTTGCTTGTGGACCAAATATATGTATGAAATGGGTGGTTTGATGTTCAAATACCCAATGCACAACTTTGATGTGGCACCTGTCGCACAAAGTGCACGTTATTATTGCTAGCCCCCCCCCCCCCCCCCAAGACACACACACACTTCATGTAATCGTGTTGGCGGGAGGGGAATCCTAGCTATGAATGCATGCCCCCAAATAGCTAGGTCTGACATCTTACCCTACCGTAACACAAAACCGAAAGGAGTACATCATGGTCAACCCCCCCTTTGCTTCCGATCAAATGTGGACCATGTGCGGGCCCACAGATGTGTTCTTCAGGCGTTAGATGGGTGAGACCACATACGAACCACACCTGTGGGTGGCCCGATATGTGTGTGTGTGTGTGTGAAAACTATGTGGTGTGTGATATTTAAATAACCAAATCACAAATTTGATGTGGCACATGTGCATCCCAAATTAACTGGACATCCCCGACCCCACGTAGGTTCATCTAGTGTGAAGTAGTACTGTGCCCCCCCCCCCACACACACTTTGAGTTGGTGGGAGGGGGCATCTCACCAAGGTGTATTGTAAGACTGACCAAGAAGAATCACCACCTTGGTCGTATAATCTCTCTTGTTGTTGGGTCAAAGTCATGCATGGAAGTCCACACGTGGCCCCACAAAATAGGCTAGCTCGTCGCTGATAACCACGCGAGGGAGTGCCTGAAGACAACCACTTCGTGCATGTGGCCCAATGCAAACATATGTATGAAGTGTCATGTGGTGTTTGAATATACCCAATGCACAACTTTCATGTGGTACCATGCTTTTGGAACCGGAAATCCCCACACGGAGCGAGGGTTCACGACACGTATACTATATATATATAGGGATTCATGTGTATGCAAGCCCTCGAACTTAGGTCTCGAATCTCACCATGATCGACTTACGACTATACGGTAACACGAACCAAGAGAAGAAGAATCGACCCTGGTAACCTCTCTCGCGTTGTTAGTCGAAGTGATGGACGTCCACGCCGGCCCACGAATATATAGGCTGTCAATGATAACCAAGCGAGGGAGAGTGTCCAAAGACAGCCACTGCATGCATGTGCCCCAAACATATGTATGGACATGTGTGATGCATGCATATATGTTTGAATACCAAAAGCACGACATCTTGATGTGGCGCATGCATGCATCAAAAATCGCACAGTCCCCACACATATCTGGTTCATGACGCGTCAAATGCTTGCCCCCCTTCGACCCGGCGGGAGGGATTCATGCGCACACATGTGCTCAAAGTATAATATGTTATCTCTCACATCATGACATGCATGTACCGTACCGTATAAGACGAACCAAAATTTAATCCCCTCCTAATTATAAGTCAAATTAACCTCGTTTGCTGTCGGTCAAAGTGATTGACAAAGCGGGCACACAGAGATGGACGAAGCATCTCATCGATAACCCCGTGAGTGAGTGCTAGAGGACAACCGCCATCGCTTGCTTGTGGGCCAAACACATGTATGGAGATGTGTGGTTGTGATGTTTGAATACCTAATATATATGTAGAACTTTGATGTGGCACCTGCCTCAGAAACCTTGAAGTCCCCCACAGGAATCGAGCTTCATGACACCTAGTATATATATGCTGCCCCCTCCCCTCTTCGACGAGTAATATATACTCCTACGTACTGTAACACAACCCAAAAATAATCCTCCTTGTTCGTCAAATTACCTTTCTCGTTGTGTCATATATTAGATGGACGACGACCTCGCGGGCCCATGGAGGGAAGCGTCACAGGAGAATGAGTGACAACCATCGTCTGCACGTGGCCCAATGTGTTGGTGATGTTTTTAATACCCAATATGCACAACTTCTTTGTGGCACCTGCCTCGGAAACGGAAAAGTCCCCACACAGAGCGAGATCGTTCATGACGTGTGTGTAGTATGTGCTGCCCCGACCCCCTCCTCCCCTCTTCGACACGTACTATATACTCCTACCGCAACACAACCCAAAAAGAAACCTCCTTGTTGGGTCAAAGTGACGGAGGACAACCTCGCGGGCCCACAGATGGAAGCATCACACGCGAGTGACTGTCCTATATGATGCGTAGTATATGTTGCCCTCGGCCACCCTCTTCAACACATACTATATATATTCCTACCGTACGTAACAAAAACCAAAAAATGACCATCCTTGTTGGTCAAACTAACCTCTCTCACTGCATGTCATAGTGCTGGACGGCGACCACGCGGGCCCACAGAGAGTGTCACACGCGAGTGAGTGTCCTAGGACCACCATGTGCACGTGGCCCAAAGATGCATGTCAAACTTTTTCTGCAGTGAACATGCGACCAAAGGAGTTTAGTGTTATTTAAAAAAAATAGATAACATTTGTCAGTTTTTATACATTGATTGATTTCCCAGGGATTTAATGTGCAAAAATCAAATTTGATCTACATGAGACCCGTGATAGTGCATGAAACTGGATTGCAAAATCATATGTGTACGTGTCCCTGGGTGCATGTTTAGTCCCCATGCAAGAAATTTCTAACATAGAGAATCTTGATTTTAAAATCCAGTAAATCCAAAACTAAGTTGAAATTCATGAAACTTATCATGGTGTCATATGGACACCAATAGACTGTGTTTTTTTTCAAAACTAAGTTGAAATTCATGCCCGGCTTCATGAAACTTATCATGGTGTCATATGGACACCAATAGACTGAACGTGCCCAGCTTCTATTTACAACAACTTGTCTTCATGTACTAGTAGATTTTCTGGCCCAGGATCTTTATTTTATGGACTAGACCGATCCATTTGATTGTGACTGCCGAAAACTTTGGTTGAGTTAGTTGTTATTATCCTGTTCAATCTGGATTTTGTGTAAACCTGATGAACAATTAATCATCATGCTTTTGTACCTTATGTAAGCTGGGGTTAGATATTGCTGCCCTTTTCAACTCGGCTTTGACCCATATTTTCTTTCATACAAACCGGAGCTTCTATCAAGAAGCCTCATGGTTCCGAGAGGGAACTTGGTCACATGATCTGTGTGCGAAACGACATACGCTGTATCTTCCCGCCTTGATTTATTTTACAAAGGCAACAAGCAACTGTGCTAAACATATGAAATTATTCATGGTTCATTTCGCCTTTTTATACATTGATTTTCCTAGGCATTTTTAACAAATCGTCACCACGTTATTATCACAAACGGTCGTATTAGTCCAACCGTGGGTGTTCAACTAACCATTTACTACCGCGGGAGCTGTTTGATTAGACGGGACGACTATGAGCAGTCTGCCGCGCATGGTCACCATACTGGGAAGCGAGCCGCCAGCGCTGCAATTTATTGCTGGTTTTGGACTTTTGTTTTAGCCGCCTCGGGAAGGTACGTAGAACAGTCCTCTGTTCTCATCTACAAGCTCCGCCGCCGAGGATCGCCGCCTCCTGCGAGATGGAGGACGAGCCGGCCAATAAGCGGGGGCGGGTCGTGCCAGAACCACAAGAGCCTCCGGCGAACGTGGACTTCATCAGCAGCCTCCCCGACGAGATGTTGGTAACCATCATATCCCACCTCCCCATCAAATATGGCGTGAGGACCACTGTCCTCTCGCGGCAGTGGCGCCTGTGACGCCTTGGCTTAATCATGCACTAATCATACACGCAAATGCACACGACCAAGCCTAAGGACTCACTTAAAGATATCACAACACAACTCTAGACACAAATTTAAAATAATACAAGCTATATATTACAAGCCAGGGGCCTCAAGGGCTCGAATACATAAACTCGCTTACAAGCGTCAACGGAAGCATCAGATATCTGAGTACAGATATAAAAGAAAGACCGATAGGCCTTTAAAAGGCAAGGCAAAAGAAAACACTATGATCGAAAAGGCGCACGCCTCCTGCCTGGGACCCTCCGAACCTACTCCTGGTCATTAGCCAACTCATAGTAGTAACCACCCTCGGGGTAGTAGTAGCAGTCGTCGACGGGGGCAGCTATCTCAGGGGCTCCGTCATCTGGTTGCATCAACGGATATGGGGAAAAAGCGGAAGCAAAGCAACCGTGAGTACTCATCCGAAGTACTCAGCAAGCAAGGATCTACACTACACATGCAACATTATCAAAGAAAGGCTGTATATGTGGACTGGGCTGCAGAAATGCCAGAATAGAGGGAAGGCCTAGTCCTATCGAAGACTAGCATCTTCATCGGCCTTGCAGCATTAGAAGAGTGTAGATTAGCACAGTATAAAGTAGTAGTAGTGTTATCAACCTCGCCCAGAGATCCTTCCTCGACTCCCTGCGAGAAAGCAATCCCAGAGCCATACTATCCATATCTCATCACAAGTATCCAGTTCTAGTTGTATCGATCGAGATACAACTTCGAGAGTCCGTTACCAAGGATCCGGCTATGCATAGATTAGTTCTTCCCTGCATGGGTGCACCAACTTACCCACCACGCTCGATTAACTCCGGCCGGACACACTTTTCTGGGTCATGCCCGGCCTCAGCCAAACGATACGCCACAACCCGACCTAAGCTTAACAGAGAGGTCAGCACGCCGGACTAAACCTATGCACCCAGGGGTCTTGGACCATCGCCCCGGGCGCTCCTGCATGTTGCGAGGGCGGCCGGTGAGCAGACCTAGCAGCCTCCATTACAAAGGAGGGTGCTTAACGTGGTCCAACCCGGCACGCGTTGCTCAGTCACATGACATCTAATAAGCTTTGGCTGATGCATACGACGCAGAGTGCCCATAACTGTTCCCACGTGATGGTTAGTGCTATCAGGCCAAAGGCCTACTCGGATCAAATATCCAAATCGTTAGTGTATTGGGAGCATGCGATAACGAGCAGAGACTCACGATCGATGTGACCCCGTCGCCCCATCTCGAGGACTTGCTGCAAGGGCTAAGAATGCCTGGCCGCGCCTCGTAATTATCTCTCGGGTACCCTCCAGGTCAACCCGACTTCCCAACACTCGCGGGTACCCCTCAGGGCCGACCCGATGTCATCATGGTTCTGTGTTAAGTCAAAGTAACCGTGTGTCCAAATACCATGGGGAAACCCAAGGAATCACCCTCGATGGATTCCACCTGATGTAGTCGTCAAGGTGAACTTAGGAGGAATCACCCTCGAGGTTCACACTTGAGGTGTTGCACGACGGCGTCGTTATCGGGAGTGGTGAAGGAGGAATCACCCTCGATGACCACGACCGAATAGCTACTCTACAGAGTTAACATCAGAAGTGCTAAACGAGGTATCACCCTCGGCACTCGATAGTAACGCTGCAGTGTCGTACAACTAAGGGGGTGATGTGCGGTGCCGGGGCCTGGTTGTCGATCACGTTGATCGAGTCATCTGATAATCCAACGGGGCAACTGGGACAAAGTGGGGTCTCTATCCAGCCTATACTAAGCAATTTAGGATAAGCAGGTAGGTATCAACAGCAGTTACAAAAACAGGCTATGCATCAGAAATAGGATAAGTAGTAGCAACAACAATTTCTAATGCAAGCATAAGAGAGAATAGGCAATATCGGTATATTCAAAAGGGGGGTGCTTGCCTGGAAGCTCTGCGACAAAAGCAGGGTCGTCAACAGTGTAGTCGGTCTCCGGAGCTGCGTTGGTCTCGTGGATTATGTCGGTACCGGGATCTACCGAGAGAGAAGAGGGGGGAAACAATAAATAAAAGGCAGACAATTGTAATCACAGACGCATGGCATGGCAGCACGTTATACGAGGGATGCCCTAATGCGGTACTACGCAAGTTAGTGGGAGCGGGAAATTATCCGGGAGTGTTCTCCCAGCTCCAGGTGATTATCGGACGGATGAAATAGAGGGGAAAGTTCCATGTTCATCATGCTAAAGGCATGTGACATGTATGAGGAGGGCATATTCGGATTCGTCTCGTTTTTCTGATCATTTTTCATATATAAAGTTTTTCGGTCCGAGCTACGGTTTAATTTCTACGAATTTTCAAAGATTTAAACAATTTCTGAAATTATTTAAATTAACAGAAATGAATTATTGCATCAGCATGAGGTCAGCAGGCCAACCGCAGCAGTTCAGGTCAAACCTGGCAGCAGGGTCCCACCTGTCATAGACTGTGGTGCTAACAGGGTTTATTTAAACTAATCTGAGGTTAATTAGCAAGTAGGCCCCACCTGTCAGTGACTAATTAGTTTAGCTAATTAAGTTTTAATCAATAAAACATTGATTAAGTGGTGGGGCCCGCCTGTCAGTGGCTCTGGGCTGCCCAGTCAGCACGTTGACTGGGTCAACCCAGTCAACGGGGCCCGTGGGGCCCGCTGGCAGTGACCCAGGGGTGGCCCTAGGTATGCCACGTCAGCGGCGGCCGACCTTTCGCCGCCGGCGACCTCCAAACACGGCGGAGGTCTCGGGCGCGCGTTGGATTTTGGCCACAAAGGGCCAAAACGAATGCGGTGAGGTGCGTTCGAACGAGGAGGACAGGCCACATCCAACCGCGGTGGTGGCGCGGCCGGACTTGGCCGGAAACAACGCCGGTGATGAACAGGGGCGGCAGCGCCTTCGGGTGGTCGACGGAATCGGTGCTACGGCGTGCGGCAACTCAAACGGATGGCCTAGACATGTTCTACGCGGTGCGGCGAGTGCGCTGGGCGCTAGCCCGTGAGTAGGGATGTAAACGGATCGGATCGGATAATGCTTTTACCATATCCTTTACCATATTTTTTCGTCGGATTCGGAGCGGAGCGGATAATGACCGGATGCGGATTCGAATGCGGATTATATCGGACTACGGATTCAGAGCGAAGGCGGAGCGAATTCGGACCGGAGACGGCCAAAAAAATATCGGATGATACGTGCAAAGAGACATGATTTACCAATATCATTTTCAGATGATCTACAGAAAGAACAACAACATATAGGTAACTAGTAACCTTGATCAAAGGAATTAATATCTTAGACACTGTAGCAAGTAAGACAGTAAACATCATAGATTCATACTGTTTTGTAGTTTACTAAGATGAAGCCTACTCTACTCGACTACAAATTAACTTGATATCCATACTTGTACGTGACTGCATGCAAGGAAGAAGGAACCACTACCAATGTTCATACTTGTTCATACTCAGTATTCCTAAGTGTGTATGTACGGAGACCACCGTTCAGAATGCACC
Source organism: Thinopyrum elongatum (assembly GCA_011799875.1). Classification (NCBI taxonomy): domain Eukaryota; kingdom Viridiplantae; phylum Streptophyta; class Magnoliopsida; order Poales; family Poaceae; genus Thinopyrum; species Thinopyrum elongatum. Next base: position 334,823,890 of record CM022300.1, on the reverse strand, counting down.
GCCGGCGTATATGTATGCAGTCGCAGACCTCCGTCGGATGCGCCGGCGCCGGCGCCGGCATATATATATGTACGCAGAGCGTTATCTCGACGCTATCGACATATATGTACGCACTACACAGAGCATTGTCTCAATGCCATAGGCGTATATGTGGATTACCCCTCGTCATGTATGGGTGTAGACGTGTAGTGTAGATCATGGCGACGACCAGCACCAATTTCGCTCATGGTGATCTACCAGACTACCACCATGACCCGCTGTGCATGCAGAGAAGAGAAGCTGCACCAGCATGGCGTGGAGCCGTGGATGCATTCATGGATACAACATACCTACCTTCGTCCTTCGACGCCCTAAACTTTCATGATTCATTGCATCTAAAAAAACATGAAAGGTTAGAGTGCTTGCTCACCTCTGTTGCTTGGATCGACGCCGGCATCTTTGCTCATTGTGCCAGACAGCCGACTTGCCGGAGAGATGCGGCCGCCGCTGGCGGCGCAAGAAAAGACAACGCTAAGATGAGCAAGGTCGACGGCTGCGTGTGAATTGTGATTCTGGTCTCGTACTAGGCTTAGGTTAAATTCTATTTATATATGGTGTTTTTTATTAGTGGTCCGCGTGGGCATTTAGGCTTCTTAATTGGGCTAAATTTATCGGATAATCCTATTTGACAACCATGGATAATCCGCAAAAAATATCGGATAATCCATATCCGCCGGATATTACCAATACCATATCCTCTGCCATATCTGCCGGATATCCGGTTGACCAATATCCGTATCCGCATCCATATCTGCCGGATTTGTGTAAGTGCATACCATATCCTTAAAAATGGATGCGGAAGCGGATTCGGAACGGAAATTATCCGTACCATTTACATCCCTACCCGTGACCAACAGGTCACCGGAGTCTCACCAGCGACGAGCTCCGCGGCGCTGCGTTCGGGCGCTTCGACGGCAGCTAGATACGGCGCACGAGAGAGCAAACGGGAAGGAGTAGGAGGTAGAGGAGCTCACCGAGCGGCACACGGAGGCCGGTGAGAGGCTTAGTAGTAGCAACAGTCGTCAGAGAGGAAGAAGTTCGCCGGCGACCGAACGAAAGGGGGCGGCCCGATTCTTGCGTTGCAGTGCTCCCCGGCGCCCGTTTGAAGATGCAGACGACGTGGTCGACGTCGGGGGAGACGGGGGGGGCACGGTGGCGAGGTGGGTTGACGATGGTGGCTGTGAGAACGACGGCGAGCGGCGACGGATCCGCTCGGGCGTCGATGGAAACGAGCGAGAGAGAGCGAGGGAGAGGGGGAAAGTGGATATGGATGACCAGGGGAGAGGGACGGGGGTCTTCCTTATCCCCTCGGCTGTCGGTGGTGTCGGCGTGTCGCCGTTTCGATGGCGAGTGCACGCGCAACCACGGGCGCGGCGACACGCACAGGTGAGAGAGAGGGAGGAGGGAGAAAGAGGCCGCTGGGCTGGGTCGTGCCACTGTGCACTTAGGCCCGGTCCAGTTTAGGCCTTTTTCTATTTCTTTTTCTGTTTTAAAACACAGAGTTAGTTTTGTAATATTTCAAGCCACCAAATGACTTGGTAAAATGTGGAGCTTGGCCACATAAATGCTATTAAATATTCTGCACTGCCACAAGAAGTTTGGGCAATTTTTGATTCCATGTGGATTTTTCAAAAATTGAAATAGGCATTTATAGTGCTGTTTTGGCATTGTTTAAAATGCTTAGGCCCATTGCAAGTTGATGGTGATGTTGTTTTCCTCAACCACCATTTATTTTGGAATATTTGCTGAGAGATGAACATTTTTCCAGCAACTTTTGTGCAAATTGAAATTTCACTTTGAATTTGAATTGGATTCAGAGAAGGAATTTGAAATGAGATATTAATCCAATATGATTAAGATTTGTAAATCAAGATGACTTGGCACTGATCATAAGGGATTACTGTAGTGTGATGCTGGGGATGTTACAAATCTCCTCCACTACAAGAAATCTCGTCCTGAGATTTAAGTGGGGAAGTAAAGGGTAACTTCAGGAGAACTGACCCTTATAGGGTTAATTATCTGATGGACAATTCGGGGAGTGTGGCAGAAGTATCTCTCGAGTTGAAACTTAGGAAGACATCGAGAGCGAAATATGAAGGTACAATAGGAAGTTTCAGGTGAATGGACATCCTATCGATACCTAAACAGAGCGTGAGAAGGGGGTTCAGAGCATCGGGAATAGATCATCTCTCAGAGGGTGGCTCGTGATAACACACAAAGCCAAGAGCAAAGGATACTTCGGAATCAAGGATATATAGGAGAGTCAGGTTCCAATCCTGTGGAACTGTGAGGATTGTCAATCGAAAGTAGGGAGGACGGTGACATCTTACCGGTCACGACAACAAGGTAAGTCAAAGGATAGTCTGTCAGTTATGTCGGTAACAACATCGGTACCATGGGCGAGGGACGAAGAGAACCATTTTCCTGCTCGTTAAAATGAGGCGGACCAACAAGCAAAGTTCTCGTCCATCGGTGGTTACTGGAATGTCATCAACAGTAGTAACGGGGTCTTTCTGACAGAGTTGTAGACCGAGGTGTTTTCATAAGCAGAGACTTAATACTGCTTAGGTCATATAGATCACAATAAAGATTAAACAGACCAATGGAAAGGAAAATGTGTTTACACACAAGAACTAGGAGTATATCATTTCCCAAGGAAAAACGGAGTATGATATACATGATAGAACAACAAGTTCAAAAGCATGTAGATAAAGGGGTGAGGGAAGAATCATGGTATTACCCATACAACGGTGTTTGGATAATAGATCAAGAAACATTTGGCAATGTGCTTCCAATGTTCTTGTGGATATTCGGAATACCACAATCATGCTTCAAGGTAGCCTTAATATGGTGTTTCAAGTAAGGGTTGGGTCTGAAGATCTCAAGAGATACAAAGGAACAATTTTAGAAGTATCGAGGAACGCAAGGTATAACCAAAACATAACCAAGTCTGAGTTGGCAGAAAGTCAAGGATGTTATCGATGATAACACAAATCATCGAGGGGCAAGGATGATATTTCTAACCATGAATTTATTTCACAACTTTAGAGAAGTCAAAAGGTTGACGATGATGGTGAAACATTTTGTCGAGAGGCTTCATGAGATGTAATCGATCAACGACGACATCAAGAAAATGGACTGATGAAGCGAAAGGTTATTGGAACCACGGATGTGACACAAGCTCGAAATCAAGCTTGTTGTTCGAGGTGAAATGATAGGATGAGGAAGATCGGCGTAAGCTTAGCGCGTCGTCGGAGGTTGCTCCGGGCATAAGGACCAGGTAGCACAGTTAAAGTTAGCACGATAATGATATAGCCGATCAGGCTAGGAATGACTTGAAGGATTATTAAGCTCGTAAGCAGTGAAAACTACTTAGAGTTATTGAATCAGAGTGCGGAATTGATTCACTTATCGGTGTTCTCTAGTGACAAACAACTCAGAACCCGGGAAAATTGGAATTGGTGATCAATGATAGTAGATGAAGAACTCATAAGAAATTCTGTAGTTCCTATGATATTCTCGAGATACCAGGGGTAATACTCGATGGTAGACCAGAATAAAGGTTGGACAGGTGAAATGATCTGCAGAGGACAAGTATTTTAACTTGTCCGGGAAATGGAAGCAAGAAGAAAATATGGTCGGAACCACTATTGCAAAGTATCAATTCTCAGATACAAGATGAATTTGTACCAAGGAAATAATGATTTTTTTACGAGCAGCTTCCATGATAATTTCTACATCGGGTCCATGGGCATGAACACAAAGGTTCAAGGTCGACTCCCACTTCTTCAATGCATAACCTTTCATTCACTGCTCTGTTAAAAAATATATGAACGTGAAGAACTACCTGGTGAAATACCAGAGGAGTATGAACCGCGAAAATTATCAGGTTCACACAGATTAAGAAGGCATAGGTTCAACCCATCAGGGCATCTTAGGAACATATACCACGAACTTCAGGAGTACATAACTCAAGCTCGATGGTAGAGCATGGCTGACTAAAGGAGAGGATACATTTTACCAAAGGCATTATGTATCAGGGGAGAACTTACAAGATTTCAAATGTTAAGGACACTGTCGGATAACAACCCAACAATGGATCTGGCGATTCACGACGGAGTTGATGTGAGTATCGGTAATCAATCAGAGGGAGAAGGGATGCAAAGGCATTGACAAGGAATGTCAATGAAGATTGCCAAACATATGGAATTAACTGTAATGCAAGCAGGCAAGAATTTCAAGAGCAATAGTTTGTAGAGGATTTTCGGAAGATCGACTAACAATGGAAAGTATTTTGCGAAACACCTGAACAACTGGGGATGAACGGATCCCTAGTAAATGTGAGGAATTATCCGCAGTGCGAAAGAAGCTGCACGGCAGTAGGCTCAAAGGATTCCCGGATTAACGAGGAGTATTTCGGGGTATCTCGTACATAAAGGAGTATCTGGGAATGAAGATACAAACGGCAAAGATGTGTAGTTGTCCATGGTGATTATCGGTAGTAGGGAACTTGCAAAAGCAGTGGGCATAATGGTCTCGGGAAACATCGAGGAGTATCTGCAGAATCTTCTGGCGAAGCAAGCGATCATCTGTGGTGAAGGAGCTCTCCGAGATGAAGTGGTTACGAGAACCTAATGTCAGAGTTAGTAAAATGTTTAACCCGAGTAGACGAAAGATCAGAATCCCAGAGTATAGACGAGGAATAAAAGATCCTAATACCACCCAATGGCGACGTGGGCCCGTAAGCCACACAGCCATGTTAGTAAAACGGTTTTCACGATTAGACTCAACTTCGGCCAAGGAGTTGGAAAGGGGGATTCCTACAGGCAGTCGGCTTTGATACCAGCCTATGATGCCCCGGCTTAATCGTGCACTAATCATACACGCAAATGCACACGATCAAGCCTAAGGACTCACTTGAAGATATCACAACACAACTCTAGACACAAATTTAAAATAATACAAGCTATATATTACAAGCCAGGGGCCTCGAGGGCTCGAATACATAAGCTCGCTTACAAGCATCAACGGAAGCATCAGATATCTGAGTACAGATATAAAAGAAAGACAGATAGGCCTTTAAAAGGCAGGGCAAAAGAAAACACTATGATCGAAAAGGCGCAGGCCTCCTGCCTGGGACCCTCCGAACCTACTCCTGGTCGTCAGCCAACTCGTAGTAGTAACCACCCTCGGGGTAGTAGTAGCAGTCGTCGACGGGGGCAGCTGTCTCAGGGGCTCCGTCATCTGGTTGCATCAACGGATATGGGGAAAAAGAGGAAGCAAAGCAACCGTGAGTACTCATCCGAAGTACTCAGCAAGCAAGGATCTACACTACACATGCAACATTATCAAAGAAAGGCTGTATATGTGGACTGGGTTGCAGAAATGCCAGAATAGCGGGAAGGCCTAGTCATATCAAAGACTAGCATCTTCATCAGCCTTGCAGCATTAGAAGAGTGTAGATTAGCACAATATAAAGTAGTAGTAGTGTTATCAACCTCGCCCAAAGATCCTTCCTCGACTCCTTGCGAGAAAGCAATCCCAGAGCCATAATATCCATATCTCATCACAAGTATCCAGTTCTAGTTGTATCGATCGGGATACAACTCCGAGCGTCCGTTACCGAGGATCCGGCTATGCATAGATTAGTTCTTCCCTGCATGGGTGCACGAACTTACCCACCACACTCGATTAACTCCGTACGGACACACTTTTCTGGGTCATGCCCGGCCTCGGCTAAACGATACGCCGCAACCCGACCTAAGCTTAACAGAGAGGTCAGCACGCCGGACTAAACCTATGCACCCAGGGGTCTTGGACCATCGCCCCGGGCGCTCCTGCACGTTCCGAGGGCGACCGGTGAGCAGACCTAGCAGCCTCCATTACAAAGGACGGTGCTTAACGCGGTCCAACCCGGCGCGCGCCGCTCAGTCGCATGATGTCTAATAAGCTTCGGCTGATGCATACGACGCAGAGTGCCCATAACTGTTCCCACGTGATGGTTAGTGCTATTAGGCCAAAGGCCTACTCGGATCAAATATCCAAATCGTTAGCATATTGGGAGCTTGCGGTAACGAGCAGAGACTCACGATCGATGTGACCCCGTCGCCCCGTCTCGAGGACTTGCTGCAAGGGCTAAGAATTCCCGGCCGCGCCTCGTAATTATCTCTCGGGTACCCTCCAGGTCAACCCGACTTCCCAACACTCGCGGGTACCCCTCAGGGCGACCCGATGTCATCATGGTTCTGTGTTAAGTCAAAGTAACCGTGTGTCCAAATACCATGGGGAAACCCAAGGAATCACCCTCGATGGATTCCACCTGATGTCGTCGTCAAGGTGAACTTAGGAGGAATCACCCTCGAGGTTCACACTTGAGGTGTTGCACGACGGCGTCGTTATCGGGAGTGGTGAAGGAGGAATCACCCTCGATGAGTGCTAAACGAGGTATCACCCTCGGCACTCGATAGTAACGCTGCAGTGTCGTACAACTAAGGGGGTGATGTGCGGTGCCGGGGCTTGGTTGTCGATCACGTTGATCGAGTCATCTGATAATCCAGCGGGGCAACTGGGACAAATAGGGGTCTCTAGTGGGTCTCTATCCAGCCTGTACTAAGCAGTTTAGGATAGGCAGGTAGGTATCAACAGCAGTTACAAAAACAGGCTATGCATCAGAAATAGGATAAGCAGTAGTAGCAACAATTTCTAATGCAAGCATAAGAAAGAAAGAATAGGCCATATCGGTATGTTCAAAAGGGGGGTGCTTGCCTGGAAGCTCTGCAGCAAAAGCAGGGTCGTCAACAGTGTAGTTGGTCTCCGGAGCTGCGTCGGTCTCGTGGATTATGTCGGTACCGGGATCTACTGAGAGAGAAGAGGGGGAAAACAATAAATAAAAGGTAGACAATTGCAATCACAGACGCATGGCATGGCAGCACGTTATACGAGGGATGCCCTAATGCGGTACTACGCAAGTTAGTGGGAGCGGGAAATTATCCGGGAGTGTTCTCCCAGCTTTGGGTGATTATCAGACGGATGAAACGGAAGGGAAAGTTCCATGTTCATCATGCTAGAGGCATGTGACAGGTATGAGGAGGGCATATTCGGATTCGTCTTGTTTTTCTGATCATTTTTCATATATAAAGTTTTTCGATCCGAGCTACGGTTTAATTTCTACGAATTTTCAAAGATTTAAACAATTTCTGAAATTATTTAAATTAATAGAAATGAATTATTGCGTCAGCATGATGTCAGCAGGTCAACCGCAGCTGTTCAGGTCAAACCCGGCAGCGGGGTCCCACCTGTCATAGACTGTGGGGCTAACAGGGTTTATTTAAACTAAACTGAGGTTAATTAGCAAGTAGGCCCCACCTGTCAGTGACTAATTAGTTTAGCTAATTAAGTTTTAATCAATAAAACGTTGATTAAGTGGTGGGGCTCGCCTGTCAGTGGCTCTGGGCTACCCAGTCAGCACGTTGACTGGGTCAACCCAGTCAACGGGGCCCGTGGGGCCCACTGGCAGTGACCCAGGGGTGCCCCTAAGTATGCCACGTCGGCGGCGGCCGACGTTTCACCGCCGGCGACCTCCAAACGCGGCGGAGGGCTCGGGCGCGCGTTGGATTTTGGCCACAGAGGGCCAAAACGAACGCGGTGAGGTGCGTTCGAATGAGGAAGACAGGCCGCATCCAACCGCGATGGTGGCGCGGTCGGACTTGGCCAGAAACAACGCCGATGATGAACGGGGGCGGCGGCGCCTTTGGGTGGTCGACGGAATCGGTGCTACGGCGTGCGGCAACTCAAACGGACGGCCTAGACGTGTTCTACACGGTGCGGCGAGTGCGCTGTGTGCTAGCCCGTGACCAACAGGTCACCGGAGTCTCGTCAGCGACGAGCTCCGCGGTGCTGCGTTCGGGCGCTTCGACGGCAGCTAGCTACGGCGCACGAGAGAGCAAACGGGGAGGAGTATGAGGTAGAGGAGCTCACCGAGTGGCACACGGAGGCCGGTGAGAGGCTTAGTAGCAGCCGCAGTTGCCGGAGAGGAAGAAGTTCGCCGGCGACCGAACGAAAGGGGGCGGCCCGATTCTTGCGTTGCAGTGCTCCCCGACGTCCGTTCCAAGATGCAGACGACATGGTCGACGTCGGCGGAGACGAGGGACACGGTGGCGAGGTGGGTTGATGATGGTGGCTGCGGAACGACGGCGAGCGGCGACGGATCCGCTCGGGCGTCGATGGAAACGAGCGAGAGAGAGCGAGGGAAAGGGGGAAAGTGGATATGGATGACCAGGGGAGAGCGATGGGGGTCTCCCTTATCCCCTCGGCTGTCGGTGGCATCGGCGTGTCGTTGTTTCGACGGCGAGTGCACGCGCAGCCACGGGCGTGGCGACACGCACAGGTGAGAGAGAGGGAGGAGGGAGAAAGAGGCCGCTGGGCTGGGCCGTGCCACTGTGCACTTAGGCCCAGTCCAGTTTAGGCCTTTTTCTATTTCTTTTTCTGTTTTAAAACACAGAGTCAGTTTTGTAATATTTCAAGCCACCAAATGACTTGGTAAAATGTGGAGCTTGGCCACATAAATGCTATGAAATATTCTGCACTGCCACAAGAAGTTTGGGCAATTTTTGATTCCATGTGGATTTTTCAAAAATTGAAATAGGCATTTATAATGCTGTTTTGGCACTGTTTAAAATGCTTAGGCCCATTGCAAATTGATGGTGATGTTGTTTTCCTCAACCACCATTTATTTTGGAATATTTGCTAAGAGACGAACATTTTTCCAGCAACTTTTGTGCAAATTGAAATTTCACTTTGAATTTGAATTGGATTCAGAGAAGGAATTTGAAATGAGATATTAATCCAATATGATTAAGCTTTGTAAATCAAGATGACTTGGCACTGATCATAAGGGATTACTGTAGTGTGATGCTGGGGATGTTACAGTGCCCACTCTGGCACTCCACCCGCTGGACCTCATCGTCGACCACGAGTTCTGCAGCGGGGAGCAGCAACGCCTGGATGCATTGTCCCACGTCCTCACCACGCACCCTGGGCCGGTCAGACGCCTTGCTATCGGCAGGCTTAGTCCCCACAACAAGACCAAACCCAGGTTGCATTACTGGTTCCTATCCCCAGCCTTGGATCGGCTCGAGGAGCTCAGCTTTCATGCTGGACGTCCTTGCTCGTTGCCGCCATCCGTGCTCCGCCTCGCGCCCACACTGCACCGTGCTACATTCAGGCGATGCATTTCCCCCTGTATTGATGCCGCGCACGCTCTTCATCTCCCTAAACTTAAGCACTCGAGTTCATTGCCGTTCGCATCTCGAAGGACGATTTGGAGCGCCTGCTCGTCGGCTGTATAACACTCGAGTACCTTCGTCTTCATGCGATGGATGGGTTCAGTAGCCTCCACATCACCTCGACTAATGCCCGTGTGATTTACGTGCATTGCTGGCGCCGCCCAAGGCTGTCAGTTGAGGTGTTTCACGATATGGTCATTGAGAATGCGCCTTTCCTCGAGAGATTGTATGTACTTGATAAATTAGGTCCAGCAAGAATCAGGGTCATTCACGCACCGAAATTGACAGTGTTGGGCTATTCGTGTGCTGAATTCAACAAACTTGTTACTGGATCATTATCCGTTCAGGTACAATAGTCTTCTTCTTCTCCTTCTTATATATTATTGGACATCACATTTTATCTAATTTTTGTTGAGCTATATGTTCGCCTATCATCTAGAAAATGATTCCCACAAGCTTGACCCGGCCTCTGCGCACAGTGCAGATCTCGGCACTACAATCTGTCGGCCCCGATCTGGATGAAGTTGTTAGATTCCTTAGATGCTTTCCTTGCACGGAGAAGCTATACATCAAGGTGATGCTCCTTTCCTGTTAATTGTTAACCACAATGGAGCTCAATTTTTTGTTACTTTTATCCATGATTACAATTACAAATGTAGAATGATTTCTAAAGGAAATTTTGAGGATTTCAATACATTTTTTTTGAGATGCTAGTGTTGTACACGTTTTATTCCTTCGCCCGACATGCTTTCGTGATAAAAGTTTATCATGAAAAATTGAAGGTGGCATTTCACTCTTTTCGTGTATTTTAGAAATCCTGCAAATCAAAGACGCCCAAAGTGTTCAAATCTGCAGCTAGGCACTAATATATTGTCTTCGTTTGTAGATACTAGCAGGCCCGAAAGTAGAAAATGTTGGGGAATATAACAATCCCATTGAATGCTTTGATCTTCATCTCACAGAAATTACTTTTAACGAGTACCGAGGCACCACACCAGAAATTAAATTTGCCAGGTTCTTTGTTGAGAAAGCAAGGTTGCTCAAGGTAATGAGGTTTGCCCTATATTTACTGCGCAGAAGTGAATGGATTGCTAAAGAGCGCAGGTGTGTACAGCTGAATGGAAAAGGCTCTGTAGAAGCTGAATTTCAGTTTGTAACTTCATATGACAGATTATTCGGAAGTCACTGTATCGAGCCGCTATATGACTTCTCGGTGGCTGATCCTTTCGCAGAAATAATGCATGAAACAGATTCTGAAGAAGATGAATTTTATGTGTCTGAATAGTTTGAACCTTGTAATCTTTGAATTTGGGCCTTGTAATGCTGGAATTTGAACCTTGCAATATTTATGGTATTTGTTATATAACGTAATTGGATGTTTAATATGGTTTTGCAATCATGTCCTGTTATAAGTATATATATGTTGTTCTTCTGTACACAGAGCATAGATGTTGTGCAGACATAGCATATCACATCGCACACGGACCACACTAGGGAACCCGTCGATGATGAATTCATCAATCGCAAATGGTTGTATACCAGCAATCGTTTGCCCACAACACACACGGCTTATTCCATCACAAACAGCTCGGATGGATCAACTGTATGTCACGTATCGCACACGCAACTCTAATCTGATTCGTGCTTGATGTCTCCGCCATCGCTCGCACAGTTCGTCTTTTTTGCCATGTATCACGGTGCCGGCCTCTGCTCGCGTCCCTCGGCGCGCTCTGCTCGCCGTTAGGCGCCGCGACGCGCTCTGCTCGCGTCCGTCGGTGTGCTCTGCTCGCGTACCTCCACGCGCTCGGCTTGTGGACAGCTTTTCCTTGCGTGTTCAACTGCTATATGCATATATATGGTTGCTCGCCGTTGAGGTGACCACGGAGCGCTTTGTCACGTCCCTGTGCGTGTGCTCTGCCAGCGGTTGGGGCCTGCGCACAATCACGTTGGGGGCCCATATGCATGCAGTGGCGCCGGGCGCGTCGCCACCATGTAGTTACGTGCGGCACGATGGAGTTACGCGCTGCAAATTAGAACTGCCATTCAGGCGTGCGGATATTCTAGGCCGTCCGGCTTCCCCATTAATTCGCGTGGCCATTATAACCTTAGTCTCTTCAACCTTTCGATCTCGCCCCACAACACAACAAGCACACCCACGATGACACATACAGAGAGGATATCTAGCGGCGCTCTAATGGAGTTAGGCGAGCATAAAGTGGAGACCCACGCGAGGGAGATGGATCTCACGGTGGTGTACACCATTGACCCGGCCGTGGTGGAGGACTACATCAACACCGTGGAGCAGTTGCTTGCTCGAGACAAGTACAAGGTGGCCGGCATCGACCTCCAGTACACCGGCGGTTATCCCGGCAAAGATCAGAAGGTTGTCGTCGCCCAGTTGTGCGTGCGCCATCATGTTCTCGTCTACCACTACTGCATGGCCACAGAGCCTTGCGACCATTTTGCCAGGTTTGTCAACAACACCGACTACAAGTTCGCTACGGTGAAAACCTCCAACGATGTAAAAGAGCTCATGGTTACGGGCTTGGGCTACAAGAACCTTGTCAAAATCCGTGAGCACTACAGGGTCTGGGCCAGCACAAAGAAGGACTCCCTGGTTGAACTCGCCTCGGCCATCATCGACCCCTACTACGAAAATATGAAGCAGGATGCCAACAGAACAAGTCCTGTATCCTGGCATGGGGCCTAGATGCGGCAACTGGATGAACCTCACCTCAGGTTCACGGCCAAGAGCGTGTACACATGATACGAGATGCACAGGCGGATCATTGACTTGAGGAAGTGCCTCGTTCCCGAAATCGACGAGGCCGGTTCGAGCCACAAGCAGAGCAGTAGCGACAAGCGTCACAAGAAGTAGATGATGATCAATCGTTTATCCTACTTAATTATGCATGTAATATATAATTTACTTTGGTGTGTGGAAATGTCATGTGTGTAGTAGCCACCTATGTAATTATGCATGTAATAATTTACTTTGGTGTGTGCAATTAAATGTCATGTGTGTAGTAGCCACCTATGTAATTCAATGCTTAATTTGGTTATGCAATCATGTCCTTAATCCGTTGCGGTGTTTTGCGGAAAAACCCTTGGCTTTTATGGAAATAAACCCGCAGTCCACCGAAGCCTGACCGTAAGTGAAAAAAAAAACGTTTCGTATGCAACCGAGACTCACCCGTCGTTACATCGCTGCCGCGCACGAGAAGACGAGGGTTCCTCTGCCACCGCCGCCGCGCCCCCATCCCCCTCTCCCCGGTGCCCATCCTCTCTCCACCGTCGCCGAATCCGGACGAGATCGGCAGGATCCGCCGCATCTCGCGCCCGCGGTCCACCGTGGCTTTCGGCAGCGTTGGGAGCGCTGGTCCGCCCCCGCTCCTCCGGGGCTGGCGGAGCGGCGCTCTGGTCAGGTTCCTCTGCTTCGAGGGCGGCGCATGGGCTGATGTCGAGGGCGAGTCGGCTGTGCCTCTGCGCCGGGCGTTCCTAGACGGGAGGGTGGTCGCAGAGGCCGCGTATGGCGGCAGGGAGTTCCTGTTCGACGCTAGCACCATCGAGGAGGTCGCCATGGGCTAGATTGATGACCACAGGGCCTGCTTCTTCCCTGTGCCAGAGAGCGGGAGGAAGAGGAATAGGTGCGAGCCTGAGCTAGAGGACGGGGCGTCGTCCGGGGTGGATGAGAGGTCCGACGAGAGCAGCGACACGGTGGAGTCCTCAATCCAGCCCAATCTCCTGGCTCTCTGAAGCACTCCCCGTGCAGCAGGCCTGATGTGTAGGCTGCCATGGCAAGGCTACATCCATGCATTCTATACAGGCTGCTATCTCCTCCCTCTCTCTCCTGATTTACCTCTTCCACTCTCTCATTTGATTTAATCCCTTGAGCATATTTTCTTATGTATGCCTACAACACGCTAGGTGATTGTCTGATCTACCATGTGATTTGCGGTTCATGTAAAGTCATGAAATCTGATCCTGATAGTGACATGATTTACTCTGTTTGATCAAACAGGTAGAAGCCGAAGCTGTTTTACTTTAATCTGATGAAGTCCCTGCTGCTATAAGCTAGGAAATCGACAAATTCAACATTGGCAAGCTGGTCTTGTGCTCTTTGTCCAAAAGCATATTAAGAAAGTGAGGTTCTTATTGTGGATGTTTCAGCGTCAACCTAAATTTTCTTTAACCTACTACAGAAAGACCTTCTAGGGTGATTAGCTGCAGTACTGTGACAAATAATCAAAAAAGATCATTGTCTTCTCTTTTTCTAGCTGCCGGCCAAACATTGAAGGTTGCACTGCAACTACTTGACTGCAAGTTTTATGTGGAATTTTTCTGTACAGCTTGCACAAACTCAGTGAGATCAGGAGTCATCATCTCTCACATTTTTTCTCTTCAAAGGGAGGTGTCATCTCCTACATTTTTTTCTTAGAATCAACCATGTTTCTAATCCTTACCTGAAAGTTTCCATCGCTCGGCTCCTGATGGCATGATGCCTCATTTAGATTCTCTTATGTCAGTGTGTTTGTATTCAGAAAATTAAGGTATGATGCCTCATTTAGATTCTCTTATGTTAGTGTGTTTGTATTCAGAAAAATAAGGCATTAAGGTTGCACTGCAACTACTTGACTACAAGTTTTTTCTGGATTTTTTTGTACAGCTTGCACAAACTCAGTGAGATCAGGAATCATCATCTCTCACATTTTTTTCTCTTGAAAGGGAGGTGTCATCTCCTACATTTTTTCTCAGAATCAACCATGTTTCTAATCCTTGCCTGAAAGTTTCCATCGCTCGGCTCCTGATGGCATGATGCCTCATTTAGATTCTCTTATGTCAGTGTGTTTGTATTCAGAAAATTAAGTTATGATGCCTCATTTAGATTCTCTTATGTCAGTGTGTTTGTATTCAGAAAAATAAGGCATGATGCCTCATTTAGCTTATCTTATCTCGGTGTGTTTGTGCTCAGAAAATTAATTTGCTTATTTTTTCTTTTTGAGGGCTATAACAATAGAGAATTTCATTTTTGAAAATCTGCTTCTTCCCTGTGCCAGAGAGCGGGAGGAAGAGGAAGAGGGGCGAGCCTGAGCTGGAGTACGGGGCCTCGTCCGGGGTGGATGAGAGGTCCGACGAGAGCAGCGACACGGTGGAGTCCGGCAGGGTCAGCAAGGCGGCCAGCTTGGGGCAGGGCGGTGAGGCTGGAGGAGACGGACAAGTTCTACCAGGTTGTTACTTGTCAAGAAGCTCTTCCTCAGCGGGATAGCCCCTGGGTGGGTGGCGGCGTGGCGATCACGGCGGTGCACAAGGTCGTGCAGGGTCCCCGGTCCAGGGCGTTCCAAATGCAGGGCCAGCTCCTAGCCGCTGCGCGCAGCGCTGACGGGGGCAATGCCAAGTTCGCGTGGTATGGCGCTCCGTCGGCGGACGTGGCCGCGGCGGTGGAGCACAGGTTCGGCAGGACGAACAGCCGGGTCCTTGGCCATCGCGCGCACGGCGATGACGTCCACCTCTCGCCGCCTCAGTCTCCTTATGCCAGGTCAGGTCAGAGTTCTGAATTTGTGGTTTTGATCGATGGCAAGCATGAATATAAGCATATAGCTGTAGGATAATTTATCAGACACAGTTACCAATTCAGGATCTGTTCCAAATTGCATTCATATTACCCCTCCGTCCCATAATATAATTGATTCCATGTTATTTTAGCCTTTGGTTTCTATATCTTGATTCATACTCCTAGCTCAAAAATTAGGGGGAAACAAGTTTGCATGAACGACAGTATTAGTTTATCTATGAATGCAGTAATTTGACTGGGTAATGGTTTGTGGAAGGGAGGAATACGAGCAAAACTAAATCATGTTTCCTGCTACCTAGAGTCCGGGTGATGAAATATGTTCTGAATGTTCTGTGAAGCAGTGCATAAAGGAACTAACGAGTATGAAATCATTTTTATGCAGCGCAATGCTAGCAAATGCAGATGAGAACGGCGAGGCGCATATCGTGCTGTGTCGTGTTCTGATGGGCCGGCCAGAGGCCATCCCAGCCGGGTCCTCCAAGCTCCACCCCAGCAGTGACAATTACGACAGTGCCGCCGACAACATGCAGAACCCACAGTGGTATGTTGTTTGGGGCAAGGACATGAACACGAGGATCCTCCCAGAGTACGTCGTCAGCTTCAAGTGTCCCAGCCTCCATCAGATGCAAGGTTAGTGAGGGCTCTGTCTGAATTGGTGCTGTAATTTTTCCCAGATGTGCCTGGATCTCATGTTATTATTCGTTGAAATTTTGGGTTTCAGGATCATCCGGAGCGACCTCCATGCTAAAGAAGCCTTCGCCGGTGGCTCGTGACATGTTTCCGACGCTTCTAGCAGAGATCCAGCGGTTCCTGCCATCTTCCAAGCTGCAGACATTGTAGGGGACCTACAATCTCTTCAAGGTAAATTGGTGGGGGATGCTTATTAGTATAGGGTGTGCGAATATAATAGCAATTACGAAAAGAAATCTAGAGAATTGGTCTCTGGCAGGGGGACACTTGAGAATGGAAAACGGGGGAAGGGAGATGAGTTTGCGTTTCTTTTTTTATATATAGAAAAAGAGAGTGTGTGTTTTATCTGTAAGTGAAGTGTGTACGTGAAGTTCTTTTTATTGGCTAAGCCTAAATAATTAAAAAAATAAAATGAATCTTCCCAACCAAGCAACAAACTCTATTGATAAAAATCAACATAGTAAAAATAGTTAAAAAAATGTACATAGTTTATATACATTCACACTTTTTAAAAACTGGTCAAAATTTCCTTAAAAATCCAATTTTTTGAAAAAAATATGCATTTCCAAATGTTTACAAAAATAAAAAGTATTCACAATATTTAAAAAATGTTCAAATAATGTTCTCCCTAAAAAACATTCGAGTTTTAATAAAACATTCACTTTTAAAAACAAATAAATATTCATGTTTTTCAAAAAAAGTAAAAAAAATTGATTCACAAACTATATGAGGGAAGTTAGCAGTTTGTGCAATATGCTATGGATCATCGTGTCCATCAAGAGCAATCCCTATTGTTTGTGGTACATATATTCATCTCTGTTGAATCTGGAACTTGGTAACTAATTTGCCCCGTGTATAGGTAGACAACGATCAATATGAGAGGGTGCTCAGCTACATATTGATCCTTGTCAATTCAGTACAAATTTACTGAATTTACAGATGGGGGTTGTTGAGAGAACTTTAGCTAACAATTAATATGTCCTCGGTGATGTACAAGCAAACACTAAATTGTTGCAGTGTACAAAGTCCCTGAGTAATTCCTGGCGCTACAAGTTTTAAAATAAAAAGATGCCGGGTCTCTACCATATTGAGCCTCCACTTTAGAATTTGATTTCAACTATAGGACAGTCGGTTGCATTTGGTAATTTATGCCACTAATTCTCAGTCCTTTGTGTGAGCTATGTTTTCCTTGCACTTTTGCTTCTTATTTACAGATTGGTATGGTGTCAGGTTTACTTGCCTACAAGTTTGGTTCCACTTGGTACGGGCACCGTGCTCTGCTGTCAGCCTATCTGTAGTATCAGGGTATTGTTACTACTCCCTCCGTTCCAAAATATAGTGCGCCCGCGCTTTTCGAGGTTCAACTTTGATCATAAATTTAACCAACGAGACCGACTGTGACGGTAGCAAAAATTATATAATTGAACTAATCTTCCATCAGATAAAGAACGCTAAGAGGGCTTTTTAACGTGCAAACTTCAGACTCTGAAAAAAATAATTAATGTAACTTTATTACAAATGTTAAACTATGGTGCATAATATCACATGGATAAGGTTTTGCGAGTTGCTACGCCCGTTGCAACGCAAGGGCATTTGTACTAGTGTATATATATATATATATATATATATATATATATTATTGTTCTGTATGCAATCCCATCGCACAACACACACGTCTTATTAGCAGCAATCGTCTGTGTTATTATCGGTCTTCGCACACATTTCTGATTACAGACCTGTTCGTCGTGTATCACACACGTCTTGTTAAATTGAACCGTTTCTGTTCTCTTGGCTCAACGCAAACAGTTCATGTGAGTGAACCGTATGTCGTATATCGCACACAACTTGATCTGGCTGACTGTTTCTTTTGTGTTGCCTAATCACAAACAGTTCATCAGAGTGAACTGTATGCCGTATATCGCACACACCTTGATCTGGCTGCCCATTTCTGTTGTTTCGCCTCATCACAAATAGTTTATTCGAGTGAACTGTATGCCGTATATCGCACACGCCTTCATCTAGCTGCCCGTTTCTATTGTTGTGCCTCATCACAAATAGTTCATTGAACTGAACCGTATGCCCCGCATCGCACACGCAACTAAAATCTGAATCGTGTTTGATGTATCCGCCATCGCAAATGTTTTGCATCTTTTTTGATGGTTTTTTTACATCACCGTTTGTGATTAATGCATCGCACACAGTTTCGTCGAAGGGCCTCTGATTGTAGTGTCGCGTTAGCAGCATCCCGCAGTAGTGTCTCTCCCCTTTTCTATTCCTTTTTGTTTTTCTATTTTGTTTTTCTGTTTTTAATTTAGTAAAAATACTAAACCATTTTCAAAGCTCCTGAAAATATTTGTGGGCACCTTTTGAATTATTTCCAACAACCCTCAATTGTTTTTAGAATTATTGGAGCATTCAAAATATTTATAGCAATTAAATGCTCCAATTCAAATACATTATGATTTAATTCAAAAATCCAGATATGATCTAGAAAAACATGCACCATTTTTTGCAGAGGTTTTCACCCATTTAAAAAATGATGAACTTTTCTGAAGGGCATTTTGGGTTCATTGAAAATAATTTTAGTTGATCCTAGTTTTTCAAAGGGGTGTTAGGGTTTTTTGGATCCCCATTTCAAATTTCAAGAAAAATTTAAACATGATGCACATGCAAGACTAGCCCAAGTGCAATGCTATACTAGGGTTGTGACAACTCACCGTCACTCAAAACTATCTCGTCCCGAGATTCAGGGTTTGTCCGGAAGAGTGTGGGGTACTCAAGTCGAAGACGATCCTTCCTTTCCCAAGTTGCTTCTTTGTCGGAATGATGAGACCACTGAACCTTGAGAAACTTGATGTTCTGGCGTCGAGTGGTATGCTCGACTTGATCAAGAATATGAACATGATATTCTCGATATGTGAGGTTATCCTGGAGATCAAGCGTTTCGTGGTCTATTCCGCAGATAGGATCTGAGAAGCAACGCCTGAGTTGAGATACGTGGAAGACATCATGAACTCTGGAAAGATGCGGGGGTAGTTCCAGTTGGTAGGCAACCTCTCCTTGTTTAGCAAGAATGTGAAAAGGACCAATGTAGCGAGGAGCCAATTTGCCTTTGATACCAAAACGATGGGTTCCCTTAAGAGGAGTAACCCGAAGGTGAGCCTTCTCGTCAACTTTGAAAGTTACAACCTTATGATGGCGATCATATTGGCTCTTTTGACGGGATTGGGCTGTTTTCAACTTCTCACGAACAATGCAAACTTGCTCTTCTACTTCCTGAATTATATCCGGGCCAAAGAATTGCCTTTCCCCGGTTTCTGACCAGTTAAGAGGCGTTCGACACCTTTGTCCATAGAGAACTTCAAAAGGAGTTTTACCCAAGCTAGAGTGATAACTATTGTTATAGGCAAATTCAGCGAATGGAAGGCATTTCTCCCAATCCATTTCGAATGAGATAACAGAATCTCTGAGCATGTCTTCCAAAATTTAATTGAATCGTTCTACTTGACCACTGGACTGAGGGTGGAAAGAGGTGCTGAAGGAGAGACGAGTCCCCATAGCATTTTGGAAACTTTCCCAAAATCGAGAGGTGAAAAGACTTCCATGGTGTGAGTTTATCTCCAATGGAATACCATGAAGAGACACTATTCGAGAAATATATAGATATGCCAACTGACTAGCAGTTATACTTTCCCGAACAGGAAGGAAATGAGCTACTTTAGAAAGACGATCGATGACCACAAAGATAACATTATTCCCTCTCTTGGTCCTGGGAAACCCGGTAATGAAGTCCATAACAATTTTATCCCATTTCCATTTAGGAATTGCTATGGGTTGAAGAGTGCTAGCAGGCCATTGATGCTCTGCTTTAACTCGATGATAAATGTCGCAGTTAGCAATGAAGTTAGCGATTTCTCTCTTTATCCTAGTCCACCAGAACCTCTGGGGTAGGTCATGATACATTTTGGTACTACCGGGATGAATCGTGAGAGGAGATTCATGAGCCTCCTTAAGGATCAACTTGTCGTAGTTGTTGTTTCTTGGGAACCACCAAGCGGTTCTCAAAGAAGACAACACCCCGATTATCCATAGAGAAACACTTAGCGTTTCCGCTAGCAATGTTCTCCTTGATCCGGGATATTCCCCTATCGTACTTGTGGGCAGCTATGAATTGATCCATAAGATTAGGTTTCCACCAAGGTAGAAAGGAATCCTCGAGGAACAATGTGAAGGTTAAGCTTACAAAATTCCTTGTGGAGAAGTGGTTGACCTTGTTGTAACATGAGATTGTTACAATAAGATTTATGACTTAGTGCATCAGCCATAACATTGGCTTTCCCCGGGTGTAAGTTATACCTAAGTCTTAATTCGTGATCAACTCAACCAATTCCTTTGCCTAAGATTCAAATCCGGTTGCGTGAAGATGTATTTCAGACTTTGGTGATCGGTGTAAATCTCGCAACGATTACCAAGAAGGTAATGTCGCCATGTTTTAAGTGCATGGACTACATCTGCAGGCTCTAGATCATGTGTTGGATAATTATCCTCATGTGGACGCAACTATCAGGATGCGTAGGCAATCGCATGAAGATCCTGCATGAGTATGAAATCTAATCCTTGTCACGAGGCGTCGCAATAGATAACAAAGTCCTTGGAGAAATCTGGTGGCACAAGTACGGGAGCAGAAGTCAGGTGCCTTTTCAGTTCCTGAAAACTATGCTCGCATTGTGGAGTCCACTCAAACTTTTAATCTTTCTTGAGGAGTTCAATTAGAGGCTTAGCAACCTTGGAGAAGTTCTCGACAAAGCGATGACAATAGCTCGTTAAACCAAGAAAAGTCCTAACTTGCTTGACCAATTCAGGTGGAGTCAATTCAAGAACAACCTAAACTCTCTCGGGATTGATAGCAATACCTTTCCCGGATATTACATGGCCTAGATATGTCACTTCTGGCAACCAGAATTCACATTTAGGAAGTTTGACATAAAGGCGGTGCTCTCGAAGTTTCGTCAATACCACCCTTAGATGCTCGGCATGATCTTCTTTGTTCTTCGAGTAATTAGTATATCATCGAGGTAAACCACAACGAATTTATCCAAGTACTCCATGAAGATCGAATTCATTAAGCAAGAGAAGGTGGCTGTGGCATTGGTTAAACCAAAGGACATGACGGTGTACTCGTATTGGCCATAACGAGTGACAAAAGCCATTTTGGGAATGTCCCTATTCTTGATTTTGATTTGATGGTAGCCCAACTTCAAATCCATTTAGGAAAAGACTGAGGATCTAGCGAGCTGATCGTACAGATTGTTGATCCTGGGGAGCGGATACTTGTTCTTTATAGTGACTAGGTTGAGGGGCCGATAATCTAGAACCATCCGATCCGTTCCATCCTTCTTCTTGACAATGAGGATGGGACAAGCCCACGGAGAAGAGCTAGGATGGATGAAACCCTTTTGCATGGACTTATTGAGTTGTTTCTTAAGCTCGGCTAGCTCTAAGGGTGCCAACTTATAGGGTCTTCTAGAAATTGGGACAGTTCCTGGGACAAGATCTATCACAAACTCTACATCTCTGTCAGGTGGAATGGTTGGCAGTTCTTCTGGAAAGACATCCGGAAAGTCACGGACTACCGGTATATCTTGAGGTCTGGAAGAGGACTGGCATTTAGAGAGTAGAGTTGACACTCGAGTTAAGACATTGACTATCTTACCAGATGAGTGTGTAAGTTGAACAGATCTGGTGGAACAATCGATCTTGGCATATTGGGCTGCCATCTAGTCCATACGCAAGATGATATATATGTCCGAAGACTTTAGGGCTATCAAGGATGCAAGGAGTACAAATCTGTCGACAAGAATTTCATTCCCATGGCTTACACTAGAAGTTTGCCATTTAGACCCAGTAGTTTGAATTACCATGGGAGTGGGCATATCACAAAATGACATGTTATGCAATTGAGCTTAACTTTCAGAATTGAACGAATGAGATGCTCCAGTATCGAAAAGAACAGATGCTGGATGTCAATTGACAAGGAGCGTACCAATAACAACGTCGGGGTCATCACGAGCTTCATCGGCTAAGATGTGAGTCACACGTCCACGTGGTGTGGTAGTTGGGGGTGGTAGTTGGCTTGGCGTAGTACATCTTGCCTGATGGCTTACCACAACCAACAAACTTTCCAGGTTGATTGGAAGCATTGTTCTGAGGGCACTCATGCATGTAGTGGCCTAGCTCTCCACACTTGAAACAAGTCACGATGTTGGTACGCGGAGCAACATTGGCGGCTGGTCCACCGTAGGCATTGGGTGGTGTATACGACTGGTTTGGGCGATGCGGCTCATGGGATGGCCTCTGATTATATCTGGGTGGTAGTGCCGTATTCGGTATCCACACCCGATGCTTCTGTGATCCAGAGCCGGAGGATGAGCCAAAGTCAAGGGAATGCTTGCGAGTCGCCTCGTAATCAGTTTGACCAGTTTCTGCATTGATGGCTGCTACTTGTGAGTTGCGTTGGCATTTTCCCTGAAGAGAAGGGGAGATGTAGTACATCAGAGATAAGTATTTCCCTCAGTGAGAACCAAGGTTTATCGAGCCAATAGGAGAATCATGAA
This sequence comes from Thinopyrum elongatum, assembly GCA_011799875.1. Lineage (NCBI taxonomy): Eukaryota > Viridiplantae > Streptophyta > Magnoliopsida > Poales > Poaceae > Thinopyrum > Thinopyrum elongatum. The sequence continues at coordinate 334,801,691 of CM022300.1, read as the reverse complement.
AAGCCTCGTGAATAGCACCTGCACACACAAAATCAAATATTTGCATCGAATGCGGGCAAGAGGGTTGCCAATCCCCTTGAACTCGTTACTTTCAAGGATCAAATCTTGTATAGGTAGATGGATAAATTGCAAAACAAAATAAAAGAGATAAAATTGCAGCAAGGTATTTTTGGATTTTATAATATGATTAAGGTAGACCCGGGGGCCATATTTTTCACTCGAGGTTTCTCTCTCGAACACATAGCATACGGTGGGTGAACAAATTACTGTTGGGCAATTGATAGAAAATCGCATAGTTATGATGATATCCAAGGCAATGATCATGTATATATGATAAATACTTGAATAGATGGTGAGTCATTCATTGGCCTGACCTTTCATGGTACTAGCAGCAGCACCAAGAAATTCCGGTTGAGCAAAGATGCAAGACCGTACGATCAAAAACTTGCGTCGAGGAGATTGGATTGACTCCACGCGCAGCAGCAACAAAATCCCCATGGATCAGCAAGGAAGATATTTGGTGTCCCCCGACATGGGATGTTTTCTGTAGTTTTATTCAACTGACGACTAAAACAAAATCTGATCTTCGTACACGGCCGAAGCCTTTATTTATAATGTGCGCGCAGGCACTTCCCAACCGGCTATGCAAGCGAATCTGAAACGGGACTCTCATATCCAAAAAAAATAAGATTTGACTAATTAATACTCCGACAATGCTGATCACCTTCCAACTAATCTAAACTTAAAATGTATACGTAACTAGTACTAGTGGAATCTTTGGACTCTACTATTATACCAAGCTAATAAAACTTGGTACTTCTTGTGCCTGATCGGATCAAAGCTTCTTCGGCAGAGTCCTAAAATTTGGTTTAATTTCATCTTGCGGTGGAGGAATCTGAACTATCATAGAACCAATCTATATAGCACATGAAACAACTTCTAAAATACTAGCTTCTTTCCCTTTTGGAATGCTTAACTTCTCATGCATCAGGTAAACTTTAATATTTCTTGGACGAGTGACAGTAGTCTTGGTACAGATGGTCACATCATCCTTCCCCTCTTGAAATGAAGCCATCCTCGGCTTCAAGGTAGCTTTAGGGACCTTGCATACATCGTTCTTGATAGCACTAGGAAACATCAGCTGTAACACATGTCGCCTTCCAAAGTCCGCAAAAGAATAAGTGTTAGAGCTTCCCTCATGTGTATGTCGGCGTGGAGCCGGCGATCTATGGGACAATGCTGCCCCTTTCTGATTCGGTGAGGGGTGTGCACTCAACACAAAGAGCAAGAACAACAAGAGGCGCTGCAGTTTTTTACCCAGGTTCGGGCGGCTGGGAAGTGTAAAACCCTACTCCTGCTTTGGTGTATTGGATGGATGTGCACACAAGTACACAGAGCGCTCTCCCCCGGCCAGTCGCAAGGAGAGGGCATCTACACGAATACGTATGCGTGGGGGTTGCAATGGGTTCAAACCCTTGTAAAGGTTGCCCTGTCCCTCCTTTTATAGCACAAGGGGTTACCACAGTGGCAAAAGGGTCATTACAGGATGATTAGATAGAAACAGTGTTAACATACCTAACTCTGCTAGTTAGGACAAAATGCATTAAATGCATCGCTAGGTGTCGCGAGGAGGAGAAGCCCCAACAAGGATGAGGCACCACTTACCCAACTACCTCCTATTAGCTAAAGGTAATATGTTTCCCAGCGAGCTAACACATATAGGTGAGCTCCACCGCACCGTTTGCGGGCTCGACACCTCACCAAAACGGCGACTAGCTGGCTGGTGAGGTGGAGCGCTGGTGGTTTGGTGGGGATCTGCTTGCCGCGAGGCTTGCCGGGTCTTCGCCTTGCCAGCCCGGTTTTGCTGGCAGGGATTGCTTTGAAGCTTGATTTGCTCTTTGTCTTCTTGATGCGCTCCTTGATCTCTCGAGGAGATACTCTCTTTGATCTTGAGCCGTCCTCCACCAAGGCTCCTTTGCCGGAGATGCTGCCACCGTCCATGCATAAGTCGAGGGCACTAAGGGCTCCGTTCTTAGTGCATCGACAGGAGCCCTCAGGCCTGGGCCGCACACGCCTTCGAGGCATCATTGGGATAGGCCCAAAAACATGCACGGATACGTGTGGCGGAAAACAACTGCCATAATCTTCTGCTGTGATCCGTAATCATGACGGTTCCCATTGACGCACGTCCAATCCGCGCATTAAACATGGGTCATGGGTTCGTGGTTTGCTGCTGCAGTTACTCGTCGCGGCGCGCCTGGGTGAGGAGCGGCCGGGGAGAACAACGAAGAGCCAGCCCCCTCGCGCTTTCCCAAAAAAGGTAACCGCGAAGGGGCGCTGCTCATTCACCTTCGTTATCCCCTGCTTCGTCTCCCCCCTTCTGCCAAAAACCCGCATCTGTCGCCGCCGCCGCCGTCAATCCATCTCGACTCCGAGCTCTCCTTCTTCGAACCCTTGATGGCGCCAAAAGTGGCTGGCCCGAAGGGGAAGAAAGCGGAAAAACTGCTTGACCCCAAGGCGGAGCAGAAGAAGAAGGAGCTGGAGGAGCTGGAGAGGTGTCAGCAGGAGAACATCGTCTTCTCGCAGTCGATGGTGTCTGCCGATGTTCTGATCGAGAGGTATGCATACATGTGGGGGAGGGAGACCGGGCATCACGGAGCCCCCAAGGTTCTCCCCAAAGGCCCCAAGGTGCCTGCAGATTCCTATCCTTTCTTCTGTGCGTACTTCTACTGCGGCCTCTCGCCCCCATATTTAGATTTCTTTTGGGAGATGATGTCCACCTTCGGGTTCAGGCTGCTTGATTTCACCCCCAACGCCATGACATGCATGGCGGTTTTTGCTCATTTCTCTGAGAATTTAGTCGGGGTCATGCTCAATGTGGATCTATTCCGCTATTTCTTTGTCCCCGGGTTGAGGATAAATCCCTGTATGGAAGCGTGACATGGTTCCCGAGGGGAAGGAAGGACCAAAGAGATTATCTCCCCGGGAAATTCCATGGCAAGTGGGATGAATGGAGAGGGAACTGGTGCTGGATCCAGGAGAAGAACTTCCCGACATTCTGCTCGCCACGGTCAGAGAGGATCGAACGCAATGATGATTGGAAGAAGTATGGTGCTACCGAGAATAGGCTCCGCCTAACACTGAACAGTATTGCTCGCCTGAAGGACGCTGGCTTAACCATAAAGGGGCCGATTTCCTTCGGCATCGAATCGCCCCACTACAATAGAGGGACAGACCCGCTTGGGAGTACCAGAATGCTGCTGACAGGATGTGGCTATATCTTGGGCGCGGCAACAACTTGACGGTGATGGGACATGCTTGGCTCTGCCAGTAGTTATTCCGAAAACTCGGCACGCTCCACCTGCCGACCACAGTTGTGCCGCTGCACATCAATTCAGAGAAGAGCGCCATCTTAGCGTGGATGCCTGAGTGCTTCGCCAAGGGGGTCAAGGGAAGCTGGAAGCTGCCCAAGTTGGCGGACGAGACCAAATGGGCCTTCGAGTTGACAGAGGTGGCCGAGCGAGAAGAGACTGACCTTGTCAAAGTCACCACGGAAGAGGAGCGGGCATACATTGCCAGCAGGGTCGCAGAGGCCCAGAGGCTGGAAGCTGCAAGAGCTGCAAGCGCCGTTGGGGGCGCTGAAAATGATGATGATGAAGATGAGGAGGGTGATGATGATGATGAGGAAGAGCTTGCCGAGGAGAAGTAGGAGGAGCTTGGTGGAGGCGAAGTTGCCGGGGCTGAGACTGTCGGGAAGCCTCAAGGGGAGGAGCCTCAAGCCTCCGAGCCGCTGCGTCGTCTTCGAAGCAGGGCTAACCAAGAGCCCGTGGCTACCCCTCTACCCCGATCTGCCCCTGTGGTGAGAAAATCAACCACCAAGATGGGGCAACAGGGAGTGATACGCCGACAACCTGCACAACAAACCAAGCTCAAGCCCCCGTCCTCCCGGGAAGAGCTTGCCGGGAAGGGTGAGGCTTCCCATCTGCCAAGCTCGCCGCTACCAGCCATCAAGAGGGCCAGGGAGACTCCCCCGCCTCCTCAATACAACATGAACGTCCTCCTTGAATCTGATGAAGAGTAAGCAAATCTTTGTCTCTTTTCTAATCAAGCTTGGACTCATTCAACTGTTATCCTGTTTTGACTCCTCTTGTCTTTTAGGGACGAAGAACCACTGGCGCAGCGGGCAAAGCGCCCCAAGACTTCCGAGGAGCGGGGCTCTCCGGCAGGTGCTAGTCAAGGGACGCTGGTGGTTGACGCCACAACTGCCAGCCCCAAGCTAGCCCCGCGCACGGGGATGCGTCGCCGGCCCAACCATTTGGTGCTGGCACCGGTGTTCCTCCACCTGAATGCGACAAGGAGATGGGAGAGGGCCACCAAGAGGAGAAGCGCCAAGAGACGGATCCCGTCACGGAGTCCCCGTCAACCATCATCCCGGAGAGTGCGTCTCCAACCAAGGCCTTCACCGACGGACTTGTTCGTGCAGGTGCCACTCCGACAACGAAGGTTGCCGGGGGCAGTGCGCCGGCAACACCAGCTACCGGGGGGAGGATATACCCTTCCACAACAAGTACCGACAGGTAATCCTTTAGTCATTCTGCACACCTTGCTGAATTCTTGTCCTTGATTGGCAACTTAAACCTTATTTCTGTCCTTGTTTTTCACTCTAGTCCACAACCCCAGTTTCTCCCAAAGAAAGCGAGGTCTTCGATGCAGTATCAGACATTGCGAAGGCCACTACCAAAGAGGCTACCAACATTGCTGCGGCGAAGGATGCTGAGCAGGTTGTCAGGGACCTCCAGGAAGACCCCACAAGGCTAGAAGAGCCTCACGACGACAGGTCTGGTCCCGCCAAGATGGATGTGGACAAAGCACCTGTTGCGGACGTCACTCGAGCTCCCGCCAAGCAACCACCAGCAGCTGCCACCTCGCAGAACCCGCCAAGCGATACTGGATTGAACATTCCTCAACACGAACTTGGAGCCCCCGGCTCATCCGGGGCCGTGGGGCCAAATTTTGATGAAGAGATTGCGCAGATCTTGCTCCCCTTGGCCCAGAGATCCATAGACACCGATGACATCGCTAATGAATAGGAAGATTTTGCATTCTTGCAGGCCATGGCCATTGGGTTCAAGGGCGTCTAGGACAGGTACGACAAGAGATGGAAATAAGCCCAAGAGGAGCGCAAATTCATGGACTCGGTTGACCAGCAGCTGAAGGAGAAGGCAGAAGAGCTGCGCACATGGTACAATGATCGGTCTCGCAAGCTCAGAAATCAAGAGCAGAAGATAACCGCCGCTAGAGAGAAGGCAACAGTTTGTGACGGCAAGTTGACGGAGCGCGAAGCACAGGTCAACACCAAGGAAAAGGAGCTTGCTGCCATAGAGCAAACTATTGCTGCCACCCTCCATGGAAAAGACGAGGGGATTGAAGAGCTCGTGAAGCAACGGACTCAAAAGCTGGCGGACGACCATAAGAAGGCCATCGAAGTCCTAGTCTCAGAAAGTGCCGCCAAGCTTAAGGAAGTTGCTGACGAGGCTGCAATCGTTGCCTCCGCCAAGGCAGATCTAGAGGCCTGACGTGGCTTGAGACCGCGTCAGTATTTCCCCAAAGAGGAAGGGATGATGCAGCACATCTACGGTAAGTATTTCCCTTAGTTATGAAACCAAGGTTATCAATCCAGTAGGAGAACCAAGCAACACTATGTAAACGGTACATGCACACAAAGAACAAATACTTGCAACCCGACACGTAAGAGGGGTTGTCAATCCCTCCTCGGTAAAAAGATAGATTAAATTGTATGAGATTGGATAAATAGATCTAGCAAGAACACAAAATAAAATAAGTAAAGAAAAAGTGCAGCAAGGTATTTTTGGGTTTTTGGAATAATAGATCTGAAAACAAATATGATAAAAGACAGATCTGAAAGCAATATGATAAAAGATAGACCCATGGGCCGTGGATTTCACTAGAGGCTTCTCTCGAGAAAATAGCATACGATGGGTAAACAAATTACTGTTGGGCAATTGATGGAAGAGCAAATAATTATGACGATATCCAAGGCAATGATCATGTATATAGGCATCACGTCCAAGATTAGTAGCCCGACTCCTGCCTGCATCTACTACTATTACTCGACACATCGACCACTATCCAGCATGCATCTAGTGTATTAAGTTCATGGAGAAACGGAGTAATGCAATAAGAACGATGACATGATGTAGACAAGATCTATTCATGTAGGAATAGACCCCATCTTTTTTATCCATAATAGCAACGATACATGCGTGCCTCGCTACCCCTTCTGTCACTGGGTGAGGACACCGCAAGATCGAACCCATCACAAAGTACCTCTTTCCATTGCAAGAAAAATCGATCTAGTTGGCCTAACTAAACCAAAGATTCAGAAAGAAATATGAGGCTATAACAATCATGTATAAAAGAGATCAAAGAACTCAAATAATATTCATAGATAGATCTGATCATAAACTCGCACTTCATCGTATCCCAACAAACACACCGCAAAAAGTCATTACAGCAAATAGATCTCCAAGAGAACATTGTATTGAGAATCAAAAAGAGAGAAGAAGCCATCTAGCTACTACCTACGGACCCGTAGGTCTATGGTGAACTACTCACGCATCATCGGAGGAGCACCAATGAGGATGATGAACCCCTCCGTGATCGTGTTCCCCTTCGGCAAAGTGCCGGAATAGGGTTCTAGATTGGATCTCATGGTTCTGGAACTTGCGGTGGCTGGAATTGTGTTTTGATCGCTCCCCTAGGATTTCTGGAATATTTGGGTATTTATAGAGCTGAGAGGCAGTGGAGAGGACCTCCGTGGGCCCCACAACCCATCAGGGCGCGCCAGGGGCCTCTGGCGTGCCCTGGTGTCTTGTGGGCCCCATGGGCCTCCCCTCTGGTGCTTCCTTGGCTCCCAAGTTGTCTTCTGGTCCAAAAAAAATCTCCAAAAAGTTTTAGTGCGTTTGGACTCCGTTTGTATGGGATATTCTGCGAACTAAAAAACAAGCAAAAAGAGCAATTGGCACTAGGCACTATGTCAATAGGTTAGTCCCAAAAAATGATATAAAGTTGCTATAAAATGATTGTAAAACATCCAAGAATGATAATATAACAGCATGGAACAATAAAAAATTATAGATACGTTGGAGACGTATCATCATCCCCAAGCTTAATTCCTGCTCGTCCTCGAGTAGGTAAATGATTAAAACTGAATTTTTGATGTGGAATGCTGCCTAACATGTTCATCACATATTCTTTTCTTTTGTAGCATGGACATTTGGACTTTTAGATGGTTCAAAGCAATAGTCTATAATTGACATGAAGACTTCAATACGCAAGCATATCAACAAGCAACCATGTTTTTAAAAATATCAACAGTATAGAAAGTTATCCCTAGCCCATCATGCTCAATCATTGATCCACTCACAAAACACACTCGAATATTAGCTACATCCAATGCTCAAGTATGATCATAGTGCTTCCTAGTTGGTGCTTTATAAGAGAAGATGGTGACTAATTTTTTTTTGCATAAAAGTAAATAGATAGGCCCGTCGTAGACGGAAGTAGAGATTTGTAGAGGTGCTAGAGCTCAAAGCTTAAATTGAGAGGTAATTTTTTTTGAGAGGCATGCTTTTCCTGTCAACGAAAACGACCGAGTAGTTCCCAATACTTTCCATTCTAGATACATCATAGGCGGTTCCCAAACACAAAATAAAGTTTATTCCTTTTTCCACCATTCTTTCACAATCCATGGCTAGCCGTATGCACGGGTGCCTTCAATACCAACGCTTTCCAAGGAATTTATTATTTGATAACATAAAGTAAATTTCTTTTTCATTTCAGGATTGGGCATCCCTATTACCGCCACACTCTCGTGCAATGACAATTGAATAAACACTCATCTTGAGAATAACACATCTAGCATGGAAAAATATTGGCCACCCCCTGGCGCTTCATGAGTGATACGGGCACACAAAAAGGAAATTCATTTTGAAAATTAGAGTTGGCACATACAAATTTACTTAGAATGGCACGGAAATACCACATATAGGTAGGTATTGTGGACTCATGTAGCAAAACTGGGTTTAAGGATTTTGGATGCACACGTAGTATTCCCACTTAGTACAAATGGAGGCTAGCAAATAGATTGAGAAGCAACCAACCAAGAAACAAAAATTCACATAAACGAGTGATACGTCTCCGTCGTATCTATAATTTTTGATTGTTCCATGTCAATATTCTACAACTTTCATACACTTTTGGCAACTTTTTATACTATTTTTGGGACTAACATATTGATCCAGTGCCGAGTGCCAGTTCCTGTTTGTTGCATGTTTTTTGTTTCGCAGAAAATCCATATCAAATGGAGTCCAAACGCGATAAAACCTTACAGAGATTTTTTTGGAATATATGTGATTTTTGGGAAAAAGAATCAACGCGAGACGATACCCGAGGTGGCGACAAGGCAGGGGGCGCGCCCCAGGGGGTAGGGCGCGCCCTGGGCCCTTGTGGCCACCCCGTAAGGCGGTTGGTGCCCTTCTTCGGCCGCAAGAAAGCTAATATCGGGATAAAAATCGTGGTAAAATTTCAGCCCAATCGGAGTTACGGATCTCCAGGAATTTAGGAAACGGTGAAAGGCCAGAATCTGAGAGCGCAGAAACAGAAGGAAATAGAGAGAGAGAGATCCAATCTCGGAGGGGCTCCCGCCCCTCCGCCGCCATGGAGGCCAAGGACCAGAGGGGAAACCCTCCTCCCATTTAGGGGGGAGGTCAAGGAAGAAGAAGAAGGAGGGGGGCTCTCTCCCCCTCTCTCCCGGTGGCACCGAAACGCTGCCAGGGCAATCATCGTGTGACGACGATCTACACCAACACCTCCATCATCTTCCCCAACATCTTCATCACATTCCCCCATCTATATTCAGCGGTCCACTCTCCCGCAACCCGCTGTACCCTCTACTTGAACATGGTGCTTTATGCTTCATATTATTATCCAATGATGTGTTGCCATCCTATGATGTCTGAGTAGATTTTTGTTGTCCTATCGGTGATTGATGAATTGCTATGATTGGTTTAATTTGCTTGTGGTTATGTTGCTATCTTTGGTGCCCATCATATGAGCGTGCGTGTGGATCACACCATAGGGTTAGTTGTATGTTGATAGGACTATGTATTGGAGGGCAAGGGTGACGGCAGCTTCAGCCTAGCATAGAAATTGATGCATACGGGATTGAAGGGGGACCAATATATCTTAATGCTATGGTTGGGTTTTACCTTAATGAACATTAGTAGTTGCGGATGCTTGCTAATAGTTCCAATCATAAGTGCATAGAATTCCAAGGGATGACATGCTAGCAGTGGCCTCTCCCACATAAAACTTTCTATCGGTCTAGTAACGTAGTCAATTACTTAGGGACAATTCCGCAACTCCTACCACCACTTTTCCACACTCGTTAAACAAACATAATTGTTACTTTATCTAAACAGGCCCTAGTTTTTATTTACGTGCTCTTTATTATCTTGCAAACCTAGCCTACAACACCTACAAAGTACTTCTATTTTCATACTTGTTTTAGGTAAAGCGAACGTTAAGCGTGCGTAGAGTTGTATCGGTGGTCGATAGAACTTGAGGGAATATTTGTTCTACCTTTAGCTCCTCGTTGGGTTTGACACTCTTATTTATCGAGAAAGGCTACAACTGATCCCCTATACTTGTGGGTTATCAAGACCTTTTTCTGGCGCCGTTGCCGGGGAGCAATAGCGTGGGGTGAATATTCTCGTGTGTGCTTGTTTGCTTTATCACTAAGTAATTTTTATTTGCTGTTCTAAGTTGTTCTCTATCTTTAGTTATGGATATGGAACACGAAATACCAAAAAAATTAGGTGTACTTGCTACTCATGGAGATGGGGAACCTCCTAAAACCCTCGATGCTCGTTATGTGGAAAATATTAAACACTACTTTGATAATCCTGAGAAAACCCCGTTCAACTTGATAATGGGAGACACGTTGGATCAACATGAATACTTTAGGGATTATCGCTTGACTCAAAAAAGGGAAGCTATTATGGGATCAAATTGATATGTTGCATTGGTATGCTTGGAATTTATGCCAGAGATATGATTTTACTTGTTGCTCTAGGATGAAGGCTCCACACCTTCCCTTTTCATGCAAATTTAATGATAATGAAACCTTAGCTTCTTATGCTAATGGTAGATATGATTACTATGATGTGGAACGAATAGAAGAATTTGTTGCTTTTAAGGGTGCTTATGAAATTGAATCTTTGTTTGAAAAGTATGAAGCTTTTGATGATGATGTTTATAGACTTGAAAATTTTGCTATACTTAAATATTGCTATGAGAATTATGAATACAATGCCGATATTGATGCGTTTATTGAGAAAGCCTTCGCTGTCCAAGAAGAGACTAATATGTTGCAGGAATCTATGGAAGAAGAAATTGCTGAAATTGTGAGCTCATTGGATGAAAAAGATGACGAGGAGAGCGAAGAACAAAAGGAGGAAGATCGGATTAGCTACCCGTGCCCACCTTCTAATGAGAGTAACTCTTCAACTCATACCTTGTCTAATTTCCCTTCGTGCTTACCGAAGGATGAATGCTATGTTGCTTGCTATGATCCCTTGGATTCGTTTGAAATATCCCTTTTTGATGAAATTGATGCTTGCTATGCTTGTGGCCATGATGCCAATATGAATGATGCTTATGGAGATGAACTTGCTATAGTTCCTTATGTTAAGAAAGAAATTGTTGCTATTGCACCCACGCATGATAGTCCTATTATCTTTTTGAATTCTCCCAACTACACTATACCGGAGAAGTTTGCGCTTATTAAGGATTATATTGATGGGTTGCGTTTACTACTACACATGATGATTTTGATGAATATAATATGCATGCGCTTGCTACTCCTACTCGTAATTATTATGAGAGAGGAACTACATCTCCGCCTCTCTATGTTTCCAATACGATAAAATTGCAAGAAACAGTTTATACTATGCATTGGCCTTTACTTGATGTACATGAATTGTTCTTTTATGACATGCCGATGCATAGGAAGAGAGTTAGACTTTGTTGTTGCATGATATATGTTACTTTGTGCTCACTACTAAATTGCGAATCATTGTTAATTAAAATTGGCTTTGATATACCTTGGGATCCGGGTGGATCCATTACTTGAGCACTATATGCATAGCTTAATGGCTTTAAAGAAAGCGCTGTCAGGGAGACAACCCGGAAGTTTTAGAGAGTCATTTATTTCTTTTGTGTGCTTTCATATAGTTTAAAAACAAAAAAATAAAGTGGGGAACCTAAAACTTTTCAAAAAGAAAAGTGAAAGTAAGAAGGACGAGCACCGTTGAAGTGGGGGAGCACCTTGAACTTTGTTCATGCCCATGGAAACTTTGCAAATCTTGAAATACAGAAATTTTTCAACAAAAATAATTATCCCCTTGTACAAATCCATTTTATTATAAAAATAATGTACCAAGATTTGCCTTTAGGATGATTAGATTGCTTGTTTGGTATGTGCAGTGGAATAACAGAAACTTTGGCTGTAGTGCGTGAATTTACATTTTTTACTGGAATGTCAAAATCTTCTGAAACTTTTTGCACAGTACTGATATACAAATTTTTTACTTTTTCCTAATTTTTCAGAATTTTTAGAGTTACATAAGTATGGTGAATGTTCATATTACTACAGACTGTCCTGTTTTTGACAGATTCTGTTTTTGATGCATTGTTTTGCTCGTTTTGATGAAACTATCGATTTTATCGGTGGTATAAGCCATGGAGAAGTTATAATACAGTAGCTACAATGCAAAAATAAAATATGAATGGGTTTGCAACAGTACTTAAAGTGGTAATTTGCTTTATTATACTAACGGATCTCACGAGGGTTTTGTTACGTTTTGTGTGATTGAAGTTTTCAAGTTTTGGGTGAGATCACGATGGATGAAGGAATAAGGAGTGGCAAGAGCCTAAGCTTGGGGATGCCCAAGGCACCCCAAGGTAACATTCAAGGACTCCCAAGCAACTAAGCTTGGGGATGCCCCGGAAGGCATCCCCTCTTTCTTCTAACGATCGTCGATAATTTTACTTGGAGCTATATTTTTATTCATCACATGATATGCGTAAATCTCGGAGCGTCGTGTGCCGTTTATTTTTCTTTTAATAAATGCACCATGCTGGTATGAGATAGTCCTTGGTTGATTTATAGAATTCTCTTTGCACTTCACTAATATCTTTTGAGTATGGCTTTATAGAATGCTGCATGTGCTTCGCCTATATCTTTTGAAGTTTGGATTGCCTGTTTCTCTTCACATGAAAAACCGCCATTTGTAGAATGCTCTTTTGCTTCACTTATATTTGTTAGAGTGTGGGCATATCTTTTGTAGAAATAATAAAACTCTCGTGCTTCACTTATATCTATTTAGAGAGTTGACAGGAATTGGTCATTCACATGGTTAGTCATAAATCCTACATAAAACTTGTAGATCACTGAATATGATATGTTTGATTCCTTGCAATAGTTTTGCGATATAAAGATGGTGATATTAGAGTCATGCTAGTGAGTAATTGTGGATTGGTAAGAATACTTGTGTTAAGTTTGTGATTCCCGTAGCATGCACGTATGGTGAACCGTTATGTAACGAAGTTGGAGCATGAGGTATTTATTGATTGTCTTCCTTATGAGTGGCGGTCGGGGATGAGCGATGGTCTTTTCCTACCAATCTATCCCCCTAGGAGCATGCGCGTAGTACTTTGTTTCGATAGCTAATAGACTTTTGCAATAAGTATGTGAGTTCTTTATGACTAATGTTGAGTCCATGGATTATACGCACTCTCACCCTTCCATCATTGCTAGCCTCTTCGGTACCGTGCATTGCCCTTTCTCACCTCGAGAGTTGATGCAAACTTCGCCGGTGCATCCAAACCTCGTGATACGATACGCTCTATCACACATAAGCCTCCTTATATCTTCCTCAAAACAGCCACCATACCTACCTATCATGGCATTTCCATAGCCATTCCGAGATATATTGCCATGCAAATTCCATCATCATCATATACATGACTTGAGCATTCATTGTCATATTGCTTTGCATGATCGTAAGATAGCTAGCATGATATTTTCATGGCTTGTCCGTTTTTTATGTCTTTGCTACGCTAGATCATTGCACATCCTGGTACACTGCCAGAGGCATTCATATAGAGTCATATTTTGTTCCAGTATCGAGTTGTAATATCGAGTTGTAAGTAAATAACAGTGTGATGATCATCATTATTAGAGCATTGCCCCAGTGAGGAAAGGATGATGGAGACTATGATTCCCCCACAAGTTGGGATGAGACTCCGGACGAAAACAAAGGCAAAAAAAAGGAGAGCCCAAAAAAAAGAGAAAAAAGAAAGAAAAAAAATGAGAGAAAAAGAGAGAAGGGGCAATGCTACTATCCTTTTACCACACTTGTGCTTCAGAGTAGCACCATGTTCTTCATATAGAGAGTCTCTTGAGTTATCACTTTCATATACTAGTGGGAATTTTCATTATAGAACTTGGCTTGTATATTCCGATGATGGGCTTCCTCAAATGCCCGAGGTCTTCATGAGCAAGCAAGTTGGATGCACACCCATTTAGTTTCAGTTTGAGCTTTCATACACTTATAGCTCTAGTGCATCCGTTGCATGGCAATCCCTACTCCTCGCATTGACATCGATTGATAGGCATCTCCATAGCCCGTTGATTAGCCGCGTCGATGTGAGACTTTCTCCTTTTTTCGTCTTCTCCACACAACCTCTACCATCATATTCTATTCCACCTATAGTGCTATATCCATGGCTCACGCTCATGTATTGCGTGAAAGTTGAAAAGGCTTGAGAACATTAAAAGTATGAAACAATTGCTTGGCTTGTCATCGGGGTTGTGCATGATGAAATACTTTGTGTGACGAAGATGGAGCATAGCCAGACCATATTATTTTGTAGGGATAACTTTCTTTGGCCATGTTATTTTGAGAAGATATGATTGCTTTATTAGTATGCTTAAAGTATTATTGTCTTAATGTCAAATGATAGACTATTGCTTTGAATCACTCGTGTCTTAATATTCATGCCATGATTAGATTATATGATCAAGATTATGTTAGGTAGCATTCCACATCAAATATTATCTTTTTTATCATTTACCTACTTGAGGACGAGCAGGAATTACGCTTGGGGATGCTGATACGTCTCCGTCGTATCTATAATTTTTGATTGTTCCATGCCAATATTCTACAACTTTCATACACTTTTGGCAACTTTTTATACTATTTTAGGGACTAACATATTGATCCAGTGCCCAGTGCCAGTTCCTGTTTGTTGCATGTTTTTTGTTTTGCGGAAAATCCATATCAAACGGAGTCCAAACTCGATAAAAACTTACGGAGATTTTTTTTGGAATATATGTGATTTTTGGGAAAAAGAATCAACGCGAGACGATGCCCGAGGCGGCGGCAAGGCAGGGGGCGCGCCCCAGGGGGTAGGGCGCGCCCTGGGCCCTTGTGGCCACCCCATAAGGCGGTTTGTGCCCTTCTTCGGCCGAAACAAAGCTAATATCCGGATAAAAATCATGTTAAAATTTCAGCCCAATCGGAGTTACGGATCTCCGAGAATTTAAGAAACGGTGAAAGGCCAGAATCTGAGAGCGCAGAAATAGATGGAAACAGAGAGAGAGAGAGAGATCCAATCTGGGAGGGGCTCCCACCCCTCCGCCGCCATGGAGGCCAAGGACCAGAGGGGAAACCCTCGTCCCATTTAGGGGGAGGTCAAGTAAGAAGAAGAAGGAGGGGGGCTCTCTCCCCCTGTCTCCCGGTGGCACCGGAACGCCGCCGGGGGAATCATCGTGTGACGGCGATCTACACCAACACCTCCATCATCTTCCCCAACATCTTCATCACCTTCCCCCATCTATATTCAGCGGTCCACTCTCCCGCAACCCGCTGTACTCTCTACTTGAACATGGTGCTTTATGCTTCATATTATTATCCAATGATGTGTTGCCATCCTATGATGTCTGAGTAGATTTTTGTTGTCCTATCGGTGATTGATGAATTGCTATGATTGGTTTAATTTGCTTGTGTTTATGTTGCTGTCTTTGGTGCCCATCATATGAGCGTGCGTGTGGATCACACCATAGGGTTAGTTGTATGTTGATAGGACTATGTATTGGAGGGCAAGGGTGACGGCAGCTTCAGCCTAGCATAGAAATTGATGCATACGGGATTGAAGGGGGACCAATATATCTTAATGCTATGGTTGGGTTTTACCTTAATGAACGTTAGTAGTTGCGGATGCTTGCTAATAGTTCCAATCATAAGTGCATAGAATTCCAAGTAAGGGATGACATGCTAGCAGTGGCCCCTCCCACATAAAACTTGCTATCGGTCTAGTAACGTAGTCAATTACTTAGGGACAATTCCGCAACTCCTACCACCACTTTTCCACACTCGTTAAACAAACATAATTGTTACTTTATCTAAACAGGCCCTAGTTTTTATTTACGTGCTCTTTATTATCTTGCAAACCTAGCCTACAACACCTACAAAGTACTTCTATTTTCATACTTGTTCTAGGTAAAGCGAACGTTAAGCGTGCGTAGAGTTGTATCGATGGTCTATAGAACTTGAGGGAATATTTGTTCTACCTTTAGCTCCTCGTTGGGTTCGACACTCTTATTTATCAAGAAAGGCTACAACTGATCCCCTATACTTGTGGGTTATCAAGACCTTTTTCTGGCGCCGTTGCCGGGGAGCAATAGCGTGGGGTGAATATTCTCGTGTGTGCTTGTTTGCTTTATCACTAAGTAATTTTTATTTGCTGTTCTAAGTTGTTCTCTATCTTTAGTTATGGATATGGAACACGAAATACCAAAAAAATTAGGTGTACTTGCTACTCATGGAGATGGGGAACCTCCTAAAACCCTCGATGCTCGTTATGTCGAAAATATTAAACACTACTTTGATAATCTTGAGAAAACCCCGTTCAACTTGATAATGGGAGACACGTTAGATCAACATGAATACTTTAGGGATTATCGCTTGACTCAAAAAAGGGAAGCTATTATGGGATCAAATTGATATGTTGCGTTGGTATGCTTGGAATTTATGCCAGAGATATGATTTTACTTGTTGCTCTAGGATGAAGGCTCCACACCTTCCCTTTTCATGCAAATTTAATGATAATGAAACCTTAGCTTCTTATGCTAATGGTAGATATGATTACTATGATGTGGAACGAATAGAAGAATTTGTTGCTTTTAAGGGTGCTTATGAAATTGAATCTTTGTTTGAAAAGTATGAAGCTTCTGATGATGATGTTTATAGACCTGAAAATTTTGCTATACTTAAATATTGCTATGAGAATTATGAATACAATGCCGACATTGATGCATTTATTGAGAAATTCGCCGCTGTCCAAGAAGAGACTAATATGTTGCAAGAATCTATGGAAGAAGAAATTGTTGAAATTGTGAGCTCATTGGATGAAAAAGATGACGAGGAGAGCGAAGAACAAAAGGAGGAAGAGCGGATTAGCTACCCATTCCCACCTTCTAATGAGAGTAACTCTTCAACTCATACATTGTCTAATTTCCCTTCATGCTTACCGAAGGATGAATGCTATGTTGATTGCTATGATCCCTTGGATTTGTTTGAAATATTCCCTTTTGATGAAATTGATGCTTGCTATGCTTGTGGCCATGATGCCAATATGAATGATGCTTATGGAGATGAACTTGCTATAGTTCCTTATGTTAAGAATGAAAATGTTGCTATTGCACCCACGCATGATAGTCCTATTATCTTTTTGAATTCTCCCAACTACACTATACCGGAGAAGTTTGCGCTTATTAATGATTATATTGATGGGTTGCGTTTTACTACTACACATGATGATTTTGATGAATATAATATGCATGTGCTTGCTGCTCCTACTTGTAATTATTATGAGAGAGGAATTACATATCCACCTCTCTATGTTTCCAATACGATAAAATTGCAAGAAATAGTTTATCCTATGCATTGGCCTTTACTTGATGTACATAAATTACAAATCATTGTTAATTAAAATTGGCTTTGATATACCTTGGGATCCGGGTGGATCCATTACTTGAGCACTATATGCCTAGCTTAATGGCTTTAAAGAAAGCGCCGGCAAGGAGACAACCCGGAAGTTTTAGAGAGTCATTTATTTCTTTTGTGTGCTATCATATAGTTTAAAAACAAAAAAAAAGTGGGGAACCTAAAACTTTTCAAAAAGAAAAGTGAAAGTAAGAAGGACGAGCACCGTTGAAGTGGGGGAGCTCCTTGAACTTTGTTCATGCCCATGGAAACTTTGCAAATCTTGAATTACAGAAACTTTTCAACAAAAATAATTATCCCCTTGTACAAATCTATTGTATTATAAAAATAATGTGCCAAGATTTGCCTTTAGGATGATTAGATTGCTTGTTTGGTATGTGCAGTGGAAAAACAGAAACTTTGGCTGTAGCGCGTGAATTTACATTTTTACTGGAATGTCAAAAGCTTCTCAAACTTTTTGCACAGTACTTATATATAAATTGTTTATTTTGTCCTAATTTTTCAGAATTTTTAGAGTTACAAAAGTATGGTGAATGTTCAGATTACTACAGACTGTCCTGGTTTTGACAGATTCTGTTTTTGATGCATTGTTTTGCTCGTTTTGATGAAACTATCGATTTTATCGGTGGTATAAGCCATGGAGAAGTTATAATACAGTAGCTACAATGCAAAAATAAAATATTAATGGGTTTTCAACAGTACTTAAATTGGTAATTTGCTTTATTATACTAACGGATCTCACGAGGGTTTTGTTAAGTTTTGTGTGATTGAAGTTTTCAAGTTTTGGGTGAGATCACGATGGATGAAGGAATAAGAAGTGGCAAGAGCCTAAGATTGGGGATGCCCGAGGCACCCCAAGGTAATATTCAAGGACTCCCAAGCAACTAAGCTTGTGGGTTATCAATGAGCATTAAGCATAACTACACCAAATAATGCACCACAAGTAGGATGTAATTTCATTGCATAACTATTGACTTTCGTGCTTGCATAGGGAATCACAAACCTTAACACCAATATTCTTACTAAAGCATAATTACTCACCAACATGACTCACATATTACTATCATCATGTCTCAAAACTATTACAAATAATCAAGTTTATTTTGTCCAATGATCTTCATGAAAGTTTTTATTATATCCCTCTTGAATATCTATCTCTTTGGGACTAGTTTCATAGGTTGCATTTGCTTTTGACAAGATCAAATAAATTTAAGTGAAGAACATGAGTATAAAATTTTCATCTCTCAAAATAATATAAGTGAAGCATGAGATAATTTCTTCAAAAATTTACTAACTCTCAAATAAATCTAAGTGAAGCATGAGAGCATATTTCTTCAAAATTTAAAGCACACCATGCTAAAAAAGATATAAGTGAAGCACTAGAGCAATTCCATAGCTCAAAGAGTTTAAGTGAAGCACATAGGGCAATTCTAACAAATCATAGCATATTTTTGGCTCTCTCAAATAGGTGTGTCCAGCAAGGATGATAGTGACAAACTAAAAAGCAAAACAAATAAAGACTCATATAATACAAGACGCTCCAAGCAAAACTCATGATATGTGACGAATAAAAATATAGCTCCAAGTAAAATTACCGATGGTCGTTAGAAGAAAGAGGGGATGCCTTCCGGGGCATCCCCAAGCTTAGTTGCTTGGTTCTCCTTGAATATTATCTTGGGGTGCCATGGGAATCCCCAAGCTTAGGCTCTTTTCACTCCTTATTCCTTCATCCATCGAGATCTCACCCAAAACTTGAAAACGTCAGTCACACAAAACTTAACAAAACCTTCGTGAGATCCGTTAGTATAATAAAACCAATCTTTGCTTTAAGTACTGTTGAAAACCCATTCATATTTTGTTATTGCATTATAACTACTGTATTCTAACTTTACCATGGCTTATACCCCCCGATACAATCCATAGATTCATCAAAATAAGCACACAATGCAAAGAAAACAGAATCTGTCAAAAAGAGAACAGTCTGTAAAGATGCGAATTTTACTCCTATTTCTACAACTCCAAATATTCTGAAAAGGTAGGAAAACATAGGAAATTTGTATATCAATATTGTGTAAAACATTCATAATTTTTCGTAGCTTTGGTGATTTTTGAAAATTCTGTTACTGGACGCAAATGTTTCTATTTTTCAATAGGATCAAATCAACTATCACCCAAAGCTATCCAAAAGGCTTTACTTGGCACAACCAATAATTAAAACATAAAAATCACAATCATCACACATGCATAATTGTGTGAACACACAAAAACAGAAAGAAAAAGTGAAAAAAATATTTATTCATTGGGTTGCCTCCCAACAAGCACTTTTCTTTAAAGCCTCTTAGCTAGGCATTGATAATTTTTTTGATGCTCTCATGAAAGACAAGAATTGAAACACAACGAGAGCATCATAATACATGTGACAAACACATTTAAGTCTAACATACTGCCGATGCATAGGGATTTTATAAGCAAACAAATTATCAAGACAAGAAATATATAGCATATGCAAGGAAGAAGAAAGAAACGATAGCAATCTCAACATAACGAGAGGTAAATTAGTAACATGAAAATTTCTACAACCATATTTTCCTCTCTCATAATAATTACATGTAGGATCATAATCAAATTCAACAATATAGCTATCATATAAAATTTTCTCTTCATGATCCACATGCATAAAAGTTTAATAATCTTCCAAGATAGTGGGATTAACATCAACTAAAGTCATGACCTCTCCAAACCCACTTTCATCAAAAATTTCATAAGATTGAACACTCTCCAAATATGTGGGGTTATTTTTACCTAAAGTTGACGCTCTTCAAGTCCCACTTTCAATATTATAGCAAACATTATTATCAATATCATATTCATCATGAGGCTTAAATAAATTTTCAAGATCATAAGAAGAATCACCCCAATCATGATCATTGCAATAAGTAGTGGACATAGCAAAATTAGCATCCCCAAGCTTGGGGTTTTGCATATTATTAGCACAATTTACATTAATAAAATTTATAGTAAAATCATTCCAATCATGCTTTTCATTCAAGGAGCTATCATGAATCACTTCATAAATTTCTTCATCACAATTTTCAGATTCACGAATCTCAAGCAAAACTTCATAAAGATAATCTAGTGCACTCAACTCACTAGCAATTGGTTCATCACGATTGGATCTTTTAAAAAGATTAGCAAGTGGATGGGGATCCATATCAATAGATTTTTAGCAAGCGAAGATGCAAGCATATAGAAGGCACATGGCAACACAAGCAAACAAAAGATCAAACAAGAAAAAGGCAAATGAAAAGAAGGCGAATAAAAAGGCAAATATTTTTGTGAAGTGGGGGAGATGAAAACGAGAGGCAAATGGAAAATAAAGTAAATTACAATGAGATGAGATTTGTGATTAGGAACCTGATAGATGTTGATGATGTTTCCCCGGCAACGGCGCCAGAAATTCCTTTGACGTGGCTTGAGACTGCGTCGGTATTTCCCCAAAGAGGAAGGGATGATGCAGCACAACTACGGTAAGTATTTCCCTCAGTTATGAAACCAAGGTTATCAATCCAGTAGTAGAACTAGGCAACACTATGTAAACGGTACCTGCACACAAAGAACACATACTTCCAACCCGATGCATAAGAGGGGTTGTCAATCCCTCCTCGGTACAAAGATAGATTAAATTGTGTGAGATTGGATAAATAGATCTGGCAAGAATGCAAAATAAAATTAGTAAGAAAAAGTGCAGCAAGGTATTTCTGGGTTTTTGGAATAATAGATCTGAAAACAAATATGATAAAAGATAGATCTGAAAGCAATATGATAAAAGATAGACCCGGGGGCCGTAGATTTCACTAGTGGCTTCTCTCGAGAAAATAGCATACGGTGGGTAAACAAATTACTGTTGGGCAATTGATAGAAGAGCAAATAATTATGACGATATCCAAGGCAATGATCATGTATATAGGCATCACGTCCAAGATTAGTAGACTGACTCCTGCCTGCATCTACTACTATTACTCCACACATCGGCCGCTATCCAGCATGCATCTAGTGTATTAAGTTCATGGAGAAACGGAGTAATGCAATAAGAACAATGACATGATGTAGACAAGATCTATTCATGTAGGAATAGACCCCATCTTTTTATCCTTAATAGCAACGATACATGCGTGCCTCACTACCCCTTCTGTCACTGGATGAGGACACCGCAAGATCGAACCCATCACAAAGCACCTCTTCCCATTGCAAGAAAAATCGATCTAGTTGGCCGAACTAAACCAAAGATTTAGAGAAGAAATATGAGGCTATAACAATCATGCATAAAAGAGATCAAAGAACTCAAATAATATTCATAGATAGATCTGATCATAAACTCGCACTTCATCGTATCCCAACAAACACACCGCAAAAAGTCATTACATCAAATAGATCTCCAAGAGAACATTGTACTGAGAATCAAAAGGAGAGAAGAAGCCATCTAGCTAATGCCTACGGACCCGTAGGTCTATGGTGAACTAATCACGCGTCATCGGAGGAGCACCAATGAGGATGATGAACCCCTCCGTGATCGTGTTCCCCTCCGGCAGAGTGCCAGAATAGGGCTCTAGATTGGGTCTCGTGGTTCTGGAACTTGCGGCGGCTGGAATTGTGTTTTGATCGCTCCCCTAGGGTTTCTGGAATATTTGGGTATTTATAGAGCTGAGAGGCAGTGGAGAGGACCTCTGTGGGCCCCACAACCCATCAGGGCATGCCAGGGGCCTCTGGTGTGCCCTGGTGTCTTGTGGGCCCCAAGGGCCTCCCCTCTGGTGCTTCCTTGGCTCCCAAGTTGTCTTCTGGTCCAAAAAATCTCCAAAAAGTTTCGCTGCGTTTGGACTCCCTTTGATAGGGATATTCTGTGAAGTAAAAAACAAGCAAAAAACAGCAACTGGCACTGGGCACTATGTCAATAGGTTAGTCCCAAAAAATGATATAAAGTTGCTATAAAATGATTGTAAAACATCCAAGAATGATAATATAACAGCATGGAACAATAAAAAAATTATAGAAACGTTGGAGACGTATCAAGGCCCAGGCGGAAAAGTTAAAAGAAGAACTTGTTGGCAGCTACAATGTCACAACCCTAGATTATTCTTTGCTTGTCATTGCATAATCATCCATGCATCATGTTTAAATTCAAATTAAATTTGAATTGGGGATGATCAAAACCCTAGCACCAAATGAATTCAACTAGTTTCAACCAAAATATTTCAATGAACCAAGATGCCCTTCTAAAATGTTCATAATTTATGGGAAAAAGTGAAA
Source organism: Thinopyrum elongatum (assembly GCA_011799875.1). NCBI lineage: Eukaryota > Viridiplantae > Streptophyta > Magnoliopsida > Poales > Poaceae > Thinopyrum > Thinopyrum elongatum. Next base: position 334,779,234 of record CM022300.1, on the reverse strand, counting down.
ACCATAAAACTAAATGATGCATAATTTTCCAGGACATTTTTGGTGTTTTAATTAAATCAATACTTAGTTGAATTGGAGTTATAAATTCATATAAGTATTGTTATAACTCCAATAATTCTGGAAATCAGTGTGGGGCTTTGGATTGGTCCATATTGCATCCAAAAGTATTTTTCAGGAGCAACAAAATTGAATTGGTTTCAAAACCAAACTCAAAACACACCTGCAAATTGGAAAAACAGTAACAGAAATAGAAAAATAGGAAAATAGAAAACATACCTGGCAACCCACTTACCTGAGAGGCCCTGCAAGCAGCCAGCCCACTAGAGCCCAACCGCCACCGTCCTCAACCTCCTGCCTATAGGCAGGAGGGCGTGTGCCCGCGGCACGCATGCACGCGCGAGGCCACCTCCAGCCTGCCTGCTCGCGCTGGGCGGCTCCCGCGACGCCACTCAACCCCCCGGATCCCTTCATCCACTCCCCTCTCTCTCTGGTCCCTTCTCTCCTTTGCTCTCCGCCTCGGACCCGAAGCAGCCATGGCCGCACCGCCGTCGTCTGAATAGCCACCGCCGCCCCCTCATCGCATCTTAGTGCCTGAGTGATCTGCCCCGATGCCACACGTCGACCAACCGAAGCTCTCGCCCTCGGATGCACTGCATCGTCGCCTCGACCTCATATTCTTCCTCGGCCACTGAGGATCGCCGCCATTCATGCACCGCCACCAGAGCCTCCCTGACCCCACCGACGACACCATCTTGTTCACTGTTAGCTCTGCTGCAGTTCCCCTCTCCTAACTTGCTCAATTCATGCTGTAGCCGTCGATCCCGCCACAACCAAAGCTCGCCACCGCCATGGCTGGCGTGCACCTCGCAACCGACCTCAAACCGCCCCGCCCTGCTGCCTGCTGTGCTCCTAGTGATCCAGTGAGGCCTCATGGCCAGTTTTAGCGCTCGCTAGCACCCCGCAACCCCGCAGCCGTGCAGGCCCGAGCTGCTGCCACCACTCACCTCGTCGCCGTGCTCGTCTCCGGCGACCCCAGCACCTCCCACAACCACCGTTCGACGCGCACCACTGCGAGCGTTCGAACAAAACCAACCACGCTCGAAATGACCGCCTGTACGCGAAACCTGAGCGCCAGCGCCGCATATGACCTCGCCGGTGTCAAGCCGCCGACGCGTTTGACCCTTGGACCAGGGGTTTGACCTCCCTGGGTCACTGACATGTGGGGCCAGTCCCTGGTTCAATTAGGTTAACATACTAATTAGCACTAACATCCTCTATTAGGTAGAGTAGTCACTGACATGCGGGTCCCACCGGTCAGGTTGACCTGGACCGCCCCTGTTGACCGCTGAGATCATAGTGACATCATGCTGACATAGAAATGCTTTTTCTGGAATTATTTATTTTTAAAAATAGCCATGAAATTCCACAAAATGTCCTAAACTTAAAAAATTCACAGAAATTCAACTATAGCTCAGAATGAAATAATTTATATATGAAAAATGATTAGAAAAATCCAATCTATCAAATGGTGCTGTTTTCATGCATGTTAAAGCAAGTTAAACCTGCTTCTCAGGTCAAATAAATTAAATGGCATTTGAATAATAACATATGGAGTTTGAATTTGAACCTTTGGTTCAAACCAACTTCATTTGATCTGGTTGCTAGTTGCATTAGCTCAATCAACAACATATTGCCATGTCATGATCATGCATCATATTGTTGCATTGCATTGATTGTGTTCCTTCTCTGTTGTCGGTGCTTGTTCCCTGTCGGTAGACGTTTTTCGACATTGAGATCGATGGTACTGATGAAGACTCAATGCTATCTTCAGAAGTTCTAGGCAAGCACACCCCCTTTGAGCATTCCGATACAACCCCACCACTGGTACATCGAGGTGCTATTCAAACGGTTTTTAACATCTTTCCGCGATGGCGTTTTGAACCGTCGCCTAGTGAGTGACTGCGATAGGGGGGTCCTTCCCACACGACCCAGAAACCGTCGGGGATAGGCCCTCCTGGTACACACGCTCGGCAAAATGAGGTCGTGTGCGACGGGCGAGCGATCAAATACGGTTATACGTATAGTTGTGCTAAAAAAATACAATTATACAGGCCAAATCGTTTCCGGTCATAAGTACATCCCACATAGTTAGTCCCGCCTAAACGTTTCCGTTCGTATGTACATTCCACACAGTCAATCCAAGGAATACGTTTCCGTTAGTATGTACATCGCACACAGTTAATCCAAGAAGTACGTTTCCGTTCGTATATACATCCCACATAGTCACTCCAAGGAAAATGTTTCCGTTCGCAGGTACATCACACACAATTTTCCCCATTAAATCGTTTGTGATAACGTTGCCATTGCACATGATATTAACAATTTTATCGTTTGCGTTATTGAATGCATCACACACGGTGTGTAGAAGAAACTGTGTGGCAAAGGCTGTCCATCACACACACTTTTTATGTGGTAAACGTTTGCGCAAGGTGGCCTAACGCAAATAGTTTTCAAGAGGATGTCGTGTGTGATTGTTCATTGATCCAACACGGTTTATTCCTAGAAACTGTGTGCGTTGCCTGAGGTCATCGCCCACGGTGTTTTCTCAATAACCGTTTGCAATAGAAAACCCAATTAGCAGGCTAATTGCCCTATTATTAATAATCCATTTATTAATCTAATTGACATTTCATATTAACCACACAATATATTTCATTTCCATATTAAGGAAGCATGATTTCATAATTGAAATACATCAGAGTACAACATCATATAGCTTCAGCACTCAGCTACCCCATTACACAACTGCACCAGCACCAAGTTTCACATGCAACATCTATAACCTTTCAAAATGAGCATCATAGACGGTACATAGACAGATGGATCTCATCTGGAAAACTGCTGAAGCGGAAGGTGAATATTGAGCCTTCATTGATGTTGAAGGTCTTTGCAACTTGAGGCTAGTGCCTGTCCATCCTTCGTCCTCTTTAGGAAGACTTCACTATTGAACCATGGGTGTTGTACGAATACCTTCCTCGCCTCCTGACCATACAGGTGGTTTGAGAGGTAATCAGTGAACTGCTTTGGAAAGGCCTGAAAACAAGGATATGCATAAATATCTTCTCTAGATTTGAAATGGAGCAAAGGAATTAAAAAGACAAGGTATAGCAGTTAGTACCATCCTGTAGTGAACTGATGTCTTCTTCATTGTGCAGACAAAGATCTTCTTGTTTTTTGTCGCTAATTTCTTTATTGTAACAATCTTTCTGAGTTTCTTGACTTGACTGATATTCATGGACAACTCATTTCCACATATGCAAAAAGGGTCAAACAGTGGGTCAAAACCTCTGACAGCAGGACCAACATGTGCAAGACCAAATTGTTAAAAACCTAATATTTAAAAACAAGAAGTGGAAAGGTGTGTTATGAACTGCAACAGGCCTAATATTTAAAAACAAGCAAACATAGTCATTCAAACTTGTATTGTGCAGGTCTAAATGCACTAGTTATTGGCCCTGTTTGGATCCATGGGTTAGAGTTAGTTTGAGCTAGTTTGGGCTCAAATAGCCCTAAAGTATCCAAACATGAGGGCTAGTTTGAGCTAGTTGCATCAAACCCACCCAAAACAACTATCCCACCCAAGAGGTGCTGATTGGGGCTAGTTCTCCTAGTGCATTTATTGTCAATCTAACACTTTCATCCAAACACCTCTTTGGCTAGAGTTAGTTCAGGGTTAGTCATTGTTGAGTATCATTGTTATTTAGGAAACATAGGATAGCGTAGGATTTATTCTACCTTAACTTGTACTCCAAGATGACCATGTACTCCTATATATATGCCCACGAGGCTCAAGCAATACAATCAACTATTCCACCAATCTCTCTCTCTCTCCCTTTTAATTGTCATGAGCTAGAAACTAACTCTAACCTCTAGCTAAGTTAGAGTATCCAAACAGTGCCATTGTTAAATCAAATGGAAATGCGTGTTAAATACTCCCTCCGGTCCTTTTTACTCTGCATATTAGAATTGTCTGAAGTCAAACTTCATAAAGTTTGACCTTATTTATATGAAAAAATATCAACATCTACCATGCTAAAGTTATACAATATGAAAATTTAAGTCATGACTCATGTACTGATATTTATTTCATATTGTGAATGTTGGTATTTTGTTCTATAAAGTTGGTCAAACTTTACGAGGCTTGACTTTAGACAAATCTTATATGCAAACTAAAAAGATTCGGAGGGAGTACAACATGCTTAACAGCAACCAAAAATAGTCATTCATAGAGCTATTGTTAAAATTGGTATTGATGAAATTGAACTGCACAGTTCATACTAGCACATATAGAACATCACACTGTTAATAGCTGAAATAAACAAGGCATACTACGAACAACCAAAGATGGCAATTGAAGCTGGACATATGCTAACTACAAACAACCGAACAACCATAAACGGAAGAAATAAACAAGGCGTAATGCAAACAACCAAATATAGCAATAAATACTGGATATTTCTCACTACAAAAGGGGTTCGAGAAAACAAATCATGGGTTTCCTCACTTGTCACAGATTGGCTCCTCCTCGTGGTCGCCGTCGATGAGGTCTGACTTGCCAGTTGAGGATCCCAAGCCAGCGTCGCAGAACGTGTCCTTCAGAAATGACAAAAGGGGCTCCATGGCGATGAAGGATGGTAAATTGTTCATAACGAACCGCAGGAGATCAGCGGCAGGGCCATCGATGAGATCGACGGCTGTCGAACACAAAGGGTTGGGGGTGGGCAACTTAACCTATGACATAACTCGCGTCAAGCCGTTAGTGTCGACGACCTCGATGTCGTAGCCGGCGATCGTGACATGCCAGAATACTTTAGCCCGCTGATTGAAAGGCTCCATCCAGGTCCCGTCATCGTCGTCAGCTTCCTCGGTGGCCACCTCGCCGACGTCGGGCGAAGAGGCCGCGGTAAAGCTCTTTTGGGCCATTCACTCCTCGAGCTCCCCGGGAAGCGTAGCCGGGCTTAGGCTGTGACGCTCTGGAGTGGGGGAGGGGGGTGGGGATGGGGATATGTGGGAAAGGGGGCATTTCGCAGGCGTCATCTAGGAAACTCAGGGCGGCGAGGGTATGTATATCGGTGGTTAAACTGCACGGGCAGACCGGCACAGGTTTACGATGGAGGTGGCGGCGGCGGCGACCTAGCTAGGTTTCAAGCAAGGGAGGGGTAGTGTGTATGTGTGGGAGCGGGGGATTTGGGGTGAGCGAAGGATTTGGGGTGTGTGTGTGGAGGGGGTCCAAGGTGGTGTTTGAGGAAATGCCGCGGGTACTGAAAATTTTACTAGGCGGGAGTAAAATGGCGGGGCTACCGAAAATTTGGATCAAGGGATTGAAGTAGAGCGGGGTGGGAGTAACGAACATCACACACGGTTAAAACATAATAATCGTGTGCTATCAAACAGAAAAACACTCCAGCTGAGCAGATATTTTTGAGATTGCGAGGGATGCAGGCGGGAGTAAAATGCCGGGGCTACTGAAAATTTGGATCTACTGATTGAAGCAGAGCGGGAGTAACAGACATTGCACATGGTCCAGACATACTAATCGTGTGCTGTCAAACAAAAAAACCATCTACGCGGGTAGATATTTTTGAGATTGCGAGGGGGTAGATATTTTTGAGAGGGGGAGGGAAGCCTCGTGGAGCCGAATCTACTGTGATCATGTGGGTGACAGGGGCAAGGGCGCGGCACACGGGTAGTCCTAGGGAATCATGTCTGTTTCGTACCCGATCGCAGACGGTTGCTGCGTCCGACTCGTCTGCTGTTTATAAATTTGGCCAAAAAAACGCGGGAAAGGGTCAGAACACAAGCACACTTGCATGTGGACCAAATATATGTATGAAAAGGGTGGTTTGATGTTCAAATACCCAATGCACAACTTTGATGTGGCACCTATCGCACAAAGCGCACGTTATTATTGCTAGCCCCCCACTCCCACCCCCCCACAAACACACACAACACACACACACACACACACACACACACACACACACACACCACACACCACACACACACACACCTTCGTGTTGCCGGGAGGGGAATCCTAGCTATGAACGCATGCCCCCAAATAGCTAGGTCTGACATCTCACCCTACCGTAACACAAAACCAAAAGGAGTACATCATGGTCAACCCCCCTCCCCCCTTTGCTTCCGATCAAATGTGGACCGTGTGCGAGCCCGCAGATGTGTTCTTCTGGCGTTAGATGGGTGAGACCACATACGAACCACACCTGTGGGTGGCCCGATGTGTGTGTGTGTGTGTGTGTGTGTGTGAAAACAATGTGGTATGATATTTAAATAACCAAATCACAAATTTGATGTGGCACATGTGCATCGAAAATTAACCGGACATCCCCGACCCCACGGAGGTTCATCTAGTACAAAGTAGTACTGTGCCTCCCCCCCACACACACTTTGAGTCGGTGGGAGGGGCATCTCACCAAGGCGTATTGTAAGACTGACTAAGAAGAATCACCACCTTGGTCGTATAAGCTCTCTTGTTTGTTGGGTCAAAGTCATGCATTGCCGTTCCACACGCGGCCCCACAAAATAAGCTAGCTTGTCGCCGATAACCACGCGAGGGAGTGCCTGAAGACAACCACTGTGTGCATGTGGCCCAAACATATGTATGAAGTGTCATGTGGTGTTTGAATATACCCAATGCACAACTTTGATGTGGCAGCATGCTTTTGGAACCCGAAAGTACCCACACGGAGCGAGGGTTCACGATGCGTAGTATACTATATATATATATATATATATATATATATATATATATATATATAGGAATTCATGTGTATGCGAGCCCTTGAACTTAAGTCTCGAATCTCACCATGATCGACGTACGACTATACGGTAACACAAACCAAGAGAAGTAGAATCCACCCTGGTAACCTCTCTCGTGTTGTTGGTCTAAGTGATGGACGTCCACGCGGGCCCATGAATATATAGGCCGTCGATGATAACCAAGCGAGGGAGAGTGTCCAAAGGCAACCACTGCATGTATGTGCCCCAAACATATGTATGGACATGCGTGATGCATGCATATATGTTTGAATACCAAAAGCACAACATTTTCATGTGGCGCATGCATGCGTCGAAAATCGCACAGTCCCCACACAGATCTGGTTCATGACGCGTCGCGTGCTCCCCCCACTTCGACCCGGTGGAAGGGATTCATGCGTACACATGCGCGCGAAGTATAGTTGCATGTACCGAACCATATAAGACGAACCAAAATTTAATCCCCTCCTAATTATAAGACAAATTAACCTCTATCGCTGTCGGTTGAAGTGATTGACCAAGCAGGCACACAGAGACGATGGACGAAGCATCTCGCCGATAACCCCGTGAGTGAGTGCTAGAGGACAACCGCTATCGCTTGCTTGTGGGCCAAACACATGTATGGAGATGTGTGGTTGTGATGTTTGAATACCTAATATATATGCAGAGCTTTGATGTGGCACCTGCCTCGGAAACCTTTAAGTCCCCCACACGAACCGAGGTTCATGACACGTACTATGTATATGTTGCACCCCTCCCCTCTTTGACGCATAATATATACTCCTACATACCGTAACACAACCCGAAAATAATCCTCCTTGTTCATCAAATTACCTTTCTTGTTGTGTCATATATTAGATGGACGACGACCTCGCGGGCCCATGGAGGGAAGAGTCGTAGGCGAATGAGTGACAACCATCGTCTGCATGTGGCCCAATGTGTTGGTGATGTCTTTAATACCCAATATGCACAACTTCTTTGCGTCACCTGCCTCGGAAACCGAAAAGTCCCCACACGGAGCGAGATTGATTCATGACGTGTGTGTAGTATGTGCTGCCCCGGCACCCTCTTCCCCTCTTCGACGCGTACTATATACTCCTACCGCAACACAATCCAATAAGAAACCTCCTTGCTGGGTCAAAGTGATGGAGGACAACCTCGCGGGCCCATGGATGGAAGCATCGCACGCGAGTGAGTGTCCTATATGACGCGTAGTATTGCCCCCGGCCACCCTCTTCAACACGCACTATATATATACTCCTACCGTACATATAACAAAAACCAAAAAATGACCATCCTTGTTGGTCAAATTAACCTCTCTCATCGCAGGTCATAGTGCTGGACGGCGGCCTCGCGGGCCCACGCGAGTGAGTGTCCTAGGACCACCGCGTGCATGTGGCCCAAAGATGCATGTCAAACTTTTCTGCAGCGAACATGTGACCAAAGGTGTTTAGTGTTGAAAATTGAAAAAAAATAGATAACATTTGCCTGTTTTTATACATTGATTGATTTCCCAGGGATTTAAATGTGCAAAAATCAAATTTGATCTACATGAGACCTGTGATAGTGCACGAAAATGGATTGCAAAATCATATGTGTACGTGTCCCTGGGTGCATGTTTAGTCCCCATGCAAGAAATTTATAACATCGAGAATCTTGATTTTAAAATCCAATAAATCCAAAACTAAGTTGAAATTCATGAAACTTATCGTGGTGTCATATGGACAACAATAGACTGTGATATTTTTTTTTAAATTTGAGACAAGTTTTGATATAATCTTCTTACATACAGGAAATTATAAATAATTATCAACCAATATCGCAAACGAACTTTTTATTCGAACCATGTGCGTTAGACCAACAATGTAAGTGCCGTGCTTCGGTTAAGCAATAAAGCAGCAAAATTAATCATCAAAAAGGAAAAATCAATATAATACGTGCCATGCACGCGTCCCGTGTGCCGTACGAGCATGCGTGAGTTGACGAGACGCATGCTAGCAGGCAGACTAGGAGGCCGAGGCATGCGTGTGTTCGCTACGCACTCACCATGGGGCGTGCTAGTAGCTGTGTGAAATGACGGTAGGCGTGCCAGCAGTCCGCCGCGTAGGCTCACCGGGAGGCGAGCCAGCCCTTTGACCGCCGCCCACCTAGCTCCCATTGCTCCATATTAATGGCGCGCCCAATCCACTGGTCATAATAGGCGGCCGCACACCCCGTCCACAGTTGTCACTGCCGCATGGAGTGTATTAGGATTTTGCCGAAGCGCACCATTGGTGGGAGTGGCAACACCGGGGCTGGTGAAGCACCCGCGCAACGCATGAAGCTGGACGCAGAGGTTGCTGTCGCCGCCGCTGAGGTCTCACACGGGCAGCAGCGTGACCTTGACTTCGTCGCCGTCGTCATGCCTCCCCACCCGGAGCCGAAGGTCCACAGCTACTCCGGCAACGACTCCGACTCTGACAGAAAACCGGTTAGTCCCCCCCCCTTGTTGGGAATAGAAACCCTTGGTTATGTTCACCCAGTTCATGAAATCAGAGTAAGACTCGTTAGATCCGTGTAGTGTATTGATTGTTTGAATGGTATCTATGGTTAGTGATTAATTGTTTGTTCTGTACAAATGATTTTTTTGCTAATAATCCGACTAGGGTTAGCGTGCGTGCTAATAATTCGTAGCCAGATCTTGAGAATTGATTTTGAATGTCCTACATATATGTTTATGCCATTTTTTCTTCCAGATCTTGAGAATTGATTTTGAATGTCCTACATGTATGTTTTTGCCTTTTTTTCTTCCAGATTGCTGTGTACACAGATGAGGCTCCGGCTAGCGGCGCCGCCAGGTGTAGATCCTGCACCCGGCAGCGCGGGCAGAAGCGGCCACGCCCCCTAGATCTAAGGAACCCGTAGAATATCGGGCGGACCGCATCAGCGATCTCCCGGACGCCATCCTTGGGGAGATCATCTTCCTTCTCCCCACCAAGGATGGCTACCGCACACAGGTCCTCGCATCTCGGTGGCGCACTCTGTGGTGCATCGCACCTCTTAATCTCGACTGTCACCGGCTATCTGTCGTTCATGATTTTGAACTCCATGGAGCCATCATCTCCTCCCACCAGGGCTCCGTTCAACGCCTATGCATCCCGGCATGCTGCCTGCTGCACATACCCTGCACGGTGAATGCCTGGCTGACATCCCGTCAATTCAAAAAACTCCAACATCTTGAGTTCTACCATTACTATGCAAATAGCTGTCCACCAAGCGTTGTAGCTGTGCCCTCACCACCAGTGTCAATCTCATGGTTTTCCTCCTCTCTCCACACCACCACCCTGGCCTGGTGTCATCTACCAGACAATCTGGTACAAATGCTTCGACTCCCACTGCTAAAAAAACTCACGCTTGTGGTGGTCGATCTGTCGGAGGCCTCACTGCACAGCATCATCCACTCCTGCTGCCCTGCCCTGGAGTGCTTGCTGCTTGTTTTTGGAAAAGAAATCCGTATCCGTTGTCTCCAAATAAAGTCGCCTCACCTTGTAAGCATTGGAATTTGCTTTAAAGGAGAGGAGCTCATCATCAAAGACGCCCCTTCACTCCAAAGGCTGCTCCTTGATTATCGTTATGCACCTTCGCAAATAACTGTGGTCTCTGCACCTAAACTAGAGACCTTGGGTGTAATTCCTGATCCGTTTGAAGGTTACCAGATGGTGGTTGGCTCCACACTTATTCAGGTGCTGTATATTATCATCAACACTTTTGTAATCATAAGATGCATTTTTCATTTGTGTGCGTAAGTTTTATATCATCAACACTTTTGTAATCATAAACTACATTTTTCATTTGTGCGCATAATATTTATATAATCTTGGAGTACGCTTTTGGTACTAATATTATGTTCTATGCTCAATGAAGAGTTTGTCCATGGGTACCCTATCAATGGTGCTGGATTCTGTCAAGACCTTACATATCAGTACGTGGTGTTTTGATCTGAACATGATTATCGGCTTGCTGTGATGCTTTCCATGTCTGGAGAATTTGTATATAGAGGTGACGATATCAAGCACATTGATATACTTTACTGGAACTAACCGTTCAGCTGTACTATTTTTTTAGACATTAACTGTTTTCAGACTTCATGTCTATTTAGGCTAATGGACATGGACAAAAAGGTATAACTAATCGGTGGCATAATAAGCACCAGGATTTTCTCAATTCTCATGATATTTGTTTGAGGACAATAACGCTGGAAGGATATGCAAACAACCATGCAAACACTAGCTTTGTCACATTCTTCCTGTTGAATGCGAGAGTACTATTGTCCATGAGGATTAAGTTTTTTAACAAAAACTTTTTCACGGATGGACACGTTGAACATCATAAAAAGACGTTTCAGGTGGACAAAAGGGCTTCTGAACGTGCTCGGCTTCTATTTACAACAACTTGTCTTCATGTATCAGTAGATTTTCTAGTCCAGGATCTTGATTTTATGGATCAGACCGATCCATTTGATTGTGACTGCCGAAAACTTTTTGTCCATGTCCTGTTCAATCTGGATTTTATGGAAACCTGATGAACAATTAATCATCATGCTCTTGTACCTTCTGTAAGCTGGGGTTAGATATTGCTGCCCTTTTCAACTATGCTTTGACCCATATTTTCTTATATACAAACCGGAGCTTCTATTAAGAAGCCTCATGGTTCCGAGAGGGAACTTGGTCACATGATCTGTGTGCAAAACGACATACGCTATATCTTCCCGCCTTGATTTATTTTACAGAGGCAACATGCAACTGTGCTAAACATATGAAATTATTCAGGGTTTGTTTCGCCTTTTTATACATTGATTTTCCTAGGCATTTTTAACAAATAGCCACCACGTTATTATCGCAAACAGTGGTATTAGTTCAACCATGGGCGTTGAACTAACCATTTACTACCGCGGGAGCTATTTGATTAGACGGGACGACTGTGAGCAGTCCACCACGCACGCCGCGAGCGCTGCAATTTATTGCTGGTTTTGGACTTTTGTTTTGGCCGCCTCGGGAAGGTACGTAGAACAGTCCTCCGTTCTCATCTACAAGCACCGCCGCCGAGGATCGCCACCTGCCACGAGATGGAGGACGAGCCGGCCAACAAGCAGGGGCGGGTCAAGCCAGAACCGCAAGAGCCTCCGGCGAACGTGGACTTCATTAGCAGCCTCCCCGACGAGATGTAGGTAACCATCATATCCCACCTCCCCATCAAATATGGCATGCGGACCACTATCCTCTCGTGGCGGTGGCGCCCACTTTGGCACACCACCCCCTGGATATCATCGTCGACCACGAGTTCTGCAGTGGGGAGCAGCAACGCCTGGACGCATTGTCCCACGTTTTCGCCATGCACCCTGGGCCGGTCAGACGCCTTGCTATCGACAGGTTCAATCCCCACAACAAGACCGAACCCAGGTTGCACTACTGGTTCCTATCCCCAGCCCTGGATCGGCTCGAGGAGCTCAGCCTTCATGCTAGACGTCCTTGCTCGCTGCCGCCGTCCGTGCTCCGCCTCGCGCCCATGCTGCGCTGCGCTACATTCAAGCGGTGCATTTTCCCCCGGATCGATGCCGTGCGCGCTCTTCATCTCCCTAAACTTAAGTACCTCGAGCTCATTGCCATCCGCATCTCAAAGGAGGATTTGGAGCGCCTGCTCATCGGCTGTACATCACTTGAGTACCTTTGTCTTCATGTGATGGATGGGTTTAGTAGCCTCCACATCACCTCGACGAATGTCCGTGCGATTTATGTGCATTGCTGGTGCCGCCCAAGGCTGTCAGTTGAGGTGTTTCACGATATTGTCATTGAGAATGCGCCTTTCCTCGAGAGATTGTATGTACTTGATAAATTAGGTCCAGCAAGAATCAGGGTCATTCACGCACCAAAATTGACAGTGTTGGGCTATTCGTGTGCTGAATTCAACGAACTTGTTACTGGATCATTATCCGTTCAGGTACAACAGTCTTCTTCTTCTCCTTCTTATATATTATTGGACAACACATTTTATCTAATTGTTGCTGATCTATATGTTCGCGTGTCATCCAGAAAATGATTCCCACAAGCTTGACCCGGCCTCTGCGCACAGTAAAGATCTTGGCACTACAATCTGTCGGCCCCGATCTGGATGAAGTTGTTAGATTCCTTAGATGCTTTCCTTGCACGGAGAAGCTATACATCGAGGTGATGTTCCTTTCCTGTTAATTGTTAACCACAACGGAGCTCAATTTTTTGTTACTTTTACCCATGATTACAATGACAAATGTAGAATGATTTCTAAAGGAAATTTGGAGGATTTCAATACATATATATTTTGAGATGCTAGTGTTGTACGCGTTTTATTCCTTCGCCCGACATTCTTTCGTGATAAAAGTTTATCATGAAAGATTGAAGGTGGTATTTCACTCTTCTCGTGTATTTTAGAAATCCTGCAAATCAAAGAGGCCCGAAGTGTTCAAATCTGCAGCTATGCACTAATATGTTGTCTTCGTTTGCAGATACTAGCAGGCCCAAAAGTAGAAAATGTTGGGGAATATAACAATACCATTGAATGCCTTGATCTTCATCTCACAGAAATTACTTTTAATGAGTACCGAGGCACCACACCAGAAATTAAATTCGCCAGGTTGTTTGTTGAGAAAGCAAGGTTGCTCAAGGTAATGAGGTTTACCCTATATTTACTGCGCAGAAGTGAATGGATTGCTAAAGAGCACATGCATCTACAGCTGAATGGAAAAGGCTCTGCACAAGCTGAATTTCAGTTTGTAACTTCATATGACAGATTATTCAGAAGTCACTGTATCGAGCCGCTATATGACTTCTCGGTGGCTGATCCTTTCGCAGAAATAATGCATGAAAAAGATTCTGAAGAAGAGGAATTTTATGTGTCTGAATAGTTTGAACCTTGTAATCTTTGAATTTGGGCCTTGTAATGCTGTAATTTGAACCTTGCAATATTTATGGTATTTGTTATATAACATAATTGGATGTTTAATTTGGTCTTGCAATCATGTCCTGTTACAAGTATATATATGTTGTTCTTCTGTACACAGAGCATAGATGTTCTGCAGACAGAGCATATCACATCGCACACGGACCACACTAGGTAACCCGTCGGTGATGAATTCATCAATCGCAAACGGTTATATACCAGCAAGTGTTTGCCCACAACACACACGGCTTATTCCATCACAAACAGCTCGGATGGATCAACTGTATGCCACGTATCGCACACGCAACTCTAATCTGATTCGTGCTTGATGTCTCCGCCATCGCTCGCACAATTTGTCTTATTTGCCATGTATCACTGTGCCGGCCTCTGCTCGCCGTTAGGCGCCGCAGCGCACTGTGCTCACCGTTGGGCACCGCGGCGCGCTCTGCTCACGTCCGTCGGCGTGCTCTGCTCGCGTAGCTCCACGCGCTCGGCTTGTGGACAGCTTTTCCTTGTGTGTTCAACTGCTATATGCATATATGTGGTTGCTCGCCGTTGAGGTGCCGCGGAGCGCTCTGCTCGCGTCCATGCGCGCGCGCTCTGCCAGCGGTTGGGGCCTGCGCACGATCATGTTGGGGGCCCATATGCATGCGGTTGCATCGCGTGTGTCGCCACGATGCAGTTACGTGCGGCATGATGGAGTTACGCGCTGCAAATTAGAACTGGCATCCGGGCGTGCGAATATTCCAGGCCGTCCAGCTTCCCCATTAATTCCCGCGGCCATTATAACCTTAGTCTCTTCAACCTCTCGATCTCGCCCCACAACACAACAAGCACACACACGATGACACATACAGAGAGGATATCTATCGGCGCTGCAATGGAGTTCGGCGAGCATAAAGTGGAGACCCACGCGAGGGAGACAGATCTCTCGGTGGTGTACACCAAAGACCCGGCCATGGTGGACAACTACATCAATACCGTGGAGCAGTTGCTTACTTGAGACAAGTACAAGGTGGTCGGCATTGACCTCCAGTACACCGACGGTCATCCCGGCAAAGATCAGAAGGTTGTCGTCGCCCAGTTGTGCGTGCGCCATCATTTCCTTATATTCCACTACTGCATGGCCACAGAGCCTTGCGACCGTTTCGCCAGGTTTGTCAACAACACCGACTACAAGTTCGCTACGGTGGAAACCTGCAATGATGTAAAGGCGCTCAAGGTTACGCGCTTGGCCTACAAGAACCTTGTCGAAATCGCTGAGCAGTACAGGGTCTGGGGCAGCACAAAGAAGGACTCCCTGGTTGAACTCACCTCGGCCATCATCGACCCCTACTACGAAAAGATGAAGCAGGATGCCAAGAGAACAAATCCCATATCCTGGCACGGGGCCTGGACGCGGCAACTGGATGAACCTCACCTCAGGTTCGCGGCCAAGAGCGTGTACACATGCTACGAGATGCACAGGCGGATCGTTGACATGAGGAACTGCCTCGTTACTGAAATCGACGAGGCCGGATTGAGCCACAAGCAGAGCAGTAGCGGCAAGCGTCACAAGAAGTAGATGATGATCAGATTATCGTTTATCCTAGTTAATTATGCATGTAATATATAGTTGACTTTGGTGTGTGGAAATGTCATGTGTGTAGTAGCCACCTATGTAATTATGCATGTAATAGTTTACTTTGGTGTGTGCAAATGTCATGTGTGTAGTAGCCACCTATGTAATTGGATGTTTAATTTGGTTATGCAACCATGTCCTTATAAGTGTGTGTATATATATGTTGTTGTTCTGTATGCAATCCCAATGCACAACACACATGTCTTATTAGTAGCAATCGTCTGTGTTATTATCGGTCTTCACACACATTTCTGATTATAGACCTATTTGCCGCGTATCACACACATCTTGTTAAATTGAACCATTTCTGTTCTCTTGGCTCAACGCAAATAGTTCATCCGAGTGAACTGTTTGCCCTCTATCGCACACACCTTGATCTGGCTGACCGTTTCTTTTGTTTCGCCTAATCACAAACAGTTCATCCTAGTGAACCGTATGCCGTATATCGCACACACCTTCATCTGGCTGCCCGTTTCTGTTCTTCTGCCTCATCGCAAATAGTTCATTGAACTGAACCGTATGCCCCGCATCGCACATGCAACTAAATTCTGAACCGTGTTTGATGTATCCGCCATCACAAACGTTTTGCATCTTTTTTGACGGTTTTTTTACATCACCGTTTGCGATTATTGCATCGCACACAGTTTCGTCGAAGGGTCTCTGATTGTAGTGTCGCGTTAGCAGCATCCTACAGTAGTGCACTCTCTTGCTCCTGCCCTCTTTTATTGCATTAGGACAACAACAATTCACCTGCTACTTTATGTTGCGGTAGTTGAACCCATTCCTCTGCATGACCTGTCTTTACCACAGTAAATAGTTGAAACCCACTAGCATGAGTAGGAGTTGTTTGAGCCATGATGTGCATACTCATTCATGCTTGCTTGTTATGCCTGCTATGCTTAGAGTTGTGTCAAGTATGATTCATCTGGGATGGATTGGAATAGTGGTGAACATGTAATACTGCTGAGAGCTAAGTGTGTGAACACGATTTGGTAAAGGTAGCGATGGGAGGCCATGTAGGAGTACATGGTGGGTTGTCTTGTTGAAACCATCCTCAGGAACTGAGTTCTGTGTTTGTGATCCAAGACAGTTACTACCACACATTGGAATGCTTAAGTGCCCCTCTAGACTTATTAATCGCCTCGATCTCTGTCCAGGAGTTGCAACTAGTTTCATTTGTTTGTAGGTTGTGTTAGTAGTCTACCAAGTGGCACCCGGTACAGGTGGGCTTGGGACAGACTAGGCACCGTGGCCCGATGTACCAAGTGGTACCCGGATGGTGGACTTGGGAACCCTGCACACATCATTTGGGGCCGTAGTGGAAACCTTGACCGGACTTCCTTGTGGATGGAACTCAAATAGGCGATAAACCTAGACTAGAGACTTGTGTGGTTAGTCAGGTCGTGGCCGACACCCTCGCTGGGCTTCCGCTTGAAGGTTGCCGAGTACATGTCGTGTAAACGTCGATAAGTGGTGAGAGCTTGTGTGAAGAATCAGGGTTATCAAAATATTCGAATAGCTGCGTCCTCGGATATGGACTACTTGGAAAGCTTATATGGTTCATAGATAACTTGAAGTGGATACTCTAAAATGTGTAAGATAAGTGTGAGTGCTATGGATGGCCTTCTCGTAGGGAGACGGGAGCGGATCCATAGGGGTGTATTGATGTGGTGAATAAGTGGACTCGTGTGCGCTCTTTCACCCCAAAGAAAATGCTGGTAGACATAGTACATGATAGCCACTGAGTCAAAGCTGGCTTGTGATACGTCCATTTTGCATCATGATTTCCTAATGTTATTTATAATGTTTTATGCATAATAATGCTTTATGGAGTAATTCTAATGCCTTTTCTCTCATAAAATGCAAGGTTTACACAAAGAGGGAGAATACTGGTAGCTTGAATTCTGGACCTGAAAAAGCTACGCCAGAGATACCTATTCTACACAACTCCAAATAAGCTGAAACTTCACGGAGAATTATTTTGGAATATATGAAAAATACTGGAGCAAATAACTACCGGAGGGGGGCCACCTGATGACCACAAGAAACCAGGGCGCACCAGGCCCCCCAGGCGCGCCCTGGTGGGTTGTGGTCAGCCCAGCCCACCCCCGGTGCCCACATTCTGGTATATAAGGTATTTTGACCTAGAAAAAAATAGGGAGAGTACTTTTGGGACGGAGCACTACCGTCTCGAGGCAGAACTTGGGCAGGAGCACTTCTGCCCTTCGGTGGAGCAGTTCCGACGAGGGGACTTCCCTCCCGGAGGGGGAAATCAAAGCCATCGTCATCACCAACAACCCTCTCATCTTTGGGATGCCAATCTCCATCAACATCTTCAACAACACCATCTCCTCTCAAACCCTAGTTCATCTCTTGTGTTCAATCTTTGTACCGGAACCTCAGATTGGTACCTGTGTGTGACTAGTAGTGTTGATTACATCTTGAAGTTGATTACTATATGGTTTATTTGGTGGAAGATTATATGTTCAGATCCATTATGCTATTTAATACCCCTCTGATCTTGAGCATGAATATCATTTGTGAGTAGTTACTTTCGTTCTTGAGGTCACGGGAGATGTCATGTTGCAAGTAATCATGTGAACTTGATATGTGTTCGATATTTTGATGATATGTATGTTGTGATTCCCTTAGTGGTGTCATGTGAACGTCGAATACATGGCACTTCACCATATTTGGACCTAAGGGAATGCATTGTGGAGTAGTTATTAGATGATGGGTTGCTAGAGTGACAAAAGCTTAAACCCTAGTTATTGCGCTACTTCGTAAGGGACCGTTTTGGATACAAATTTTTAATGCTATGGTTAGATTTTATCTTAATACTTTTCTCGTAGTTGCGGATACTTGCGAGGGGGTTAATCATAAGTGGGAGGTTTGTTCAAGTAAGAACAGCACCTAAGCACTGGTTCACCCACATATGAAATTATCAAAGTAGCGAACGCAAATCAAACCAACATGATGAAAGTGACTAGATGAAATTCCCGTGTGCCCTCAAGAACAATTTGCTTATTACAAGAGACCGTTTTGGCCTGTCCTTTGCCACAAAAGGATTGGGCTACCTTGCTGCACTTTATTTACCGTTACAGTTACTTGTCCGTTACAAATTATCTTTATATCAAACTACCTGTTACCGACTATTTCAGTGCTTGCAGAAAATACCTTACTGAAAACCACTTCTCATTTCCTTCTGCTCCTTGTTGGGTTCGACACTCTTACTTATCGAAAGGACTAGAATTATCCCCTATACTTGTGGGTCATCAAGACACTTTTCTGGTGCCGTTGCCGGGGAGTGAAGCGCTCTTTGTAAGTCGAAATTGGTAAGAAAAAATTATTACTACACGCTGAAATTTATTGTCACTTGTTACTATGGAAAACCATCCTTTGAGGGGTTTGTTCAGGGTATCTTCACCTTGACCGGAAGCAAAATTAGTTGCCCCTCAACCTACTGCACCTACTTAAAATATTGGTTATGAAATTCCTTCGGGTATGATAGAACAACTG
This sequence comes from Thinopyrum elongatum, assembly GCA_011799875.1. Classification (NCBI taxonomy): domain Eukaryota; kingdom Viridiplantae; phylum Streptophyta; class Magnoliopsida; order Poales; family Poaceae; genus Thinopyrum; species Thinopyrum elongatum. The sequence continues at coordinate 334,760,309 of CM022300.1, read as the reverse complement.
CTAGCTAATCCTTATGCAGGAGAGGGAACTAAACATCCTGATATGCATTTGATATATGTGGATGAAATTTGTGGATTATTTAAGCTTGCAGGTTTATGCCGAGATGAAGCTAAGAAGAAGGTTTTCCCTTTATCTTTGAAGGGAAAAGCATTGACATGGTATAGGCTATGCGATGATATTGGATCTTGGAATTGGAATCGACTGAAATTGGAATTTCACCAAAAAATTTATCCTATGCATCTAGTTCATCGTGATTGGAATTATATATATAATTTTTGGCCTCGTGAAGGAGAAAGTATTGATCTAGCTTGGGGGAGGCTTAAGTAAATGTTATATTCATGCCCCAATCATGAGCTCTCTCGAGAAATTATCATTCAGAATTTTTATGCTCGGCTTTCTCGTGATGACAATCCATGCTCGTTACTTCTTGTACTGGTTCTTTTATGAAGAAGACTATTGAATTCAGGTGGGATCTTTTAGAAAGAATTACATGCAACTCTGAAGATTGGGAACTCGATGAAGGTAAAGAGTCAGGTATTAAGCTTGAGTTTGATTGTGTTAAATCTTTTATGAATACCGATGCTTTTCACAAGTTTAGCACTAAATATGGACTTGACTCTGAGATACCTCTTTCTGTGAATCATTTGCTACTCATGTTGATCTCCCTAAGGAGAAGTGGTTCAAATATCATCCCCCTATTAAATAAGAAATTAAAGAACCATATTTAAGGATACATAAAACATATTTTTTACTTTACTAGACTTTTGAACTTAGAACACTAACATGTCAAATTTTAGATTTTTAAGATTTTTATTTTAATAAGTAAAACAAGTCAGTTAATTCATTAAGGTGGTTATGTTTATACTGTCATAGTTAAACATGAAACTATCATTTACAATGTTGATCCACTTGTGCCTACTGCTTATATTGAAAAACCACCATTCCCGATTAGAATAAAGGAACATGCTAAGGTATCAACTATCATTCACAAAAGTAATATTAAAGCACCTAAACCTCCTGAGCAAATTAAAGTAGAACCTAGTGTTGCTATGGTTAAAGATCTCTTGGTAGAAAATATTGATGGGCATGTTATTTACTTCTGTGATGAAGCTGCTAGAATTGCCAAACCCGATGAAAAAGATAAACACAGACCTGTTGTTGGCATGCCTGTTGTCTCAGTTAAAATAAGATATCACTGTTACCATGGTTTATGTGACTTGGGTGCTAGTGTGAGTGCTATTCCTTTTACCTTGTATCAAGAAATTATGAATGATATAGCACTTGCTGAAATAGAAGACATAGATGTTACTATTAAACTTGCTAATAGAGACACCATCACACCACTTGGGATTGTTAGAGATGTTGAAGTCTTGTGTGGGAAAATAAAATACCCTACTGATTTTCTAGTTCTTGGTTCCCCACAAGATGACTTTTGTCCCATTATCTTTGGTAGACCTTTCTTGAACACTGTCAATGCTACTATAGATTGCCATAAACAAAATGTCAGTGTTAGCTTTGGTGATGATTCTCATGAATTTAATTTCTCCAAGTTTAGTAGACAACCCCGCAATAAAGAATTTCCTAGTAAGGATGAAATAATTGGTCTTTCTTCTATTGCCATGCCTCCTACTGATCCGCTAGAACAATATTTGCTAGACCATGAGATTGATATGCACTTACGTGAAAGAAATGAAATAGATAAAATATTCTTTGAACAACAACCTCTCCTTAAACACAATTTGCCTATTGAAACTCTAGGAGGTCCTCCTCCACCTAAAGATGATCCTATCTTTGAATTAAAGCAATTGCCAGACACTTTGAAATATGCTTATCTTGATGAGAAGAAGATATATCCTGTTATTATTAGTGCTAACCTTTCAGAACATGAAGAAGAAAGATTATTGAAAATTCTGAAGAAGCACCGTGCTGCTATTGGATATACTCTTGATGATCTTAAGGGCATTAGTCCCACTCTCTGTCAGCACAAGATTAATATGGAACCTGATGCTAAACCCGTTGTTGATCACCAATGATGTTTGAATCCTAAGATGAAAGAAGTGGTGAGAATTGAAATACTAAAACTTCTGGAAGCAGGTATAATCTATCCCATAGCTGATAGTAGATGGGTAAGTCCCGTTCATTGTGTCCCTAAGAAGGGAGGTATTATTGTTGTTCCTAATGATAAAAATGAACTTATTCCACAAAGAATTGTCACTGGCTATAGAATGGTAATTGATTTTAGAAAATTAAATAAAGCAACTAGAAAAGATCATTACCCTCTGCCTTTTATTGATCAAATGTTGGAAAGATTATCTAAGCACACACACTTTTGCTTTCTTAATGGATATTCTGTTTTTTCTCAAATACCTATTTCACAACCTGATCAAGAGAAAACCACATTTACTTGCCCTTTTGGAACTTATGCTTATAGACATATGCCTTTTGGTTTATGCAATGCACCTGCTACCTTTCAAAGATGTATGACTGCTATATTCTCTGATTTTTGTGAAAAGATTGTTGAGGTTTTCATGGATGATTTTTCCGTTTACGGAACTTCTTTTGATGATTTCTTAAGAAACCTTGATCGATTTTTGCAGAGACATGAGCAAACTAATCTTGTCTTGAATTGGGAGAAGTGCCACTTTATGGTTAATGAAGGTATTGTCTTGGGGCATAAAATTTTTGAACGAGGTATTGAGGTGGATAAAGTAAAGTTGGTGCAATTGAGAAAATGCCATGTCCTAAAGATATTAAAGGTATACGTAGTTTCCTTGGTCATGATGGTTTCTATAGGAGGTTTATTAAAGACTTCTCTAAAATTTCTAGGCCTCCTACTACTCTTTTACAAAAGGCTGTTCCATTTGTTTTTGATGATGATTGTGTAGAAGCCTTTGAAACACTTAAGAAAGCCTTAACTTCTGCACCTATTGTTCAACCACCTGATTGGAACTTGCCTTTTGAAATTATGTGTGATGCTAGTGATTATGCTGTTGGTGCTGTTCTAGGACAAAGAGTTGATAAGAAATTAAATGTTATCCATTATGCTAGCAAAACTCTAGATAGTTCCCAAAGAAATTATGCTACCACTGAAAAATATTTTTTAGCAGTTGTGTTTGCCTGTGATAAATTCAGATCTTACATTGTTGATTCCAAAGTAATTGTTCACACTGATCGTGCTGCTATAAAATATCTTATGGAAAAGAAAGATGCTAAACCTAGACTCATTAGGCGGGTTCTCTTGCTACAAGAATTTGATTTACATATCACTGATAGGAAAGGAGCTGAGAACCCCGTAGCAGATAACTTGTCTAGGTTAGAAAATATTCTTGGTGACCCACTACCTATTGATGATAGTTTTCCTGATGAACAACTAGCTGTAATAAATGTTTCTCATAATACTCCTTGGTATGCTGACTATGCTAATTATATTGTTGCTAAATATATACCACCTAGTTTCACATACCAACAAAAGAAAAAATTCTTCTATGATTTAAGACATTACTTTTGGGATGACCCACATCTTTATAAAGAAGAAGTAGATGGTATTATTAGAAGTTGTGTACCTGAGCATGAACAGGAACAAATCCTACGGAAATGTCACTCTGAAGCTTATGGAGGACATCATGCGGGAGATAGAACTGCTCATGAGGTATTGCAATCTGGTTTTTATTGGCCTACTCTCTTCAAGGATGCCCATAAATTTTTATTATCTTGTGATGAATGTCAAAGAATAGGTAATATCGGTAAGCATTAGGAAATGCCTATGAATTATTCACTTGCTGTTGAACCATTTGATGTTTGGGGTTTTGATTATATGGGACCTTTTCCTTCATCTAATGGGTATACTCATATTTTGGTTGTTGTTGATTATGTTACTAAGTGGGTAGAAGCTATTCTAACTAGTAGTGCTGATCATAACACTTCCATTAAAATGCTTAAAGAAGTTATTTTCCCAAGGTTTGGAGTCCCTAGATATTTAATGACTGATGGTGGTTCACACTTTATTCATGGTGTTTTCCGTAAAATGCTTGCTAAATATGATGTTAACCATAGAATTGCTTCACCCTATCATCCTCAATCTAGTGGTCAAGTTGAACTTAGCAATAGAGAAATAAAGTTAATATTACAAAAAACTGTCAATAGGTCCCGAAAGAATTGGTCTAAGAAATTAGATGATGCACTTTGGGCCTACAGAACAGCATATAAAAATCCTATGGGCATGTCTCCATATAAAACGGTTTATGGAAAAGCTTGTCATTTGTCTCTTGAGTTAGAACATAAAGCATATTGGGCAATTAAAGAACTCAACTATGATTTCAAACTTGCTAGTGGAAAGAGGTTATTTGATATTAGCTCATTAGATGAATGGAGAACCCAAGCATATGAAAATGCCAAACTATTTAAAGAAAAAGTTAAAAGATGGCATGACAAAAGAATCCAAAAGAGGGAATTCAAAGTTGGAGAATATGTTATTTTGTAAAACTCTCATTTTAGATTCTTTGCAGGAAAACTTCTCTCCAAATGGGAAGGACCATATATTATTGAAGAAGTTTACCGCTCTGGGGCCATCAAGATTAATAATGCCGAAGGTACTAACCCGAAGGTGGTCAATGGACAAAGAATTAAACACTATATCTCAGGTACGCCTATTAATGTTGAAAGTAATATTATCCAAACCATGACACCGGAGGAACACATAAAAGAAACCTTCCGGAACACTCCAGAATGCTGAAAAAAGAGGAGGTACGTGATACGGTAAGTAAACGAACTCCGAAAAATCCACAAAAATATTTTCTATCAGTTTGGGAATATTATAAAAATTAGGAAAATAAGAAATAACCAGGAAGGCAACCAAGGAGGGCACGATACACTAGGGCGCGCCTACCATCCCTGGCGCGCCCAGGTGGGTTGTGCCTACCTCGGGAACCTTCCTGACTCCATTTTCCTCCCGTTTGCTTGTTTCCCAAGATAAAAAATCTTTATATACCCCCCGAACGTATTGACCACCGTATCGTGGAGAAATCCTCTGTTCTTGTTTCGTGTTGTTTCCTAACAGATCTGAAAATATGTCATCTCAAGATTCAGAGGGAGAGAGCTATGTCGCAGACTATATTGCAAACCCTAAGGTTTATGGGGATGTAGAGCATTATGGCTGGACCACGAAGGAAGAAGAAGATTATGACTTGAAGGGAACGGAAGAGACAAGTACAGATGAAGATGAAGCCCCACTACCTCAACCCGAGGACATGCATGTGGAGTTCAAGAAGTCAAGTCTCCCTAATAAAGCAAAGAAACCTAAGATCCAGTTTATCCCTTTTCATCTTCTGCAGGAAAACAAGCAAGCATTATGTGAAAAGATACTAAAGCTTGAGCAGGACATCGAGGGCTTGAAGGAGAAAAATTTCATCCTCAAGCGTAAACTGGAGAAGAAGAACATGACTACATCATCACCACCACCATCATCATCTTCCCCACCAAAGGAGACTTGAGTACATGCAATGGGCACTGCCCTTGGCTTGTGCCAAGCTTGGGGGAGATGCCCCGGTATCGTATCACCATCACTTTTATTGCCTTTACCTATCTTAGTTCGATCTTTAGTTATATCATGAATTAGTTGAATAAAAGTTTAGCATGATCTCTCTTTGAGTGTTAGTTTCATGATCTATCTATCCATGTAATCGAGTGAGAGTTATATAATAAAGTTTAGTTTGAGTCTTTGCTTCTTTACTTTTATGTTGCAATCAAATAAAAGAAAATAAATGAAAAAAAGACCGTATGCTAATCTTATGGTAAGTAATGACATCACATAAGGAAAAGTATAAGTGGTAAAATTTATTGGAGATTGACAAACATAGCATTGGTCAATGATGCAACTCATGAAAGAATTAATAAGGGAAGAGAAGATTCACACTATCTTGGACATCTTTTATGATTGTGAGCCCCCATTAAATATTATATGTCAAAATTGTTGACGTTGGACAAGGAAGACAAAGTAATGATATATGTTTGTTCATATTCACATAGAAGTTATATTGTCATAGATCCTTCAACATGTGGTGCTTGCTCAATATCTTTGCTAGCCAAAATTCCGCACTAAGTAGAGATACTACTTGTGCATCCAAAAACCCTAAACCAAACTCATGTTTTGAGAGTCCACCATACCTACCTATGGATTAAGTAAGATCCTTCAAGTAAGTTGTCATTGGTGCAATAAGGCAATAAAAATTGCTTCTAAATGTTTTGGATCATTTAGTGTAAGAGAAAATTGAGGGTTGTACGAATTTGTGATGGGAAAGTAATAAAAGCGACGGACTGCATAATAAAGGGTGCTATCATAAGGGGTAATATAATGTGACGTTCTTTTGCATTAATGGATTTGGCATACAAACCAAAAAGCGCATGACAGCCTCTGCTTCCCTCTGGGAAGGGCCTATCTTTTACTTTTAGGTATTTACTTTTATGCAAGAGTCAAAGTTTTCTTTCCTATTCCTTTTTATTTTCTCTTTTTGCAAGCATCATGTGCTGAGGACAGATCTAGGCACATATATCCAGTTGGATATGAGTGAGCATGAGTTATTATTGTTGACATCACCCTTGAGGTGAATACGTTGGGAGGCGAAACTATAAGCCCCTATCTTTCTATGTGTCTGGTTGAAACTTTTTGCTCATGGGTATGTTGTGAGTGTTACCAATCATAGAAGATTAAATGATGGTTGAGTATGTGGACTTGCCAAAAGGCTTCGATACGAGACCCTTCCTAAAAATATGATGAATTGTAGTTGCAAAGTTGACCGAGAACATAGTTTGTTGGTTTTCAATAGAGTTTATGCTTTTTACTTTGATGTTGTGATGAATTGTTACTTGTTCATGAGAAGTTATATGATAAAAGTTATATGATAAAAGCTTTATGATAAAGTTTGTTGACGTTATGATAATAAGCATGATGCTACTATGTCCGTATTTTGTTTTTATCGACACCTCTCTCTCTAAGCATGTGGACATGTTTTTTGATATCGGTTTTTGCTTGAGGACAAGCGAGGTCTAAGCTTGGGGGAGTTGATACGTCCATTTTGCATCATGATTTCCTAATGTTATTTATAATGTTTTTATGCATAATAATGCTTTATGGAGTAATTCTAATGCCTTTTCTCTCATAAAATGCAAGGTTTACACAAAGAGGGAGAATACCGGCAGCTTGAATTCTGGACCCAAAAAAGCTACATCAGAGATACCTATTATGCACAACTCCAAATAAGCTGAAACTTCATGGAGAATTATTTTGGAATATATGAAAAATACTGGAGCAAATAACTACCGGAGGGGGGCCACCTGGTGACCACAAGACACCAGGGCGCACCAGGACCGCCAGGCGCGCCCTGGTGGGTTGTGGTCAGCCCAGACTAGCCCACCCCCGGTGCCCATCTTCTGGTATATAAGTCATTTTGACCTAGAAAAAAAAATAAGGAGATGACTTTCGGGATGGAGCGCCGCCATCTCGAGGCGGAACTTGGGCAGGAGCACTTTTGCCCTCCGGCGGAGTGATTCCGCCGGGGGAACTTCCCTCCCGGAGGGGGAAATTGAAGCCATCGTCATCACCAACAACCCTCTCATCTTTGGGAAGCCAATCTCCATCAACATCTTCAACAGCACCATCTCCTCTCAAACCCTAGTTCATCTCTTGTGTTCAATCTTTGTACTGGAACCTTAGTTTGGTACCAGTGGGTGACTAGTAGTGTTGATTACATCTTGTAGTTGATTACTATATGGTTTATTTGGTGGAAGATTATATGTTCAGATCCATTATGCTATTTAATACCCCTCTAATCTTGAGCACGAATATCATTTGTGAGTAGTTACTTTAGTTCTTGAGGTCACGGGAGAAATCTTGTTACAAGTAATCATGTGAACTTGATATGAGTTCGACATTTTGATGATATGTATGCTGTGATTCCCTTAGTGGTGTCATGTGAACGTCAACTACATGGCACTTCACCATATTTGGGCCTAAGGGAATGCATTGTGGAGTAGTTATTAGATGATGGGTTGCTAGAGTGACAGAAGCTTAAACCCTAGTTTATGCGCTACTTTGTAAGGGACCGATTTGGATCCAAATGATTAATGCTATGGTTAGATTTTATCTTAATACTTTTCTCGTAGTTGCGGATGCTTGCGAGGGGGTTAATCATAAGTGGGAGGTTTGTTCAAGTAAGAACAACACCTAAGCACCGGTCCACCCGCATATCAAATTATCAAAGTAGCGAACGAAAATCAAACCAACATGATGAAAGTGACTAGATGAAATTCCCGTGTGCCGTCAAGAACACTTTTCTTATTATAAGAGACCGTTTTGGCCTGTACTTTGCCACAAAAGGATTAGGCTGCCTTGCTGCACTTCATTTACCATTGCAGTTACTTGTCCGTTACAAATTATCTTGATATCAAACTACCTGTTACCGACTATTTCAGTGCTTGCAGAAAATACCTTGCTGAAAACCACTTGTCATTTTCTTCTGCTCCTCGTTGGGTTCGACACTCTTACTTATTGAGAGGACTACGATTGATCCCCTATAATTGTGGGTCATTAGCTTGTTGCAGTTAAACTCCACCACCCCTTTGTTGATACTGATGCATATGTAGCTAGTTCTGATGTAAGTCTTGCTGGGTACGTTTGTACTCATGTTTGCTTAATTTATGTTTTGTAGAGGAGAATTCAGTCTCACTAGTAGTACCACGTGGCTTCGACGATTAGCTTGGGAATCCCAGACAGAGGTCTAGTTCCTATGGAGGGTCTTCTTGATAGTCAGGCTTCCCAGCCTTCTTCTTTTGTAGATGTTTGTACTCAAACATGTTGATGCTTCCGTTGCTTGTATGCTTGTATGATTGGTCATGTGACCCCTGTTTGTGATATCATGTTATGTATGGCTCCTCGGAACCTCTTAAAGTAATACTTTGAGTCGTAGAGTTATGTTGTGATGCCATGTTGTATCTACACATATCGAGCATATTGTGTGTATGTTATTGAAATGCTTTGGTATGTGTGGGGCCTGACACCTAGTTGTTTATTCTTGGTAGCCTTCCTTATGGGGAAATATCTCCTAGTGCTTCCATCCGGAACACATGGATTGACCGACATGTGTCCTTCTTTGCTTCTATGTCTGTCCCTTCCGAAAAATGTCATGCGGTGTTTACCGGAGTCCTGATAGCTTGCTACAGCCTGATTACACTCGCTGCTGACCGACACATGCATTGCTGGGTCATGTATGCCTGTCCCTGTAAGTTTGTGCCACCTTGGGTTTACGACTAGCCACGTCGGCCCAAGTTCTCTATCATATGGATGCTAGTGACACAATCATATACGTGAGCCAAAAGGCGCAAACATTCCCGGCCTAAGTAAGGCTGCATCCTTGGGAATACCGTGTGTGAGGCCGAAAAGTGATATGATGTGTTACATGCTAGATTGGTGTGACTTAGGATCGGGGTCCTGACAGCTTTGGTATCAGAGCCTGACTACCTGTAGGATTACCAAGCCAAACTGGTCGAAGTCGAGTCTAGAAATTCTTTAGTTATATAAGGGAATTGATTGTGGAAGGGAACGTAAGGCTCTTTTTACTCCTTTACCTTATGTCCTTCTGATCTGAGTCACCCTCTACTTTCGTACGGGGATTAAGAACTAGGCTTCTCAATTTTCTATTAGGATCACATGTTACTAATCCGTAGTCCTATAGGAATGATGGATTCAAGTCTCAGTTTAGTTTCTAGTACTTCTGTGTGTTAACAGTTGGTCTCAGAACCTTGATATTGTGATGTTGAGTGGTTATGCCACCGTTTTGCAGGATGTCTCAAAATCTTTTTTTGAGCATTTACAGCCGTTATGCTGTTCGAGTTGTCCCAGTTTTCTAAACAATCTAATGCATTTGAAAATCTTTCCTCCATGTTCCCGATGTCCTTTTGGGTCAGATTAAGCACACTAATCGGTGTGTTGAGATACTCTATTGCCTCAACATATATGTTGAAGCTATTATTATGACACTAGGGTATCTTAAAGAACCACCTAGTTACCCAACCTTGTGTTGTGTCCTCAGTGTGATGATTTTGGCTACCGTTCTCGAAAGCATCTCGTGATGTTATTTAGTTAGTAGGTATTCCATTTCTGGGTTCTTGAACCCAAGATTCACTCTACTTACTTCCTATTGATAGTGTTTGCTCGTTCCTTTAGGATATTAGTAACCTTTGTGATAGTCTTCGAGGTCCATGTCATATCGTTCTTCCAATACCATGATCCAATACGGCAGAAGTTCTTCTGAACCAAAAGATCACAACCAGAGTGCTCTTGATGAGTTCTCCATTCTACATTGTGAATCTACCAGTCCTTCCTCTTCTACATGGGTTATTCGGAAGAAATATGTTGAAATTGTTCGACATGCTAATCCATGCATTCACAACTCAAAAAATCATGTGTTCCTCTGAGTTGTTCCCTTGTAGCTGTATTCCTACCCTAATCTATCAGTTGATAGTTAGGAGTAGTTGTGCATTCATGTCACTGATGCCTGTCATTCCTATGGTCCGTCAAGCCATTATATTTCGGAATGACTAGGAGAAACAAACTCCAGTACCTTATCCATTTCTAGGATTGGGTCAAAGCAGTTGCATTCCGCAGATCAAAATGCCAATCCATCTTTTGTTCTATTCTACCCTGGAGTATTACCATTTTTTGTCAAGAATATCATAAGAATTACACACCATCCTATGAATTCTTGATGTAGTGATACTTCTCACCATCATCATTCATTCCTCGGTCTCTATGTTGTTGTGATTGGAATGCTGAGTAAACTGTGATGTGTGAACTCAATATTCCTAGCAACTCCGTTGCTTGGTAGTTAATGGACAATAATCTCATTCTTAGCATGTTGGTTATTGAATTATCATTCTAAGATTGATCATGCTACCTAGTCCTTATTTTTGGTGCACTCTTCAATCAATTAGAATGGTGTCAACCCCTCACTCCTTTGATCATATCTTCTTGCACTGAAAGGCAAGATTTTTATCGAGGTTCATAACATATCAGTGGCTCAAGATTTTCCGGATATCTTCCCAGAAGTATCACCAGGTTGTCCCCTGACCATCATGTTGAGCTCCTGATCAAGTTGGTTTTCTTATAAACCACCCCTTCTCCAAGAATCTGTGTTGGATATCCCTGAGCTAGTTGGTTAAGCCAAAGAAAAACTTGGAGAGTTGGAAGATAAAAGCTTTGCGTAACTTAGCTCAATCTAAAGGGATATTTATGTTTGTGTGTGTTGAAGAAAGATGATATTTTCATCGATTGATCCTTGTGGATAGTTGTTGGATTTATTGTCTCATCCAATCTTTGATTTGAGTGTGGGCTATCATCAAATGAAATCAGAACCAACGAATTCTATAATGTTGTGTTACTCATGGTTATTCCACGAGCATGCATCATTATATTCTTTTGCTCTGACCAATGCTTTCACCGCATTCACTTAATTGTGGAATTCCATCTGCATGGAAATCTCGATGATTTGTTGTTGAGCCCATCAGCATCATCTTATCTTCTCCATGATTCATGTTGAACATTTAGGCTAGTGTTGGAAACTTTTGAAAGCATTTCTTCATGCTAGCTCATGAAGTGTATGTTTGGTGAAAGAAGTGACTTCCTCTGATTCACGTGCATTTGGTGCAAGTTGCCGCCGCGGATTCAAGAAAGCTTGTTTTTGCTTCCTTTGGAATCATCCCAAGTCAGTCATGCATGTGCGAAGTATTCTGTGGTTTGACAGATTAGCTATCTCCATTCCATATGTATCTCCTAGCACACCAAGCCACTGATTAATTTGTTCAAGGATAAGAAGTTCATCGATAAGTATACAAGGACTTCGATATCCTCGATGATGGTTCCCAACCAGAACTCGGCAGTGTTTTGCTGTAAGATTTCCATGTGAACACGACTGTCCTATATATTCTGTTCACATGTATCCTGCAATCCAGCTCATGTTTTTGGGGCTTGCCGCCATAGTTCATTTCCCGAGAATCTCGCAACGTCATCTTATCGATTTGTGTTGCAAACTTTCTTTTTCACACATGTTGAGTCTGGAATATCCTGTTACCAACCAGATCTGAATCTCAGGCAGGTATGATGGTTGGAATTTTTCCAAGATCTATGATGTAGGTTCTGGCAAGGTTGATGTTTTGGCCGACACACCTAGCCGAAAGATCTATCATTGTAGTATCTTGATTGAGAAATTTGTCCATCTTCTCCATGAGGATTTCGTGCAACTTATTCTAGAAGTTGTTCCTTATGGATTCTTGTACTCCCGAAGTTCGACCTTTTATTTGATGTTCCAAATATCAAGCTACCTATAATTGGGTTACGCTAGTACATCAAGGAGAACATTAGAAGCGGAGTGCTAAATGTCTGTCGGTCGATCATCCATGTTTTGTTCCTTGGCATTGCTAATGTAAAATCTGAGAAGTGTTGTCTTCCTTTGCATCCGCATCCTCCATCATTATTCATCATGGTAGTATGAGGTGTCACCAAGATCTTTGGCATAGATGTTGGTAAAACCCTGATGAATATGGTGATGCTCAAATTCTTGAGAGCACACTCAGACACTAGGTTATACCCTCGGCATTAATTGGAATGTGCCACCGTTTGCCGAGCCGTCTTATAACTCTAGCTTCCTTTCCAAACTGGGTATGCCATTTCTTTGAATTCCTTCAAATGATCATTGTGAATTGCCTTAGTATGGTATGAAGACTGTTAGGACCAAGAGTATATCGACCAGAGGGGGGGGGGGTGAATGGGAGATTTAAAATTTCTTTCGAGAGCTTTGAACTAAAACCCAATCATAGCAGCGGAATAGAGTATTGAAGGAAATGGACAGAATCAATCTTCTTCGTGAGAAGCATATTCATCGATAAAAGCATGGATGCCAGTCCGAGCTTGATAAATAACAGGTTTAACTACAATGAGAGTAATGCAACATGCAAACAGATGTAGCAGAAAGAGACACAACATAGCAGGTACTGAATAAAATGCTATAGAACAATTTCACAAGTGAATCTGAAATACAGGATGGAGGCACTAGAACAAAATGATCAAGTAATCTATTGGCATAGAGCACGAATAATAATACTGAAGGAAATGCAGTAGAGTAGAAATGACCAGTGGTGCTCGATGGCGACAGAGAGATTTGGTAGACCAGTTCACCCTTCTGCCAAAGGGCTACGTTTGGTTGGAGGGGCTCTGACTTAACATGGAAGATAAACTCTCTTCACCCTATTCTCCTTCAACGCAGAGCTGATCAGACTCAGGTTGATTTCACTCGTGGTAGATCCTTGTCGGTGATCTCCAAACCTTCGGTCGACCTTCACGAACGACAATCACTCTTGGTTGCTGAAGATTAGGCTCGGTGAAGACAACAACTCTTCAACACTCGAAACCGAAACCTATCCGTCTAGAGAGTGCGCAGCTCTCAAGAGTAATAGGTACAAGAACTCTCACTCAGAACTATTGTTATGCTAAACCACTGTCTAAGTTTGGGCTCTTGGTTTTTCTCTCGATGGATCTTAAACTCAAATCACTCGGAGAGGGGTTGCTCAAATCAATCTTCTCAGAAATCTCAAGCGGAGCAGCCAACGGACAAAGTTGGAGCGGGGTGGCTATTTATAGCCGCAGCCTTCCCAGATGGGAAATGACAAAATTAGACATCGGGTCCAACCAATGGCCGAAGGACACGATTCCAACGGTCGAATATGAGCACAATGGTAACATTTCTTGCGGGGCAAGAAATGCTAACTCCTCGGTCCAAGACAAATCTCTCGCAGCAAAGAAAAATATAGTCTCTTGCTGGCATGTATTTGCTCGAAGCACAAAGAGATTTCTCTCGCATCTTTCATAGGTTATGGATAAGCATCACATTGGATCTAAGCATCGAGAACCTATACCCCTCTTAATAGTACGGAGGTCCTATGACTCGAATAAATGAAAGAAGAACAACGAAATGAATACTACGTCTTCACTTTGTCTTCGACTTCCATCGCTGTAGTCAATTTCTTTGGACGTCAGTACCGAATCAAACGCTTTGCTTCAGCAGTAGACTTTCGAGGGGTCAATTTCTTCACATCAAACTTCTCGACTATATGACTTCAGCACATATAGCTTATTCTTCTCTGCAACGCAGATGTGCTTCGGTGAAGTTCCTCGAACTCAGCACCGGAGACATCATTCTCTTAGGTTGTATATGGACTTTTTCTCTCTGTATGCACTAGTAAACAAATCAGTCCATACCTGTTTTTGTCAACAATCTCCAATACACAAGGTAGGCAGATATTGCACCAAAAATCTCCCCCTTTTTGGACGATTGTTGACAAAACAGATCACATCTAATGGTAGATAATGAATGGAATGTAGTGCAAAGAATAATAAAGGACGAGAGATAATTACAAAGATAAAAATATTCCCCCCCTTAAGATATTCTTCGGATCATGAAGGATCAGGTGGGGAAGCGATATTACTCTTTGTACGAGTGTCATTGACCAGATCTTAAATGTGAGTTCTTACAATGCACTCAACAGTGTCTGAGTTGATTCCTGTCACAACATCTTTGAAGAAAGTTAGATGTAAAATAATCGTTGAGTGATTTGGACACGGATAAATCATTAAGGTTTTCTCAGAACACAATTTGAATCCACACGAGATGTAATTTTCCTGCACGTTAGGTATCGATATGATCAGAGCAGGATAAAATAAGAATATGTTACTCGGAGTGGATATGCTTCGGAGGTGTTTTTCCTGCAATTTAGATAATACAAAGGATATCTGTGAGGAAAACACTTTGTCAGACATAGAGATATCCTTTACACAAGGCATTTGTGCATAGACTGACTTTCTCATCCTGCAAGGTTAGGTAACGAAAGATAGCACTCAGAGCATATCCAACCAAAACAGATATAGTTTGTTCAGTACTCAAATTACTTCTTCGAATTAGTATCATCACATGATGATTTTATGCTCTTCTTCGATAAGCAGATATGTTTCCCTGTAAGATAAGTAATTGTCGATGATAATCAATCACAGGAAAAACATTCAATGGTACCTGCAAACAAATAGTGCAAAGCAAATGATATTGCAGGCGGGGGTTATTAACGTTACATGACATCCGAGTGTTTCAGCACCACAGGCGGTGCGATAAGTTCATGAAGCAAATTGTTCAAGGGAAAACCAAATAGCGAATGAAAACATACCCTGCAAACCCCGATAAACTATCACTCGATGTAATTCTCCCCCTTTTTTCGACAAGTGTCAAAAAGAAAGAGAAGACATATGAGGAATTACTCCATGGGAGTGTCTTCCGAATCCGAATTAACACCACTCGATGAATCAGTTTCTGAAGAATGCGGAATGGTCGAGGCAGAAGCAGGAGTAGCAGCCTTGGCCTTGGAAGACTTGGAGTGATGAACATCTAGCTTGTAGACACGAGTACCGGCTGTATCTGCAATTTCATCATCATGATTGACAAATAGCAGATCCGCTGAGTCAGAACACTGTAGGAGCACTGGAGTTTGTCTTCGGATGCGCGGAACAGCTAGCAAGTCTAGGTGTCGGGGTACACAAACAGGGATGTATGTTTTCCCCTGACTTGTGCACAGACAGTGAGCCACGAACCCGGCAAGATTGCAACATCCAAGACAAGGCCAAGATGAAGACATATGCTCTTTTGAGGAATCAAAGGGCAGGTTGAGAAGACCAAGTCAAGCCAAGAAGCAAGACACCGCTAAGGGAAAACCTCCCTTGCTGGGCAGGAGAGCCTGGCGAGGTCAAGGTTGCCCCGGAAGCAAGCCTCAAGACCGCCCCCGCAGGCCTGCTGGGCCATACGATGGCAAAACACCCCGCCAAGGCTTCACCGCCCCACCTCACAGCGACGCAAGTCACTGACCGGTGCGGTGTCAAGCCCAAAGATGACTAAGTGGCTGCCTTTTGCCACATGGTAGCCATTTCCTACAGGAATCACCTCCAGATGACACCTGTCCTGCGACATGTCATACAGACAGGAGAGAAGGTGGCCAAACAGCCCGGCAAGTCGTGCCGGGCAGGCCATTATGTGACACTGAGTGGCACATTTAATGCGCACTGCTCTGTCTGTAGAGTAGATATGATAGCACTGTTCGCTATCTAATTAGTACACAATGACTGATTTGCCACTATGGTGACCCCTTGATCTATAAAAGGAGGCCCATGGCAACCATAGAAAGGATTCGAATTCCTGTACACTCATACACGCGTAGCTGCTCTCCCCCCGAGGCAACCCTGCCGGGCAAGAGCACTGCGTTTCCACCATCAATCCACCAAAGCAGGAGTAGGGTTTTACGCCTCGCGGCGGCCCGAACCTGGGTAAAACTGCCCGTGTGATCTCTGCCGCGCTACGCTGCGCTCCTCCGCTCATTGTGCAATGTGCTCAGTCCCCCTGCCGAACCAAAAGGGGTCCTTGGCCCCAAGGTGGCTGTGGTTTCCCATGACATCTTTGGCGCGCCAGGTAGGGGGGCTGCGCTTGCGCGAACCCGAGAAGTGTACGTAGCGCATCATCTTCGCCGCCATCTTCTTCATCAATGGCGTCACCACTCACGGCGCCCGAAGGAATTACAGGGGTGGAGCGGGAGAGCAACGCCGCTCCCCCACTGACCTCGCCCAACCTCCGCCACCTCCATAAGCCGTGGTCACAGCGGCGGCGGAAGCTAGCGACAAGGGCGACAGTACCGTCCCGAACGGATCAAACAGTAGGAACGCCCTGCGAGCCCCGTTCGGGAAAAGGAGTGATGTGCAAGGGTATCGGATTTCTCTCCCTGCCACTCTCACTTATTGACAATCGAGCTACTCTGGGTTTTAGCATCATCAACGTTGATGAGCTCGCGCGATACTCGGTCCAGCATTTACCCTGCTTGGGAAAATCCTGAGTAGAACGCCGGTGTAAATCCGTTGGTTGACGCCCCGGCAAGTACGCTCCGGCAAGGCCGTCCGCGCTGGCGTGACTTTCATGCCAACTGTCATTGTATTGATCAAAAAGTGTGAAGAGGAGGGGAGAGGAACCGTCCATGCCTAACGTCGCGTCCTGCCGCCCACAAGATACTTATATTTCTAGCCGACCCTTGCCGGGAGCTAGAAGTCGATATACGTGCGGCACCACCCTTCCCGGAACGTGCGACCTCAGCAAGTGGCTGCAGCCAGAAGGAGTAGATGGAAGCACGAATAAGAGCTAAGTTTACTCAATCTTTGCTGTACTTATAAATCTAGAGTTTGCGTTTGTTTATCCCTTGAATGCTGGGGTGTTCGTGTGAAGAAATCTTCCACAAGATGGTACCTTTGCTAGGTTCTTGTCTGCACCCCCATTCCGTTCCGAGCCTGCTCGCGGAATGGGCGGCTGTGTCGGAAACTACTAAGGAAAAACGTGCCGAGACGCATCCACGCCAAGATAAATGTTAAGGGCCAGACCCTTACGACTTTCGCGGCAATATGATACCAGCAGGCAACCAGAGTGTGCATAGAGATTAATCATGCGAACACCAATGGGGTAACATTCAAAAGGGATAAAACACGCAATTCAGATTTAACAAAGACATCAAGTTTCACGCAAGCATAAATAGTACGATGTCTAAACACAGAGCATGCATCATGTTTTGATTACAGAGCAATGCAGTTGCGGGCATGATTCAAGACCGGTCCTTGCGACCTCGGGGAGCAACAGGAATGCCAAGAACCCTGTCGGCGAAAGGGGTGGCCTTCTCCTCGGCAGCAGAAACGTCCGTGCCATGTGGCGGCTTCTTGAAGCTGTCGGCAAGGTCGAGGTTTGGGTGGTGGCAGGCGATGTTGCTCAAAACCATGAAGAGGGAATTACGGGCAAGCTTCCGGGATTCAGCCTCGAAGCGACCAGATCTTCCCTCCTCATGCACCTTCAGCTTGTCGATCAGCTCATTGAAGAAGGCCCCTGGCTTAACACTGAGGGCCTCCTGCTTAGTGGCCAAGTAGACTGGCCCCTCCATACCCATCGCTGCAGTCTGGGCAGTGAGGCGCTCAGCAACATCAATCAAGCTCTTGATCCAGAGGTTAACTTGCTCAGACTGGTTCGCCAGTTTGTCCTCTGTATCCTTACAGGCCCCGCTGGTGTCCAGGTCTTTTGTTAGCTGCTGCTCACGGGCCCTGCTGGATTCTGCCGAGCTCTTCAGGGTGCCGATCCTGGCCTTCAGATCTTCGATGGTGCCGTTGGCGCTCTCGAGGTCTTGGCTCTTAGAGGAGAGCTGTGATTGCACATCCTTTAAGAGGATCTCTGCTTTCCGTGTCTCCTCCCTGAGAGTCTCGACCTCCTTGGCGCTCCCGGCAAGCTTTTCCGTCAGCTCGGCCACCTGCTGGTCAAGGTCCACCTTGGCGGAAGAGGCAGTGGCAAGGTCATCGGCAAGCTTCTTCAGCCGAGTGGCAGAGTTGACAGTAAGGGCATCCAGGGCGGCCTTGTGCTTGTCTTCCAGCTCTTTGGTGCGTTGCTGCACAAGGACCTCCAGATCATCGTCCTTGGCGTGGAGGGCAGGTTCGAGCCTCTCCTCCCAGAGAGAAATGTCCTGCTCCCTGGCATCCAAAAGCACTTTGCGGTCCGCCAGGCGCGCCTCCCGAGCGATGACATCCTCCCTCGCCATCGAGACTGTCTCCTGTTGCCTCAAGAGGACCTGGAACTGCTTGCTGTGCCAATCACGCAGCTCGGCGCCTTTGTCCTTCAGCTTCTGGCCTACCTCATTGGCGGACTTGCGCTGCTCCTTGAGCTCCTGCCATTTCTAGCTGTGCCGATCCCGCATCTCCTTGATGCCCGTCACCACGTACTCCATAAAAGACAAATCCAGAGCAACGGCGACGGAGTCATCCACCTCTTCGACCCCTTGGTATAGCGATGCCAGAATGCGCTGAAGCTCTTCGTCAAGCTCCGTGCTCATCGCCATTGATGAGCCAGGGGCTCCGAGCCCAGGCTGTGCAAGCACCAGCGCAAGATGGCTTGAAGATGATGGCGGGGCCCCCGCCGGGATGCCGAAGAGGGAAAGGGGACCCATGGTTTGAAGAGGTATCTTCTCTTCAATCACCACCCCTGATTCAGACGTGCTACCAGGGGATTTCTCGGACTCCTTCAAGGGCCCCAGGGCACCCCCGGCTGCATGTTCCTGCCCTTCCGTGGCAGCAATCTTGGCGGCCTCCTCCGTGGCGTCCTTCCCTATGCTGGCCACCTCATCCAACAAATCTGGCTCCTCACTTAATGCGGCTGCAAGCAGATCCAACAAATCAATGACAAAATTACCAGATTGTTAACAAGTCAGGAGTACGAAGCAAGATAATGAAAAGGAACAGGGAAAGAAGAGCGAATAAGTTACCCGGAGAGGTCTGCCGGGCGGAAGCTTCAGTCTCTCCGGCAACATTAGTTGCCGGGCCAAGGCCGGACTCTTCCGTGGCGACCCTTGGC
The DNA here is from genome assembly GCA_011799875.1 of Thinopyrum elongatum. NCBI lineage: Eukaryota > Viridiplantae > Streptophyta > Magnoliopsida > Poales > Poaceae > Thinopyrum > Thinopyrum elongatum. The sequence goes on along the minus strand of CM022300.1, from coordinate 334,740,807 downwards.
GGGGATCCTTCAACCCGATCAAGGGGCAGAGTGGGCCCCTCCGGGAAAGGCTCGTCCAGGGTGGTTCCTTCTCCTCTTTCGGCGTCAATAGTGGGGAGCTCTCCTCCGTCGCTTCTAGCGGGAGGAACCACCCCTGCACGTTCTAGCTGGGGGCTTGGTGCCAGGGGACTTGCATCGTCCCCTGCCGAGCCCGTCCCTTCCACCATCCTCGGTGGCTCCGTGCGTCTGAGCCGCTTGGTCCGGTGAATGAGGGGCTGTTCTTCTTCTTCTTCCTCCCTGACAAAGGCGGCAAGCAAAGATTCGTCAACAAGCAAGGAAACATGCGGAAATAACAACAAGGAAGTGAGGACGTTCTTTCTTACTCCTCGTCGATGAGCATGGAGCTCAGCACAAAATCAATAGGCGGAGGAGATGCCCTGCTTCTCTTTTGGGGCGGGGGAGCTGAGCTCTCCAGTAACATTGAGCCCTGCTGAGACACAGGGGGCTCTGACAAAGACGAGCTCTGCGAAGGGCTCGAATCCAACTGGGAGAAGGAGTCGTCTTCTGTGGCTGCTGGCTGCTTGGCAGGAGGGGCCCTGGCCCCGGAAAGTCGAGGAGAGTGGCGGCACGCAGCTTCGAGGATGCTGCTCCTGGAGGTGGTCTCCTTCACCTTCTTGGTGGCGGGCACAGGATCGGAGACTGCCGCTCCCCGGTTGGCTGCCCGCCTACGAGGGCGTTGATCCAAGACAGGCTTGGGGGCTTGAGGGCCTTCCGCGAGCCACTCCTCTCCAGGTTGCTCCGTATCCTCAACCTCTTCTTCCTCTAGAGCCTTTGCCACCAAGGTGTATAGGGCCTCGATCCCGGAAGGCTCGCCCCCGGCAGGCTCGTCCCCGGTAACCTCTTCCGAGACTTGCGCCTCGTCCCTGCCGTGGGAAGAACTTTCGTCTCTGGCCTTTTCCTTTCCCCTTGCTGCCTTCTCGGCCTTCGCCGCTGCTGCAGCTCGGGATGCCCTGTCCTCCTCAAGCCACTTCCTGATGTATGCCTCCTCCACCCTGGAGGTGCGCTTGTACATATTGGCCTCCACCCTGGTAGCTCTTTCCACTAGGGTGGAGGACCACACCAGCTCTTCGTCGAGCGAGGGTAACTGCCAGTCACTTGCAACTCCTTGAGCATCGCAATGTGGCATCCATTTCAAGATTTGGTCCCTGGCGGAGTTGATGTTCAGAGGGATGATGTTGGAGGGCAATTTGAAAAGTTCGAAGCTGCCAAACAGCTGGTCGCACAACCAGGCATGGCCGTAGACTGACAAGTTGTTGGCTAGGCCAGGAAGTAACCTCATCCTATCTGTGGCATCCCCATAGAGCTAGGCAAACCTGTCCCTCTTCTGCAATGGCGTGATATGGCGGAGAAGGAAGTCGGCCCCCACATTCTCAACGGTTAGCCCAGCAGCCTTTAGACGGGTGATCCTGTTTATTGCCGGGCGGAGCCTATCATCGGTGAGGCCAAGCTCTCTCCAGTCATTGCCGCGATCAATGCATCCCATCCGCGCCTGACAGAACTCTGGGGCCTCCTCGTCCTAGATCCAACACCAATCTCCTCTCCACTCCTCCCATCTGCTGCGCTGTTGGCCAGAAATGTAATCCCAGTTCTCCCTTGGCATTACCCGTGGCATCCAACTTATGTTCCCGGAGCGGTGGTTTTTGTTCTCCACCCGCGGAATGAAATAGTGCCTGAACAGATCAACGTTGGGGGCGACTCCAACAAAGTTCTCACACAAATGAGCAAAGATCGCCATGCACGCCATTGCGTTTGGCGTGAAATCCAAGAGATGTAAGCCATAAATCACCATAATTGCTTCCAAGAAATCCGAGAAAGGGGAACAGAGGCCGCAGATGAAGTACGCACAAAAGAACCGGTACGAATCTGGCGGGTCCTATTTCCCCTCCGCCAGAACTTTGGGTGTGCCGAGCCCTTTCGGGACTTCCCTCCCCCACAGATAATCATACCTTGCCTCAAGAACTTCACCGTCTAGGTTCGACAGAAAGAAGACGACATCTGCCCTCCGCTTCCTATCCAGCTCCGACGCCCTCTTGCTCCCCTCAGCGGCCGCCTCCTTCACCGCGGTCGCCCGCTTCCCCCTGGCGGCGATCTTCTTCCCCATGTCTCCAAGATGCTGCGCGGGTGTGGGAAGGGAATGGAGAGGGGATTGGCAGCGGGTGCGGGCGAGGAAGAAGAGCAGTTGCTTGGCTTGCGGAGGAAGATGGTGGGGAGGCGAGGCAGACGATGAATGAGCAGTACCCTTCCACGTTTTCCTCTCTTAAGGGACAGGACGTGGGGAAGGACGCGACTCTTCAGAAAGTTACCGTTTTACATTAACTGCAGCAAGTCCCACGCCCCCATGACCCGCGGTAATTGCGCAGAGTGGACGTTGGATTTACTGGTCATTATAACAGACCACCATGCGCGCGGCCTTCTGTCGCCACGTGTCCGTGCACTGTTTGGGGCCTAACCCAACATGCCCAGCGACACGTATGGCTCAGGCCCGGGGGCTTCTATCGGGGTACACAAACAGGGGTGTATGTTTTTCCCTGACTTGTGCATGGACAGTGAGCCACGAACCCGGCAAGATTGCAACATCCAAGACAAGGCCAAGATGAAGACATAGGCTCTTTTGAGGAATCAAAGGGCAGGTTGAGAAGACCAAGTCAAGCCAAGAAGCAAGACACCGCTAAGGGAAAACTTCCCTTGCCGAGCAGGAGAGCCTGGCGAGGTCAAGGTTGCCCCAGAAGCAAGCCTCAAGACCGCCCTGGCAGGCCTGCCGGGGCATACGAAGGCAAAACACCCCGCCAAGGCTTCACCGCCCCACCTCACAGCGATGCAAGTCACCGATCGGTGCGGTATTAAGCCCCAAGATGACTTAGTGGCTGCCTTTTGCCACAAGGCCACCATTTGCTACAGGAATCACCTCCAGATGACACCCGTCCTACGACGTGTCATGCGGACAGGAGAGAAGGTGGCCAAACAGCCCGACAAGGCGTGCCGGGCAGGCCATGATGTCACACTGAGTGGCGCATTTAATGCGTACTGCTTTGTCTGTAGAGTAGATATGATAGCACTGTTCGCTATCTAATCAGTACACAATGACTGATTTGCCACTATGGTGACCCCTTGATCTATAAAAGGAGGCCCATGGCAACCATAGAAAGGATTCGGACCCCTGTACACTCATATGCACGTAGCTGCTCTCCCCCCGAGGCAACCCTGCTGGGCAAGAGCGCTGCGTTTCCACCATCAATCCACCAAAGCAGGAGTAGGGTTTTACGCCTTGCGGCGGCCCGAACCTGGGTAAAACTGCCGTGTGATCTCTGTCGCGCTACGCTGCGCTCCTCCGCTCTTTGTGCAATGTGCTCAGTCCCCCTGCCGAAACAAAAGGGGCCCTTGGCCCCATAGGTGGCCGTGGTTTCCCACGACACCAGGTAGTCATACTCCTTGAAGAGGCCCTTCTTAGCTAAATCCTTGCGAGAGTAATGCTCTCTCAACAAGGTCCATGAGCACTTCCTTGCATCCTTCTGATGCAGAAGAATTTGACGAGTGTGATTATGAATCTGATTCAGCTAAGCCATCAATTCCACCTTTTCCTTTCTATCCATCTTGATGTGTCTTTCCGGAGTCTGATGCGTGTGAATACAAATCTCATATAGTGATGGATTTTCTTCGCGAGGGATTTTAACCCTGGGTTCCTTAACCTTCGGAGCATTTTCAGACACAGAAGCATTTGCAGCGGTATCAACTGGTTCCTTCCCTTTTCGATTATCCTTCACAAAGCATAGAGTATCACGAACTAGTGGCATGAATACTTTTGGTTCGTAGGCCCAGAAGAATTTCTCATTAGTGAGCTGCTCGATTGTGAACATTATCCATGAAGCATAAGGTTTCAATGACTGAGGGTTGTCAGTAGCACATGCCAGGTTTCAAATGAAAAGATCAGGAATGTCAAACTTGATTCCCTGAGATATTGCCACAAGAGCATTTCCTACGATGCCTTTGATGGAGTTTGGCCTATTTGTTGGCGTGATAGTATTGCACATAATGTGGAATAGTACTTTGTTGTCATAAGCCAACTTCTTCGGATCAATATCAATGCAATCGTCCCCCACCATGGTGGGATCCATCAGGACGTGGAGTTGCGCTTCGGACACTTCCCAGAAATGCAGTCTGTGTTCTCTGTCGTTCTCAAATTCACATCGAGACAAATTTATCAGGGCCAAAAAATGATCTGTCGAGCATTTGATTCTCTCTCTGCCAGTCATCCATTCAAGTGTCCAAGTTGAGGTATTTCCCATTTCTCCTGTGATGTATAGCGTGGCATAGAACTGAAGAATAACTTCCTTGTTCTAGCCATGATTAAAGCGCATGAACCCCTTCAGAAGAGCATGTTCAATATGATAAATTGCATTAAGGAAGCAAGGCATTTCTTCGAGCTTGGTGAAGTTTAATATCTTATGATTGAAAATTCCGTGGTTTCCAAACAAGATCCGAGCGTAATAGACTGCTTGTTCTTCAGTCCAAAACCTCGGTGATAATGAAGTCCTTTCTCCTTCGTACGGGCTGACCCCAAAGAATGCAAGCTTCGATGAATGAAGCTGTTCATTGAATGCGGGGCCATTGGGGCCATACTCAGCTGTAAACAACGAAAATAATTCCTGAGGATTTTTCCGAAGTTCTTCCTCGTGAATTTCCATCGGATGAACATCTTCAGAGGCTAGCACATTCTCATCGATGGGCTTCAATGGAGCAAGTGGCCTTATAGCTTTTTCTGGAGCAAATGGCATGGGAGCACTGGTCTGACCTTCATTTTCTTCGCTGGAACTCCTTCATTGGCTTTCTCATTCTCAGGCACAAGGGCCTTTTCTTTCGGTGAGTTTTCAATGATGGGCGGCACGACAACTTCTTCAGACTCTTGAGTCACAACTTGTTCTCCTTCAGTCTGGTGTGGCAGGGCCGGTGGTACAACAGTTTGATCTTTCTCTTCGGGAGCCATGGGCTCTTCGAATTTCTTCTCTTCCTGTTCTGGCTGTGAAGCCAAAGAACCAGGAGCAGGGTCAACCTAGATCTGGGTAGGGGCACCAGATGAGGAGACCGGAGGGACATTTCCTTGGGAAGCAAATTGTTCCCCTCAACCTTCTCACCCTCCTTGGTGGATCCAGAGGGTTCAGCTTGAATTTCCTTCAAAGGCAATGATACTGCCTGTTCCATCTCAATCTCTTCATCAACTTTATCTTTAGGAACATTTTGCTCGGGCACGACATTCTCTTCTTCAGGGTTGACTACATACATATCCACCACATCAGATTCTTGTTCGACTGAGGTAGGAATGATAACTATCGCAGGCTTAACTTGATGCTCGGTTTCTTCCTCGGAGCGAGGGGATGGTGGAATCTGTTGCAGTGGGGCACTTGTCAATAGGTGCATCAGTTGATATAGACTGGACACAATGGTCCTTGATATCTTTTGGCTTGCTGGCTCTTGCCTGAGCTCTCTGGAATTTCTCTTCTTTTTCTCTGCATCGAGCAAGATCTGCTTGACGCTTAATCTCATCATTCCTACGATCACAAAGTTGAGAAACATCCATCTTCAGCTTGGAATGCCAATCAATCTTGTTGTTTCTCATGACAGTGAGGGCTTTGGTGATCTCAAGGATTCCCTTGTTCATGTCTTTTATTTCAGAACCAGATTTAGCTTCCCTCCTCATTTTCTCAAGGATTTTCTTGTCATCAATAGCTTGATTGATTTCTTTGGTGATTTCTCTCAACTAAGTGAAGTGCTTTGGTACCAGCTTGGTAACATCTTCAGGCAGACCCAAACTGCTCAACTCAGCTGGATTTGCATCATAGGAAGCACCTTCAATGATGTCAAATATAAGTTCAAAATCATATTCCTCTGTGGAAGCAGGAATAATTTTCTTCGCCTTCTTGGCTTGAGCAGCAGCTTTTTCATCGGAAATCAACTTTCTCTTTGCAACTGGGGCAGCAAAACCCGAAGGTTTATTAGACGACACGGGAGCAATCCTTGGTGAAGATCTCAATGGAGGAGAAACCTTTGCTGGAGAGGGAGTCTGATACGGCTTATCAAGCAGAGCTCTTTGATCGTACATGGGAATTTCTTCGCCAACATTATCATCAGAGGAATCATCAGATGACATAGATGCTGCCTTCCTTGACTTTCTGGCAACAGATTTCTTCTTCGAAGCTCGAGGAGAAACGGACTTCCTCTTCTTCTTTTCCTTTCATGCAGACACTCTTTCCTTCTTCTCTTGCACATCTTGTTGAGTTAGCTCAACATTCCTCTGTTCCAACTGATTCTTCTTTGCCTCCTTGGCGTCACGCTTGGCCTTGGCCTTTACTCGCTTGTCAACTTCCTCGGGGAAATCAGCAAAGGTCTTTAATGAGTTTGCATGAGCGTTAGGGGGTGGAACTGGCCTAACTTTTTCATCATTAGGGCCTAGGCAGCCCTCTGCAATGCAATCATTCCAAGGTGGAGTGAAGGCAAATAGAATTTGGTATTTCCTTCGGACGTTCTCGTAGTTGAACCATTTCTTCGCCCAATGGCGGTGAATCTTCTGCAGCCTGTTGTTTCTTTCTTGAGCAGTTTCTACTCCAGGTGGAGTCTTGTATGTTTCCAGATCAGACATCTCAGTCGCGGTGTTCCTCTCTCTACCGTGACCACCCTTCTTAGGATTTCCATCAGAAAAAGGGTTTTGGAGTCAGTGACTAGCTCGTCCTCTGGCTGACTTTGAGCTGAGGGAACATCATCATCTTCTTCAGCAGATTGTGATTCGACCTTTTTCTTTGGTGCTTTTGGCGGCTTCGCCGATTTTCTTTCAACCACCTTTGCTTTATCAGCTACACGCGGCTACTGTGGAATTTCCTCCTCAGACCCAGAATGCTCATCCAAACTATTTGCCATGATCACTCCTGAGAGAAAAACACAAATTTGAAAGAAAGCAGGAGGAAGTCACAAACATGCACAAAAGCATTTTGAACTCAAAACAGAATATTTTTCGGAAGAGGCAAGAGATTCATGGCATACACTAAGCAAGATATCATCGAGAGAATTGCCATATGCCCTAGCACAGAATAACAACTCCTCTAACCTTTCGATGTAAAGCTAATGAACCCTAGATCCAGAAGACTAGTACGAGGAACAATTACAAACCGTACAAGTCATGTCTTACTGAGTCCTAAGGATCTACCGCAAGAAAAATAAACAAGATAAATGGCGTCAGGATGAACTGCCCTAAAACAGATGAGGGATGGGGCAAGTTCTAGATCCGGACGCCCTAACTTGGCAAAAAAAGTTGACTACAGCAGCATGGGAGAGGTGAGTTACCGCACTGGCGTGACCAATGGTGACGGAGCTTCGTCGGACTTGAACGGCGAGGCCTGTCGTCGATGCTGCTTCGAGCTCAGGCTCGGGAGGAGAGCGAGAGGAGAGTTTGAGGCCGAACAGAGAATGAACTAAGGAAGAAGAAACCTGGAGAGGGGGGGTTTATATAGCCTGAGGGAGAAACCGCCCACTCCGAGATCTACGTCCGAAAAACCCGGGACATTTCACATTCAACGGACAGGATCACGAACGTGAGATCGTGGGCACGTGTTAGCCGTTTCCTGCTAAAATCTTGGTAACTGAATTGGATGCCGAAAGGTTTGAGGAAGCAGAAGTGCCAAAACAGACGAAATTTTGAAGTTGATTTCATTCGTGACAAAGGACGTCGGAGTGAAAACATCTTCAGATCAAGTTGCATGTTTATGACACGGAAAAATGAATAACAACCAGAAAAAGAACTGAAGCGAAGTATAAACCCAAACAAAGGGAAAACACAAACACTTCGAATCAAAACTCAGAAAGAGTAAGCACCAACAATAATTGATCTCAGGGCTTATGATAAGCATGAGATATCCCTGAGAGTTTCCTGCAAGAATTGATCAGTTCTTCTTCGCAACCCACACTTGTGTGGGAGGTGAGGATCTCATTTGCTTTGTATGACTAGGGATATTCCTTCGGTGACTCCTGCGAGACACCTATGCACTATGAAGATAATCATATGAATAGGCATTGAAGTTGTTTCCTGATACATGCGTGTAATGATTTGAAGATGTACGCATGTAATCCTTCTGACGCAGTTCAGGGTGATAATCATTAGAGAATGATACTCGAGTAGATTTGGAATGACAACCATTTCCTCATCGAGAATTATCCTGCACAGTCAGCTTAGCAGTAACTGATAGATTTTCAATGGTGCACATCTTTACCCAAATTTGCTTCTTGGGTGAACCTGACCTGCAGTTAGTTCCAATATATCGAGCGAAAACCTTACCATTCTGTTGTTTGAAGAGTTTGTAATTTGAGTCATTCGACTCGACAGTATCAACAGGAATGGGTGAAGGATAACCAGTTAGAGTTTCAGGTTTGAGGGTTTTACTCTTAGCACGAACCCAAGTCATTCGGGGATACTGCTCGGGAGTCCAATAGGATCCATCCACATTGAGTTTCTTTTTGAAACCTAGTCCTTCCTTCTGAGGATTTTTGTGCAGAATGGACTTCTTGAGCACATCACATAGGTTTGATGCCCTTTTAGGCTCCTTAGCATTCAAGTCTCAAGTAAGCCCTTTAACCTGCAATTTTCTTCATTAATAGCAGCAAAATCCTCGAAGGAGGGATTAGTAGTACCAATTTCAGTAGTAGCAATTTTCTCAGTAACATTATTAGAAGGTTTAGCATGAGAATTAACATTGCTACATTCTAGGCATTTTAAGCATGGAGGTACAAAGCTATCAGGAAATCGATTAGATTGCTCGGCGAAGAGAGAAGCTTCTTCTAACACCAGCTCGTTATGAGATTCTTTCAGTGACACAAGTTCTTGATTCCTGTTAAGGAGTTCATCTGATAAACTCTCGTAGTCAACTGTAAGTGAATCATATCGATTGGTAAGATCATCAATAGTTGATGAAAAAGCATCTTGCTCTTCGATCAACTTTTGATTCTTCTCCATCTCTTCGACCAGTAATCCTTCGGTTTTCCTGAGATTTCTCTCAAGCATTTAAAGTTCATCATGTTGAGATTTAGCAATTTTCACCAACTTGCCATATGAAATATATTCAGGTGAATATTCATTCATGGATCTTTGGTGTTTTGAAGATACCTGATCCTTTGATGATTTTGCCATAAGACAGAAGGCGATTGGTTCATCATCACTTGAATCATCATCACTTGACGCATTATCATCAGCATCTGATTCGCTGAGATCCTTTGATGATTCAATGGCTACATATGCATTGCTTCTTCCAATCCTTTTGTAGAATTCTTCATCATCTGAATCAGTGTCTGTTGTCTCTTCTTCAGAGTCCAGAGTCAGGTTAGTATAGGCTTTATTCAGCTGAGAGATTTTCTTCAAGTTGGAATCAATGATTGCTCTGGCATTTATGTCAATGACTGGTCTCATCGAAGAGGATGAAGCGGGTTCCTTTTTCTTCGAGAGCTTAGTATGACGATCCATTCGAGCAAAACCATTGCAGTGTAGATGCTTCCATCAGTTACTAGGTGCTTCATCCCAGCAAGGACAATCTGCTATGACATGACCGAGTTGTTTGCATTTGAAGCACTTCATTTCTTTTGGAGGTAACTATATTGAGGATTCAGGCACTTCATCTTCATAATCATGCAGTCTTCTGAGATCACTCAGCCATTGTGTGAGCATTTTCAATTCTCTTGTGATGGTGTGTTGATTCTCGACATCTTCTTCTTCTTCCTGAGAGCTACCATAGTGAGAGAGGATTTCTCCTTCACCTTTTGAAGAAGATTCTTGATCTGCATTTACTAGTTCCATCTTTTTTCATGAATGGATAGCAGTGTCATGACCTCAACATAATGAAGCTCTTCATAATCTGGTCTTTGTTTGATTTCAGCTACAATAGGATCGAAGGTTTCATCAAGAGCACTCAGTAGCTTGTTTACCACATCTTTATCGGTGACATCGGTTACTCCTCATTGATGGAGTCTTTCAACAATGTCTGTTAGTCGATCCGTGAGTTCCATCACACTTTCCTTTCGAAGACTTCTGAACCCAGTGAACATGGCATGAAGCATTTGAGTGTGTGAATCTGTTCTGGAGATGAATTCTTCGTGAACATTTTTGATAGCATCCCAGAGTTGCTTTGCAGTGTCAAGGTTTCAGAACCGAATGAACACGTTCTTTGAAATACTTGCACAGATGATATCTCTTGCTTGTGCATCCAGACACATCATAGTCTTGTCATCAGAAGATGGAGCATCAGGGTGTTGAATGGTGTAACCATCTTCTACAATCCGCCATAGATCATAGTCGATAGCTTGAATTCTGATTCTCATCCGTTCCTTCCAGTACAAATAGTCATTTCCGTCAAAGATAGGAAATCTTTCAGAGTGTGAGGATCTACCTGCATACGACATACTCAAAACTCCAAGGATGTTAGACCTTTAACAAACAGAGACAGGGAGTACCTGCTCTGATACCAATTGTTAGGACCGAGAGTATATCGACCAGAGGGGGGGGGGCGTGAATGGGAGATTCAAAATTTCTTTCGAGAGCTTTGAACCAAAACCCAATCACAGCAGCGGAATAGAGTATTGAAGGAAATGGGCAGAATCAATCTTCTTTGTCAAAAGCATATTCATCGATAAAAGCATGGATGACAGTCCGAGCTTGATAAATCATAGGTTTAACTACAATGAGAGTAATGCAACATGCAAACAGATGTAGCATAAAGAGATACAACATAGCAGGTACTGAATAAAATGCTATAGAATGATTTCACAAGTGAATCTGAAATACAGGATGGAGGCACCAGAACAAAATGATCAAGTAATCTATCGGCATAGAGCACGAATAATAACTACTGAAGGAAATGCAGTAGAGTAGAAATGACCAGTGGTGCTTGATGGCGTCAGAGAGATTTGGTAGACCAGTTCACCCTTCTGCCAAAGGGCTACGTCTGGTTGGAGGGGCTGTGACTTAACACGGAAGATAAACTCTCTTCACCCCATTCTCCTTCGACGCAGAGCTGATCAGACTCAGGTTGATTTCACTCGTGGTAGATCCTTGTCAGCGATCTCCAAACCTTCGGTCGACCTTCGCGAACCACAATCACTCTTGGTTGCTGAAGATCAGGCTCGGTGAAGACAACAACTCTTCAACACTCGAAGCCGAAACCTATCCGTCTAGAGAGTGCGCAACTCTCAAGAGTAATAGGTACAAGAACTCTCACTCAGAACTACTGTGATGCTAAACCACTGTCTAAGTTTGGGCTCTTGGTTTTTTCTCTCGGTGGATCTTGAACTCAAATCACTCGGAGAGGGGTTGCTCAAATCAACCTTCTCAAAAATCTCAAGCGGAGCAGCCAACGAACAAAGTTGGAGTGGGGTGGTTATTTATAGCCGCAGCCTTCCCAGATGGGAAATGACCAAATTAGACATCTGGTCCAACCAATGGCAGAATAACACGATTCCAACGGTCGGATATGAGCACAACGGTAACATTTCTTGCGGGGCAAGAAATGCTAACTCCTCGGTCCGAGACAAATCTCTCGCAGCAAAGAAAAACACAGTCTCTTGCTGGCAAGTATTTGCTCAGAGCACAAAGAGATTTCTTTTGCATCTTTCATAGGTTATGGCTAAGCATCATAGTGGATCTAAGCATTGAGAACCTATACCCCTCTTAATAGTACGGAGGTCCTATGACTCGAATAAATGAAAGAAGAACAACGAAATGAATACTACGTCTTCGACTTCCATCATTGCAGTCAATTTCTTCGGACTTCAGTACCGAATCAAACGCTTTGCTTCAGCAGTAGACTTTTGAGGGGTCGATTTCTTCACATCAAACTTCTCGACTATATGACTTCAGCACATATAGCTCATTCTTCTCTACAACGCAGATGTGCTTCGGTGAAGTTCCTCTAACTCAGCACCGGAGACGGCATTCTCTTTGATTGTATATGGACTTTTTTTCTCTGTATGCACTAGCAAACAAATCAGTCCATACCTGTTTCTGTCAACAATCTCCAAAACACAAGGTAGGCAGATATTGCACCAACAAAGACTTTCAATGATCTTTGTATCAAAAGTAATTCTTTTTGCCACTTAAGGGAATAACTCTATGAGTCACCTCTCCCAAGGTGCCCCGTTATGGAATCATGGCAATTTATCTCCTTGCTACTTTGAAACCCATACACCATCTTACTTAAGCGTGGAATTATTGCCTACCAAAATTGAACCTTCGTTATCTGTTCCTTTCCACCCCCCCTGATGAGTATTTTATGTCTCAGCTCAAGTGATTTTTAACGTCTCATTCCGTGATTTGATCGTGAGTTGCTTGATATTCGAGGAGATCAATTCTTTTTGAGTTTCCCTTTCATCTTGTTGTCGTGTTGGATGAAGTTCTCAAGCAAGACATCGAGATCAAGATGATGCAACGAATCAACGTCCTCGAGAAATGCAACTTGGATCTTGAAGACGATGCCAGTTCCGTGCCCTCTTTCTCTCACCCTACCCTGGAATCTCGGGACGAGATTCTTGTTTAGTGGGGGTGAGTTGTCATAGCCCCTAGATTAGTCTTTGCTTGTCATTGCATAATCATCCATGAATCATGTTTAAATTCAAATTAAATTTGAATTGGGGATGATCAAAACCCTAGCACGAAATGAATTCAACTAGTTTCAACCAAAATATTTCAATGAACCAAAATGCCCTTCTAAAATCTTCATAATTTATGGGAAAAAGTGAAAACCATAAAAATAAATGCTGCATATTTTTCCAGGACATTTTTAGCCTTTCAATTAAATCAATACTTATTTGAATTGGAGGTATAAATTCATATAAGTATTTCTATAACTCCAATAATTCTGGAAATCAGTGTGGGGCTTTGGATTGGTCCATATTGCATCCACAAATATTTTTTAGAAGCAACAAAATTGAATTGGTTTCAAAACCAAACTCAAAACACACCTGCAAATTAGAAAAACAGTAACAAAAATAGAAAAATAGGAAAAGAGAAAAATTACCTGGCAGCCCACTTACCTGAGAGGTTCTGCAGGCAGCCAGCCCACCAGAGCCCAACCGCCACCGTCCTCAACCTCCTGCCAGTAGGCAGGAGGGCGTGTGCCCGTGGCACGCACGCACGCGCGAGGCCACCTCCAGCCTGCCTGCTCGTGCTGGACGGATCCCCTGACGCCACACAACCCCCCGGATCCCCTCGTCCACTCCCCTCTCTCTCTGGTCCCTTCTCTCCCTCGCTCTCCGCCTCGGACCCGAAGCAGCCATGGCCGCACCGCCGTCGTCTGCGTAGCCACTAGCGCCCCTTCGTCGCCTCTCAGTGCCTGAGAGATTCGCCCCGACGCCGCACGTCGACCAACCAAAGCTCTCGCCCTCGGATGAGCTGCATCATCGCCTCGACCTCATCTTCTTCCTCGGCCACTGAAGATTGCCGCCATTCATGCGCCGCCACCAGAGCCTCCCTGACCCCACCGACGACGCCATCTTGTTCACTGTGAGCTGTGCTGTAGTTCCCCCTCCTAGCTTGCTCGATTCATGCTGTAGCCATCGATCTCGCCACAACCGAAGCTCGGCACCACCATGGCCGGCGTGCACCTCGAAACCGACCTCAAACCACCATGCCCTGCTGCCTGCCGTGCTCCTGGTGATCCAGTGAGGCCACCTGGCCAGTTTTAGTGCTTGCTAGCACCCCGCAACCCTGCAGTCGTGCAGGCACGAGCTGCTGCCACCGCTTACCTCATCGCCGTGCTCGTCTCCGGCGACCCCAGCACCTCCCACCACCACCATTCGATGCGCGCCACTGCGAGCGTTCAAACACAACCAAGTGCGCTCGAAATGACCGCCTGTACGTGAAATCCGAGTGCCAACGCCTCGTATGACCTCATCGGCATCAAGCCGCCAACGCGTTTGACCCTTTGACCAGGGGTTTGACCTCCCTGGGTCACTGACATGTGGGGCCAGCCCCTAGTTTAATTAGGCTAACTTACTAATTAGCACTAACAGCCTCTATTAGTTGGAGCAGTCACTGACATGCGGGTCCCACCGGTCAGGTTGACCTGGACCATCCATGTTGACCGCTGACATCACCATGACGTCACGCTGATGCAGAAATGCTTTTTCTGGAAATAATTTATATATGAGAAATGACGAGGAAAGTCAAATCTATCAAATGGTGTTGTTTTCATGCATGTTAAAGCAAGTTAAACCTGCTTATCAGGTCAAATCAATTAAATGGCATTTGAATAATAACTTATGGAGTTTGAATTTGAACCTTTGGTTCAAACCAACTTCATTTAATCTAGTTGCTAGTTGCATTAGCTCAATCAACATCATATTGCCATGTCATGATCATGCATCATTTTGTTGCATTGCATTGATTGTGTTCCTTCTGTGTTGTCGGTGCTTGTTCCCTCTTGGTAGACATTTTTTGACATTGAGATCGATGTCACTGATGAAGACTCAATGCTATCTTCAGAAGTGCCATGCAAGCAAACCCCTTTGAGCATTCCGATACAACCCCAATCTCTTGCTCCTGCCCTCTTTTATCGCATTAGGACAATAACGATTCAATTGCTACTTTATGTTGCTGTAGTTGAACCCATTCCTCTGCATGACCTGTCTTTGCCAAAGTAAATAGTTGAAACCCAATAGCATGAGTAGGAGTTGTTTGAGACATGATGTGCCTACTCATTCATGCTTGCTTGTTATGCCTGCTATGCTTAGAGTTGTGTCAGGTCTGATTCATCTGGGATGGATTGGAATAGTGGTGAACATGTCCTACTGCTGAGAGCTAAGTGTGTGAACACGATTTGGTAACGGTAGCGATGGGAGGCCATGTAGGAATACATGGTGGGTTGTCTCATTGAAACCGTCCTCAGGAACTGAGTTCTGTGTTTGTGATCCAAGACAGTTACTACCACACATTGGAATGCTTAAGTGCCCCGCTTGACTTATTAATCGCCTCGATCTCTGTCCAGGAGTTGCAACAACTTTCTGGTGTTTGTAGGTTGTGTTAGTAGTCTACCAAGTGGCACCCAGTACAGGTGGGCTTGGGACAGACTAGGCGCCGTGGCCTGGTGTACCAAGTGGCACCCGGATGGTGGACTTGGGAACCCTGCACACATTGTTTGGGGCCGTAGTGGAAACCTCGGTCGGACTTCCTTGCGGATGGAACTCAAATAGGTGATAAACCTGGACTAGATACTTGTGTGGTTAGTCAGGTCGTGGCCGACACCATCGCTGGGCTTCCGCTTAAAAGTTGCCGAGTACATTTCGTGTAAACGGCGATAAGTGGTGACAGCGTGTGTGAAGAAGTACACCCCTACAGGGTTATCAAACTATTTGAATAGCCGCATCCTCGGATATGGACTACTTGGAAAGCTTATATGGTTCATATATAACTTGAAGTGGATACTCTAAAATGCGTAAGATAAGTGTGAGTGCTATGGATGGCCTTCTTGTAGGGAGACGGGAGAGGATCCATAGTGGTGTATTGATGTGGTGAATATGTGGACTCCTGTGCGCTCTCTCACCCTGACGAAAATGATGGTAGACGTAGTACATGATAGCCACTGAGTCAAAGCTGGCTTGCTACAGTTAAACTCCACCACCCCTTTGTTGATACTGATGCATATGTAGCTTGTTCTGATGTAAGTCTCGTTGGGTAAATTTGTACTCATGTTTGCTTAATTTATGTTTTGTAGAGGAGACTTCAGTCTCACTAGTAGTACCACGTGGCTTCGATGATTAGCTTGGGAATCCCAGACAGAGGCCTGGTTCCTATGGAGGGTCTTGTAGATAGTCAGGCTTCCCAGTCTTCTTCTTTTGTAGATGTCTGTACTCAGACATGTTGATGCTTCCGTTGCTTGTATGCTTGTATGATGGGTCATGTGACCCCTGTTTGTAATATCATGTTATGTATGGCTCCTCAGAGCCTCTTAAAGTAATACTTTGAGTCGTAGAGTTATGTTGTGATGCCATGTTGTATCTACACATATCGAGCATATTGTGTGTATGTTATTGAAATGCTTTGGTATGTGTGGGATCCGACACCTAGTTGTTTATTCTTGGTAGCCTTCCTTATGGGGAAATGCCTCCTAGTGCTTCCATCCGGAACTATTGGATTGACCGGCATGTGTTGTTCTTTGCTCCTGTGTCTGTCCCTTCGGGGAAATGTCACGCGGTGTTTACCGAAGTCCTGATAGCTTGCTACAGCCCGGTTACACTCACTGCTGACTGACACGTGCATTGCTGGGTCATGTATTCCTGTCCCTGTAAGTTTGTCCCACCTTGGGTTTATGACTAGTCATGTCGACCCGGGTTCTCTGTCATATGGATGCTAGCGACACAATCATATACGTGAGCCAAAAGACACAAATGGTCCCGGCCTAGGTAAGGCTGCAGCCGTGGGAATACCGTGCGTGAGGCCGCAAAGTGATATGATGTGTTACATGCTAGATCGGTGTGACTTAGGATCGGGGTCCTGACAGGCAAGGAGATCGAGGCCCTCAAGGTAGAAGCACAGAAGACAGATCTCACTCTAGGAGAGCTGCAGATGCAGCTTTCTTCCAAGGGCCAGGAGCTGGACATCGCTAACAACATGGTTCAGGACCTGAAGTCCATACTTGCTGGACTGGAGGAGAACCATGAATCTGCCAAGGACCGGGAAAGGATCTTGACGGAGAAACTTGCTGCTGAGGAAATCCTTCAGAAGGATGTCGAGAACAAGCACGTGGAGCTGCAAAAGATGCACTCCCTCTGGATGGAGCAACTGGTTGACACGTCGGAGCGCCTCACTTCTTAGTTGATACAGATGGACATGAAGAGTTGGAGCTTCACTGCCAATGAGCATGAGGTTGCCAGTGCCAGACTGAGCAGGTTCTTCGACGGCCTGATTGAAGCGTTGAAGATGTATCATGATGACAGGAACACCTCCTTTGCCAACGAATCCTGACATTTCACCCGTAGCGTACTTTACGCTGCGTTGCTCAATCTAGTTCACCATAATCCAGGGCTCGATATTTCCAAGGTCTTCAGGAAGTTGCCAGCAAACACAGATATCATGGCTGTTGATAAGATCGTCACCCCTTTCGCCGACAAGGTCCTCAATGTTCCCAGGGTTCAGGGTGATCGTATTGACTAGGCTCATTGTAGCATCCATCGGCGCGCTGCCATGTGAAAGATACATTCGTCCTTATGTTAGGTCCGTGTCACTTTTGTGATGTAATATGACTTTAAATTTATGCATGGATGCATGCTATCCCTTTATTTTACTTTGCTTTTTGTCTTTGTATAATTGAGCACCCTACGCATGCCGAAAACTTGCTGGGGCAAATACTAGCCGCGAGCGCTTTGGGGACGGACTCCTAGCAGCCTGCTGGTAGTATTGCTACCGGCAATCTACCCTTCAATGTTTTCAATGCAGCCACCTGAACTATTGAGCGGACTCGAAACAGACAAGGGCGCAAATGAGAACGGTAAGGTTCCTTCGCGTGCAGGATTCTTATACAAATACCAGGTTCAAACAAAGGGAATCACAAAAAGTAATTAAGGAATCTGGAGTTGAAAAATTTCCAACTTAGCATTTTCTTTTTGCGGTGATCTTTGTCGCGAGGATTGGAAGGTTCTTTCCCCTTGTCACAGCATCCTCGCATCGATCCGGGCCTGCCAGCCCAGGCGGATACCCAACGGACTTGCCGCGACCCGCGATGCTTCCGGGCGCCCAACCTGGCAAGGTGGTCACCCGTGACGCTGGTCGCAGGCTTGTCGATGACTGGGTTAATCACGCACATCTTGTTGCCGGGGGAGCCTCCCATTCCTATCATTCATTCACAAGTAGTGCGAGCACCGCTATCGCAGAAGGGGGATCGTGGTCCCCGCTTTGGCAGACACGGTTACTCCGATGGCTGCGCCTGCTGGTGTGCCAAGGAGACGGGAGATGTTCACCCGCGCCATTTGCGCTATTGTTACTATCTTCGCCGGAGTGTCGAGGGGGATGTCCGGCTCCGGCGCCTCCACCGCCCGTTCCCGCCATAGTGGGCATGGCGACCACACCTCCTGTGCCGGATGCGCCCATCGTGGAGTCCGCACCATCGGCCGCGGCGGCGCTGCTTGCGCCGCTCGCAGACGAGCGAGACGGAAGCTTGGACGTGAAGGGTTTCGCCGCCATGGATCCCTTCTTCTTGGGTGCCATGGATTATGAAGAAGAAGCTAAACATGATGTAATTGACGCACCGCTCGTCGCCTTGGTTCACACCAATGCTGCCCCTACCTGGCGCGCCAAAGATGTTGGTATGGAGCCGACGATCTATGGGACAATGCTGCCCCTTTCTGGTTCGGCGAGGGGTGTGCACTCAATGCAAAGAGCAAGAACAACAAGTGGCGCTGCAATTTTTTACCCAGGTTTGGGCTGCTGGGAAGCGTAAAACCCTACTCCTACTTTGGTGTATTGGATGGATGTGCGCACAAGTACATGGAGCGCTCTCCCCCGGCCAGTCTCAAGGAGAGGGCAGTTACACGAATACGTATGCGTGGGGTTGAAATGGGTTCAAACCCTTGTAAAGGTTGGCCTGGTCCTCCTTTTATAGCTCAAGGGGTTACCACAGTGGCAAAAGGGTCATTACAGGATGATTAGATAGAAATAGTGTTAACATACCTAACTCTGCTAGTTAGGACAAAATGCATTAAATGCATCACTAGGTGTCGCGAGGAGGAGAAGCCCCGGCAAGGATGAGGCACCGCTTACCCAACTACCTCCTATTAGCTTGACACGCTATTAGGACGGGTGTCGATAAAGGTAAACTGTTTCCCAGCAAGCTGACACGTATAGGCGAGCTCCACCACACCGCTTGCGGGCTCGACACCTCACCAAAACGGCGACTAGCTGGCTGGTGAGGTGGAGCGCTGGTAGTTTGGCGGGGATCTGCTTGCCGCGAGGCTTGCTGGGTCTTCGCTTGCCAGCCCGATTGTGCAGGCAGGGATTGCTTTGACACTTGAGTTGCTCTTGGTCTTCTTGATGCGCTCCTTGATCTCTCGAAGAGCTGCTCTCTTTGATCTTGAGTCGTCTCTGCCAAGGATCCTTTGCCAGGGATGCTGCCACCGTCCGTGCATAAGTCGGGGGCACTAAGGGCCCCATTCTTAGTGCACCGACAGTGTGGCAAGATGATCATATTGCCATGGCCTCTCCAATAACAAGTGGCATGCATCCATTGGTAGAACATCATAGATAACTGTATCGGTATAATTGCCAACCGAAAAATAGATGCGCACCTTGTGAGTAACTTTCAACTTGACAAACTAATATAACCACCAGACACAGTGTGTCTGAGGGTGCTTCCATGCAGGTAACCCCAAAGCTTCCACCAATCCCTTGCCGACTGCGTTGGTATAGCTTCCTCCATGTATGATCAACTTACAATTGGTGTTGTTGATTTTGCATTGAGTTTGAAAAATATTCCAACGTTGCCCCTTATCCCCAATGCGATCCTCTTGCACTCACTGCACCATCAAAGATGAATATGATTCAACAGCTTCAAAACTAGCAGTCACCTTTTTAGCATCTTCAATTTTTTCACTAGCAGTGTTGGAAACTGCCTCTTTATCACTCACAAATGCATAGCCATCTCTTGTGAGCAACACTCTTTTCTCATTAGGACATTCATGCCTCATATGTCCCCTTCCTCCACACTTGAAACGCTCTATGTCACTAGTACGTATGGCTGACTGCACACTAGAATCAAGCCTCGACAGTCCTAAGTTTGAACCATTCTTTTGCATGGAACCATGAGAGCGATTTGATGTTGTCATCCTGGAGCTAGGACCGACATCCTCATTCTTATGCTGCGAGCGTCGCCATGTGTTCAAAGCGATACTGGGAACTATGCTGGCTTGGCATCGCTTAATCTGTTGTTCCGCACGCACAACTTGGTGCACAAGATCTTGTATGTTGTAGTAGACCACCATCTCAACACGATCCTGCACCTCAATATTTAGCCCATTAAAGAAACATGCCATGGTCACCTCTGGATCCTTTGTTGTCCCTGTACGTATCATAAGCAATTCCATCTCCTTGTAATATTCATCTACACTCATATTACATAGAGAGAGCCGTTGCAACTTGTTGTACATATCTCTTTTATAGTCCTCAGGAACAAAATGTCACCTCATGAATTGTTTCATCCCTCTCCAAGTCGTCAGCCAATGTCTTGAACGACAAATTTGATTCCACCAAATTAGTGTGTAACCGGTGAACTCAAATCCAACAAGTTGAACTTTCTTCTCCTCGCTATAATGATGGGCGTAAAATTTTTGATCAACACGCATCTCCCACTCCAAATAGCCTTCTGGTTCGCACTTGCCGGAGAATGATGGCACACGCGCAGCTTGATCCACTCGGTCATGCGCTCCACCATGAACGGAAGCTTCAGGACGTGACTCAAAGTGTCGTGGTCGTGTCGCGTACCCTGCCGCAGGATCAACGTCATCATCGAGGTTATCATCTCCAACATGTGATTGTGCCACCAAACGACAATCATGTACACCGGCATGTCCGTCGCGAGCTGGTGCTGCATAACGCAGTTGAAAGCACAAGTGCTCCCTGGGTGATTTTGGTAATTAATGTCAACATATCTCTTGTTCGACTAATATTTTTATCGAGTATATTTCAGATAAGTTCAACAGTGGAGTGGCAAGGGCAAGAGGATGTGGAACCCCTTCAAGATGCTAAGGACAAAGATTGGAAAAAGCTCAAGACTCTTCATTTCTATTTTAGTGATCCAAGATCACATTGAGTACATAGGAAAGCCAATACTATTAAAAGGGGATGAGGTGTTGCTTAGTGGTCTACTTGCTCAAAGTGCTTAGTGATATTGCTCCAAAACCCTCAGCCACTTTCTCCATCCAAATATGTCCAAACCATAAACTCCAACTCGGCCCCACCGTTTCTTTCTATCCGGAGCCACCGAGTTCATTTGACATAGCCACTGCCAGAAACCCTAACGATTCGGTCACACCGATACGGATCTCGGTCCCACCAAGATGGCCTTGCCAACTCTCTGTTACTCATTGCAATTATTTTTGTCTCACCGAGAATTGCATCCGGTCTCACCGAGAGGGCTTGCCAACTCTCTGTTGCCTTATTGCTTCACTTTGGTCTCACCGAGTTGATGCAATCGGTGCCACCGAGACGAGGTTTGCCCTAAGCCCAAGCACATCGGTTGCACCGAGTTGTTCCAGTCGGTCCCACCAAGATTCCTAAAGTTCATATTTTTGAACAGATCGGTGCCATCGAGTTTAACTAATCGGTGCCACCGAGATGAGTCAAAAGTGTGTAACGGTTGGATTTTGTGTGGAGGCTATATATACCCCTCGACCCCATTCTCCATTTATGAGAGAGCCATCAGAACGTGCCTACACTTCCACCATTCATTTTCTGAGAGAGAACCACCTACTCGTGTGTTGAGATCAAGAGATTCCATTCCTACCGTTTGAACCTTGATCTCTAGCCTTCCCCAAGTTGCTTTCCACTCAAATCCTTCTTCCACCATAGCCAAATCTGTGAGAGAGAGTTGAGTGTTGGGGAGGCTATCATTTGAAGCACAAGAGCAAGGAGTTCATCATCAACACACCATCTATTACCCTTTGGAGAGTGGTGTCTCCTAGATTGGTTAGGTGTCGCTTGGGAGCCTTCGTCATGATGTGGAGTTGAACCAAGAAGTTTGTAAGGGCAAGGAGATCGGCTACTTCGTGAAGATCTACACGAGTGAGGCAAGTCCTTCGTGGACGATGGCCATGGTGGGATATACAAGGTTGCTTTATCATGGAACCTTCATGGGTGGAGCCCTCCGTGGACTCGCACAACCGTTACCCTTCGTGGGTTGAAGTCTCCATCAACGTGGACGTACGATAGCACCACCTATCGGAACCACGCCAAAAATTCTATGCATCTCCATTGCGTTTGCACACTCCAATCCCATCCCTTTACATTCTTGCACTTGCATGCTTTACCTTTTCCGCTGCCTATACTCTTGTCATGCTTGCTTGAGATGTACATGATTCCCTTTAACTTGTGCTAAACTCAACCTTAACTTGAAGAAATTAAAGACTGTCACTTTTGCTTTTTAAGGGTCTAATCACCCCCCTCTAGACCCCTCTTCTCAATCCTTTCAATTGGTATGAGAGCTTTGGTCTCCATTGCTTTGGTTTAATCACCATTGGAGGAAGATGGATTAGTCTACGTTTAGGAGTATTAGATGTAGAGTGCGTATTCTTGAAGGGAGTTGTATGGTTCATGGAAAAATGAGATGCTTGAGATTTTCAATGAATATAATTTGAACAAGTATATTCTTAGCCCTTATGTGCCTCCCATTGATCCTTTGCATCCTACCCCCGATGAGTATCTTGACATGGCTCACAATCTTAGAACTATCGACCTTATCATTAGAGGATTGCCTAGAAATTTGCTTGTTTGCTTGCCAACCTTTGAATGTGCTTATACTATATGGAATTATCTTGAGGAATGCTTTCCCAATTATTCCTTGAAAAATCTTGATGAGATTCTTCATAAATCCATTGCTTTTCATAAAATGAAGCCTAGTGATCCCAAGTTTGATGAATGTCTATTTGAGCTCGATGATCTTATGCGCGCCAAGGGTAATGTTGGAGTCATTAGTAGCATCATCTCGGAGATAATTAGAATTCATAAACTTGAATGTTGTCATGATCATAAATCTAATGAATCACTTGCTCTAGGTGATGATCACACACATAATGATGATGACATTGAGCATGGCTATTATGATGAAGACGAAGAAACTATGAGGAGACTATGAGAAATCTTAGTCTCATGGCTAACTTTCGTGGCTACATGGCCGGAGGAAAAGTGTGGGTTTTCGATAGTGGATGTACCGATCACATGATCGGAGATAAAGACATGTTCTGTGAGCTTGCCAAAAATGATGGTCCACGCAAGTATGTCACTTTTGGAGACAACTCCAAGGGTAAGGTACTTGGCCTTGGTAAGGTGGCCATATCCAATGATAGCTCCATTCAAAATGTTATGCTCGTCGAATCTCTTGGTTACAATCTTCTTTTCGTATCTAGACTAGCCGACCTTGGTTTCAATGTTCTATTTACCGAAGTAGATTGCCAAGTGTTTCGTAGAGATAATCATAATATGGTCTTTACTGGTATTCGTAGAGGTGACCTATACATTGTTGACTTCACTAAGGTAGCCCAACCTCATACTTGCTTAATTGCTAAATCTTCTAAAGGATGGTTATGGCATAGAAGGTTAGGTCAAGTGGGCATGCGAAATCTTGATAAGCTTATTAAAGGTGATCATATCCTTGGTGTTAAAGATGTTATATTTGACAAGGATAGACTTTGTAGTGCTTGTCAAGAAGGAAAACAAGTTGGAGGAAGTCATCCCGTGAAGAACATCATGACCACGAGAAGACCACTTGAGCTACTTCACACGGACCTCTTCGGTTTGGTCATTGTTGATGATTTTTCAAGATTTACAAGGGTGTTCTTTCTTGATGACAAATTGCGGGTCCAAAAGATCTTCAATAATTTTGCCAAGAAGGCCCAAAACCAATCTGAAGTGAAGATCAAGAAGGTTTGATGTGATAACGGAAGGGTGTTTAAGAACGCAAATGTGGACACCTTTCTTGACGAAG
This sequence comes from Thinopyrum elongatum, assembly GCA_011799875.1. Lineage (NCBI taxonomy): Eukaryota > Viridiplantae > Streptophyta > Magnoliopsida > Poales > Poaceae > Thinopyrum > Thinopyrum elongatum. Next base: position 334,717,063 of record CM022300.1, on the reverse strand, counting down.
AAGGGATTTCACATGAGTTCTCGGCTACGTACACACCTCAACAAAATGGAGTTTTTTAGAGGAAGAACCAGACACTTATCGAGATGGCGAGAATGATGCTTGATGAATACAAAACGCCAAGACACTTTTGGGCGGAAACGGTTGAGATAGCTTGTCATGCTACGAGTCGACTATATCTTCACAAGCTTCTTGGCAAAATGGCATACGAGCTACTCACCGGTAACAAATCGCAAGTTGGATACTTTCAAGTATTTGGCTCAAAGTGCTACATTCTTGATAAGCATCATTGTTCGAAATTTGCTCCTAATCTCATGAAGGTTTCCTACTCGGTTATGGCTCAAAATCTCACACTTACCATGTATACAACAATTTCACCCAAAAGGTTGAAGAGACAGTGGATGTGAAGTTTGATGAATCTAGCGGCTCGCAAGTAGAAAAATTGCCAGTTGATGTAGGAGACAAAGATCCCTCGGAAGCAATTCAAGATTTGTCTATTGGCAAAATTCGTCCAAATGAGGTGAAGGAGAGTACTTCGTCCATTCAAGTGGAAGCCTCAACTTCACATCAGGGTGAACCACAAGTAGACTTGGAGGCATCCACAAAGTGGAACATGTCAAGACGAAGGAAATGAGGAAGTACAACAAGATGAACCACCTCGACCTCCTTCTCCACCTCCACAAGCGAATGATTGATACGTCTCCAACGTCTCCAACGTATCTATACTTTTTGCTTGTTCCATGCTGTTATATTATCATTCTTGGATGTTTTACAATCATTTTATAGCAACTTTATATCATTTTTGGGGACTAACCTATTGACATAGTGCCCAGTGCCAGTTGCTATTTTTTTTGCTTGTTCTTTACTTCGCACAATATCTGTATCAAACGGAGTCCAAACGCAGCGAAACTTTTTGGAGTTTTTTTGGACCAGAAGACACCACATGGACCAAAGAAGTACCAGAGGGAGGCCTGAGGGGGGCACAACCCACCAGGGCGCGCCCAAGAGCCCAGGCATGCCCAGGGAGGTTGTATCCCCCTCGATGACCTCCCGTACCACCTCTTCGCCCTATAAATCCCCAATATTCCAAAAATCCTAGGGTAGTCGATGAAACACAATTCCAGCCGACGCATGTTCTAGAACCACGAAATCCAATCTAGACACCATCACGGAGGGGTTCATCATCCTCATTGCTGCCTCTTCGATGATGCGTGAGTAGTTCATCACAGACCTACGGGTCCGTAGGCAGTAGCTAGATGGCTTCCTCTCTCTCTTTTGATTCTCAATACAATGGTCTCTTGGAGATCTATTTGATGTAACTCTTTTTTTGCGGTGTGTTTGTTGGGATTTGATGAATTTTTAGTTTATGATCAGATATATATCCATGAATATTATTTGAGTCTTCTTTTGATCTCTTATATGCATGATTATTTATAGCCTCGTATTTCTTCTTCGAATCTTTGGTTTAGTTAGGCCAACTAGATCGATTTTTCTTGCCATGGGAACAGGTGCTCTGTGATGGGTTCGATCGTGCGGTGTTCTTTCTCAATGATAGAAGGGTCAGCAAGACACGCTTGTATTGTTGCTATTAAGGATAACAAGATGGGGGTTGTTCCTACATGAATAGATCTCGTCTACATCATGTCATCATTCTTATTGCATTACTCAGTTTCTCCATGAACTTAATACACTACATGCATGCTGGATAGCAGTCAATGTGTGGAGTAATAGTAGTAGATGCAGGCAGGAGTCGGTATACTAATCTTGGACGTGATGCCTATATATTGATCATTGCCTTGGATATCATCATAATTATTCGATCTTCTATCAATTGCCCAACAGTAATTTATTTACCCACCGTGTGCTATTTTCTTGAGAGGAGCCACTAGTGAAATCTACGGCCCCCGGGTCTATTCTTTATCATATTTGCTTTGAGATCTATGTTTATTCGCTTTTATTTTCAGATCTATTATTCCGAAAACACAAAAATATCTTGCTGCACTTTTTTGTTACTTATTTTATTTCACGTTTTATCGAGATCAATTTATCTAATCTACACAAATTTTATCCCGTCAACTTGACAATTTCTGGTGCCGTTACCCATAGAGGGACTGACAACCCCTCATAAGCGTCGGTATGCAAGTATTTGTTCTTTGTGTGCATGTACCGTTTACATAGTGTTGCTTGGTTCTCCTACTGGATTGATACCTTGGTTTCATAACTGAGGGAAATACCTACCGTAGTTGTGCTGCATCATCCCTTACTCTTTGGGGAAATACCGACGTAGTTCAAGCGACATCAAAAGGAATTTCTGGTGCCGTTGCCGGGGAGACATCATCAACATATATCAGGTTCCTAATCACAAATCTCATCTCCTTGCAATTTACATTATTTGCCATTTGCCTCTTGTTTTCATCTCCCTCACTTCAAAAAAATTTGCCATTTTAATTGCCCTCTTTTTCGTTCGCCATTTTCTCATCAGATCTATCTTTTTGTGTGTGATCTTGTTTGCCTACTTTGTCACTATGGCTAGCATGACTCCTCCTCCTTTGTCACCAGATTTACAAGTTTTATACTTCAAGCAGAAACAAGGAGAAAATTTGAAAGATGCTTCGTATAGGCTAATGGAATCCTATCGCATTTGCAATCTAAAAGGGGATGCAAGGATTTTGCTTCGAAATTTTTATATAGGATTAGCTTTGCATCATAGACAACTTTTGGATTTTGCCGCTAAAGGGAACTTTATTGAGCTTGATGCTAATACCGCTTATGAGATCCTAGAGGGAATTTTGGGAATTCCACCAACCAAGAAGGGGATTTCTTTTAATCAAGAAGGGGCTCAAATTTTAGACAAGTTAAGTTATTTGCATAAACATTTGGTCGAGTTGCAAAAATATAACAAACCTCTTAAACATATCAGTGGAAACCTCAATCGTAATACTTTGATTACTCTTTGTAATAAGCGTTTGGATATTTTAGAACTCAAGATGGTCTATTTTCCAGAAAATCTTGGGAAGCATAAAGAGCCTCCAGGGTTTGAAAAGCCCTTACAAAAGTTGTAAAAACTAAAGATGACAATACTTGAATCTATGCATTATGCCTAGCTAGGGGCATAAAACGATAGCGCCTGTTGGGAGGCAACCCAATGAATAAAATTTATTTTTTCCTTTTTATTTCTGTTCTTGAGTGTTTACACAATTATTCCTCTGTTATGATTGTGTTTTTATGTTTTAATTATATTTGTGCCAAGTAAAGCCTTTGCGATAGCTTTGGTGATAGTTGATTCGATCCTGTTGAAAAACAGAAACTTGTGCGTCCAGTAACAGAATTGTTTAAATACACAGAAGCTACAAAAAATTCTGAATCTTTTACACAAGATTGATATACAAATTGCCTCTGCTTTCCTAGATTTTCTGAATTTTTGGAGTTACGAAAGTATGAGAACAATTCGCATCTTTATAGACTGTTCTGTTTTTGACAGATTCTGTTTTCTTTGCATTGTGTGCTTATTTTGATGAATCTATGGATTCTATCGGGAGTGCAGATTTTTGGAGGCTGAGCTCCACTGAGCTCTTTATTTTGAAAATATCAAAAAGCATATTTAAAAAGTTTCAAAAAAATCTGAAACAAAATCCATGGAAACATATATGTATTCCGCAGGAACGTGTTGAATTTCGGTGAAAAATGTTGTGATTTGTAGGCTGCAAAAAAAAAAACAAATTTCCGGCCCAATAACAAAAATAAATGGCCCGTTTAAAAATGCATATTTGACTTTTTTCTGTATGCCACATGTAAAAGTATAATGCCATGAAATTTTGCACATACGTAGTATACGTGTGCATTTGTGTTCACAAATAAATTTGGAATTTTTCGGGCTTCGAAAAAATAAAATTTGAAAAAGAGCTCACTGGAGCTCGGCCTTCGTTGGCATTTTTGGTTGTATCGGGCGGGTATAAGCCAGGGTAAAGTTAGAATACAGTAGATATAATGCAATAACAAAATTTGAATGTGTTTGCTACAGTACTCAATGTAAAGATTGGTTTTCTTATACTAACGGATCTCACGAAGGTTTTGTTAAGTTTTGTGTGATTGAAGTTTTCAAGTTTTGGGTGAGATCGCGATGGATGAAGGAATAAGGAGTGAAAAGAGCCTAAGCTTGGGGATGCCCCATGGCACCCCAAGTTAATATTCAAGGAGAACCAAGCAACTAAGCTTGGGGATGCCCCGGAAGGCATCCCCTCTTTCTTCTAACAACCATCGGTATTTTACTTGGAGCTATATTTTTATTCGTCACATATCATGAGTTTTGCTTAGAGCATCTTGTATTATATGAGTCTTTGCTTGTTTTGCTTTTTAGTTTGTCACAAGTATCCTTGCTGGACACACCTATTTGAGAGAGCCAAAATTATGCTATGATTTGTTAGAATTGCTCTTTATGCTTCACTTAATTTTTTTGAGCTAGGGAATTGCTCTAGTGCTTCACTTATATCTTTTTGAGCATGGTGTGCTTGAATATTTTGGAAGAAATGCTCTCATGCTTCACTTAGATAAATTAGAGAGTTAGTAAATTTTTGAAGAAATTCTCTCATGCTTCACTCATATTATTTTGAGAGACAAATTTTTTTATGCTCATGTTCTTCACTTAGATTTGTTTGAGCTTTTCAAAAGCAATTGCAATATATGAAACTAGTGCCAAAGTGATAGATATTCAAGATGGATATAATAAAAACTTTCATGAAGATCATTGGACAAAATAAACTTGATTCTTTTTAATAGTTTTGAGAGATGATGATAGTAATATGTGAGTCATGTTGGTGGGTAATTATGCTTTAGTAAGAATATTGGTGTTAAGGTTTGTGATTCCCTATGCAAGCACGAAAGTCAATAGTTATGCAATGAAATTATATCCTACTTCTGGTGCATTATTCGGTGTTAGTTATGCTTAATGTTCGCTTATGTGATTTTTTGTTTCTTGGTTGGTTGCTTCTTAATCTTTTTGCTAGCCTCCACTTGTACTAAGTAGAAATACTACTTGTGCATCCAAATTCTTTAAACCAAGTTTTGCCACATGAGTCCACCATACCTACCTATACGCGGTATTTCCATGCCGTTCTAAGCAAATTTGTATGTGCCATCTCTATTTTTCAAAATGAATTTCCTTTTTGTGTGCTCGTACCGCTCATGAAGCGGCAGGGGGTGGCTAATATTTTCCATGCTAGATGTGTTATTCTCAAGATGAGTGTTTATTCACTTGTCATTGCACGGGAGTGCGGCGGTAATAGGGATGCCCAGTCCTGAAATGAAAAAGAAATTTACTTTATGTTGTCAAATAATAAATTCCTTGAAAAGTGTTGGTATGGACAGTGCGGCGGTAATAGGGATGCCCAGTCCTGAAATGAAAAAGAAATTTACTTTATGTTGTCAAATAATAAATTCCTTGAAAAGTATTGGTATGGACGGTACCCGTGGATACAGCTAGCCGTGGAATGTGAAAGAATGGTGGAAAAATGAATAAACTTTTTTTTTCGGTTTGGGAACCGCCTATGATATATCTAACATGGAAATTGTTGGGAATTACTCGGTCATTTTCGTTGACGGGAAAAGTATGCCTCTCAAAAAATTTTATCTCTCAATTTAAGCTTTGAGCTCTGGCACCTCTACAAATCCCTACTTCCCTTTGCGAAGGGCCTATCTATTTACTTTATGCAATTTTTTTTATTTGAGTCTCCATCTTCTCTTATAAAGCACCAACTAAGGGGCACTATGATCATACTTGAGCATTGGATGTAGCTAATATGTGAGTGTGTTTCATGAGTGGATCAATGATTGAGCATGATGGGCTAGGGATAACTTTCTTTACTGTTGATATTTTGAAAAACATGGTTGCTTGTTGATATGCTTGAGTATTGAAGTCTTCATGTCAATTATAGACTATTGCTTTGAACCATATAAGAGTCCAAATGTCCATGCTACAAAAGAAAAGAATATGTGATGAACATGTTAGGTAGCATTCCACATGAAAAACTCTGTTTTTATCATTTACCTACTCGAGGACGAGTAGGAATGAAGCTTGGGGATGCTGATACGTCTCCGACGTATCTATAATTTTTGCTTGTTCCATGCTGCTATATTATCATTCTTGGATGTTTTACAATCATTTTATAGCAACTTTATATCATTTTTTGGGACTAACCTATTGACATAGTGCCGAGTGCCAGTTGCTGGTTTTTTTCTTGTTTTTTTACTTTGCAGAATATCAGTACCAACTGGAGTCCAAACGCAGCAAAACTTTTTGGATATTTTTTATGGACGAGAGGACACCACATGGGCCAAAGAAGTACCAGAGGGGAGGCCCGAGGTGGGCACAACCCACCAGGGCGCACCCAGGAGCCTAGGTGCGCCCAGGGGGTTGTGCCCCCCTCGGTGACCTCCTGCACCGCCTCTTCTCCCTATGAATCCCCAAATATTCTAGAAACCCTAGGAGAGTCGACGAAACACAATTCCAGCTGCTGCAAGTTCCAGAACCACGAGATCCAATCTAGACACCACCACGGAAGGGTTCATCATCCTCATTGGTGCCTCTCCGATGATGCGTGGGTAGTTCATCAAAGACCTACGGGTCCGTAGGCAGTAGCTAGATGGCTTCCTCTCTCTCTTTTGATTCTCAATACAATGGTCTCTTGGAGATCTATTTGATGTAACTCTTTTTTTGCGGTGTGTTTGTTGGGATCCGATGAACTTTGAGTTGATGATCAGATATATATCCATGAATATTATTCGAGTCTTCTTTTGATCTCTTATATGCATGATTATTTATAGCCTCATATTTCTTCTTCGAATCTTTGGTTAGTTAGGCCAACTAGATCAATTTTTCTTGCCATGGGAAGAGGTGCTTTGTGATGGGTTCGATCGTGCGGTGTTCTTTCCCAGTGACAGAAGGGGCAGCAAGACACGCATGTATCGTTGCTATTAAGGATAACAAGATGGGGGCTATTCCTACATGAATGGATCTCGTCTACATCATGTCATCGTTCTTATTGCATTACTCCACTTCTCCATGAACTTAATACACTAGATGCATGCTGGATAGCAGTCGATGTGTGGAGTAATAGTAGTAGATGCAGGTAGGAGTTGGTCTACTAATCTTGGACGTGATGCCTATATATTGATCATTGCCTCGGATATAGTCATAATTATTTTATCTTCTATCAATTGCCCAACAGTAATTTCTTTACCCACCGTGTGCTATTTTCTTGAGAGAAGCCACTTGTGAAATCTACGGCCCCCGGGTCTATTCTTTATTATATTTGCTTTGAGATCTATTTTTATTCGCTTTTATTTTTAGATCTATTATTCCAAAAACCCAAAAATATCTTGCTGCACTTTTTTGTTATTTATTTTAATTCGTGTTTTATCGAGATCTATTTATTCAATCTACACAAATTTTATCCCGCCAACATGACAATTTCTGGTGCCGTCACCCGTAGAGGGATTGACAAGCCCTCATAAGCGTTGGGTTGCAAGTATTTGTTCTTTGTGTGCAGGTACTGTTTACATAGTGTTGCTTGGTTCTCCTACTGGATTGATACCTTGGTTTCATATCTTAGTTCAAGCGACATCAAAGATAACGCCACCAACAATGAAGAAGAAGATGATGATAATGAGGATGTTCCACCCCAACTCAAGCAAAAGCTCTCACGAGTTAGAGCAAGAGTCTCAAGAGATCATCCCGTTGAACAAATCTTCGATGAGATCCAAATCGGGAGAATCACTCGCTCTAAAACTTGTTTGGCTAACTTTTGTGAACACTACTCATTCATTTCTAGTGTTGAACCTATGAAGGTAGAAGAAGCCCTTGAGGATCCGGATTAGAGAAACACTATGCACGAAGAGCTACACAACTTTGAGAGGAATCAAGTATGGACATTGGTTGAAAAGCCCAACGATGATCATAATGTCATTGGAACCAAATGGGTGTTTCAGAATAAGAAAGATGAAGATGGACAAGTTGTATGCAACAAGGCCCATCTCGTTGCTCAAGGCTACACTCAATTCGAAGGTATGGACTATGGTGAGACATATGCCCCCGTTGCTAGACTTGAGTCCATTCGCATTTTACTTGCTTATGCCAATCACCATGATATCACTCTATACCAAATGGACATTAAAAGTGCTTTTCTAAATGGTGAAATTGAGGAGGAAGTTTATGCTAAACAACCTCCTGGCTTTGTTAATCCCAACAAACCTAATCATGTCTACAAACTTCACAAAGCTCTTTATGGTCTTGAACAAGCCCCTAGAGCTTGGTATAAATGCTTGACTAAGTTTCTTATTGAAAAAGGCTTTGAATTTGGGAAGATTGATTCTACTCTTTTTACTGAAAGGATTAATGGAGAATTATTTGTGTGCCAAATTTATGTGGATGATATCATATTTGGTTCTACTAACCCTCATTTTAGTGAAAAGTTTGGAAGGTTAATGTCGGAGAAGTTTGAGATGTCTATGATGAGTGAACTCAATTTTTTCCTTGGTTTGCAAATCAAGCAAACTAAGGAAGGTACCTTTGTCTCACAAACAAAGTATACCAAGGATCTTTTCAAGAAGTTTGACATGCAAGAAAGCAAAGGTATGAAAACACCCATGCCTACTAGTGGACATCTTGACTTGACTAAGGATGGAAACCTGGTGACCAAAAGGTTTACTGATCTATGATTGGTTCATTATTATATCTTTGTGCCTCCCGTCCCGATATTATGCTAAGTATGTGCATGTGTGCACGATATCAAGCGGCTCCTAAAGAGTGTCATCATAAGGCCGTGAAAAGGATAGTGAGATATTTAATTCATACACTGTACCCAAAGTGGACTTTCTATCTGTCGTGGGAAACCACGGCCACCTAAGGGGCCATGAGCCCCTTTTGGTTCTGCGGGGGGATGGGCACGTTGCACAAAGAGCGGAGAAGCATCGCGCAGCACAACAGAGATCACACGGGCAGTCTTTACCCAGGTTCGGGCCGCCGTGAGGCGTAAAACCCTACTCCTGCTTTGGTGGATTGATGGTGGATAATGGTCGTGAACGTAGCACACTCGCCCGGCAAGGTCGCTCTGGGGGCGAGAGTGGCTACGCGCGTATGGATATGCGAGGGTCCAACTGTCGGTGTACTAAGTATTGGGCCATTAGTACCCCGTACTTGTGCACGGGCAGTTGTAGCCATACTCGTGGCAAGGCTTGTCGGGGAACAGTTTGAGGTTGACTCATGCTATCGAAGAAATACTCAAGTCAAAGATCTGAGGATCAGCAGATAGGAAGAGCTGGAATCCGAAAGCCAGCCTCCCCGGCAAGGTCTTGCCGGGGTGGCCTGCGAAGCCCGGCAAGATTCGGCGCCCGTCAAGATTCGTCACCCGGCAAGATTCTGCTACTGTGCCACCGCTTCGATACAGCAACAAGCCCGACATTCTGGGTCCTTCTCTGGATGCGTGGCAATGCGCCAGTGGAGGAGAGCTTAAGCGGTGCTGATGGGATGGCCCCTTTTTCCATCCCCAAGAAAGTGAGGACACCTAAACGGACACCTCACGGTGCATTAAATGCGTTCGTCCTAATCCGTCAGTGGTTAGGTTTGATAACCCTGTAGCTACTTTACACCTCAATGTATGTACATTTTGCCACTGTGGTGACCCCTTTGAGCGTATAAAGGGAGGCCCAAGGCAACTGCTACAGGGGAGGAGGATCTTCTGGCCCATTCTGCATGCGTAGCTGCTCTTTGAATGTACTGTTCATTGCAAGCGCTCCTGGAGCCTGGGCTCAAGAACACTCATAATAAAACAAGGCAGGAGTAGGGTTTTACGCTGATTAGCGGCCCGAACCTGGGTAAAATCGCCCCGCGTCGATCGTTGGTTCTGCTCTTTGTGCATACCTCTCTCCCTGCCGAATCGTAAAGGGGTCTTTTGGGGTCCCATAGGTGTCGCATGCCGACATCTTTCCGGTAGCACGGGGGAAGGGGCCCAATATGTCGAGCCCCCAGACCGAAAATGGCCAGGAGAGAGGGCTAATGCTGAAGTGCTGCGCGGTCTCAGGACCAGAACCTTTGATAGGCTGAGAAAGTGCGGAAGACGCTGGATTGATGAGTTGCCGGCGGTTCTTTGGTCAATCAGAATGACACCAAATCGAGCCACCGGCCAGACACCATTCGCTTTGGTCTACGGAGCGGAAGCAGTTCTCCCCACGAAACTCATATACGGATCACCTCGAGTGCTCGCTTATGATGAGCTTGAGCAAGAGCAACTGCGGCAAGATGACGCTGTGCTCCTTGAGGAGAATCATCTTCAGGCTGTTGTGCGAGCTGCACGCTACCAGCAAGCTTTGCGTCGCTACCATAGCCGCAAAGTTCATGCCCGAAGCCTTGAGGAAGGCGACCTTGTTCTTCGATGGATTCAGTCCGCCAAGAATTCAAACAAGTTGACGCCAAAGTGGGAGGGCCTTATCGGGTAGTACGAGTCACCAGGCCCGGCGCTGTCCGCCTGGAGACCGAAGATGGCGTTCCAGTAAGCAACTCCTGGAATATCGAACATCTTCGCAAGTCCTACCCATAAGGCGCGGTTGCCGGGGGCTCCCGGCAACCACCTTTTTGTACAAGCCCTGCCGACGAGGCATGTAATCCTTTGTACAAAGCCAGGCGCAGACCCTGAGCCCAGATGAATAAGTTTAAGTGTTGTGCATTTCCTTATCGATTTCCATGTTCATATATATATATGCATGCTTATCTAAGATGTTGTATGATGCTTGTTCCCGGTAAGCTCTAACGAACCGCCAAGGTTCCATATCTTCATTTTCTCTTCTTTCTTTTTCTCAAAAGACAGAAGGATTCCTCGCGTGCACGTTTGCCGGGGGGGGGGGGCGGGGAAGGAGGATATGAGTACCAGTTGGCGACGTTCAGAATTGACGCCTTACCGGAGGAAGAACAAGGACAGAAAGCTAAGTTCTAAAACTTAAAGCAAGTTTCCTTTATTACAAAGTTATTTTCCTTAGACGATTTCAACTTTTGTATGGAAAGCCCGCACGCGAAGGAACCCTTGTCGTAATAGGTTGTGCCCTTATTTTGTTTTGAGTCCGCTCATCAATTTAAGTGGCTGCACTGAGAACGCCAAGGTGCCTTGCCGGCCGCTGCACCTCCAGCAGGCTGCTGAAGTCCCGCACCCAGCGCTCGCGGCAGGTTGCGCGCCGGCAAGTTTTCAGTAAGCGTAGGGTATATTCCGTACATAAAGGAATCAGACAAGGGAAATAGCATGCATATACCCAAACATACACAAGTTATATTACATCGATAAATTGCCGCGGATCTAACATAAGACTTGGTTGTCTTTTGGCATGGAATGGCGGCGACAAGGGAAAATGGGGCGGCTAGTCCCTGTGTCGGCCCTCGATCCTCTTGATTGAATCTACTTTCTCAAGGATGGGCGCGACAAGCTCCTCAAGTGACCTGAGATCTACATCCTTCGGCAAGTGGTCGAGCACGTTGGTGAGATCAATGCCAGGGTTATTATATACCACCTTGATGAGTACCTTGCGGAGGACGGCCCGGCAAAGTTTGCAGGATTCATTGGCCAGTTGGGTCGCTCGGTTGGACTGTAGCAGCTTCAAAGCGTCAACGATGCTTTCGAAGAACATGGTCAACCTGGCGCTCAAAGATATCCTTTCTTTGGTGGAATACCTGAAGTTTTGCAGGCCATCCTGCCCCATGGTTGACAATTGTGTAGTGATCCTCTCCGCGGCGTCAACAAGGCGATCAGTCCAGATTTTCACCCCCTTTTCATAGTCAATTTGGGTGGCGGCGGCGCTCTTAAGCAAGTTCCTTTCTTCCTGAAGATCTCTGCTTAGGGCCTTCTCGTGGGCCCTGCCGTCCTTGAGGGACTTCTCCAGCGTGGTCAGCTTTAGCTTCAGATCGGCAATGGCATCATTAGCTGAAGTGAGCTATTTGGTCTTGTCGGACATGGCAACTTGCATCTCCGCCAGGCTGTGGAGAGTTTTCTCCCTATCCCCTTTGAGCGTCGAGAGCTCCTTGCCGTGCTCTTGAAGATCCACCTCTAGCTTCTTCACTTTATAGCTCAGCTCGTTCTTGGCAGCCTCTGCAGCCTCGGCAGCATCGACGGCCTCCTTGAGCTTGCTGGCGTGATCTACAGTTAGAGCTTCGAGCGCCTCCTTGTGCTTTTGCTCCAGCTCCTAGATCCGCTGCGCGGCGAGCTTATCGACCTCCTCATCTTTGCTGTGAAGCTTGGCAGCGAGTGCCTGCTCACGTGCGACAAGATCTTCCTCATGAGCATCAAGTGCAATGCGACGCTCCGTTTGGAGAGCATCCTCAGCGGCAGTTCTTTGTGCAGCTTCTTCCTGCGCTTTCTCCAGGTCAGATTGTTTCAAGAGGATCTCTGTCCAGTTTTGGCTCGCTTGTTCCCGGCTGGCAGTCAACTCTTGAAGGGCCTTGGCGTACCAGACTTGCATTTGCTCGATGCGCTTCTGAAAATCTGCTTCGGCTGCCTCGACAACTGCCATTCTGGAATCTGCTTTCTCTTTCCGAGCACGGTGGAGTGCTTGGAGTTTGCGGAAATTTTCGCCAATGGCCTGGAGGAGCTGATCCTCTTCAGATTTGCCACTGCTGGCGCTTGGATCATCAACAATCTCGAGCCCGGTAGCGGTGATGACTTCTTCATCAAAGACTTCCCCTCTGGTCGATGTTTCAATGTTTGCCGCGCCCGGCAAGTTGATGAATAAGTTGTCGCCGACCTTGAGATATTTGCTGGATAATGGGGCTTCGGACGTCGATGGTTGGTCCTCGACGTTCGTCTTGCCGGTGGCTGGGGGCTCTGTGGCTGATGTAGCGCCTGGCGCTCCTGCGGCAGGAATGCCGTTAGTACGGTCATCAGTTTCCTCGCTGGCCCTTTCGGCAGATTCCTTGGCGGCTTCCTCGGCAACAGTTCCGCCGACCTTGGCGGTGGCGTCTTTGGCGGCCTCGCTAGCGGCGATCCTGTCAGCTTCGGCGGCGGCGTCTCTGGTGGTCTCTTCAATGACAACGTCGACATCCATGTGTTCCATCACAGGGAATTCTGGAGGACGAAGGGAGGAAATCAAATAAGATTAAGATTGAAGTCCAAGGAGACAAAAAGAAAGAAAGATAAAGAAAAGGATAGCAAGTGCTCTAAGGCAAATGGTTACCTGTGTCGAGTTGTTGAGAGGTGGCCTCGCCCCTCCCGGCAGTGTTTGTTGCCGGGGAAGTGTTGCTGGTATCCATGTATACCGGCCCTTCCTCAACCGGGATAGCCTCGTCAGTGGTAACTCTTGCCGGAGATGCGCTTGTGGGCGGCGCGGTAGACGAAGGCGGCACGACGGGGGCGGTTTCCACCTCTCCCTGTTGCTGTTCTTCTCCTGCAAGCCCAAAGATATCAGCGGCAAGGATAAAAACCTCAGCGCCCGTCAGCAAAAAACGAGTGGAGAACTCACGCTGGGGGCTGCGCTGGGGCTGCATTGAGGGCTGAGCTCCGGGCTGACGACGACAATTTCTGGCGCGCTCGTAGAGCCAGCCGGGGGCTCGTCGCCCGTTGAAGTTCTCAACCTCTTCGCCGCCCTTTCCGCCAAGGTTTCTGCATCGCTGCAGAGACAAGGCAAAATGAGGCTATGAGATTACTCCAAGATTTGGAAGATAAAGGCTATGACAGGACACATACTCTTCCTCTTCCCATTTCGGGCTAAAGCTGGAGATGTCGAAATCGACCTCCGGTGCCGTGTCCGTGTGAGGGGGCGGAGGAGGGGTCCTGGGTCGCTTGGCTGTAGCAGGCGCAGGAGGTTGGTGTGATTCCGCCACCTCAGCCTCTGGTGTGGCTGTGTGAGACGCCCCTGCCGCCTCAGCAGTTGCCGCAGGTGCGGGTCTCGCGCGCAGCGCAGGTTGCTGAGGGACTCCTTGCCGTGGCGCAGTCTTGCCGGCCGCCTTCTTGCCGGGAGCCTCGCTGCTCGACGAAGGTTGACTTTCCGGGATGCCAGAAGCGGCCTTACGAAGAACGCGCTTGGTCTTCTTCAGAGCTGGGGGCTCCTCCTGTGGCTTTTCTTCGGCTGCGTCCTCGTCGGACGAGCCCTCAGTGGCCGCGCTACTCTGTTCCCCGGCAGCCTCAGCCTCCCCGGCAGGTTCTTCTTCCATCACAACCTCTGCTTCGCTGGTTTCCCATTCTGTGAAACCAAAACTGCCGGCCTCCGCGGCAAGATTCATTTCCACCACCCTAGAGGCAATATACGCCACTTCTTCGTCAGTGGTGGCGCGGATGAGGTCCGTTTCTTCCCGGACGGCCCTCTCCAACAAGTTGTCGAAGAACTTTTGTGCTTCCTCTTCGGTTGGCTCGGCCCAAGTCACGTCAAGACCATGGGCGTTGAACATTGGCATGAAGGCAATGATCGACCCCAACGTGGAGTTGTTGCACAAAGGAACAATTCTTGCCGACAACCGATGTTTGTCATCACGCTGGAATAACTTGTGGCGAAGAGCGCCGAGCTGCATGGTCGTCAGATTGTTGTTCAATCCCGGGCGTAGCCTCATGATATCCGCTGCGTTCCGATACTCCCAAGCTGGTCTTCCCCTGCTCTGTAGGGGGGCGATGCGGCGGCGGAGGAAATCGAAGCCGATCATCTCCATTGTAAGCCCGACAGCTTTCAGGCGAAGGATCCTGGTAGTGGCGATTGTGAGCCTCTCATCCTCCGCGGCGAGATCGCTCCAGTCACTGCCGCGGACCGCCTTCTGCCGACGAGGCGAACAGAACGGATGGGGATCTGATTCCTTGATCCAGCACCACTCAGACCGCCATTCGTCCCACTTCTCGCGTTGAACTCCATCTGGGTATATCTCCTTATTCCAAGCTCGTGGGATCCAGGCGATAGAACCGGAAAGGGCCTCCCCCTTTTGGATGCGAGGGATAAAATAATGGCAGAAAAGGGCGGTGTTGGGAACTACTCTGACAAAGTTTTCGCAAAGATGAGCAAAGATGGACATGCACATTACGGCATTCGGCGTGAAATCAAGAAGGTGGAAGCCGTATGTGTACATAATATCGTTGAAGAAATCAGAGAATGGGGGACAGAGTCCGCAATAGAAGTAAGCCGTGAAGAAAAGATATCTGTCAGGACTGCCCTTGGAACAAGAACCTGGAATTACGTGAGTTGCGGGATGAGCTTGTGTCCCCTTCGGCCACATGCACTGGTATCGATTCTTCAAAGCCCTCGCATCGAGCGTCGGAGTGAAGATGACGAACTTCTTTCGCATCTTCACCAGTTCGCTCTCCGGGACATCGGCCTTCGTCTCCTTGCTCTTGCTTTTGGCCTTGCTAGCCTTGGGCGGCATGGCGATTGCGAGAGCGGAGGCTGAGGATCGAGCGGGTATGGAAGCAAAGAGCGGATGGGGAGAAGTCTGGCTCTGACCTCGGGAAGGGAAGATAATGGCGGACGCCAGATTGAGAAGAAGAGGGGGGTAAATAGGCTGTGCCTCTGCAGTTTCCCTTTTTATGGGGAAGGTGCGAGGCCGCCTCTTTTACTCCTCAATGTGAATACGCCTCTGCAGGCACGTTGCAGTTGCAGCCTTTCGACGCACGCTTCCCACGTCGCCCATTCAGCGCGCGTAGTGGGTGGCACAGTAAGCAGGATATTTACGAGCAGTTAATTCCCTACCACGTGTTCCCGTGCACTGATTGGGCCTAGCCCAACAATGCCTCGCACTCGTGTGTGGCCTAGGCCCGGGGGCTCCTGTCGGTGTACTAAGTATTGGGCCATTAGTACCCCGTACTTGTGCACGGGCAGTTGTAGCCATACTCGCGGCAAGGCTTGTCGGGGAACAATTCGAGGTTGACTCAGGCTATCGAAGAAATACTCAAGTCAAAGATCAGAGGATCAGCAGATAGGAAGAGCTGGAATCCGAAAGCCAGCCTCCCCGGCAAGGTCTTGCCGGGGTGGCCTGCGAAGCCCGGCAAGATTTTACGCCCGGCAAGATTCGGCGCCCGACAAGATTCGGCGCCTGGCAAGATACTGCTACTGTGCCACCGCTTCGATACAGCAACAAGCCCGACATTCTGGGTCCTTCTCTGGATGCGTGGCAACGCGCCAGTGGAGGAGAGCTTAAGCGGTGCTGATGGGATGGCCCCTTTTTCCATCCCCAAGAAAGTGAGGACACCTAAACGGACACCTCACGGTGCATTAAATGCGTTCATCCTAATCCGTCAGTGGTTAGGTTTGATAACCCTGTAGCTACTTTACACCTCAATGTATGTACATTATGCCACTGTGGTGACCCCTTTGAGCGTATAAAAGGAGGCTCAAGGCAACTGCTACAGGGGAGGAGGATCTTCTGGCCCATTCTGCATGCGTAGTTGCTCTTTGAACATACTGTTCATTGCAAGCGCTCCTGGAGCCTGGGCTCAAGAACACTCATAATAAAACAAGGCAGGAGTAGGGTTTTATGCTGATTAGCGGCCCGAACCTGGGTAAAATCGCCCCGCGTCGATCGTTGGTTCTGCTCTTTGTGCATACCTCTCTCCATGCCGAATCGTAAAGGGGTCTTTTGGGGTCCCATAGGTGTTGCACGCCGACACCAACCCTTTCTGCCGTTGCCACGGGCCTCCTTTTATAGATTAAGGGGTCACCACAGTGGCAAACAAGTCTTTGTGTACTGATTAGATAGCTAATAGTGCTATCATATCTAACTCTGCAGGTTGACAGAGCGCATTAAATGCGCCACTCAGTGTCACATCACAGCTCGCCCGGCAGGCCCTGCCGGGCTGTTTTGCCAGTTTCGCGCCTGCTCGCTTGACATGTCTCAGGACGGGTGTCATATGGAGGTGTTTGCTGTAGGAAGTGCCTGCCATGTGGCAGAAAGCAGTCACTTAGTCACCTTGGAGCTCGACACCGCTTTGATTAATGACTTGCGTCGCTTGTGAGGTGGAGCGGTGGAGTGGTTTGCCTCCGCCAGTCCCGGCAGGCCTGCCGGGACGATCTGGAGCTTGCTTTCGGGGCAAAACGCAACCTTGCCAGGCTCGCCTGCCCGGTAAGGTAGGTCCTTCCCTTAGCAATGCCTTGCTCATCTGGCTCACCTTGGCCTTCTCGACTTGCACTTGGATACTTCAAAGGAAATGAACCTCCCTGTTTGGTCTGATCTTGGTCTTGTAATCTTGTCTCTGGCCTGTGCACAATCCGTGGAATGGACCCAGGGTCTGTTGCACCGACAGGAGCCCCCGGGCCTAGCACGGACGTGCCGCTGGGCATCGTCGAGGTAGGCCCTAACCAGTGCATAAGCAGAAATGTAAGGACGGCTCCGCCCTTTGAGATCTTCTTTGCTTCTTCATTAACCTGAGCTTGGGTCAGTTTCCGGTTTTCCCGCACGTCGTGTAAAATGCTTAGGGGAGAAACTGAACCATGATCTACGAGCAGCCCACGCCCCATGATCACGGGGTAAGAAACTGCCATCCCGCTTGCCACCTGCCCTGGGGCGCCTCCGCCACGTGTACCGCATGCATTGCGCATGATAGGTGGTGGACGCGGAGGGCGCAGGAACGGGCGCCATGGCAGAAAGCCAGGCGTCGCCGAGTGGTGTAGATGGGCGGCTCTGATTCCCCGAGCTGTTGGAGGCATAGGGGAACCACATTGGAGGAGCAAGGTGGTCGCGTGCTGGATGAGAGGCCAGCCCCTGCCTCGTTCTCCTATAAAAAGGGGGTAGGAGTAGTGTGTCTGCTCACACACCTTCCTTCTCCTTTTCCTCAAAGCTTCCCTTGATCGCCATGGTGAGGGGGCGAGGGCGTGGTGGTACTCCGGTGGTGGCGACGAGAACTTCTGCTCGGCAGCGTCTCCCCCCTCCTCTTGATGATGTGGGTCTGAACCTGCTGTGAGAGGAGGTGGAAGGGGGAGTGGCCAAGGTCGTCGCGGTGTGCGCGGTCGAGGAGGCCGGGGCAGTGCCTCAATTGCGCCCACACCGGACGCTCCTCCCCCGAAGGAAGGCCACGTCGGGGATCAACCCTTGGAGTTCGTCATCAGGCTGTATAAGCCTCCGCGCGGCCGCCTCTGCCTCCCTACTCCATTTGCAAGGGTGATGGAGCTCGAACAGCCGCGTGCACTGAGGTTGCACATGAGGGGCTGTGGGAACGGTGGCATGTGGGTGGATGTTGACTTCCCTGCTCCTCATGTTATGTACCTTCGCCGTGGCTGGAAGACCTTTGCTCGAGCCCATAGCTTGTCGGAGGGGCACGTTCTCTAGTTTAAATTAATGGAGAGCGGCCTTCTTTCCGTCAAGGTCTTTGGGCGCTCGAGAGCTCGCTTAGGGTGCTGCACGGAGAGCTCGACCAACGACGAAAGCTCCTCCTCGAGCGAAAGCGACAAGGAGGACAGTGACGGCGATGACGACGGTAGCGACCGAGAGGGCGACGACTCTATCTCCAGCTGAACGTCGCCCGCACCATCTTCATCAGGCGGCAGCACCATCACCTGCACCTGCGTTTTGTCCCCGGCAAGGTGGTTTGCCGGGAAGTTGGGTGCAGAGGTGGTGACGGTGCCCCTGGCTCCTCCAGCAATCCTCCGGCTAGACCGCGGCAGGCTTCCTCTCGGGCTGCAGCTCTGTTAGCCCTACCGTGTTCAGCTGGCCTTGGTGGTGGTGGTCGACGGGTCGCCTCCGCCATGCTCTCCACCGTCGTCTTCGTCCACGCCCTCCCGCCCCCGCCGGGCAACCTCTCCTGGAGCCCGACAGGGTCAGGCTGAGCTTCTGCCCAGGCACTCCATTTGCCCTCTTTGCCTTCTGCCTCCATGCCTAGGAGGAGAGGGACAAGAAAGGGCATTACGGGGCACTTATCTTTTTTTAATTTTCATTCTGTAGGCACTTGCCAAATTTTAGTTCAAATAATGTAATCTCTCATATCCATGTTTATGTTTCGTGAGATTTGTACTTGTTGATCAGCATATTAATGAAAAAGATAAGCTTTGCCGGATACTTTTGCATGTACAATATCCATGCAGAGGTGAAACGCCTCCATACTTTCATGTAAACAAGTGGATCCCGGTAAGCTACCTTGCCGGTACCCCATAGGACTGCTGCCGTGAGGCTGAGCCTGCCGGGCACAGAACCCATTTGGAGAGACCAGCCCCCCGCCAACCCCTTTCAGCCAAAGGCCACTACGACCATCCTGACCGAAGCAGCGTTCGTGTCAGTAGATGGGAGCACCTTTGTTTCCGAGGCGGCGAGGTTTTCATATGCACAAGTCCTACTCACGGACCAAGTATGGATAAGAGATGGAACTTATCTGTTTGGCTTGTTGGAGACCGCAGTGCTGGCTTGTTTTCGCATCCTCTTCCTAGGACAAAGTCCATGGCAGGAGCCTTTAGTTTATGCAAATGAAGATGATGCCAGAGGCAATCTATCTACATGATTATGCAACCTATCTACATGAATCATGCAATGCTTATGAAATGCTTATGCATGCATGCAACTTGTCGGGGGCCCCCATCGCTTCATTTATTTCTCTGTTGCTCAGGGTCTGCGCCTGGCTTTGTACAAGGGGTTACATGCAGCTGAGGCAAGGCCTGTACAAAAGGGTGGCTGCCGGGCAGGGACCGACAGCCGCACCTTACGGATAGAACTTGCGGAGATGCTCAATATTCCATAAGTTTTGCAATTGAATGCCATCTCCGGTCTCCAAATGGACTGCGCCAGGTCTGGTGACTCGTTCTACCCGGTAAGGGCCTTCCCACTTCGGCGACAGCTTGTTTGAACCCTTGGCGGACTGAACGCGCCTAAGGACAAGGTCGCCTTCCTCAAACCACCAGGCATGAACCCTGCGGCTATGATAGCGACGTAGGGCTTGCTGATAGCGTGCAGCACGCGTAGCAGCCCGGAGATGGTTCTCCTCGAGAAGCACGGCGTCGTCACGCATGTGCTGTTCCTGCGCTATTTCATCGTAGACAAGCACTCGAGGTGACCCGTAAATGAGTTCCGTGGGGATAACTGCTTCTGCCCCATAGACTAGGGAGAAGGGAGTCTGCCTGGTAGCTCGGTTTGGTGTCGTTCTGAGGGACCAAAGAACCACCGGCAGCTCATTGATCCATTGCCTGTCGTGCTTCCGCAGCTTATCAAACGTTCTTGTCTTGTGTCCCCACATCACTTTAGCATTCACCCTCTCAGCTTGTCTATTGCTTATAGATGTGCGACAGAGGCAAATGAGATCTTGCTTCCGAGGGCATGAACATATTGCATGAAGGCGCGGCTCATGAACTGGGTGCCGTTGTCGGTGATGATCCAGGTAGGGACACCGAAGCGGCACACCAACCCTTTCAAGAACTTGATAGCTGACTGTGCAGTCACCTTTCTCATGGCATCTACTTCCGGCCACTTTGTAAACTTGTCGATTGCAATGAACAAGAATTATAAGCCCCCGACAGCTCGGGGGAAAGGGCCGAGGATATCGAGCCCCCAGACCAAAAACGGCCATGACAAAGGGATTGTCTGGAGTGCTTGGGCAGGCAGATGGATATTTTTGGAATGGAACTGATAGGCTTCACACTTGGTGACGAGCTCAACCACATCTTGGAGGGCTGTGGGCCAATAGAATCCTTGCTAGAATGCTTTCCCAACCAAAGCCCTTGATCCAATGTGGGAGCCGCACTTTGTGTATCTCTGCCAGCAGTTCCTTTCTTCCTTCCCAGTAAATGCACTTCAATTTCACACCGTTGGGCCTTCTTCTGTATAGTGTGTCATCGACAAACTGATACATACTGGCCCTCCGGGCTACCCTTTCAGCTTCTTCTTGCTCTTCGGGAAGTTTTCCGGTTTGGAGGAAATGGACTATGTGCCTTGCCCAAGTTGGGGCCTGAGGCTCGGCAACGAGGACTAGCGGCACCTCCTCATTCGTGGGGGCGCATCCTTTGACTGCGGGGACCAGTGGCCCGGTAGGAGGGTGCAGCCCGGCAATCGAAGGGGAGTTGTTCCCGGCAGGGTCCCTGCCAGGAGCCCCGAAAGGCTCTACCGGGAGAGGCTTACCGGAGTCCAATTTCCTCCTCTTTCGGGCCATTGTTGTCGGGGATACGGAGGGCTGAGTAAGATGGAGAACAAAAGTCCCTGGTTCTACAGGAAGCTTCTGCGCAGCGCACTTTGACAGATGATCAGCAATGCTGTTTTCCTCACGGGGTACGTTCTCTGTTTGCAACCCATCAAAGCGCTCATCCAATCTTCTCACTTCCTCGACATATGCCTCCATCAACGGGCTTTGGTAATCCTTGTTGACTTGTCTCACCACCAGTTCTGAATGTCCTCGAATGATCAGCTTCTTGATTCCCAACTCTCTAGCAATCCTGAGCCTGGCAAGAAGCCCTTCATATTCTGCTGTATTGTTGGTCGCCTCCTCCCAGGGAAAGTGCATCTGGATGACGTACCTCAGGTGCTCTCCAGTGGGAGCCATGAGAAGCACGCCAGCCCCTGCACCTTGTAGGGAGAAGGCACCATCGAAATACATGATCCATTCTTGGGGCGCTTCCTTGCCGGGGATAACTATTTCCTGTACTTCTTCATCAGAGGTTGGTGTCCATTCTGCAATAAACTCTGCCAACGCCCTACTCTGGATTGTTGATGTGCTTTCAAACTTCAGGCCAAAGTTGGATAACTCCAATGCCCACTCCACTATCCTGCCGGTGGCCTCTGGGTTTTGAAGTATCCTTTGCAATAGGAAGCGGGTGACAACCGTGATCTCATGGGCTTGGAAGTAGTGGCGCCGTTTCCTTGAGGCCATGACACGGCCAAAGATCAACTTTTGCACGCCAGAATACCTGGATCTAGCCCCCCTGCAACAGGGAGCTGACGAAGTATACTGGGCGCTGCACCACCTTCTTCCTTGCCGTGTCCTTGGGGTCGTTTCCGCTGCCGTGCTCTTCTTCGTCTTGATCAGTATCTGGCCTTGCCGGGCCGCTCTCTTCCTCTTCCCCGGGTGGGACACTTCCTGAGGTGGCTGCTTCTTCCACTTCCCGCTGCGCTACTAGGGCCGCACTAACCACTTGATTAGCTGCTGCCAGATATAGCAACAACGGCTCTTGTGGTTTGGGTGCGACCAAAGTAGGCACAGAAGACAATTAGGCCTTCAAATCCTGCAGTGCTGCATCTGCTTCCGGGGTCCACTTCATGGGTCCTGCCTTCTTCAAAATCTTAAAGAACGGCAAGGTGCGCTCGGCAGACTTGGAGATGAATCTGCTAAGCGTGGCGACGCATCCTGTCAAACGCCTCACATCCTTAACTGTCTTGGGTGCCTGTATCTGCTCAATAGCCTTGAACTTATCGGGGTTGGCCTCTATCCCACGGTGGGACACAAAGAAACCAAGTAGCTTGCCGGAGGGAACGCCAAACATGCACTTTTTCGGATTCAGTTTCAAGTTGATCTTGCGCAGATTAGCAAATGTCTCTTCTAAATCCTGGATGAGGGTTGATCTGTCTTTGGTCTTGACCACAATATCATCCATATAGGCTTCAATGTTCCTGTGCAACTATGGTTCAAAGCCAATCTGGACTGCTCTTGCAAAAGTGGACCCGACACTCTTCAACCCGAAAGGCATGCGCACAAAGCAGTACGTGCCTCATGGGGTGATGAATGAGGTCTTTTCTTCGTCTTCCTTGGACATAAAAATCTGATGGTATCCAGAGTATGCATCCAGAAAAGAGAGCAACTCACATCCTGAAGTAGAATCCACGATCTGGTCGATGCGCGGCAAGGGAAATGGGTCCTTTGGGCATGCCTTGTTCAGATCCGTGAAATCTATGCAAAGCCTCCATTTTCCATTAGCCTTGCACACAACCACTGGGTTTGCTAACCATGTTGGATGCAGTACTCCTCTGACCAAACCAGCTGCTTCAAGTTTCTTGATTTCCTCGGCAATAAACTGCTGCCGCTCCAAGGCCTACTTCCGAACCTTCTGCTTGACGGGCCGGGCATGTGGGCAGACACCAAGGTGGTGCTTGATTACCTCCCTGGGAACACCGGGGATATCAGATGGTTGCCAGGCAAACACATCAATATTCGCCCGCAGGAAGGCAACGAACGCGCTTTCCTATTTGTCATCAAGGGTGGCACTGATAGTGAAAGTACCGTCAGCGCCAGCCAGCCCTGCCGTGACCTTTTTCACTTGGGGTGGAGCAGCCTTGGATCTCTTGCTGTTGGAACTCTCTGGCATGTCATCAACGGGCGTGGCACAATCCACAGAGGTACGCTTCCCGGATTCCTTACCAGTGCCTCTGCTATGCTTTTCCTTGGCGGGAACTGTGGCTTCCGCGACCTCTGCCGCGACCATGTCCCGGTACATCTTATCCACGCAAATAATTGCGTCTTTTTTGTCCGACAGAACGGAAATGATGCCCATTGGCCCTGGAATCTTCAAGGTGTTGTAGGCATAGTGGGATGCTGTCATGAATTTGGCCAGGGCCGGGTGCCCAAGGATCCCGTTGTACGGTAGGGGGAGGTTAACCACATCGAACACAACTTTCTCAGTCCTGTAGTTCAACTCTCCTCCAAATGTTACTGGCAACGTAACCTTTCCCTTAGGACGGATCCTACCGGGATTGACTCCTTGAAACGTGCCTGTGGCCTTAAGTTCTTCCTCTGCTATCTGGAGTTTGCTGATAACCTTTGGGGAAATCAAATTCAACCCGGCCCGGCCATCAACCAGCATCTTTGTGACCTTGAGGTTGCGAATTGTTGGTGAGACCAACAACGGCAAGCACCCTATAGCAGTAATGCGGTCGGGGTGGTCATCTTCATCAAAGAGGATGGGCGTGCGTGACCATTTGAGCGGCTTCCAAGAATCTGCCACTGGCTCCACGGCATTGACTTCACGTGCCCATTGTTTAAGTTGGCGGTGAGAGGAGTGCAAAGATGCACCCTCGTCAATGCACAGGGCGTCAGTGGCTTTCTAGAACTCCTGCTCGCTGGTTTCCTCTTCATTCCCTCCATCACTCTCATTACTGCAATCCTCCTTCTCTCTGCCCTTGGCGGGTTTCCCTTGGTTCCGAGGAGCCTTGCCGGAGCGATTTGCTTCACCACCCCATCCCTTCCCGCCAGCGCCATTCTGACCTTTTTCCTTATAGCGCTTCTCATACTCAGCCTTCTGTCTCTTGACGAGCTGCTCAACTTGATGACACTCCTAGAGATCATGGCCCTTGGTCCGATGAATCTTACAGTACGACCCATCACTTTTCCCAGCTTTCTCGGCAGCTGCCGCCTCTCGGCAGCCAGCGCATGCGGTAGCCTCCTTGCCGGGGGCTTTAGCCTTGGCCTTCTTGCCAGTACGAGGCATGCCTGACCTCTCAACAGCCATCACTGTCTTATCCTTACGCTTCTTGTTGTGCTTCTTGTTCTTCTTCTTCTTACACATGGTATCATCGTCATCTTCTGAGTCGATGTCGATGCAATCTTCCTCTCCAGGAAGTTTCCTCCCCTCCTCCACCCGAGCACATTTGTCCACCAAAGTGTAGAGCTCCTTCACAGTCTTGGGCAACCGAACGTTCATCTTGAAACGTATCATGCGGTTGTGCATGTTGGATTGGAAGGCAGCTATCAGGGCAGCTGGGTGGATATCTGGGATATTTCTGTGGACTCGACTGAATCTCTGCAAGTACTTTCGAAGAGTTTCTCCTTTTTGCTGGAGAAGCTGCAAGTCGCTGGGCCGCCGTGGTTCTTGATGGCCGCCTGTGAAGGCACCAATGAACTCGTGGCATAGGTCAGCCCAGGTCGAAATGGAGTTCTCCGGGAGGTGCATCAGCCAAGACCTCACATTTGACTTGAGGGCCAAAGGGAAGTAGTTGGCGAACGCCTTCTCATCTCTTCCCCCGGCTGCTTGAACAACGATGGTGTAGATGCTCAAGAACTCTACCGGGTTTAGTCTCCCATCATACTTCTCGGGTATCTCTGGCTTGAACGTGCGAGTGGACGACCAACGGACTTGCCGCAGCTCACGGGTGAAGGCAGGGCACCCGTTATCTCTGAGCGTGGGCTCGTCGTCGTCGGGGCCATCACACCCATTGGACCGGCGGGGGTTGTCGCGGTGCCGCTCGTCGATGACGCGCCCGCCTTCCCTTCGCCTGCCCTCCGAGGCACGCTATCGGCCTTGACGCGCTCGAGGGTCTGACGAGGCCATCGAGATGTCATTGGGTGCTTGGTTTTGCGGCTCCCAGGCGGCTTGCCGTGGTGGGGATTGCACCGTGATGGTGGCCCCTCCCGCACGACTAGCCACACGAGTCGTCATTGCCGCCTGGGAAGGCTGTGGCGGTCCGGCCCGCTGTGATCCTTCCGCCTCGGCAAAACCAATCAAACTTTGGATGGTGGCTCGCCACTCATCCATCTGGTCTACCGCCGATGGAAATCTCAACAACAGTTGGGCTCGTGCCATGGCCTCTGAGGTAGTGCTTGGCATAGGTGATGACGATGTAGATCGTAGTGTCGCTCGGCTCCTGGCGTTGCCGGTGGAGACAGCACCGCGCCCTTGCTGCTGTGAACCAGCCGTTTGGGCGGCATGGTGACGCAGCGGAGGCGCCTGAGGGCCAGTAGCTCCGTTGGGCACAGTAGCTGGGTCAGCCCGCCCCAGGGGTGGCCCGTGCCCTGCGGTCGCGCCCGCAGTGAGGGCAGCCGGAGGGTTGCGATTCACCCCAGAGCGAGCATCATCACTGCGGATGTGCCCGTTGGCGAGGAGAAGGGGTTCAGGCGGAATGATCCCTTCATCCATACCTCATGGAGCATGGCCGTCGGGATATTGCTGATGCTGTCCTTCCCCGGTATCTCCCGTTCCTGCTTCGGCCGTGGGGAAGGTGGTGACGGCGCAGCCTGCGCCGACCACGTCCCCCACATCATCCACACCCTCGCGAGCCCCCGTATTCCCTTCGATGTCAGCGGTTGCGGGCGGCGGAGCCTTCGAGGTGGACGAGTGATTGGCAGCTCTGGGCTTCCTCTTGGGTGCCATAGTCGATGACGCCGTCGACGACAAAAATGTCGATGAAGATGACGCGCAGTGTACGCTCTCGGTTTTGTGCAAGTTATCCCCCTACCTGGCGCGCCAAAGATGTCGTGGGAAACCATGGCCACCTATGGGGCCATGAGCCCCTTTTGGTTTGGCGGGGGGATGGGCACGTTGCTCAAAGAGCGGAGAAGCGTCGCGTAGCACGGCAGAGATCACACGGGCAGTCTTTACCCAGGTTCGGGCCGCCGTGAGGCATAAAACCTTACTCCTACTTTGGTGGATTGATGGTGGATAATGGTGGTGAACATAGCACACTCGCCCGGCAAGGTCACTCTGGGGGCGAGAGTGGCTACGCGCGTATGGATATGCGAGGGTCCAACCCTTTCTGCCGTTGCCACGGGCCTCCTTTTATAGATTAAGGGGTCACCACAGTGGCAAATCAGTCTTTGCGTATTGATTAGATAGCTAACAGTGCTATCATATCTAACTCTGCAGGCTTATAGAGCGCATTAAATGCGCCGCTCAGTGTCACATCATAGCTCACCCGGCAGGCCCTGCCGCGCTGTTTTGCCAGTTTCGCGCCTGCTCGCTTGACACGTCTCAGGACGGTGTCATATGGAGGTGTTTGCTGTAGGAAGTGCCTGCCATGTGGCAGAAAGTAGCCACTTAGTCACCTTGGAGCTCGACACCGCTTTGATTAATGACTTGCATCGCTTGTGAGGTGGAGAGGTGGAGTGGCTTGCCTCCGCCAGTCCCGGCAGGCCTGCCGGGATGATCTAGAGCTTGCTTTCGGGGCAAAACCCAATCCTGCCAGGCTCGCCTGCCTGGTAAGGTAGGTCATTCCCTTAGCGATGCCCTGCTCCTCTGGCTCACCTTGGCCTTCTCGACTTGCACTTGGATCCATCAAAGGAAATGAACCTCCTTGTTTGGTCTGATCTTGGTCTTGTAATCTTGTCTCTGGCCTGTGCACAGCCCGTGCAATGGACCCAGGGTCTGTTGCACCAACATACACCAAACTTTGGCATTTGGTATCCTAAGAGGTCCTCTTTTGATCTTGTTGGCTATTCTGACTCGGACTATGCCGGTGATAAGGTTATGTAAATTTCTTGGTAGATCCCTTGTCTCTTGGTCCTCCAAGAAACAAAATTCAGTATCCTTATCCACCGCCGAAGCGGAATACATTACCGCCGGATCATGTTTTGCTCAATTACTTTGGATGACCCAAACTCTTAAAGATTATGGGATACATGTTCCATTGCTTTGCGACAATGAGAGTGCTATTAAGATTGCTCACAATCCCGTGCAACATTCTCGAACTAAGCATATTGAAGTTCATCACCATTTCATTCATGATCATGTTGCTAAAGGAGATATCAATCTTAAGCATGTTCGTACCGACAAGCAATTGGCGGATATCTTCACTAATTCGCTTGATGAAAAGATATTTTGTCATTTGAGATGTGAATTGAACATCATTGATGCCTCAAACTTGGAATAGAGATTCCATTTGGATACATGCAAGGCATGAGCCTTTGTGACTAATCCTTGACATTTCTCCTATGATGATGATCATCTATGTTGGATATATTTGCACCCTTATGTTATCTAATCCTTGTAGGTACTTTGATGAGCCTCAATCTATGAGATTGCAAATCACTCACATCTTGAGCAATTTCGACATCACCAAGTATCTATGCTTTGGTTGTTGAAATCAAGGAAGCATGAATTCACTCAACATATCCTTTGACAATTTCAATATGATAAATTTCACGATTGTCGATTTGGATACACAAGTGCTATTCCTTGCAAGACTAACCCATGTAGGAAGATGAGCTTCAAATCCTAAGGATGCTTCCAACTCTTGATGGACTACGTCAACCTTGAGCATCCAACATAAGTTCAACTACATGATCAAGATCAACACCACAACCCAAGGTATGTCATTCCATCTTAGAGAAGCTTTACACCAAGTCATGAGTTAAAGTAACTCAACAAGATGTGAAACATCAAGATGCTTAAATGAAAAATGGCAACCCCATTTTGAGCTTAACGATGAGTATGACCTATGATCAAGTGATCTCACTTGACTCCTAAGTCAATATACTCTAACATAGGTGACTTTGTCGCCGACCACCTCTAGATGAAGTTCTCTATTGTTCTTTTCATACATTGCATTTCCATTGCATTTCTTCTTGTGTTTCCCTTCTAAATCAAAAAAACTTCATCTAGATCCTTTCAATTTATTCTGTGATCTTTTAATTTCTTTTAATTCATTGCAAATCCTTATGAAAATTCCTTGAAAATCTTTGTGAAATTTCATTTGCAAGTGAGCTGAGCTGACAAAATTTTCTCTGTGTATTGATCTCGGTTCCACCGATTTAAGCTTATCGGTCAGACCGAAGTGTAAGGTCCACTTGCACACTATTCATCAGTACAACCGAAACGGACTAACTCGGTCTCACCGATGAGCATCTTTAGTGGCTCTGCTATCTCGGAGTCACCGATTGAAATGGATCGGTGCCACCGATTTCACTGCTGAGAAAACTTTTTGCCATCTTATATTGCCTATTTTCTTCAGCTCCACTTAATGATTCTTTTCCTCTGTCGGCATCTTGAGCTACATTATGCTTGCTTGTGTCTCTCAAGGATCATACTCACTTGACTCATATCCATGAAAACTACCCTTCTTGGAAATTGATGTCAAAGGGGGAGAGAGAGCACATCAAAGCTTACTCTTACATAACTCTTCTAAGAAAGGAAGAGAGATGCAATGTCATAAGAGGAGAGAAGTCACATGTCTTTAAGAGGGGAAATACATGTTAGTATTTGTTTTGAGATATTTTTGGATCTTATCCATTTCTGATCTGATTGATTTATTTATCTTTCATCTAATTTTATCTCACCCTACCTTATCAAATTATCCAATGTTAGATTCACAGGCCCAAGGACAAGATTACAACACCAAGGTCAGATCAAAGCACGAGGGATCAATTCTTTGGCAGGACCGAAGTGCAGATCAAGAAGACCAAGATGAGCCAGAGAAGCAAGATATCGCTAAGGGAAGAACCTCCTCTGCCGGGCAGGCGAGCCTGGCAAAGGTTGGGTTTGCCCCGGAAGCAAGTCTCAGGATCGTCCCGGCAGGCCTGCCGCGGCTTACGGAGGCTAACCACTCCACCACACCACCTCATCACGACGCATGTCGTCGGTCAGTAAGGTGTCAAGCTCCAAAGTGACTAAGTGGCTGCTATTTGCCACATGGCAGCCACTTCCTACAGAAAATACCCCCAGGCGACACCCGTCCTGAGACGTGTCAAGCAAGCAGGCGCGAAGCTGGCAAGACAACCCGGCAGGGCCTGCCGGGCAAGCTGAGATGTGACGTTGAGCGGCGCATTTAATGTGCTCTGTTAGCCTGTAGAGTTAGGTATGATAGCACTGTTTGCTATCTAATTAGTATGTAATGACTGATTTGCCACTGTGGTGACCCCTTGATCTATAAAAAGAGGCCCATGGCGACCTTAGAAAGGGTTGGTTGATCCGGACCCTTACACACTCATACGTGCGTCGCTGCTCTCACCCCGAGGCGACCTTGCCGGGCAAGAGCGCTGCGTTCATCCACCATTTTCCACCATCAATCCACCAAAGCAGGAGTAGGGTTTTACGCCTCACGGCGGCCCAAACCTGGGTAAAAACTGCCCGTGTGATCTCTGCCGCGCTGTATGATGCTTCTCCGCTCTTTGTGCAACGTGCCCGTCCCCCCGCCGAACCAAAAGGGGCTTATGGCCCCATAGATGGTCGTGGTTTCCCACGACATTCGGGAATCACAAACCTTAACACCAATATTCTTACTAAACCAGAATCATTCACTAGTACCCCCACATACTACCATCTTAATATCGCAAAACTATTGCAAGGAATCAAACTTATCATATTCAGTGATCTACATGAAAGTTTTTATTATATCCCTCTTGAATACCTATCATATCAGGACCAATTTCATAACATGTGCATATTGCCATTACTATTCATTAGACTCCCGAAAAGATATATGTGAAGCATGAGAGTGCAACTATTTCTTTAAAATATAACCACCGCCGTGCTCTAAAAGATATAAGTGAAGAACTAGAGCAACTGCCTAGCTCAAAAGATATAAGTGAAGCACATAGAGTATTCTAACAAATCGCAAATAAATGCGTGCTCGTCTCGAAAGGTGTGTGTAGCAAACAATGATTGTGGCAAACTAAAAAGCAAACAAAGCAAAGACTACTATAATACAAGACGCTCCAAGCAAAACTCATATCATGTGATGAATAAAAATATAACTCCAAGTAATATTCCGATGGATTATAGACGAAAGAGGGGATGCCATCCGGGGCATCCCCAAGATTAGATGCCTAGATCTCCTTGAATATTACCTTGGGGTGCCTTGCGCATCCCCAAGCTTAGGGTCTTGCCGCTCCTCATTCCTTCATCCATCATGATCTTACCCAAAACTAAAAACTTAAGCACACAAAACTCAACAGAAACCTCGTGAGATCCATTAGTATAATAAGCAAATCATAAACTTTAGGCACTATTATGAACCCATTCATATTTTATTGTTGCATAATACCTACTGTATTCTAACTTCTCCATGACTTATACCCCCCGATATAATCCATAGCATCATTAAAACAAGCAAACTATGCAACATAAATATGATCTGTCTAAAACAGAACAATCTGTAATGATCTGAACAAAGACTATACTTCTGTAACTCCAAAAAATTCAGAAACATTAGGACAATATGGGAAATTTGTATATCAATAATGTGTAAAAAAATTCAGAATTTTATCACATTCTAGTGAATTATGAAAATTCCAGTACTGTATGCAAAAGTTTCTGTTTTTTCACAGAATCAAGTCAACTATCAACGAAATCATCCCACATACTTTACTTGGCACAAACACTAATTAAAACATAAAAAACAATCATAACAGTAGCATAATTGTGTGAACACTCAAAATACAGAAAGAAAAACAAGAAAAATAAGATAGCTATTGGGCTGCCTCCTAGCAAGCGCTATTATTTTACGCCCCTGGCTAGGCGTAAGTCATAGTTTCAAGTATTGCCATCCTTAGTTTTAATCCCATAGGTGGCCCTCATAATAGATTCGTATGGTGGCTTAAGTCTCTTTCTAGGGAAGTGTTCCATCCCTTTCTTTAATGGGAATTGGAACCTTATGTTTCCTTCTTTCATATCAATAATAGCACCTATGCTTTGTAGGAAAGGCCTACAAAGTATTATTGGACAAGACGGATTATATTCAATATCAAGCGCAATGAAATCCACGGGCACATAATTTCTATTAACAATAATAAGCACATTATTTATTCTACCCAATGGTTTCTTAATAGTTGAATCCGCTAAGTGCAAATTAAGGGAAGATCCATACATTTCAACAAGGCCTAGCACATCACGTAAATATTTTGGTATAGTGAAAACGCTAGCACCTAAATCACATAAAGCATTACATTCATAATCTTTAACCTTTACTTTAATAGTAGGTTCCCATTCATCATGAAATTTCCTAGGCATTGAAACCTCCAACTCTAGCTTTTCTTTATAAGCATTGGGTGAATTTATCATGGAATGCAACAAGGAAATACACTCAATTAAATAACAACTATCATAATTAATGTCTTTGTAATCCAAAGTAGTGGGCACATCACTAGTTTAAGTCTTCACCTATCCAAACCTACTTTTATTATTTTTATCATTACGATCGTCACCCTCCAAACAATTGGGACTCCTTCTAGCTAATGTTGACTCATCTCCAATCCCTTTTTCATCAAGTTTTATATTACTAAACAAAGATTCAATGGGTTATACACCAATCATTTTAATTTCTTCATCAAAACTAGTAAGAGACTCAAGTTTAGCAACCATCTTGTTTACTAGTGTAGTTTGTTTATCAGAAATCTTTCCTATCAAATTTTCAGCACGAGCCAGCTGAGGTTGAAGATTAGCAACTTCTTGATTGACATTGTCAAGTTGTTTACTAATAGCATCTATCATGATAGAGTGTTCTTTAAGATCCTCGACAAAGAATTTATTGTGCTCATACTGTGAAAACATGAAATTTTTAGTAGTATTCCCAATTTCCACTAATCTCTTATGATCAGCGCTAAAAGATAAATTTTCTTGAGATATAGCGACAAAGCAAGCAAGCGAGCAAAGTAACGAAGCAGATATTTTTTTGTTTTTGTATTTTTTATGAGAAGTTGGTGAGATGAAAATGAGAGGCAAAGGCAAATAAAAAGGCAAGTAAAAAGTAGAGCTAGTAGATGATAGTTTGTGTATAGGTACTTGATAGGTTTTGATGATGTTTCCCCAGCAATGGCACCAGAAATTCTTCCTGCTACTTGTGAGCTATGTTGGGATTTTCGCCAAAGAGGAGGGGGCATGCAGTATAGTAGAGATAAGTATTTCCCCCAGTGAGAACCAAGATTTATCGAACAATTAGGAGAATCACACAAAGCCTCGTGAACAACACCTGCACACACAAAAACAAATACTTGCACCCAACACGGGAAAGAGGGTTGTCAATCCCCTTGAACTCGTTACTTGCAAGGATCAAATCTTGTATAGGTAGATGGATAAGTTGCAAAACAAAATAAAAGATATAAAATTGTAGCAAGGTATTTTTGGATTTCATAATATGATTAAGGTAGACCCGGGGGCCATAGTTTTCAGTAGAGGCTTCTCTCTCGAACACATAGCATACAGTGGGTGACGGTGTCCTGGATATGGGGGTAGTAACCTATCTGGCCCGTAGTCTTCAGATGGGCCGATGGGCCCTCATTTTGTTCATTGGAATCTAGAAGATATGAGCCTAGGCGTGATCAAGACTGCACCTGCCGAAGACTTGACGTATGCTCCAAGACATCTCCTGCCACCTCTACGCGATCCCCTGGATACCGACCATGTAACCCTAGATGCCCTACCTGGCGTGTATATAAGCCAAGGGGTTTAGCCCGTAGAGGGGACCGAATCACAATTACATTCACCTAGCCCTAGAGGTAGAACACAACTTACGATCTCGAGGTAGATCAACTCTGTACTTGATACATCTCCATCAATATAAACAAGAGCAAGACGTAGGGTTTTACCTCCATCAAGAGGGCCCGAACCTGGGTAAACATCGTCTCCCCTGTTCCTGTTACCATTGATCCAAGATCCACAGCTCAGGACCCCCTACCCTGAGGTCTGCCGGATTTCACACCGACACTAGTGCTTTCATTGAGAACTCTGTTGTGTGATCTACGAAGGATCGATGGGTTCATCGATTAATGACTCCAAGCTCCAAGGAACGATCTCCGTGCTCAAAAACCCAATCATGGAAACACGCTTTCCCCTTCACGAGCAAGAGGTGATCCACAATCTGTTTTCAGCCCCAGACGAATGCCCCATAGAAGGAGACGGGTCGAGGTACCTCCTAGAAAGTGACTCTGACGGCAGCTATCCAGAGACGGCCGTCGAGTCTGATCTTCAAATCAGCTCTGCCGATCCGGCAACCGCTCGCCCCTCACGGGCCGAAAGCGTCAAGGCGTCAAGCCCATGGTCCGTAAAGACCGAAAGCACTCTCCCACCAACCTCCCACATTGAATATAGTCCGGATAATTCGGGCCCTCCCGATGTCTTGGATCTCACCTACGTACGACAACTACCTAACGAATCGATCATGCAATTCTGGGACATGTTTTCATCTATCATAGACAACATACCAGACTTGCAGGACTCCGATATAATATCAGCTTTTCAGCGCGGACGGAAGGATATAGGTGATTCGAATGCCCTCACCCGCCGCTGCATTCAAACACTTCCGGAGTTATCCGAGTGTCAAAATTTTGCAATATCAAAGAAGCCTGACTGGCACGAAAAAAGATAGATTTGATCTGCGACAACCAATCAAAGCACGACAAGTGTCGCGGGAAACCACGGCCACCTATGGGGCCAAGGGGCCCCTTGCTAGTTCGACAGAGGGGATGTCGCGTTGCACAAAGAGCAGTAGAACATGGGGCAGCACGACAGAGATCACACGGGCAATTTTACCCAGGTTCAGGCCGCCGCGAGGCGTAAAACCCTAGTCCTGCTTTGGTGGATTCATGGTGGAAAAGTGGTGGTGGAGCGTAGTACACTTGCCCGGCAGGCTCGCCCTGGGGAGGCAGTGACTATGCGCGTACGAGCGTGGGGGTGTTCAACTTTCCAACCCTTGCTACGGATTCCATGGGCCTCCTTTTATAGGTTAAGGGGTCACCACAGTGGCAAAACAGTCATTATGCACTGATAAGATAGCAAACAGTGCTATCATACCTAATTCTGCAGTCTGACAGAGTGCATTAACTGCACCGCTCAACGTCACATCGTTACTCACCCGGCAAGCCTTGCCGAGCTCGTCTTGCCAGCTCCATGCTTGCTTGCTTGGCACATCGCAGGACGGG
This sequence comes from Thinopyrum elongatum, assembly GCA_011799875.1. Taxonomy (NCBI): domain Eukaryota; kingdom Viridiplantae; phylum Streptophyta; class Magnoliopsida; order Poales; family Poaceae; genus Thinopyrum; species Thinopyrum elongatum. Next base: position 334,682,603 of record CM022300.1, on the reverse strand, counting down.
TGTCATCTGTAGGTATTTCCTATAGAAAGAGGCCGCCATGTGGCGAATGGCTGCCACTTAGTCACTTTGCGGCTTGACACCGCATTGATCAACGATGTGGGTAGTGGTGAGATGGCTTGGTGAGGTGTCTTTGCCCTCGTGAGTCCCGGCAGGCCCTGCTGGGACGTCTTGAATACTTTCTTCCGGGGGAGCCCTTGTCCTTGCCAGGTCCGCCTGCCCGGCAAGGGAGGCTTTTCTCCTGGTGGTGTCTCGCTTCTCTGTCTTGGTCTTGGCCTTCTTAATCAGCATGCTGGTTCTTCGAAGATCTTGGTCTCTTGTATCTTGACATGGCCTTGGTGTTGTAATCTTGTTCTTGTGCCTGTGCATAGTCAGGGCAACAGACCCAGGGTTTGTTGCACCGACAGAAGCCCCCGGGCCTGCCCCGATCGCGCTGCCGGGCGTCGTCGGGGTAGGTCCTAATAAGTGCATAGGCAGGGGTGCTGAAGAGGCTGATCTCTTGGAGTCTTCTTTGCTTCTTCATTAATCTCGACTCTGGGCCAGTTTCCGGTTTTCCCGCGCGTCATGTAAAGCCAATCATGGTGGGGCCATCTTTGCAATGGCCCGTGGATGACTTTAACGCACGGGGTAGAAACTGCCAATTCACTCTTCCCACCACACCCTTATTCTAAGCCACGTATGCGGCATGCATCGCGCGGAGTTGGTAACAGAGGTGCGTGGTGCGGGAGAGCATCAAGGCGAGAGCCCGGTCATCTTGAATTGGCGGAGAGGGGTGGCGATTGCTTGTTGAGGGAGAGGCTCCCTTTCTTGCTCCGCCTATAAAAGGAGGGCTGGAGGGAGAGCTGAGCTATCCATCTCCGGATCCTTTCTTCCCCTGTTTCTGCCTTTCGTTGGTCATGTTGAAGAGAAGGGCTCGGGGCTAAGCTCCGGGCTCCAGCTTGCGCCTAGAGTTGTTGAGTGTTGGCGTTCGGGGAGTGAGCCTGGTCCATGCTCGGAGAAGGCGTCGTGGACGGGCTGCTCGTAGTGTGAGAGATACCAAGCTCTTCCGTTGTGAGGGAATGCTTGCTCCTTTTGCCACGGTCGTCTGCCCGTTGGGTAGTGCAGTGTCCAGCCTCGGGTCACCGCCGCTCGTGGTCTTGGCGATCGGGTCCTTGGCATCTCTGGGGCGTGCCTGGGAGGCAGGGCTGGGGATCGTCGGTAAACCCAGCACTACCCTATCCGGGAGCCGCAGGGATGATGTCGACGAGAGGCGCGCCTTCCTGCCCACCAAGGCGGGGAGGGGCGTGTCTCGAGCCCGCTGGCCATCTTGGTCGCTCGCCGTCTCTCCGGGGAAGGCATCGGGTTGGAGTCCTGGTGCTCCCCCGGAGCGGTGTTGATGAAGATGAAGCTGGGGAAGACGGAGAGGGCGGGAGGCAGGCCATCTAGTAGGAGCACGACTGCATCGACGCATTCATCTCGTACTGGCGACCTGCTGCCTTATCCCTCCGTCCTCCCTTCTCCTTCCCCGACACCATCATCACCGTCTTCTTGGTGACCGGGGAAAGGGTTGCTCCCTTGGCGCTTTCGCTTCCTCCAGTGGTCTCCTGGCCAACCCCCGGTGCCCCTCTCTATCGGCGCCTATGCTGGAGCCTTCTGCCTAGTTCTGGAAGTGGTGACCAGGGAGCCGCTGAGGTGCTCCGTACGTCTTCCTCCTTCGCAGCCTCGCCACTCCCGATCTTGTCAGGCCATGCTCGGCAGCCCTTGACGGGGATCGGGGTGGCGTTGTGTCGATGCGTTGCCTATCCTCTTCTCTTCCCACCGCATTACCTGGGATAAGAGGGACAGGGAGAGGAGTTTATGGAGCATTTATCTTTTTCAATCTTAAACTTGCCGGCACTTGCCAAATTTTAGTTCAAATAATGTAATCTCTCGAGTCCATGTCTGTGTTCTGTAAGGTTTGTACTTGTATGACCAGCATATTAATGAAAAAGATGAACCTTGCTGGGAACTCGTGCATGTATATGTCCACGTAGGGGTGAAATGCCTCCTTATTTTAAATAAACGAGTTTTCCCTGGCAGGCTATCCTGCCGGTACCCTTTCTTCGCTGTCGGGGAACTGAGCCTACCGGCAAGAAATAGAGGGACCAGCCCCCCGCCAACTTCTTTTCATCAAAGGCCACTATGACCATCCAGGCCGAAGCAACGTTCGAGCCAGGGATGGGAGCACCTAAGTTTCGAAGAGTGGCGGGGTTTTCTTATGCACAAGTTTTAGCTTACAGAACACTTATGGACAAGAGGTAGAACTTATCTGTTTGGTTCGCCGGGGATCGCAGCGTTGGTTCATCTCCCCATCTTCTTGCAGAAACCGAGTTCTCGGCTGGAACCTGCAGCTTTATGCAGATGAGAATGATGCAGGATGCAATCCTATCTATATGCATATGCAAATGGATGCGATCCTATCTATATGCATATGCAAATGCTCATGAAATGCTTATGCATGCATGCAACTTGGTCGGGGGCCCCCAGCGCTTCATCTATTTCTCTGGTGCTCAGGGTCATCGCCTGGCTTTGTACAAGGGGTTACATGCAACTGAGGCAAGGCCTGTACAAAAGGGTGGCTGTCGGGCAGGGCCTGACAGCCGTGCCTTACGGGTAGAACTTACGGAGATGCTCAATATTCCATGAGTTTTGCAATTGAATGCCATCTCCGGTCTCCAGACGGACTGCGCCAGGTCTGGTGACTCGTACTACCCGATAAGGGCCTTCCCACTTTGGCGTCAACTTGTTTGTACCCTTGGCGGACTGAACGCGCCTAAGGACAAGGTCGCCTTCCTCAAAACACCGGGCATGAACCCTGTGGCTATGATAGCGACGCAGGGCTGGCTGATAGCGTGCAGCACGCGTAGCAGCCCGGAGACGGTTCTCCTTGATTAGCATAGCGTCGTCACGCCGGTGCTAAACTTGCGCTACTTCGTCATAGGCAAGCACTCGAGGTGACCCGTAAATGAGTTCCGTGGGGATAACTGCTTCTGCCCCATAGACCAGGGAAAAAGGAGTCTGCCCGGTAGCTCGATTTGGTGTCGTTCTGAGGGACCATAGAACTACCGGCAGCTCATCGATCCACCGCCTGCCGTGCTTCTGCAGCGTATCAAAGGTTCTTGTTTTGAGTCCCTGCAGCACTTCAGCATTCGCCCTCTCAGCTTGCCCATTGCTTCTGGGATGTGCGACAGAAGCAAACGAGATCTTGCTTCCGAGGGCATGAACATATTGCATGAAGGCGCGGCTCGTGAATTGGCTGCCGTTGTCGGTAATGATCCTTGCCGGGATTCCAAAACGACACACCAAATCTTTTAAGAACTTGATAGCTGATTGAGCAGTCACCTTTCTCACGGTAGCAACTTCCGACCACTTTGTAAACTTGTCGATAGCAACGAACAAGAATTCAAAGCCCCCGGTCGCTCGGGGGAAAGGGCCAAGGATATCGAGCCCCCAGACCGAAAATGGCCATGATAAAGGGATTGTCTAAAGAGCTTGGGCAGGCAGGTGGATTTTCTTGGAATGGAACTGACAGGCTTCACATTTGGTGACGAGCTCAACCGCATCTTGGAGGGCTGTGGGCCAATAGAATCCTTGCCGGAATGCTTTCCCAACCAGCGCCCTCGATCCAATGTGGGAGCCGCACATGCCTTTGTGTATCTCAGCTAGCAGTTCCTTCCCTTCTTCCCGGCAGATGCACTTCAATTTCACACTGTTGGGCCTCCTTCTGTACAGAGTGTCATCGACAAACTGTTACATACTGGCCCTCCGAGCTACTCTTTCAGCCTCATCTTGGTCATTGGGGAGTTCTCTGGTTTGGAGAAAGTGGACTATGTGCCTTGCCCAAGTTGGAGCCTGGGGCTTGGCAACAAGGACTAGCGGCACCTCCTCAACTGCGGGGGCACATTCCTCGTTCGCAGGGACCATGGGTCCAGCTGGAGGGTGCGGTCCAGCAGGTTGTGAGGAGTTGTTTCCGGCAGGGTCCCTGCCAGGAGCGGATAGCTCTACTGGGAGAGGCTTACCGGAGTCCAGCTTTCTCCTTTTCCGGGCCATTGTTGCTGGGGATACAGAGGGCTGAGTAAGATGGAGAACAAAAGTTCTTGGTTCCACAGGAAGCTTTTGGGCAGCACACTTTGACAGGTGATCAGCTATGCTATTTTCTGCACGAGGTATGTGCTCTGTTTGCAACCCGTCAAAGCGCTCCTCCAATCTTCTCACTTCCTCAACGTATGCCTCCATCAATGGAATTTGGTAATCCTTGTTGACTTGTCTCACCACAAGCTGTGAGTCTTCTCGAATGATCAGCTTCTTGATTCCCAATTCTGCGGCAATCATGAGCCCGGCAAGGAGCCCTTCATACTCTGCTGTACTGTTGGTTGGCTCTTCCCGGGCAAAATGCATCTGGCCGACATACTTCAAGTGTTCCCCAGAGGGAGCAACGAGAAGCACGCCAGCCCCTGCACCTTGTAGGGAAAAAGCACCATCAAAATACATGATCCATTCTTGGGGCACCTCCTTGCCGGGGATAAGTGTTTTTGGCACTTCCTCGTCAGGGGTTGGCGTCCATTCTGCAATAAACTCTGCCAATGCCCTGCCCTGGATTGTTGATGTGCTTTCAAACTTCAAACCAAAACTGGATAACTCTAATGCCCACTCCACTATTTTGCCAGTAGCCTCAGGGTTCTGGAGTATCCTTTGCAACGGGAAGCGAGTGACAACCGTGATCTCATGGGCTTGGAAGTAGTGGCGCAATTTCCTTGAGGCCATGATGAGGCCAAAGATCAACTTTTGCACGCCAAAGTACCTCGATCTAGCCCCCTGTAGCAGGGAACTGACGAAGTACACTGGGCGCTGCACCACTTTCTTCCTTGCCGTGTCATTGGGGTTGTCTTTGCTGCCGTGCTTATCTCTGTCCTGATCCCTATCTGACTCTGCCGGTCTTTGCTCACTCTCTGTTTCATCCACTTCCCGCTGCGCCACCAAGGCTGCACTAACCACTTGATTGGTTGCCACCGAGTATAACATCAACGGCTCTTGCGGTTTGGGAGCAACCAAGGTGGGCACAAAAGATAGGTAGGCCTTCAACTCTTGCAAAGCCGCATCTGCTTCTGGAGTCCACTTCATGGGCCCTACCTTCTTCAAGATTTTGAAGAACGGCAAGGCGCGCTCGGCAGACTTGGAAATGAATCTGCTTAGCGCGGCAACGCACCCTGTCAGACGCCTTACATCTTTGACCGTCTTTGGTGCTTGGATCTGTTCGATGGCTTGGATCTTATCGGGGTTGGCTTTGATCCCCCGATGGGATACAAAGTACCCGAGCAGCTTGCCGGAGGGAACACCAAATACACACTTCTCCGGGTTGAGCTTCAAATTGATCTTGCGCAAATTGGAAAATGTCTACTCCAAATCCTGGATAAGGGTTGATCTGTCCTTGGCTTTGACCACAATATCATCCATATAAGCCTCAATGTTTCTGTGCAGCTGTGGCCCAAAACCAATCTGGACTGCCCTTGCAAAAGTAGACCCGGCACTCTTTAATCTGAAAGGCATGCGGATAAAACAGTACGTACCACACGGGGTGATGAACGAGATCTTCTCTTCATCTTCCTTGGACATGAAGATTTGATGATACCCAGAATATGCATCCAAAAAGGAGAGCAAATCGCAGCCTGAAGTGGAGTCCACGATCCGGTCGATGCGCGGCAAGGGAAATGGGTCTTTCGGGCAAGCCTTGTTGAGATCTGTGAAGTCTATGCAAAGTCTCCATTTCCCATTGGCCTTCCGGAGAACCACTGGATTTGCTAACCATGTTGGATGCAGCACTCCTCTGACCAAACCAGCTGCCTCAAGTTTCTTGATCTCCTCTATAATGAACTACTGCCTCTCCAAGGCCTGCTTCCGGACTTTCTGCTTGACAGGTCGGGCATGTGGGCAGACAGCAAGGTGGTGCTCGATTACCTCCCTGTGAACACCAGGGATATCAGATGGTTGCCAGGTAAACACATCGATATTTGCCCGCAGGAAGGCAACGAGCGCGCTTTCCTATTTGTCATCGAGGGTGGTGCTGATGGTGAAAGTACCATCAACGCCAGCCAGCCCTGCCAGGACCTTCTTCACTTGTGGAGCAGCAACCTAGGATCTCTTGCTGTTGGAACTCTCCGGCAAGTCATCAACAGGCGCAGCGCACTTCGAAGAGGGGCGCTTCCCGAATTCCTTGCCGGAGCCTTACTATCCTTCTTCTTCCATCTGTTCTCCTTGGCGGGAACTGCCGCTACTGCTGCCTCTGCCGCGACTGCGTCCCGGTACATCTTGTCCACACAAATGATTGCGTCTTTCTCATCCGATGGGACGGAAATGACTCCAACTGGCCCTGGCATCTTCAAGACATTGTAGGCATAGTGGGATGCCGCCATGAACTTAGCCAGGGCTGGGCGTCCAAGGATTCCATTGTACGGCAAGGGGAGGTCCACCACATCAAACACAATCTTTTCAGTCTGGTAGTTCAGCTCTCCCCTTAGGATGACTCCTGCCGGGATTAACTCATTAAAACGTGCCGGTGACTTTTAACTCATCCTCTGCTATCTGAAGCTTGCTGATAACCTTTGGGGAAATCAGATTCAACCCGGCCCCGCCGTCCACAACATCTTCGTGACCTTGAGGTTGCGGATTGTTGAAGAGACCAACAACGGCAAACATCATACCGCGGGTGGTGCGGTTAGGATAATCCTCTTCGTAAAAAATGATGGGCGTGCGTGACCATTTGAGTGGTTTCTGGGCCCCTGGCGCTGGTTCCATGGCATTAACCTCACGCGCCCACCGCTTGAGTTGGCGGTGAGAGGCGTGTAGGGATGCACCCCTGTCAATGCACAGGGCGTCAGTGGACTTCTGGAACTCCTGTTCACTAGTTTCCTCTTCATCCCCTTCATCACTCTCATCACCGCAGGCTTCCTTCTCCCGATCCCTGGCGGGTTTCCCTTTGTTCCGAAGAGGTCTGCCGGGGCGATTTACTTCACCGCCACGACCCTTACCGCCAGCAACATTCTGTCCCTTTTCCTTGTCACGCTTCTCATATTCTGCTTTCTATCTCTTGACAAGCTGCTCAACCTGATAACACTCTTGAAGGTCGTGGCCCTTTGTCCGATGGATCTTGCAGTACGGCCCATCACCTTTCCCGGCCTTTTCGGCGCCCGCGACCTCCCGGTAGTCAGAGCACACGGTAGCTTCCTTGCCGGGGGTTTCAGCCTTAACCTTCTTGCCGGTACTAGGGATACCCGAACCTTCAACAGACATTACCGTCTTATCCTTGCGCTTCTTATTGCGCTTCTTGCTCTTCTTTTGACTGGTGGACTCGTCATCATCCTCTGAATCAACATTAATGCAATCCTCCTCTCCGAGCAATTTTCTTCCCTCCTCCATCCGAGCACACTTATCCACCAAGGTGTAAAGTTCCTTCACAGTCTTGGGCAACCGTACATTCATCTTGGAACGAATCTTTTGGTTGCGCACATTGGACTGGAAGGCAGCTATCATAGCTGCTGGATGGATATTTGGGATGTTTCTGTGGACTTTGCTAAATCTCTGCAAATACTTCCGGAGAGTCTCTCCTTCTTTCTGCTGAAGAAGCTGATGATCACTGGGCCGACCTGGTTCTTGATGGCCGCAAGTGAAGGCGCCAACGAACTCATGGCACAAATCAGCCCATGATGAAATGGAGTTCTCTGGCAGGTGCATCAGCCAAGACCTCACATTGGACTTGAGAGCCAAAGGGAAGTAGTTGGTGAATACCTTCTCATCTCTTCCCCCGGCAGCTTGAACAGCGATGGTGTAGATGCTCAGAAACTCTGCCGGGTTCTGCCTCCCATCGAACTTCTCGGGTATCTCTGGCTTGAACGTGCGGATGGACGACCAACGGACTTGCCGCAGCTCATGAGTAAAGGCAGGGCACCCAATCTCGAAAGGTAGGTACCCGCCAGTATCGAGTGCAGGCTCATCGACGTCGGGACCGTCACACCCATTGGCCCGGCGGTGGGCGTAGCGGCGTTGCTCAATGACAAAGCGCGCGTCTCCCCCCCTCCCCGCCTATCCTCCGGGGCACGCTGCCGGCCTGGACGCGCTCAAGGGTCAGAAGAGGCCGTCGAGACGCCATCAGGTTCTTGATTCCGCTGCGCCCGCACTAGCTGCCGTGGCGGGGATTGTACTGTGGGGGTGGCCCCTTCCGTACGACCAGCAACACGGGCCGTTGTCATCGCTTGGGGAGGCCGTGGCGGGCCAGCTCGTTGCGAGCCCCCAGCCTTGGCGAAGCTGAGCAGGCTCTGGATGGTGGCATGCCATTCATCCATCTGCTCGGCCGCTGGCAGAAACCTCAGCAGTAGTTGAGCCCGCGCCATGGCCTCCGTAGCGGTACATGGTATGGGCGCTGATGACGCAGATCGCGTCGTCGCTCGGCTCCTGATGGGGCCAGCAGCGACCGTATCAAGTCCCCACTGTTGCAGGGAGGCCACCTGGATGGCATGGTGGCGCGGTGATGGCGGTTGAGGGTCAGCAGCTCCACTAGGTTCAGCAGCCTGGTCGACTTGTCCCGGGGGAGGTGCACGCGCTGCGGCCGCCCCTGTGGTGGGGGCGACTGGAGGGCAGCGATTCGCCCCGGACCGAGCACTATTGCTGCGGCTGTGCCCGTCGGCGAGGGCAAGGAGTGTGGATGGAGTAGCCCCTTCACCCGTACCTCGCGGAGCGTGGCCATCAGGGTGTTGCTAATGTTGCCCTCATCCGGCGTCTCCTGCTCCTGCGTCGACCGCAGGGGAAGTGGTGGCGGTGCCGCCTGCCCCGACCACACCCCCAGCGGTGTCCACACTCTCGTGCGCCTCCGCGTCCCCCGCATCATTGGTGGCTGCGGGCGGCGGCGCCTTTGAGGTGGATGGGTGAGCAGCAACACCGGGCTTCTTCTTGGGCGCCATTGCCGACGGCTCCGTCGAAAACGAAGATGGTGATGAAGATGACGCGCTGCACATGCTTTCAGGTTCATGCAAGCGATCCCCCTACCTGGCGCGCCAAAGATGTCGCGGGAAACCACGGCCACCTATGGGGCAAAGGGGCCCCTTACTGGTTCGGCAGGGGGGATGTCGCGTTGCACAAAGAGCAGAAGAACGTGGGGCAGCACGGCAGAGATCACACGGGCAATTTTACCCAGGTTCGGGCCGCCGCGAGGCGTAAAACCCTACTCCTGCTTTGGTGGATTGATGGTGGAAAAGTGTTGGTGGAGCGTAGTACACTTGCCCGGCAGGCTCGCTCTGGGGAGGCAGTGACTACGCGCGTACGAGCGTGGGGATGTTCAACTTTCCAACCCTTGCTACGAATGCCATGGGCCTCCTTTTATAGGTTAAGGGGTCACCACAGTGGCAAAATAGTCATTATGCACTGATAAGATAGCAAACAGTGCTATCATACCTAATTCTGCAGGCTGACAGAGTGCATTAAATGCACCGCTCAACGTCACATCGTTAATCGCCCGGCAAGGCTTGTCGGGCTTGTCTTGCCAGCTCCATGCCTGCTTGCTTGGCACGTCGCAGGACGGGTGTCTTCTGTAGGTATTTCTTGTAGAAAGAGGCCGCCATGTGGCGAATGTCTGCCACTTAGTCACTTTGCGGCTTGACACCGCATTGATCAATGATGTGGGTCGTGGTGAGATGGCTTGGTGAGGTGTCTTTGCCCTCGTGAGTCCCGGCAGGCCCTGCTGGGACGTCTTGAATGCTTTCTTCCGGGGGAGCACTTGTCCTTGCCAGGTCCGCCTGCCCGGCAAGGGAGGCTTTTCTCCTGGTGGTGTCTCGCTTCTCTGTCTTGGTCTTGGCCTTCTTAATCAGCATGCTGGTTCTTCGAAGATCTTGGTCTCTTGTATCTTGACATGGCCTTGGTGTTGTAATCTTGTTCTCGTGCCTGTGCACAGTCAGGGCAACAGACCCAGGGTTTGTTGCACCGACAACGGGCTCACACCTCGGCATAAGCTCCGCGCACGGCCTACATCAATTGATTGACCTAGGAAAAAGAAGAAAACCACCGGCCAACCGGGGACAACCCTCGACAGCTTCATGGATAAGCCATGCCCGATACACTCGGTCTTGTTGAATTCCTACCCCACTCACAGCCTTCGCGACTACTGGGTGGTGAGGAAAGTGGCCAAAGGAGGCCTAGACCTCCTCAATTGCATGCCGCGGCATGCCGAGGAGCCCTCAGTCGATGACGAGGTCTTGATGATTTATGAGACCTTCACATCTAATAACCGGTGCAAGCGAGCTCTGCGGGAAGTTAATTCTATTAGGCAATTGCCAGCTCGGGGCGCGTGGATAGACACACCAATCACCTTTGATCATAAAGATCAGCCGAGGTCTACCCCGAATAGGCACCCCGCCGCACTGGTACTTGACCCAATCATAGGTAGTTGCCGCCTTAGGAAATTACTCGCACATATGCCCATGCGTTGCAACGTGAGATAAAATAGTATGCATTTAAAGTCAGTGAGAATTATATGTGCAAGCAAAACCCTGTGTGCACACAAGAAAGGAATATTTAGCTTCTCAGTTTCGCCGCGTGTGAAGGAATCAATCCGCTATTTTTCCATTCATTGATTGAGGGCATTTAAGAGTTTTCTTACGTCATCATACGCTAGAGAAGGCCCATGAGTTATTCAATCTACTCTTCCTTTCAATCCTTTCAAGGTGTGAAGTTTCTGAATATTCTACGAAACATGAACAATTTTTAAATCCTGAACAATTTTTAAAAAATTATGTAAACTATAAAAAAACGCGAACAAAATATGAAAGGGAACATCTTTTAAAATTAACAAACATTTTTCTGAAAACACCAACTTTTTTATAAAAACATGAACATTATTTGAATTTGTGAACATCTTTTTAAAACGGAAACATGTGTTTAAAATTCAAAAGATTTTTAGAAAATGTGTATCTTTTATACACGAACGTTATTTTTCATTTTGAAAATTTCACTAAAACAAGAATATTTTTTGAATTTGGAGCATTTATTGAAATGCCATTTTCTTTTTAGAAATCTCAAACAATTTTGAAAACAATAATTTTTTTGGAAAAATGGGAAACTTTTGCATGTTCCGAATATTTTTCAAAATAGCAACAAAATTTTGGAATTCTGAACATTTTTAAAATTCGTTTTTTCTAATTTTGAACTTTTTTATAATTTTTAGTTTACGAAATAAATTCTAAAAAATATAAACTTGGAAGTGAAAAAGAGATAGGGAAAGGAGAATAAAAATAGAAGTAAAACACAACAAAAAAGAAAAATGGGCGAGCCCAATATTGGTTGTCCTGTGCGAAACTTAGACTATTTGCCGCCCAGTGCGGAAAATAGAATTTTTCCAGCTGCGTGGTCAGAAAAATAAGTGGGCTGGCTTCGCTGGGCCACAACACGCGGCCCACGTCCGAGAATTCTTTTTGTAGCAGACAAACACATAAGAATTTAGTACCACCTCGGATAGAAAAAAATTCTTTTCGACGGTGAACGGATGAAAAAATTGGCGAAACGCACCTTGCTTTATTAGTAGGTATAGACCAATGGACGGAGGCAACAACCTTAACCTGATATACACAGATACTCTAGAAAAGATGCAAATTGATAAATCACACATCAAACAGAGTGAAACCACCTTTAAGGGTATAATACCGGGATGAGAGGCACGTTGTTGTGGAAAAAACACCTTGGATGTGGTCTTCGGAACACTGGATAACTACCGATCCGAAGAGGTAACGTTCCATATCGCCCCTTTCAAGAGCGGATATCACGCCCTACTCGGGCGGGACGCCTTTTCAAAGTTCCAAGCAGTCCCACATTACGACTACATGAAGCTTAAAATGCCGGGCCCTAATGCGATAATCACCATCTCCAGCGACCCTGACAAAGCACTCAAAGCCAAGAACAAAACGATGTCACTCGCCCTGGAATCTCTATCCAAAGCCCTTGCTGCCGAGGAACTTACTTCGCTATGAGGTGAAGTCGATCGGGATGATGTCATCCTCGACAAACGGCCGAAGTCGACCTTGTTTAAGCCGGCTGATGATATAGTCAAATTTCAAGTACACCACACGGACCCAGATAAAACAGCATCAATCGGGGCAAACCTCGAGCCAGAGATTGCCGAGGCCCTACACAATTTCCTTAGAGAAAACTAGGATATATTCGCCTAGCATCCTTCCGATATGCGTAGGCTTGCCGAACACAGCTTGAACATCTTAAAAGGGTATAAACCCATCAAGCAAGCACTTCGACGCTTCTCCGAACCCAAGCATCAAGCAATGGACGAGGAACTGGCCAAGATCCTCGAGGCCGAATTCATACGAGACATCAAAACCTTGACTCGCTCGCCAATCTAGTCATGGTACCAAAGAAGGATAGGTCCTGGTGCCTGTGTGTCAATTTCAAAGACCTCAATAAGGCTTGCCCCAAAGACCCCTTCCCATTACCACGCATCGATCAGACCGCAGATACCACAACCGAACATGATTCACTGTGATTCCTAGATGCCTACTCAGGATACCACCAAACAAAGATGAAAGACTCCGACCAGGCAGCAACAACGTTTATCACGTCCTATGGGCCATTTTGCTTCAACACAATGCCCTTTGGGCTGAAGAATGGTGGCGCTACATACCAGCGCATGATCCAATTATGCCTAAAAAAATATAGGTAAAACCGCCGAGGCCTATGTCGACGATGTGGTTGTCAAAACCAAACACGTCGGACAACTAGTCAACAACCTTCGCGATACATTCGCCAGCTTGCGGGAATACCAAATTAAACTCAACCCGGAGAAATGTGTCTTCGGAGTACCAGCTGGCAAACTCCTTGGCTTCACAGTATCTAGCCGAGAAATCGAGGCCAACCCGGCAAAAATACGAGCTCTGGACTGACTAGAGGTACCAACCGAGCTCAAGCATGTTCAAAAACTCGCAGGTTACGTGGCGGCATTAAGCCACTTCATCTCAAGGCTTAGGGAAAAAGCGCTACCTGTGTACAGGTTGCTGAAACAGACAAAGACTTTTAAATGGAATAAGGAGGCGGCGGCAGCCTTAGAAGACATTGAAGCCCTCCTGGCCACTAACCCCATCTTGGCAGCACCAGGAATGTGTGAACCGATGACATTGTACATCTCGGCCATGAACCAGGTGGTCAGCGCAGTCCTTGTGGTCGAACGAGATATGGAGGGCCACAAGTTCCAGGTCCAAAAGCCAGTTTATTACGTCTCCGAGGTCTTAACCCCGTGCAAGACACGCTACCCTCACTATCAAAAGATAGCTTACGCCGTCTTTATGGCGTCACGAAAACTTCGGCAATACTTTCGAGAGTGTTCGGTGACCGCAGCATCCGACGTCCCCTTAAGCGACATAATTAACAACCGGGACACGACGGGGCATATAGCTAAATGGGCCATAGAGCTCCTACCTTTTGAGATAACATACCGGCCACGCCGAGCTATTAAATCTCAGGTACCGGCGGACTTCGTAGCTGAATGGACAGAGGCCAAACTCCATAGAGAATACATCACATACTCACATTGGACCATGTATATTGATGGTTCAAAGATGCTTGCTGGTCTAGGGGCTAGAGTCGTGCTTACATCACCAACACGCGATAGCATTCGATACATGTTACAAATCATGTATACCAACTCCAACAATGCGGCCGAATACGAAGCCCTCTTACACGGACTCCGGATAGTAGTCTCCATGGGTGTCAAATGCCTTGACGTACGAGAAGATTCCAACCTCGCTATTTCCCAGGTAAATGGCGAGTTTGACGTAGAAGACCCGAAAGATGATGGCTTATAATAATGTCGTCCTAAAAATCTCGGCCAGGTTCAAGGGGCTTGAATTTCATCATATCCCCCGAGATAGCAACCAGGCTGTTGATATCCTCGCCCGATTGGGTGCCAAACGGGACAAAGTTCCGGACAACACCTTCCTCGAATGGCTCTTCAAGCCATCCGTAGTTTGGCAGGAGGAAAAACACACATCAGAGTCAAACGATGTAGGGAAATTTGCCCAACCCGAGGACGACAGTGAAGAAGACATATTGGGCGGGTCGGCCATCCAGGAAACGACCTCGGCTCACGAGGTCATGGCAGTAATTCCACCGTGGACCGATCCACTCCTAGAATACCTACTTCGCAAAGAACTCCCCGAAGACCAAACCGACGCACGACGGATCATAAGGTAGTCTAAGGCCTCTAAAGTCCACGAGGGCAAGCTCTACAAGCTAAGTACCACGGGGGCCCTCAAGCGATGTATTCCCAAAGAGGAAGGGAGCTTGCTGTTACAAGAAATACACGCCAGCATGAGCAGACACCACGCCACTAATCGAACTTTGGTCAGCAAGGCTTTCCGAGCTAGCTTTTACTAGCCAAAAGTAGGGGCCGATGCAACAACATTAGTACAACATTGCCTGGGCTATCAAGTGTTCGCCAAACAAAGCCACATGCCCCCACAGCCCTTCGCACTATCCTGATCACTTGGCCTTTCGCGGTCTGGGGGCTGGACATGGACGGCCCTCTTAAAGGGGGGGTCACGTAAAAACAAATATCTTACTTGTCATGGTGGACAAGTTTACTAAATGGATCGAGGCAAAGCTTGTTACTTCGGTCGGAGCAGTCCCAGTAATCGAGTTCATCTCCGGGTTAGTACACTGCTACGGTATCACCCACAGTGTCATAACAGACAACTGCTACTTCTTGAGCTTGCGTTGATTTTTCCCTTGAAGAGGAAAGGGTGATGCGGCAAAGTAGAGATAAGTATTTCCCGCAGTTAAGAACCAAGGTATCAATCCAGTAGGAGGCACAAGCAAGTGTAGGATCAAAAGTAGGTCTATAGGGGGGGATTAGACTACTTGACCGAATAAAAATCTAGCCTTTTCCCAATTTTAAGTCTTGGCAGATTTTAGCAACTTAGCACAAGTCAAGCAATCAACCTACACATGCAATTCTAAGAGTGTAGCAGCGGAAAGTAAAACATTGCATATGAAGGTAAAGGGAAGGGTTTGGAGAAGGCAAACGTAATGTAGACACGAGGATTTTTGGCGTGGTTCTGATAGGTGGTGCTATCGTACGTCCACGTTGATGGAGACTTCAACCCACAAAGGGTAACGGTTGCGCGAGTCCACGGAGGGCTCCACCCACGAAGGGTCCACGAAGAAGCAACCTTGTCTATCCCACCATGGCCATTGCCCATGAAGGACTTGCCTCACTCGGGTAGATCTTCACGAAGTAGGCGATCTCCTTGCCCTTACAAACTCCTTGGTTCAACTCCACAATCTTGTGGGAGGCTCCCAAGTGACACCTAACCAATCTAGGAGACACCACTCTCCAAAAGGTAATAAATGGTGTGTTGATGATGAACTCCTTGCTCTTGTGCTTCAAATGATAGTCTCCCCAACACTCAACTCTCTCTCACAGATTTGGCTATGGTGGAAAGATGATTTGAGTGGAAAGCAACTTGGGGAAGGCTAGAGATCAAGATTCTTGTGGTTGGATTGGAATGTCTTGGTCTCAACACATGACTAGGTGGTTCTCTCTCAGAAAATGAGTAGTGGAAGTGTAGGCACGTTCTGATGGCTCTCTCTTGAATAGAGAAGGGGGTGGAGGGGTATATATAGCCTCTACACAAAATCTAACCATTACACACATTTGACCCAACTCGGTCGGACCGAATAGAAGAACTCGGTGAGACCGATTCAATTCAAAATGTGAACGTTAGGATTTTCGGTGGGACCGACATGATCAACTCTGTAGGACCGATGCGCTAGGGTTAGGGCAAAACCTCATCTCGGTGTGACCGATTGCATGAACTCGGTGAGACCGATTTCAGCAATGAGCAAACAGAGAGATGGTCAGGCAAACTCGGTGGGACCGATCGCTCCTTTCTGTGATACCGAAATGTTACGAAAGGTAAACACAGAGTTTGCATTGCGAACTCGGTGGGACCGATCGCTCATTTCGGTGAGACCGAAATGTTACGAAGGGAAACAGAGAGTTTGCAATCCCATCTCGGTGAGACCGAAATCCCTATCGGTGAGACCGAACTGATTAGGGTTTCTGGCTATGGCTATGTCAAAAGAACTCGGTGGCGCCGGATAGATCAAATCGGTGGGGCCGAGTTTGACTTTAGGTTTAGGACATATATGGAATTGAGAAAGTGGTTGAGGGCTTTGGAGCATATCACTAAGCATTTTGAGCAAGTAGACCATTAAGCAACACCTCATCCCCTTTTAATAGTATTGGCTTTTCCTATGGACTCAATGTGATATTGGATCACTAAAATAGAAATGAAGAGTCTTGAGCTTTTGCCAATATTTGTCCTTAGCATTTTGAGGGGTCCACATCTCTAGTCCATGTGCCATGCCAATCATTGAACTACCTGAAATATTTAACTTGAATGGATATTAGTTCAATGAGCCTATATGTTGTTATGAATTACCAAAACCACCCAAGGATTAGTTGCACTTTCAGCAAGTCTCCAATCTATGCACCTGCACAAACTAACAAACACTTGCACTCAACGCGAAAAAGGGGTTGTCAATCCCTTTACGGTCTCAAACAAGAGTGAGATCTAATAGAGATAGATATAAAAGATAAATAAAAGAGCAAACTAAAGTAAATATAAATAAATTGCAGCAAGGTATTTTTGGGTTTTTTGGTTTATAGATCTAAAAATATATGATGGAAAATAGACCCAGGGGCCAGAGGTTTCACTAGAGGCCTCTCTCTTGAAGATAGCATACGGTGGGTGAAAAAATAACTGTTGAGCAATTGATAGAAAAGTGAAAAGTTATGATGATATCTAAGCCAATGATCATGAATATAGGCATCACGTCCATGACAAGTAGGCCGACTCCTGCCTGCATCTACTACTATTACTCCACACATCGACCGACTCCTGCCTGCATCTAGAGTATTAAGTTCATAAGAACAGAGCAACACTTTAAGTAAGATGACACGATGTAGAGGGATAAACTCAAGCAATATGATATAAACCCCATCTTTTTATCCACGATGGCAACAATACAATACGTGACTCGCTACCCCTTCTGTCACTGGGTGAGGACACCGCAAGATTGAACCTAAAACTAAGCACCTCTCCCATTGCAAGAAAAACCAATCTAGTTGGCCAAACCAAACCGATAGTTTGAAGAGAAATACAAAGATATCTTAATCATGCATAAAAGAGTTCGGAGAAGAATCAAATAATATTCATAGATAATCTGATCATAAATCCACAATTCATCGGATCTGAAAAAACACACCGCAAAAAAGAATTACATCGAATAGATCTCCAAGAACATCGAGGAGAACATTGTATTGAAGATCAAAGAGAGAGAAGAAGCCATCTAGCTACTAGCTATGGACCCGTAGGTCTGTGGTAAACTACTCACACTTCATCAGAAGGGCAGCAAGGTTGATGTAGAGGCCCTCCGTGATCGAATCCCCCTCCGGCAGATCGCCGAAAAAGGCCCCAAGATGGGATCTGACGGGAACAGAGGCTTGCGGCGGTGGAAAAGTATTTTGGTGGACGCTTCTGGTGTTGGGGGAATATTTTGGAATTTATAGTGCAAAGATTAGGGTTGGGGGACTCCCGAGGGGTCCACAAGCTAGGGGGCGCCCCCCTAGGGCGTGCCCTGTGGGCTCTTCATGAGTCTTCTGACCCCCTCCCCAAGTCCTCTGGGTGTCTTCTAGTCCAAGAAAAATCATCGCGAAAGTTTTATTCCGTTTGGACTCCGTTTGGTATTCCTTTTCTGTAAAACTCAAAAACAAGGAAAGAACAGAAATTGGCACTGGGCTCTAGGTTAATAGGTTAGTCCCAAAAATAATATAAAATAGCATATTAATGCATATAAAACATTCAAAACAAATAATATAATAGCATGGAACAATAAAAAATTATAGATACATTGGAGACGTATCAAGCATCCCCAAGCTTAATTTCTGCTCGTCCTCGAGTAGGTAAATGATAAAAACAGAAGTTTTGATGTGGAATGCTACCTAACATATTTATCAATGTAATCTTCTTTATTGTGGCATGAATATTCAGATCCATAAGATTCAGAACAAAAGTTTAATATTGACATTAAAAATAATACTTCAAGCATACTAATAAAGTAATAATGTCTTCTCAAAATAACATGGCCAAAGAAAGTTATCCCTACAAAATCATATAGTCTGGCTATGCTCCATCTTTATCACACAAAGTATTTCGTCATGCAAAACCCCGATGACAAGCCAAGAAATTGTTTCATACTTTTGATGTTCTCAAACTTTTTCAACTTTCACGCAATACATGAGCGTGAGCCATGGATATAGCACTATGGGTGGAATAGAATATGGTGGTTGTGGAGAAGACAAAAAGAAGGAGAAAGTCTCACATCAACTAGGCAAATTAATGGGCTATGGAGATGCCCATCAATTGATATCGATGCAAGTGAGTAGGAATTGCCATGCAACGGATGCACTAGAGCTATAAGTGTATGAAAGCTCAAAAAGAAACTATGTGGGTGTGCATCTAACTTGCTTGCTCACAAAGACCTAGGGCAATCTGAGGAAGCCCATCATTGGAATATACAAGCCAAGTTCTATAATGAAAAATTCCCACTAGTATATGAAAGTGACAAAATAGGAGACTCTCTATCATGAAGATCATGGTGCTACTTTGAAGCACAAGTGTGGAAAAAGGATAGTAACATTGTCCCTTCTCTCTTTTCTCTCATTTTTTTTGCTTGGGCTTCTTTGGCCTCTTTTATTTTTTATAAAGTCCGGAGACTCATCCCAAATTGTGAGGGAATCATAGCTTCCATCATCCTTTCCTCTCATGGGACAATGCTCTAATAATGATGATCATCACACTTTTATTTACTTACAACTCAAGAATTACAAATCGATCCTAGAACGAGATATGACTCTATATGAATGCCTCCGGCGGTGTACCGAGATGTGCTATGATCAAGAGTGACATGTATAAAAATATGAACGGTGGCCTTGCCACAAATACTATGCCAACTACATGATCATGCAAAGCAATATGACAATGATGGTGCGTGTCATAATAAAACGGAATGGTGGAAGTTGCATGGCAATATATCTCGGAATGGCTATGGAAATGCCATAATAGGTAGGTATGGTGGCTGTTTTGAGGAAAGGTATATGGTGGGTTTATTGCACCGGTGAAAGTTGCGTGGTACTAGAGCGGCTAGCAATGGTGGAAGGGTGAGAGTGCGTATAATCCATGGACTCAACATTAGTCATAAAGAACTCACATACTTATTGCAAAAATTTATTAGCCATCGACACAAAGTACTACAAGCATGCTCCTAGGGGGATAGATTGGTAGGAAAAGACCATCGCTCGTCCCCGACCGCCACTCATAAGGAAGACAATCAAAAAATAAATCATGCTCCGACTTCATCACATAACGGTTCACCATACGTGCATGCTACGGGAATCACAAACTTTAACACAAGTATTTCTACCAATCCACAATTACTCACTAGCTTGACTCTAATATCACCATTTTTATATCTCAAAATAAATGCAAGGAATCAAACTTCTCATCTATTCAATGCTCTTTATATGAAAGTTTTTATTATATCCCTCTTGGATGCCCATCATATTAGGACTAAATTCATAACCTAAGCAAATTACCATGCTGTTTAAGACTCTCAAAATAATATAAGTGAAGCATGAGAGTTTAATAATTTCTATAAAATAAAGCCACCATCGTCCTCTAAAAAGATATAAGTGAAGCACTAGAGCAAACTGCCTAGCTCAAAAGATATAAGTGAAGAACATAGAGTATTCTAATAAATTCACGATTAATGCGTGTCCCTCTCAAAAGGTGTGTACAACAAGGATGATTTTTTTAGGGTTACAGAAAGGATGATTGTGGCAAACTAAAAAGCAACGCCTCATATCATACAAGACGCTCCAACCAAAACACATATCATGTGGTGAATAAAAATATAACCTCAAGTAAATTTACCGATGGATTGAAGACAAAAGAGAGGATGCCATCCGGGGCATCCCCAGGCTTAAATGCTTGGTTGTCCTTGAATATTACCTTGGGGTGCATTGGGCACCCCCAAGATTAGGCTCTTGCCACTCCTTATTCCGTTATCCATCATATCTTTACCCAAAACTTGAAAACTTCACAACACAAAACTCAACAGAAAACTCATAAGATCCGTTAGTATAATAAAATAAATCAACACTTTAGGCACTATTGTGAACACATTCTTAATTTATATTGGTGTTATATATACTGTATTCCAAGTTCTCCATGGTTCATACCCCCCTGATACTACCTGTAGATTCATCAAAATAAGCAAACAACACATAGAAAACAGAATCTGTCAAAAATAGAACAGTCTGTAGTAATCTGAAAATTTTGTATACTTCTGTAACTCCAAAAATTCTGAAAAATTAGGAAAACCTGGGAAATTTGTATATCAATCTTTTGTAAAAAAATTCAGATCAAAATCATGTTTCTGTGATTTTTGAAATTTCTGACAATGAGCGCAAAAGTTTCTGTTTTTCAGCAAGATCAAATCAACTATCACCGTAGACCATCCCAAAGGTCTTACTTGGCTCAAACACTAATTAAAACATCAAAACACAATTACTACAGAGGTAATAATGTGCATTTATTGAAAAACATAACCAAAAACATAAAACATAAAAATAAAATTGGGTTGCCTCCCAACAAGCGCTATTGTTTAACGCCCCTAGCTAGGCATAAAACATAGATCTAGGTATTGTCATCTTTGGTATGCAAACCATAAGTAGCCCTCATAATAGATTCATATGGAAACTTAATTTTATTTCTTGGAAAGTGTTCCATGCCCTTCCTTAATGGAAATTGAAATCTAATGTTTCCTTCTTTCATATCAATAATTGCACCAATCGTTCTACGGAAAGGTCTACCAAGAATAATAGGACATGTAGGATTGCAATCTATATCAAGCACAATAAAATCTACGGGCACATAATTCCTATTTGCAACAATAAGAACATTGTTAATTATCCCCATAGGTTTCTTAATAGTGGAATCCGCTAGATGCAAATTCAAAGAATATTCATCAAATTCATGAAAACCTAGCACATCACATAAAGTTTTTGGAATAGTGGAAACGCTAGCACCCAAATTACACAAAGCATTGCACTCATAATCTTTAATTTTAATCTTAATAGTAGGTTCCCACTCATCATAAAGGTTTCTGATAAGTCTCCAACGTATCTATAATTTTTGCTTGTTCCATGCTGTTATATTATCATTCTTGGATGTTTTACAATCATTTTATAGCAACTTTATATCACTTTTTGGGACTAACCTATTAACATAGTGCCCAGTGCCAGTTGCTGTTTTTGCTTGTTTTTTACTTTGCAGAATATCAGTACCAAACGGAGTCCAAACACAGCGAAACTTTTAGGAGAATTTTTTTGGACCAAAAGACACAAGATGGACCAAAGAAGTATCAGAGGGGAGGCCCGAGGGGAGCACAACCCCCCAGGGCGCGCCCAGGAGCCCAGGGGTGCCCTGGTGGGTTGTGCCCACCTCGGTGGCCTCCCGCACCGCCTCTTCACCCTATAAATACCCAAATATTCCAAAAACCCTAGGAGAGTCGACGAAAACAATTCTAGCCGCCGCAAGTTCCAGAACCACGAGATCTAATCTAGACACCATCATGGAGGGGTTCATCATCCTCATTGGTGCATCTTCGATGATGCGTGAGTAGTTCATCATAGACCTACAGGTCCGTAGGCAGTAGCTAGATGGCTTCCTCTCTCTCTTTTGATTCTCAATACAATGGTCTCTTGGAGATCTATTTGATGCAACTCTTTTTTGCGGTGTGTTTGTTGGGATCTGATGAACTTTGAGTTTATGATCAGATCAATATCCATAAATATTATTTGAGTCTTCTTTTGATCTCTTATATGCATGATTATTTATAGCCTCGTATTTCGTCTTCGAATCTTTGGTTTAGTTAGGCCAACTAGATCAATTTTTCTTTCCATGGGAAGAGGTGCTTTGTGATGGGTTCGATCATGCGGTGTTCTTTCCTAGTGACAGAAGGGGCAGCAAGACATGCATGTATCGTTGCTATTAAGGATAACAAGATGGGGGCTATTCCTACATGAATAGATCTCGTCTACATCATGTCATCGTTCTTATTGCATTACTCCGTTTTTCCATGAACTTAATACACTAGATGCATGCTGGATAGCGGTCGATGTGTGGAGTAATAGTAGTAGATGCAGGCAGGAGTCGGTCTACTAATCTTGGACGTGATGCCCATATATTGATCATTGCCTTGGATATTGTCATAATTATTCGATATTCTATCAATTATCCAATAGTAATTTGTTTACCCACCGTGTGCTATTTTCTTGAGAGAAACCACTAGTGAAATCTATGGCCCCCGGGTCTATTCTTTATCATATTTGCTTTGAGATCTATTTTATTCGCTTTTATTTTCAAATGTATTATTTCAAAAACCCAAAAATACCTTGCTGCACTTTTTTGTTACTTATTTTATTTCGCGTTTTATCGAGAGCTATCTATTCAATCTACTACAAATTTATCTATGTTTTTACCATGGAGGGATTGACAACCCCTCTTACGCGTCGGGTTGCAAGTATTTGTTCTTTGTGTGCAGATACCGTTTACATAGTGTTGCCCGGTTCTCCTACTGGATTGATACCTTGGTTTCATAACTGAGGGAAATACCTATGGTAGCTGTGCTGTATCATCCCTTCCTCTTTGGGGAAATACCGATGTAGTTCAAGCGACATCAAAAGGAATTTCTGGTGCCGTTGCCGGGGAGGGTCAAGTCAAGATAGTCTCTCGTCAACTCGCCAATTTCTGGCGCCGTTGCCGGGGAGACATCATCAACATCTATCAGGTTCCTAATCACAAATCTCAACTCCTTGCAATTTATATTATTTGCCATTTGCCTCTCATTTTCATCTCCCCCACTTCACAAAAAAATTGCCTTTTTATTCGCCTTCTTTTTATTTGCCTTTTTCTTGTTTGATCTTTTGTTTGCTTGTGTTGCCATGTGCCTTCTATATGCTTGTATCTTCACTTGCTAAAAATCTATTGATATGGATCCCCATCCACTTGCTAATCTTTTTAAAATATCCAATCATGATGAACCAATTGCTAGTGAGTTGAGTGCACTAGATTATCTTTATGAAGTTTTGCTTGAGATATGTGAATCTGAAAATTGTGATGAAGAAATTTATGAAGTGATTCCTAATAGCTCCTTGAATGAAAAGCATGATTGCAATGATTTTACTATAAATTCTATTAATGTCAATTGTGCTCATAATATGCAAAACCCCAAGCTTGGGGATGCTAATTTTGCTATGTCCACTACTTATTGCAATGATCATGATTGGGGTGATTCTTCTTATGATCTTGAAAATTTATTTAAGCCTCATGATGAATATGATATTATGCATTTGGATCATGAAAATTTTATATGATAGCTATATTGTTGAATTTTATTATGATCCTATATGTAATTATTATGAGAGAGGAAAATATGGTTGTAGAAATTTTCATGTTACTAATTTACCTCTCGTTATGTTGAGATTGCTGTTGTTTCTTTCTTCTTCCTTACATATGCTATACATTTCTTGTCTTGCTAATTTGTTTGCTTATAAAATCCCTATGCATCGGAAGTATGTTAGACTTAAATGTGTTTGTCACATGTATTATGATGCTCTCTTTGTGTCGGGGTACGACACCTATGGGATCCCGAGAGACCCCTTTACGATTCGGCGGGGGGAGAGGTATACGCAAAGAGCAGAACTAACGATCGACGCGGGAAGATTTTACCCAGGTTCGGGCCGCTGATTAGCGTAAAACCCTACTCCTGCCTTGTGTTCTTATTAATGTTCTTGAGCCCAGCCTTCAGGAGCGCTCGCTGTGAACAGTATGTTCAAAGAGCAGCTACGCATGCAGAATGGGCCAGAAGTTCTCCTCCCCTGTAGCAGTTGCCCTGGGCCTCCTTTTATACGCTCAAAGGGGTCACCACAGTGGCAAAATGTACATACATTGAGGTGTAAAGTAGCTACAGGGTCATCATACCTAACCCCTGACGGACTAGGACGAACGCATTTAATGCACCGTGAGGTGTCCGTTTAGGTGTCCTTACTTTCTTGGGGATGGAAAAAGGGGCCATCCCATCAGCACCGCTTAAGCTCTCCTCCATTGGCGCGTCGCTACGCATCCAAAGAAGGACCCAGAATGTCAGGTTTGTCGCTGTGCTAGAGCGGTGGCACAGCAACAAAACCTTGCCGGGCGCCGAAGCCTTGCCGGGCGCCAAGCCTTGCCGGGCTCCGCAGGCCACCCCGGCAAGATCTTGCCGGGGAAGCTGGCCTTCGGATTCCAGCTCTTCTTATCTGCTGATCCTCAGATCTCTGACTTGATGATTTCTTTGGTGGCTTGAATCAACCTCGAACTGTTCCCTGGCAAGCCTTGCCGCGAGGATGGCTACAACTGCCCGTGCACAAGTACGGGGTACTAGTGGCCCAATACTTAGTACACCGACAGGAGCCCCCGGGCCTAGGCCATACACGAGTGCGAGGCATTGTTGGGCTAGGCCCAAACAGTGCACGGGCACGCGTGGCAGGGGATTAACTGCTTGTAAATATCTCATTTACTGTGCCCCCCACTACGCGCGTCTAACGCGCAGCGTGGGGAGCGTGCCCCAAAGGCTGCAACTGCGACGCGCCTATAGAGGCGCATTCACATTGGGGAATAAAAGAGGCGGCCCCACCCCTTCCCCATAAAAAGGAGAAGCCGCAGAGGCACAAGCCTATTTACTCCCCTCTTCTTCTCAATCTGGCCATCGCCATCGCCTTCCTCCTCTCGAGCTCAGAGCGAAGCTTTTCCTCTTCCACCCGCCGCTTCCACGCTTGCTTCACCCCCGGCTTCCGCCCTCACAGCCGCCATGCCGCCCAAGGCCAGCAAGGGCACGGGTAAGGAAGCGAAAGCCGACGTCCCAGAGAGCGAACTGGTGAAGATGCGAAAGAAGTATGTCGTCTTCCCCCCATCGCTCGATGCAGAAGCTCTGAAGAGGCGGTACCAATGCATGTGGGCGAAGGAGATGCAAGCTCACCCCGCCACACGCGTGATTCCAGGTTCTTGTTCCAACAGTGGATCGGACAGATACCCTTTCTTCGCCGCGTATTTCTATTGCGGGCTCTACCCCCCATTTTCCAACTTCTTCAATGATATCATGTACACATACGGCTTTCATCTTCTCGATTTCACACCGAATGCGGTACTATGCATGTCCATCTTTGCCCAGCTTTGTGAAAACTTTGCCGGCGTGATTCCCAACTCTACTCTTTTTCGCCATTACTTCTTCCCCCGCATCTAAAAAGGAGAGGCCCTCTCTGGTTCTATCGCCTGGATTCCAAGGGCTTGGAATAAGGAAATATACCCAGAAGGAGTTTACCGCGAAAAGTGGGACGAATGGCGGGCTGAATGGTGCTGGATCCAGGAAGCAGATCCCCATCCGTTTTGTCTTCCCCGGCAATAGAAGGTGGTCCGCAGCAGCGGTTGGAGCAGTCTTGCCGCTGATGACGAAAAGCTCGCAATCACCACCACCAGGATTCTTCGCCTGAAAGCTGCCGGGCTGACAACGGAGATGATTGGCTTCGACTTTCTCCGCCGCCGCATCGCCCCCTTGCAGAATAGGGAAGGCCAGCTTGGGAATATAGAAACGCAGCAGATATCATGAGATTGCGCCCCGGGTTGAATAATAATCTGACCACTATGCAGCTTGGCGCTCTCCGTCAAAAATTATTCCAGCGCGAAGACAAGCATCGGCTGCCGGCAAGGATTGTCCCTTTGTGCAACAACTCCGCCTTGGGGTCAATCATCGCCTTCATGCCGATGTTCAACGCCCACGGTCTTGACGCGACTTGGGCCGAGCCAACCAAGGAGGAAGCACAGAAGTTTTTTGACAACTTGACGGAGAGACCCGTCCGGCAAGAGACAGATTTCATCCGAGCCACCACCGACCAAGAAGTAGCTTACATTGCTACTAGGGTGGAGGAGGCAAATCTTGCCGTGGAGGCCGGCAGCGTTGGCTTCACTGAATGGGAAACCAGCGACGCAGAGGTAGTAGTGGAGGTAAAACCTGCCGGGAAGGACAAAGCTGTCAGGGAACAGAGCAGCACAGCCGCTGAGAGCTCGTTCGACAAGGACACGGCCGAAGAAGAACCGCAAGAAGAGCTCCCAGCCCCGAAGAAGACGAAGCGCGTTCTTCGGAAGGCTGCATCTGGCATCCCGGCAAGCCAGCCTTCTTCGAGCGGCGAGGCTCCCGGCAAGAAAGTGGCCGACAAGACTGCACAGCGGCAAGGGGTTCATCAACAACCTGCGCGAGACCCACACCAGCGGCCACTGCTGGGGCGGCAGGGGTGTCTCGCACTACCGTACCGGAAGCTGCCCTGGCGCCTGCCACAGCCAAGCGACCTAGGTCCCCTCCTCCGCCTCCCCACTCAGACATCGCAGCGGAGGCCGATTTCGACATCTCCGGCTTTAGTCCGGAGTGAGAAGAAGAAGAGTGAGTGCCTTGCCACAGCCTTTATCTTCCAATCTTGAATCGAACTTACTGACTTGCTTGTATTGTCTCTGCAGTGATGCAGAAACCTTGCTGGAGAGAGTGGCGAAGAGGACAAAGACTTCCACGGGTGATGAGCCCCCGGCAGGCTCCACGAGCGTGCCAGAAACCGTCGTCGTCAGCCCGGAGCCCAGCCCTCAATGCAGCCCCCAGCACAGCCCCCAGCGTAAGTTTACTGTTCTTTTTCCGCTGGCGGGTGCTGAGGCTTCCATTCTTGCCGCTGATATCCTTAGGCTCGCAGGAGAAGAACGGCAACAAGGGGAGTTGTCGGAAGACATCCCCGTTGTGCCACCTTCATCGACCACTCCATCCACAAGCACGTCCCCGGCAAGAGATCCTACCAACGAGCCCATCCTAACTGAGGAGGAGCCGGCAAGCATGGACACCGGCAACCCTCCCCCGGCAACTGAAGTTGCCGGGAAGGGCGAGGCCACCTCTCAACAGCTCAACATAGGTAATCGATTGCCTCAGAATGCTTGTTACTCTTTCCCTTATCTCTCTGTCTTTAGTCGCTTCGAACTTCAATCTTGATCTTATTCTGTTCTCCTCCTTCGTCCTTCAGAGTTCCCTGTGATGGAACACATGGATGTCGACGTTGTCATCGAGGAGACCGCCAGGGACGCCACTGCCGAAGCAGACAGGATCGCTGCCAGCGAGGCCACCAAGGATGACACTGTCGAGGCTGGTGGTGCTCTTGACGGGGAGGCCGCCAAGACTGCACAGGAGGAACCCGCCAAGGAACCTACTGAAGGGGGCGACAGGGAGGCTGATGACCGTACTGACGGCATTCCTGCCGCAGGAGCGCCAGGCGCTGCACCGGCCATGAAGCCCCCTGCCACTGGTGAGGCGGTCGCTGAAGACCAACTGTCAACATCTGAAGGCCCCTCATCCAGCAAATACCTCAAGGTTGGCGAGAACCTGTTTGTCAACTTGTCGGGGACGGCAAGCATTGGGGCACCAGCCGAAGGAGAAGTTTTTGACGAAGAAATCATCACTGCTGCCGGGCTCGAGGTTGTTGACGATCCCAGCGCTAGCAGCGGCAAATCTGAAGAGGACCAGCTCCTTCCGGCCATGGGTGAGAATTTCCGCAAGCTCCAGGCTCTCCACCACGCCCGGAAAGATAAGGCGGACTCCAGAATGGCAGTAGTCGAGGCGGCCGAGGCAGATTTCCAGAGGCGCGTCGAACAAATGCAAACCTGGTATGCCGAGGCCCTCCAAGAGCTGACTGCTGGCCGGGAACAGGTGAGCTAACAGTGGACAGAGATCCTCCTGAAGCAATCTGATATGGAGAAGGCACAGGATGAAGCTACTCAAAGGATTGCCGCTGAAGATACCCTCCTGACGGGGCGCCGCGTTGCTCTTGATGCTCATGAGGAAGATCTCACCGCACGTGAGCAGGCGCTCGCCGCCAAGCTTCGCAGCAAAGATGAAGATATCGATAAGCTTGTCGCGCGGCGGACCCAGGAGCTGGAGCAAAAACATAAAGAGGCGTTCGAAGCTCTGACTGCAAGTCACGCCGGCAAGCTCAAGGAGGCCATCGATGCTGCCGAAGCTGCAGAGGCCGCCAAGAACGAGCTGAGCGACAAGGTAAAGAAACTGGAAATAGATCTCGAAGAGCACGGCAAGGAGCTCTCGACGCTCAAAGGTGATAGGGAAAAAACCCTCCACTCCTTGGCGGAGATGCAAGTTGCCCCGTCCAACAAAACCAAGCAGCTCTCCTCTGTGGCTGATGATATTGCAGTTCTGGAATTAAAGCTGACCACGTTGCAGAAGTCTCTCGAGGCCGGCAAGGCCCGTGAGAAGGCTCTACTCAAGGATCTCCAAGGAGAGAGGAACCTGCTCAAGAGCGCTGCCGCCGCCCAAATCGATTACGAGAAGGGGGTGGAGATCTGGATTGGACGTCTCATCGCCACTGCGGAGAAGCTTACGGCAGAACTGTCAACCATGGGCCTGTCGAACTTCAGGTATTCTTCCGAGGAAAGGATATCTTCAAGTGCCAGGTTGACGATGTTCTTTGAAAGCATCATCGACGCCTTGAGGGTGCTTCAGTCTAGCCGGGTGACCCAATTGGCCAACGAGACTCGCCGGCTTTGCCGGGCCGTCCTTCGCAAGGTGCTTATCAAGGTGGTGCACAGCAATCCCGGCGTCGACCTCTCCAACGCGCTCGGCCATCTGCCAAGGGACGCAAACGTCGAGGCGCTTGAAGAACTTATCGCGCCTATCCTTGAGAAGGTGGATTCCATCAAAAGGATCGAAGGCCAGCGCAGGGATTAAGTGCTCCACCTTTTCTTGCCATCATCATTCCATGTAAAAGACAATTAAGTCTCAAGTTAGAATTGCGGCAGCTCATGAATGTAATATAACTCGCCTATGTTTAGGTTCATGCTTGCTATTTTCCTTGTCTGATTCCTTTATGTATGGAGTTCACCCTACACTTACTGAAAAACTTGCCGGCGCACAACCTGCCGCGAGCGCTGGGTGCGGGACTTCAGTAGCCTGCTGGAGGCGCTGCGGCGGGCAAGACTCCTTGGCGTTCTCAGTGCAGCCACTTAAATCGTTGAGCGGGCTCGAAACAAAATAAGGGCGCAACTGATTACGACAAGGGTTCCTTCGCGTGCAGATTTTCCATACAATAGTCGGAATCGTCCAAGGAAATAACTTGCAATGAAGGAAACTTGCTCTAATTTTTTAGAACTTAGCTTTCTGTCACTGTCCTTCCTCCGGCAAGCGTCGATTCCGAACGTCGCTAACTGGTACTCATATCTCCCTTCCCCCCCCGGCAAATGTGCACGCGAGGAATCCTTCTGTCTTTTAAAAAGAAAGAAGAGAAAATAAAGACATGAAACCTTGGCGGTTTGTTAGAACTTACCGGGAGTAGGTGTTATACAACATCTTAGACAAACATGCATATATAAATATGAACATGGGAATCAATAAGGGAATGTACAACACTTAAATTTATTCGTCTGCGCTCAGGGTCTGCGCCTGGCTTTGTACAAAGGATCACATGCCTTGCCGGCAAGACTTGTACAAAAGGGTGGTTGCCAGGAGCCCCCGGCAACCGCGCCTTATGGGTAGAACTTGCGAAGATGTTCGATATTCTAGGAATTGCTCACTGGAACGCCATCTTCGGTCTCCAAGCGGACAACGCCGGGCCTGGTGACTCGTACTACCCGATAAGGGCCTTCCCACTTTGGCGTCAACTTGTTTGAATTCTTGGCGGACTGAATCCGCCGAAGAACAAGGTCGCCTTCCTCAAGGCTTCGGGCATGAACTTTGCGGCTATGGTAGCGGCGCAAAGCTTGCTGGTAGCGTGCAGCTCGCACAGCAGCCTGAAGACGATTCTCCTCGAGGAGCACAGCGTCATCTTGCCGCAGTTGCTCTTGCTCAAGCTCATCATAAGCGAGCACTCGAGGTGATCCGTACGTGAGTTCTATGGGGAGAATTGCTTCCGCTCCGTAGACCAGAGCGAAGGGCGTCTGGCCGGTGGCTTGATTTGGTGTCGTTCTGATTGACCAAAGAACCGCCGGCAACTCATCAATCCAGTGTCTTCCGCACTTTTTCAGTCTGTCAAAAGTCCTGGTCCTGAGACCGCGCAGCACTTCAGCATTAGCCCTTTCTGCTTGTCCGTTGCTTCTCGGGTGAGCAATAGAGGCAAAACAAATCTTGCCGCCAAAGTTTTGGACGTACTGCATGAAGGTGCGACTTGTGAACCGCGTGCCGTTGTCGGTGATGATCCTGTTGGGTACACCGAAACGGCAAACTATCCCTTTAAAGAACTTGACGGCTGATTGTGCTGTCACCTTCCTCACTGCTTCCACCTCCGGCCACTTTGTGAACTTGTTAATAGCAACGTACAAGTACTCAAAGCCCCCGGTAGCACGGGGGAAAGGACCCAGTATGTCGAGCCCCCAGACCGAAAATGGCTAGGAGAGAGGGATTGTCTGAAGAGCTTGAGCTGGTTGATGTGATTTCTTCGAATGAAACTAGCACGCTTCACACTTGGTGACTAGTGCAGTTGCATCCTGGAGAGCGGTGGGCCAAAAGAAACCTTGCCGGAATGCTTTCCCGGCAAGTGCTCTTGATCCTATGTGAGAACCACATATGCCTCCATGTATCTCTGCCAACAGCTCTAGCCCATCCTCCCGAGGAATGCACTTCAATTTCACATCGTTTGGTCTCTTTTTGTACAGGACGTCCTCGACGAACTTGTACATAACAGACCGACGGGCTACTCTTTCTGCTTCTTCCTGTTCCTCCGGGAGTTCTCCTGTCTGAAGGAAATGGACAATGTGCTGTGCCCATGCTGGAGCCTGAGGCTCGACGGCTAGGACTAAAGGCATCTCCTCCGCCGGGGGAACGTTTGTCTCGACAGCAAGGGCCTAAGGCCCTGCCGGAGCCTGTTGTTCCCCGGCAGGCATGTCGATCCCGGCAACTTCCTTGCCAGCGGCTCCGGGGAGCTCTGCCGGGAAGTACTGACCAGAGTTCAACTTTCTTCTCTTTTCTTGCCGCATCGATGGCGCCACGGATGGTTGAGTCAATTGGAGCACAAAAGTTCCTGGTTCCACAGGCAACTTGAGGGCGGCACGCTTTGACAGGTCGTCAGCAACACTGTTCTCGGCACGAGGAACGTGCTCCATTTGCAGACCGTCAAAGCGCTCTTCCATTTTCCTCACTTCATCCACGTAGGCTTGCATCAATGGACTTTGATAACTCTTGTTAACTTGCCTGACGACAAGTTGTGAATCGCCTTTGATGACGAGCTTTTTGATACCAAGGTCTGCCGCGATCCTGAGACCGGCAAGCAAACCCTCGTATTCTGTAGTGTTGTTGGTCGAACTCTCCCGGGGAAAATGCATTTGGACTACATACTTGAGGTGCTCTCCGGTGGGTGCAACAAGCAGCACGCCAGCACCGGCACCTTGCAGCGAGAAAGCCCCATCAAAGTACATAACCCATTGCTGATCGATTTCCTTGCCGGGGAGAGTTGTTTCCTGAGCTTCTTCGTCCGGCGTTGGGGTCCATTCTGCAATGAACTCCGCCAAGGCCCTGCTCTGAATCGTCGAAGTGCTTTCGAACTTGAGGCCAAAGCTCGACCATTCCAACGCCCACTCCACGATCCTGCCGGTTGCTTCTGGATTTTGCAAAATCCGTTGCAACGGAAAGTGAGTGACGACGGTGATTTCATGTGCTTGAAAATAATGGCGCAGCTTCCTCGAGGCCATAAGAAGGCCGAAAAGCAACTTCTGCACACCAGAATATCTT
Source organism: Thinopyrum elongatum (assembly GCA_011799875.1). Classification (NCBI taxonomy): domain Eukaryota; kingdom Viridiplantae; phylum Streptophyta; class Magnoliopsida; order Poales; family Poaceae; genus Thinopyrum; species Thinopyrum elongatum. Next base: position 334,650,629 of record CM022300.1, on the reverse strand, counting down.
GACCTAGCTCCTTGTAAAAGAGAGCTAACAAAATAAACTGGGCGCTGCACCACCTTCTTCTTCTGCACTGGTTCTTCTGTTTGCGCAGATCCTGTCTTGCCGGGATCAACCCTTGCCGGGAAGATCTTTCCGCGTCACCTAGTGGTCCTGCCGCTGGTGTTGCTTCCTCATCAGCCTCTCTCTGCGCCACTAGCGCAGCACTAACCACTTGATTTGTTGTTGCCAGATACAGCAGCAACGGCTCTTGTGGTTTAGGTGCGACTAGCGTCGACGGAGAGGAAAGTTATTTCTTCAAATCTTGCAGCGCAGCCTCCGCCTCCGGAGTCCATTTCATTGGACCTGCCTTCTTCAAAATTTTGAAAAAGGGCAGGGCACGCTCAGCAGATTTGGAAATAAACCTGCTTAGAGCAGCAACACAGCCGGCAAGACGACGCACATCTTTGACGCGTCTCGGCGCTTCAATTTGCTCAATAGCTTTGATCTTGTCGGGGTTCGCTTCGATTCCCCGGCAAGATACAAAGAATCCGAGGAGCTTGCCGGAAGGAACACCGAACACGCACTTCTCAGGATGGAGCTTCAAGTTGATCTTGCGCAGATTTGCAAATGTTTCTTCTAAATCTTGAATGAGCGTCGCTCTGTCTTTGTTTTTGACCACTATATCATCCATATATGCCTCAGTATTTCTATGGAGTTGAGGCTCAAATCCAATTTGGATTGCTCTCGCAAATGTCGAACCAGCACTTTTCAACCCGAAAGGCATTCGTATAAAACAATACGTACCACATGGGGTGATAAATGCGTTCTTATCTTCATCTTCTTTTGCCATAAAAATCTGATGATACACTGAATAGGCATCAAGGAAGGACAGGAGATCACAACCAGCGGTGGAATCCACAATCTGGTCGATGCGCGGCAAGGGAAAGGGATCTTTTGGACATGCTTTATTGATATCTGTATAATCAATACAAAGCCTCCATTTCCCATTTGCTTTCCGCACTACAATCGGATTGGCCAACCAGGTTGGATGAAGCACTCCTTTGACCAATCCTGCCGCCTCCAGCTTTCTGATTTCTTCGGCAATGAATTCTTGCCGCTCCAAGGCTTGCTTCCTGACCCTTTGCTTGACGGGCCGCGCATGAGGACAGACAGCAAGGTGGTGCTCAATTACCTTCCTGGGAACACCGGGGATATCAGACGGTTGCCATGCAAACACGTCGACATTCGCCCGCAGGAAAGCAATGAGCACGCTTTCCTATTTGTCATCTAGGGTGGAACTTATGGTGAAAGTTCCCCCCGTTCCGTCCTCCTTGATGGTCACCTTCTTGGTCTCCGGCAGAGCAGCCTTGGATTTCTTGTTCTTGCCGGTGGAACTCTCTGGTGCATCCTTGACGGAAGCATAGCACTCCGAAGAGGTGCGCTTGCCGGAGTTCGCGCCAAGATCCTTGCCGGTCTTCTTCTTCCCCCCAGGAGTTCTAGCGGCAGGAGCAGGTGCCTTGATGGCAGGTGCTGCAACTGCTTCCCGGTAAAGTTGGTCGGCACAGATGAGCGCATCCTTCTTATCGGAATGGATAGTGATGAGGCCCAACGGCGCAGGCATCTTCAAAACGTTGTACGCGTAGTGTGATGCCGCCATGAACTTAGCCAGCGCTGGCCGACCAAGGATCCCATTGTATGACATGGGGATCTTGGCGACATCAAACACCACCTTCTCGGTCCTGTAGTTGAGCTCGCTACCAAATGTCACCGGTAGCGTAATCTTGCCCTTGGGCTGGGTTCTTCCCGGATTTAACCCTTGAAACGTACCCGTTTCTTTGAGATCCTCGTCGGGAATTTTGAGCTTTTTGAGCACATCCGGTGAGATTAAGTTTAGGCCGGCCCCATCGTCAACTAGCATTTTCGTCACCTTGAGGCTGCGAATCGTTGGCGAGACCAACAATGGCAAGCACCCGACCGCAGTTGTGCGATCAGGGTGATCCTCGGCGTCGAAAATGATAGGCGTGTTGGACCACTTCAGGGGCCTACATGCATCTGGGGATGGCTCTGGCGCATTGACTTCCCGCACCCACTGTTTGAGTTGACGGTGGGAAGAATGCAGCGAAGCACCTCCATCGATACACATGGCCTCTGTAGCTTTCTGGAATTCTTGCTCACTGGACTTATCATCTTCTTCACCATCATCTTCTTCTTTGTCTCGGCCCCGAGCGGGCCTATCCTTCTGTTGCTTGGCCTTGCCGCGGCGCCCCCCTCGGCCACCGCGCTTCTTGCCGGATCCGTCAGCACCATCTTGGGCCTCCTCCTTATCTCGCCTTTCATATTCGGCCCTCTGTTTCTCGGCAAGCTGTTCAACTTGCCGGCAGTTCTGGAGATCATGGCCCTTGGTGCGATGGATCTTGCAATACTGCTTGCCGGAGTTTTCCGACTTGTCGGCAGCCGCCAAGGCCTGACAGGAAGGGCACCCGGCAAGATCCTTGCCGGGGTCGCCAACCTTGGCCTTCTTGGCCGCGCCGGGGTTGTCGGATTCCTCGACAGCAAGCACAGCCTTGCCTCCGTGTTTCCTGTTCCTCCGCCGGCCTTTCCTTGACGGGGCCGCGGCATCTTCTTCTTCGGATTCGCCCGCTGCGCCAACAGCCTCGCCAGGGAGTTTCCTCCCCTCTTCAGCTCGAGCGCATTTATCGGCTAGAGCGTAAAGCTCGGCAATACTGCTGACTTTGTTCATTGCCAACTCTTCCCGCATTCTGCGGTTACGCACATTCTGGTGAAACGAGCTAATGACAGCGACAGGGTGAACGTCAGGAATATTGTACTGCACCCGGCTGAACCTCTGCATAAACTTGCGCAGGGACTCGCCCTCCTTCTGAGGGATGATATGCAAATCACTCTCCTGACGAGGAGCTTGGTGGCCTCCAACAAAGGCGCCAACAAACTGATGGCACAGATCTGACCAGGAAGAAATAGAATTCTCCGGCAGATGCATCAACCACGACCTGACGTTGGGTTTGAGCACCAACGGGTAGTAGTTGGCAAGTATCTTGTCATCTCGGCCCCCGGCAGCTTGCACCGCAATGGTGTAGATGCTCAGGAACTCCGAGGGATGGGTCTTACCGTCATATTTCTCCGGGACCTCCGGCTTGAAGGTTCGGGAATTGGGCCACTGGACTTGCCGCAGCTCACGGGTAAACGCTGGAGTCCCTACCTCATAAGGCAAGTCTCCTACGTCCCCTGGCGCAGGCTCGTCGACAGCCGGCCCTGCGCGCTTATCAGACTGATAGCGCGCTTCCCGTCGCTGCTCAATGGTAGTTCGAGCGTCCTCCTTGCCTCGTTCCTGGAGAACTTGACGCTGATCGCGGCGCATCCATGGATCGGATGACGCCGTGGAAAGTTCTTCACGGCGGTCAACCTGCTGGGTTGTCGGCCGCCGCTGGTGCCGCGGAGGGGAGTGCACTGTGGTTGCACCACCTCTGGTTTTCTCCACATCGGCTCGCGCCGGATCAATGGGCCTTCGCTGCGAGGGCCCTGCCTCTTGCGGGCCATCTTTGTTGGCGAAGCCGATAAGGCTCTGGATAGTAGCTCGCCACTCCTCCATCTTCTCCGGGGCAGGAGGAAAATCAAGGAGCAGCTGCGCACGTGCCAAGGCTTCCGCTGGCGTAGGCGGCGGCGACAGGTGCGAGGTACATGAGGTGCTCTGACTCCTAGCCATGTTAGAAGGAGCACCACCATGGTCACGCGACCACGCGCCATCTCCGCCGGCAGCTCGGTGTGCATGTTGGTCCTGCGCATCTTGGGATCGATGCATAGGAATCTTTTCATGGGGACGCCCTGAACCACCAGCGCCATGACGTCGCTCATCATGCATGACCTGGGTAGGTCGTGATGCTTGCGCTAGCGCGGGAGCTCCAGCAGGCGCCCTCCGATCTCTGGAATTCATTGTGCCACCCGTAGGCAAAACAGCTCCGTCTCTAGATCCAGCGGCGTGCAGGTTACCACTGCCACTGCGAACGATGCCGCTCGCCTGGCTCGGATCACCAGAACGCCGTGGGGGTTCTAGTCCTCTTCCTTCTGCACCCACGCCGTCGCCCGTATGCGAAGGCGTAGGCAAAACGGACGTGGACGGTTGCGCGGTCGCGGCGCTCTTCTTCTTGGGCGGCATGATGATGAAGAAACTGAGGCGCCGATCACTAGATCAGGTTCACACAACCTCGATCCCCCTACCTGGCTCGCCAAAGATGTCGGGGTACGACACCTATGGGATCCCGAGAGACCCCTTTACGATTCGGCGGGGGGAGAGGTATACGCAAAGAGCAGAACTAACGATCGACGCGGGAAGATTTTACCTAGGTTCGGGCCACTGATCAGCGTAAAACCCTACTCCTGCCTTGTGTTCTTATTAATGTTTTTGAGCCCAGCCTTCAAGAGCGCTCGTTGTGAACAGTACGTTCAAAAAGCAGCTACGCATGCAGAATGGGCCAGAAGTTCTCCTCCCCTGTAGAAGTTGCCTTGGGCCTCCTTTTATACGCTCAAAGGGGTCACCACAGTGGCAAAATGTACATACATTGAGGTGTAAAGTAGCTACAGGGTCATCATACCTAACCCCTGACGGACTAGGACGAACGCATTTAATGCACCGTGAGGTGTCCGTTTAGGTGTCCTTACTTTCTTGGGGATGGAAAAAGGGGCCATCCCATCAGCACCGCTTAAGCTCTCCTCCATTGGCGCATCACCACGCATCCAAAGAAGGACCCAGAATGTCAGGTTTGTCGCTGTGCTAGAGCGGTGGCACACCAACAAAACCTTGCCGGGCGCCGAAGCCTTGCCGGGAGCCAAGCCTTGCCGGGCGCCAATCCTTGCCGAGCTCTGCAGGCCACCCCGGCAAGATCTTGCCGGGGAAGCTGGCCTTCGGATTCCAGCTCTTCTTATCTGCTGATCCTCAGATCTCTGACTTGATGATTTCTTTGGTGGCTTGAATCAACCTCGAACTGTTCCCTGGCAAGCCTTGCCGCGAGGATGGCTACAACTGCCCGTGCACAAGTACGGGGTACTAGTGGCCCAATACTTAGTACACCGACACTTTGTGTTTCAATTCTTGTCTTTCATGCGAGCATCATCAAAATTATCAATGCCTAGCGAAGAGGCTTTAAAGAAAAGTGCTTGTTGGGAGGCAACCCAATGAATACAATTTATTTTTGCCTTTTTTTTCTTCTGTTCTTGAGTGTTTGCACAATTATGACTCTGTTATGATTGTGTTTTTTATGTTTTAATTAGTGTTTGTGCCAACTAAAGCCTTTGGGAAAGCTTTGGTGATAGTTGATTTGATCCTGTTGAAAAACAGAAACTTTTGCGTCCAGTAACAGAATTTTGAAAATTTACAGAAGCAACGAAAAATTCTGAATTGTTTACACAAGATTGATATACAAATTGCAGAAGTATGAGAACAATTCGCAGTAGGTCACGTTTTCTGTCATGCACGTACATCCATGACGATTTTATGACAGAATCAAGATAGTCATACCTGTGTTGTTGTAGAAGTGTTCCATGACAATACCAAAATTATCATCACGGAAGTGTCCACTTCCATGACGATAAATGGCGCGTCATAGAAGTGCTTTCGTCAAGGGTAACCGACATGTGGCATCCACCGTAACGGGTCGCTGTTAAGCTGTCGGTTCCGGTTTGGATCTGATAACCCGTTAACTGCCCGGACCAATGGGGATTTTCCACGTGTAAAATTCTCATTGGCCATAGCAACCACGTGTCAGCTCCGCGTTGAGACAGATGTCAAACGCAACAATGAATAGGAGGCGCCTATGATATGTTGACACGTGGGAAGGTCCAACAGCGGCCCATTCAGGTCAAAAGGCCGGCCCGTTTGACTTGGTCAAAAGGAAGCAGGCCGGCGCACGGAAAGCCTGTTAATGGCTTGTTCACATATAGCCCGTTTACTACCCGCTAACTTACGACCTGTTATGGCCTATCTGAATTAGGCTTAGTAACATCATTTGGGCTGTCCAATATGATTCCGGCCCGTTTTAACTTCCGGCCCATGTATGGCCCATGACGTCTTTCGGCCCAGATGAGGCGCTTTGTAACTATGGGCCCATTAAAGGTCCATGGTGAAACTGGCCCGTAATGAACAGTGTATCGCTTTATGCCCATTAACGGCCCATTATTCCATTGGGCCGTTTCTAGCCCGTGTTACCTTTTGGCCTTCTAAGGGCCCATTTATTCTTGGGCTCATTTCCAGCATTCGGTTACTTATGTTCCATTAATGGCTTGTTCCACTTGTGGGCCAAATTCAGCCCGTGGTTACAGTCGGCCTGTTTGTGGCCCATTAACCCATTGGGCTGTTTTTAAAGCGTCATCAAATACGCCCATTAACGACCCATTATGCCTATCAATCGAATTAAGCCCGTTATACATATCAGCGTATTAACGGCTTGTTATGGTCTGGCGATAAACAGACGAATTCCACTCTAGCCCATTTACGGCCCATATTGTGGACCGTTATTGGTCCATGAATAGTACTGCCCATGTTTGGCCAATCGATCATATGGCCCGTAGAAGGCCCAATGATTCTATGGCCCGTAGAAGGACCATGGATCCTACGGTCCGTAGGAGTCCCATGGTCACTATGGCAGGTAGCAGGACCATGGTTACAATGGTCAGTATGTTGCCCATGGTTATTGTGGCGTAGTTTAAAAAATATTTGGCGATAAAATGAAGTGACTACAACCAAACAAATAAACAAGACAATAAGGAAATAAATAAGCAAGCAAATTACGCTAGGCTATTACAGCTATTACACATATTACATCCACTGGGCATCAAAGTTCGCAACCAGTGCAAATATAGGGAACAAAGCAGCATATTACATATAGTAGGTCTAAATTGGCCACCAGTGCAAATAAACGCAGCAGCAGAACAAGTCCAAAACTGAAACCACTTCAGAAGAGTTCAAGAAATGATATCCTAGATACCCACCATGCTGGCGAGAAGCTTAGCAAGCTTATTAGTTTTCTCTTGTTTGGTGCTAAAATCCTGCAGCGCTTGCTGTTGCACCAGAAAGTATGCATCTGAATTCTGCAGGGACTTCCTCAGTCCTTCAATTTCTTGCCGCAGCACAGCTGACTGATACCTTTCAGCTTGTAGCTGAGACTGAAGAAGCCGAAGTGATTCAGGCAGCGAGTTCGAAGAGCTTGTGCCAGCGGTAGTGGCCAGTAACTCGAACACTACATCAACACAGGACTTTGGGGTTGTCTCACTGTCTACAAGATAGTTTTTATCACCTTTCTTGGAGACCAACAAGGTTGTCTCACTATCTTGAATCTTATCTGCATTACTTTCTCTACCATTGCATAATGGTGTGCTCTTCTCCAATATTCTGTTCGCATTCTACAAGAGAAACAAGCAGACACATCAACGGTTTATCATGTCGTATATGAAACTCATTTTGGTAAACCGGTTCAGTAGTAAGGTGGACATGATAACAGCATGAAACAAACATATATCTATGTACTATGGTCACTATATTGTCTATATCATTCTAGTTTATGTTGGCAAATCAAGATAGAGACACAGTTCAAATCATATATTTTTAAGACACAACAGCATGCCGAATATAAGTGTGGGAAACTACACATCACTAACAACACTTGTAATGTGCATGACATGAGAACATAACTATTTATAGAATTGAAACTGAAATCAACATAGAGCAAGAAGTTAGAACATCAATGCAGTTAAAGAAATAGGTGTAAAACATACCTGTTGCGCCATTGGAGTTTCAATTGGATCCTTCAAATTCGAAATTAGTTGGTATGAGTAAATACAGTGATGCAAGAGCAAAGGATATGCATCATAGCTACGGAATCTGACCTGAGAACAGTTGCTCTTTTGCTTTAAACGTGGAGTTTGGGTTTGCTGTGGTGGTCTCCATGCTTTGGGCACTGCAGTTGCCTTACAAACTGCTCGTGTGGGGGGTACTCTGTGGTGGACATGGTGACATGGTGTTGTGTCAACTAGAAGTGGGTTACTATCTGTTGGGGCTGGGGTTAGATGGGGTGTAGCTGGTTCTCTGTCCAACGGTGTAGGTGTACAATCTGGAAGAGTCTCGATTATGTGTGGTGGGGCTAGTTCGTGGGCCAGTACAACCATGGTTCTATCTGCATCGACGGGTACCACCATCTTTTGTGAAGAACGGGTTTTTACTCCCTTAGATACGGCCATCACCCCCTCCAATTCAAATGGCTGATAAACAAGAAAAGAAATTGAATGTACAGACATTGTATGATAGACATATGTGGTAATTCACATATATGTTGTCTAACCAAACAGGACAGCATGATAGAATTTCACATATATGATGGCTAACTAAACAGGATAGCATGGCACAATTTCAGATATATGATGGATAACTTAACATGATATAATGGCATAATTCAACATATGATGAGTATCTAAACACGATGACATGACATAACTATATGATGTCTTTCTAAAATAGGTTGGGATGAAATAATTCACATACATGTTGTCTAAGTATACAAGATGGCATGATATAATTCACATAACTAAGCAGCTAGCACTCGCATGTATGATCTCTAAACTAAGCAGATGGCATTGAATATTGTGTATATGATGTTTAAACTAAGCAATGCAAGACACCATATGCATGATATGAGAAATATAAACATTGCAAGTTAGAGCATACACCTCAGGTGGGATATAGGACTGGTCATCTGTCTATGAAAACTCCTCTGAGGAGCTACCTGTAACCATCGAGATATATGCTTCAACAGGTACCATTGTCTGCTCTGAAGACCTTGTTTTCACTCCAGATTTTTCCATAACTGGCTCAAATGGTTGATGCACATGAAGAGTAGTTCAATATACATAGATTGTCGACAAATGGAATACGTAATGAAAAAAAAGATGGCATGAGATAATTCACATATATGATGCCTGGCTACACAGGATGGCAGTTTATAATTCACATATATGATAACTGGCTAAAAAACATGGCATTGCATAATTCACATATCTGATATAGAAAGTAAACAGGAGGCATTCACACAAAGCATGTCTAATCTAAGCAGATGGCATGGCAATGCAAGACACCATATGCATGATATAATCAATATAACCATGCCAAGTTAGAGCATACACCTCAGGGGGGAATACGACTAGTCATCTGTCTCTGAATCCTCCTCTGAGGAGCTATATGTAACCAGCAAGAAATCTGCATCGACAGGTAGCACTGATTGCTCAGAAGACCTTGTTTTCACTCCAGATTTTCCCATCACCGACTCAAATGGCTGATGCACAGGAAGAGTAGATGAATGTACAAACATTGTCGACAAATGGAATACATGATGAAAAAAATAGTATGGCACGATACAATTCACATACACGATGACTAGGTAAACAGGATGGCATTGCATGATTCACGTATATGATGCCTGGCTAAACAAGATGGCATTGCATAATTCACATATATGATATAGAAACCAAACAGGTGGCATTCACACGAAGCAAATCTAAACTAAGCTGATGACATATAAGATGTATAAAGTAAGCAATGCGAGATGCCATATGCATGATATGACCAACATCAGCATGCCAGGTTAGAGCAAACACCTCAGGGGGTAAATAGGAGTGGTCGGCTCCCTCTGAATCACCCTCTGAATAGTTATCTTCCTCTAGAATACAATCTAGAATGGGGGAAGGGGCCCCCACTGCACCCACCATGGAGCAGCGTCTGCATGACATTATATTCCCACGCAACAGTCTTCTCCTTTTCTCTACATGTTCAGTACGATTGTGTACAATAACTGACATACATAAGAAAAAACATAGTTAGATTATGTAAGGCCTAAGGGTTGCATGCAAAAATCAAGACTGATGGTAGCTAACGAGTGGATAGATCCAAAACTAATGATAGCAGGCAGATGATAGCTTCAGTTTAAAAAGATAGTTGATGGCTCATCTACTGTTTGTTGCCCACCCAACATGAACCACAGAGAAGACTCAAGATGAACCAGATAGTAAACAGAGATACTATTCGTTGCTACCTCGATATGTGCCCCACAGGGATTTTAAAACTCAAGTTTGAACATTAGTTTGGACCTGACTCAGAGTCTAAGAGGTGAACAGGATGATAAAGTAGCAGGTAATAATAATCGATGTATAACATAAGTAGACACAAAAGAGTTCGACCTCTCTTCCGAAACTGTGTAGTCCCCAGGTTCATCTGCTCCGTCGATGATGGTAATGCAGTTGGCGTGCCTGCCGACAACGGGGAAGATGATCTGAGGCGGCGAAAGAAGGTCTGCAGGGGGATCTCTGCTGCGGTTGACGCTTCCGTCGATGGTGCACCTCAGGTGGGGTGGATGACGGCACGGCAGGAGCGGGACAAAACACACAGAGTTTTCTTTGACACCTATCTAAAAATGAAGTAAATCTGTAAGGGCTCCTTAGAATTGGAGGATTCTAAAAAGGCAGGGACAGGAAAAACACAGGAATACGATAGGAATGCACGTGCAAAAAAGAGCATTTGCAAACACAGGATTTCTGTCAACCTGGGTGTTTGGTTCACATGAATTGGAAGAACACAGGAATGGAGAAACATGGTCAAATTAAAGTCAAATCACATGCAAAATGTAAAATAAGAATCTTATTATGCCATTAATGCACTTAGTCCTGTTCTTCATGCATATTAATTTGAAAAGGACGTCCAAGTGGATATTAAAATTCCTACGCTTTTTCTTTGAAAGAGACACCAAAGGAAATAAAAAAATTCTAGTTTTTCTTTGCTCCATTCCTTCTAACCAAATGCATGAGTAGTAGTACCGTAGGAAAGTTTCCAATTCCTATGTTTTCCTTCACTTTTTCTTTGAACCAGTGGCGATTCAAGTAGGCAGTCTTCAACAGGCTGAAGCCTGCCCTCGAAATTTTTTGTGAGCTTATTTGGTCCACATGAATATCATATATTGGCTATCTTGCTAAACCGGTTCAAATTGTGGTTCATAAGAGCATTTAGTTTTCTCCCTGTTAACTTTGTGACCACGATTCATTTCTTTCTAGATTTGCAACTGCTTTGAACCAAAGGATCCCTGAGGGATCGAAATGCATGTAGAGTGAAAAAGTGATGCGACGAGTGTACAACCTCTTTGGCGTAGCCTTGTCGACCTCAGCATCATTGGGTTGGACGTGGAGGATGGTGATGCTAGTGTGACTGTCGGTTGCGGGGAAGAAGATCTGAGGCCTCTGGAGATGGCGCCGAGGGTACTGCTCTGCTGTGATGGACGGTTCCGTCATTGGAGCAGCTCCAGTGAGGTGTACGACGACGAGGCTGAAGCAGGACAAGACAAACAACGTAAATCTGAAGTGGGATTCTAATAGCATCTACAATAGATGATGTAAAATACATCACCAACAAGTGCTAGATGTAAAATGCATCAGTCGCGGCCGCTCAAACAGATGATGCAAATACTGTTGACTTTGAACTTAACTGAAGAAACTGAACTTTACAGTCGAAACTAAATTTTACTATCGAAACTAAATTTTACTGACAAAACTGATTGAACTAGTGTAAGGGCATATTTCTCCCTATGTGGTTTTGGTGATTGATGACAGTGCATTTGCGGACTAATCATGTGCATTAAGCATTTTAGATATCGCATGTCTAGGCACAAGATGATTCGGTGCCCCTCGGAGCCTATCGAAGACGGCGGTTCTCTACATTTCTGTTCGGTGGATTTGAGTCATAGGAAAGCCGTACTATTAAGAGGGGGCCCGCTTCAGAAAGGTTAGGGTGGAATCAACATGTACACATCTGTTCCTTTGCACCCCCTTTCCTTCGCTTCATTGGAGCACCATCCGTTTATCCTTGTCTATGCGAGATGAAGGCTTCCAAGTGCTATAGCTTCTGTGGCGTGCGGTAGTACTGCTCAAGGGAGCAGTAGTACCACAGGGGTCCGCGGTAGTACCACTCTGGGAAGCGGTAGTACCGCTCCTCGCAAGCGGTAGTACCGCTGCCTCTAGCCCAGAACGCTGGCGCAGAAGTAATTTTTTACTTCCGCCCCTATGCGGTAGTACCGCTTCCTGCGAGCGGTAGTACCGTGTCGGATTTTCGCATGTCCCAAACTCTGCGGAAGTAGTCACGAACGTAATTTATTTTGTCCGTGCTTTTTCCAGTCCGGTTGAGCCCTGCCCTGCGGTAGTACCGCAGGGGCGCGCGGTAGTACCGCTTGTTGCCTAGTGCAACAGGACCTAACCTGGCTTCTACTGCATGAGCGGTAGTACCGCAACAAGTTGCAGTAGTACCGTAGTGCCTTGCGGTAGTACCGCAGGCGTGTGCGGTAGTACCACGTCTCGCGGGCTGAGTGAGTGGGTAACGGTTGGATCTTTTCCCCCACTATATAAAGGGGGTCTTCTTCCTCTAGAATACCACCTCTTCCCTCCCCAAGCTCCATTGTTGCTCAAAGCTCCATTTTTGCCCGATCTCTCTCCCTAGCCAATCAAACTTGTTGATTTTCTAGGGATTGGTTGAGAAGGCCACGATCTACTCTTCCACCAAGAGAAATTTGATTCCCCCACTAATCCCTTGCGGATCTTGTTACTCTTGGGTGTTTGAGCACCCTAGACGGTTGAGGTCACCGCGGAGCCATATTCCATTGTGGTGAAGCTTTGTGGTGTCGTTGGGAGCCTCCGATTAAGTTGTGGAGATTGCCCCAACCTTGTTTGTAAAGGTTCGGTCACCGCCTCCAAGGGCACCAATAGTGGAATCATGGCATCTCGCATTGTGTGAGGGCGTGAGGAGAATACGGTGGCCCTAGTGGCTTCTTGGGGAGCATTGTGCCTCCACACCGCTGCAACGAAGACGTACTTCTTCTCAAAGGGAAGGAACTTCGGTAACACATCCTCGTCTCCACCGGCTCCACTCTTGGTTATCTCTTACCTTTACTTGTGCAAGCTTATATTCTGTTGTATCCTTTGCTTTCTTGTGTGCTTGTTGTTGTTGCATCATATAGGTTGCTCACCTAGTTGCATATCTAGACAACCTATTTTGATGCTAAGTTTAATTTGGTAAAGAAAAGCTAAAAATTGTTAGTTGCCTATTCACTCCCCCCCTCTAGTCAACCATTTCGATCCTTTCAATTGGTATTAGAGCCTCGTCTCTTTATTAAGGACTTTACCATCCAAAGACTATGGGTGACACCGTAGACGAGGGGGAGGAGCACCCCGGTGTGAGTCCATCCTTGTCTACAGCCGATGGGGGATCCTCGGTCTCTCGTGAGGAGTTCAATGTGGCCTTGGACACATTGAAAACCTCCATGACGGCCGAGGTCAAAGGCATGCTTAAGAATTTTCTTGATGGTCTTAAATTATCCACCGCACCGTTGGAAGTGGTCGATCCCACTAACAATGTGACGGATGCTAACTCCAACAAGGGGGAAGCTACTAGTGATCAAGTTCCTTTGCCTAGTGGTAGAAGTGGGAGTGGCATCTTTGCCCAAGTTGAACCTCCACTTATTTATGGAGGACCGGTTCCCTCCACGGATATGAATCATGTTGGTCCTCCTCCTAAGCTTGTGAAAAATGAGGATTTTGCCACTTGGGTATATCGCTTTAAACGTCATTTAAATCATAGTTCTACTAATCTTTGGAGAATTATTGAGCAAGGTTTCTACCCGCACGACCCAAGCAACTTCACTCCTAGAGAAGCCGCGGATCATCAATTCAACGAGTCCGCTCTCTTCATCCTACAAGAAGCCATCCCTCCCGAAGACATTGCGCACCTCCGACCTTTCACCGTGGCAAAGGAAGCATCGGAGCATGTTGTTTCCTTGTACAAGGGAAGCGCAAGTATTCAACGCTCAAACTTTGAAGTGGTGCAAGATGAAGCCGATGAGTTTGCAATGATCGAAGATGAAGAACCTCGAGAGCTTTACCGAAGACTAACCACTCTCACGGTCTCACTCCGAAATCATGGGAGCAAGGATACGGATGACAATTGGATCAAGCGCAAGTTTCTCAAGGCCATGATGCCTTACCATAAGGCCAGGTCCTCCATCATCCATCAAAGGCTGGACTTTCACGCCTTGTCCTCAAGTGAAGTGTTGGATGAGTTTGTTGCAATGAGGATCTTGGACAAGACCGCTGACAATGCGGTGTTGCGTTCTCAATGAGAAAAGAAGCCCAACCTTGCTTTGAAGGCCAAGGCTAGTGTGGAAGAAGAGGGTGAAGAGGAAGAAGAAGAGTGTTGCCCCGAAGATACAAAATATGCTTATCATGAGCACATGGCTCTCACTTCTCGGCAATTTTGGAGCAAGAAGAACTCAAGGCCCAACTTCAACAAGAACAACTCAAGTGGTTCCAAGGGCAAGCAACGCGTGAGGACATGCTATAATTGTGGCAATGTAAGCCACTTTGTTGCGGAGTGCCCGTACGAGAAGAGGGAAGACAATGGTGGCAAGCTTATCCAAAAAGACAAGGCCAAGTCCTTCCCCAACAAGAACAACTTCACCAAGAAGACTCCTCCCAAGGGGTTGGTGGCACAAGAAGACTACAATGAGGATGATGATGATGAAGATGGTGAGACGGTTGCCATGGCCTCTGTTGCCATTGCAACAACTCCACGGGTGTCCCTCTTCGATTCACCCAACGAGAACATCACCGCCAAGTGCCTCATGGCTAAAGCCACTAACAAGGTGACCCCCAACATCAAAACCACCATCATTACTAATCCTTCCTTGATGGATTGCATTGATGAAAGTGAGGGGACGAAGGAGGAGGAAAATGAATTTGAGTCTTTTATGAGTAAGCTCAAGGGTAAATCCAAGAAGCACTTTGTTGCTCTCTTGGAACAACTTGGTGAAGCCAATGACATGATCGAGGCTCACAAAGAAACCATCTCTAAGATGGAAGGGCATAGTCATGACTATGCCGATGAGATATCGGATCTCTCTAATGCACTTGAGGAAGAGCGTGGTCATCGTTTGGCTCTTGAGGAGTCACACAATGATGATCACTAAATTGAAGAAAGATCTTGATCATGCTCTTGTTGTATCTCGTGTGCTAAATTCCGAGAAGGCCAAACTTGGGGTTGACCATGCTAGACTCAAGGAGGAGTTTTATATACTTGACAAGGCTCACAAGGTCTTGAAGAGTGCTCATGCTAGCCTCAAAGAGTCTCATGATCAACTCCAAGTGAAGCTAACCAAGGAGAAAGCCACATTTCCTCATATGGTTTTAATTGATAATGCAAATGCTACTAACCCATGTTGTGAGCATGTGCATCTTGTGGAGGAGAATGCCAAGTTGAAGGAGCAACTTGAGAAAGGCCTTGTGTCTTGCATACAAGGTGAGAAGAACCTCAACGACCTTTTGAGCAATCAAAAGGAAGTTGTGGGCAAGGAGGGAATTGGGTTTGCACCCAAGTCCAAGAATAAGAAGAAGAATGACAAGGCCAAATGACCTCCTCCTCTCAAGCAAACTTTTATGAAGGAGGGAGAGGGTGCTTCTAAGGAGAAGAAGAACAATGTGAAGGGTGGTGGTGTCAAGAAGGGCAATGCCACTCCTTCCAACAAAGTCGGCGGCTTTAACCCTTCTTATGTGTTATGTCGTGCTAGTGATGGGCATGTTTATGCCAAATTTGTTGGTTCTTCTTATGAGTACATTGAATGGTCTATTTGGGTTCCTAAGACCCTTGTTACTAACATCAAAGGACCCATTACAAAATGGGTACCTAAAACCAAGCATTGATCTCTTGTAGGTGTTTGCTTCCAGTGGGGGATCATGGTTGCTCGATAGTGGAGCCACAAATCATATGACCGGAAGCAAGGACTTGGTGGTGGACGTGCACAAGGTCTCATCTATGCCCACCAATGTCGAGTGGGGTCATGCCTCATCTTCTAAGGTATTGGGTCTTGGCAAGGTTGTCATTTCTCATGATCTCATGATCGAGAAAGTCATGCTTGTCGAGTCCCTTGCATACAACTTACTTTCCGTTCGTCAACTTGCACTCATGGGCTTTTCCACTTTCTTTGATATTGATACCGTGGCCCTCTGAGCAAGACTCTTAAAGTATCTTTTGTTGGGCATGTCGAGAACGGTCTTTATGTGATTAACTTTTCGGAGCGACCCACTAAGACCGCGACATGCGTAATGGCTAAAGTTGACGTGGGATGGCTTTGGCATCGCTGTTTAGCCCACGTCAATATGAGATCTTTGCAAAGTCTTCTCAAGGGGGACCATGTCCGTGGACTAACAAATGTTAGTTTTGCCAAAGATCATGCTTGCAGTGCTTGTATTAAAGGAAAGCTACATGAGAAGGCTCACCCACCCACGACTATCATCTACTCGAAGAGGCCCTTGGAGCTCCTTCACATGGATCTCTTTGGGCCTCCATCCTTTGATAGTCTTGGGGGTATAAAGTATTGCTTGGTGATTGTGGATGATTATTCAAGATACACTTGGGTATATTTCTTCAAGAGGAAGAGTGAGACCCAACAAACCGTCATCGACTTTGCAAATGAAGCTCAACGTCAACACAATGCAAAGATCTTGATGATAAGAAGTGACAACGGCACCGAGTTCAAGAACTACACCTTGGATGAGTTTCTTAGTGATGAGGGGATCAAGCATCAATATTCCGCACCTTACACGCCTCAACAAAATGGTGTAGCGGAGAGGAAGAACCGGACTTTGATGTACGCGGCAAGGACCATGATGGCAGAGTTCAAGTCTCTGTACAACTTTTGGGCCGAAGCCATCAACACCGCTTGTCATGCATCCAATCGGCTCTATCTCCGCAAAGGCTTGAACAAGACTCCATATGAGATACTCACCGACAACAAGCCCAACCTCAAGTACTTCCGGGTGTTCGGTTGTAAGTGTTTCATTCTCAAGAAAGGTGTTCGTTTGTCTAAAATTGAAGCTAGAGTTCATTAGGGTATATTTGTTGGTTATGCTACAAACTCTCATGCTTACCGTGTTCTCAATAAGTCCACGAGACTCATTGAGGAGACGTGTAACATGGAGTTTTATGAGAATAATGGCTCCCAAGTGGAGCAAAGTGGTACTTGTGATGTAGGTGATGAAATTCCTCCCCAAGCCATAAGAAGAATGGGTGTTGGTCATATCCTACCCATTGAGGAACCCCTTGTGGCCGAAGGAGAAGGACAATGTTCCACTCAAGTGGAACCATCACCAACCCAAGACCCACACGCTTCTGAAGAACAAAGTGAAGGCCCTCAACCAAATGAACAAGATCAAGGGCAAGATCAACCTCAAGATGGTAATAATCCACCAAGTGATGCCCAAGATCAATTCCTACCACCGAGCAAGTTCAAGATCAAGAGCAAGCTCAAGATCAAGAACAAGCTCAAGATGATCAAGTTACCGCTCCTCAACTCTCTCATGAGGAGGAATTGGAGTGTCGTGCCACCAAGATTGCGTCCAAGCTCACTACCAAAGATCATCTCATGATGAATGTGCTTGGAAGCTTAAGAAAGGGGGTAAGCACAAATAGACAATTAGCAAACTATTGTGAGCATCACGCGTTTGTTTCTTGTGTTGAACCCGAAAAGTCTATGAGGCGCTCGAGGATCCGGATTGGCTTAATGCCATGCATGAAGAACTCAACAACTTCGAGCACAACAAGGTGTGGAGATTCGTGCCAAGGCCAACGGAGAACCATAATGTCATTGGAACCAAGTGGATATTCAAGAACAAGCAAGATGCTCATGGGATTATTGTTCGCAACAAGGCTCGTTTGGTGGCACAAGGCTACTCCCAAGTCAAGGATATTGACTACGGTGAAACCTTTGCTCCCGTTGCCCGCCTTGAATCTATTCGTTTGTTGATTGCCTATGCTTCTCATCATAACTTTAAGTTGCAACAAATGGATGTGAAGAGTGCTTTTCTTAATGGTCCTATTAATGAGTTGGTTTATGTCAAACAACCCCCGGGTTTGAGGATCCCGAGTTCCCCAATCATGTGTACCAACTCGATAAGGCACTCTATGGCCTTAAACAAGCCCCACGTGCGTGGTATGAGCACCTTACCGAGTTGTTGCAAGATCGTGGGTTTGAAATTGGGAAAATCGACCCCACTCTTTTTACTAAGAAGGTCAAAGGGGAGTTGTTTGTATGCCAACTATATGTTGATGATATTATCTTTGGTTCTCCTAACAAAGCTTTCAATGAGGAGTTTGCCGCTGTCATGACCTCAAAGTTCAAGATGTCCATGATGGGAGAGTTGAAGTTCTTTCTCGGGTTCGAAATCAAACAAAGAAGAGAAGGAACCTTCATCAACCAAGCCAAATACACTCAAGACATGCTCAAGAGATTCAAGCTAAGTGATGTCAAGCCGGCTTCCACTCCAATGCCCGTCAAATGCCAACTTGACATAGATCCCAATGGTAAATCGGTGGATCAAAAGGTATATCGTTCCATGATTGGCTCCTTGCTTTACCTTTGTGCATCTAGATCGGATATCATGTTGAGTGTGGGAATTTGTGCACGGTTTCAAGTCGCACCTAAGGAAAGCCACTATGTGGCGGTCAAGCGAATCTTTCGATATTTGGCTCATACCCCAAACTTTGGCTTATGGTACCCAAGAAGAGCTAACTTCAACCTTGTGGGCTTTTCGGACTCGGATTGGGCGGGAGACAAAGTGGATAGGAAGTCAACTTCTGGAGGGTGCCAATTTCTTGGTTGCTCTTTGGTGAGTTGGTCTTCTAAGAAGCAAAGTTGTGTGTCTCTCTCATCCACCGAAGCGGAGTATGTGGCTGCCGGTAGTTGTTGTGCTCAACTTCTATGGATGAGGCAAACTTTAAAGGATTACGGTGTCATTTGTGACAAAGTGCCTCTTTGGTGTGACAATGAAAGTGCCATCAAGATTTCCCTCAACCCGGTGCAACACTTCAAGACGAAGCATATTGAGATTCGGTATCACTTCATCTGGGATCACATTAGGGAGGAGATCGAGCTCAACTATGTCAACACTCATGATAACCTTGCAGATATTTTCACGAAGCCCTTGGATGAAGCAAGATTTCGCGAGTTAAGGCATGAGCTAAATATCATTGATTTGAGCAATGTGGCTTGAACCTTTGCACACCCCACCATACTCATCTTGATGTCTTGTTTAGGTGCAGGCATGGACATAGGGGGAGTGTTGTTCTCTCAATGAACTCTCCCTCCCTCATTATGCATAAATTGATCAACTCTTTCACATTAGCCATTTTTTATGGTACTTGTGCTTCAAATATGAGTTTTGGTCATGGGCCCAAGGATAATTCTTTGTGGTGCCATACCAATTGACTCAAACATAGGTGGCTCCGGCCACCGCCCTTTCTCTTTGAGAGGTTTTGGTTCGTGTTTGGTCCTCGTTGCCTTTTTGTTTTCTTGTGAGTCATGGTTGTGTTTGTTTTGCTTCATGTGTGTGCTTGTTTGCGTGTCCGGCTGGTTGAAGTTTGCATTGCAAAGGCCGTGTTTTTCTGTTGTTGTCGAAATGAGCACTTTCTTGGGTTTGCAGTACTACCGTAGCAAGCCACGGTACTACCGCTGGAGATGGGTGGCTCCTGTGCTTGCACAGCTGCGCCCACGGCACGGTACTACCGCTTCCATCACAACAGTAATTTTTTACTGCCACTGGAAGAGCGGTACTACCGCCCTGTGTGCGGTACTTCCACCCGGGCAGTACTACCACGATGAGCCGCGGTACTACCGCGCTATCGCGAGCGCGTGGGGGTTAAGAGCGGGCAGGGGGAGTTCCAACTCCCCCATACCCATTCATCTCTTCCTCTCACTGCGTCTCTCTCTCTCCTGCCCAAGAACGGCGCCAGAGGACCTCGCCGGATCTCCGTCTCCGGCCTCTCTCCTCGCATTCCAACCGGTGGGATCGATCCCCACATCGCCCTCTTGCCATGGAACCCGGTATCTCCCTTAGTCCCTCTCTCTTTGCCCCGTTGTTGTGCTTCTAGGTTTTGGGGAGATGCATGTGTAGTTCTTGTGATTTTTGGCTAAATCTTTGCAAGAGGAGATTGTAGGAGAGTGCTAGTGTTGTAGATATGCTATTTGGTGTGTTGCAACAATGTAGTTTTGATCAACGGTAGTACCGACCTAAGTTTACGGATTTTCCTAGATCTGTTCTTGCGAAGATCCGTTCCGTAGGGTACTACCGCTCCTCTGGAGCGGTACTACCGCCCGCTCATGCGAGATCCGCCCCGTGCGGTACTACCGCTCCTCTCGAGCGGTACTACCGCCCAGCGCGCGGAAGTAAAAATTTACTTCCGCTCTAAGCGCGGTACTACCGTGCCAACCCGGCGCAGTACTACCGCGGCTAGAGCGGATGTAAATTTTTACATCCGCATCCTGTCCCGGTAGTACCGTTGAGTTAAAAATTACTTTGTTTTGACCACCCAATCTCATTTCTACATGTTTTGTTTGTTTTGGCCTTGGTCTTTGCAATAATCCTTCTCGCTCTTTTAGTGTGTTTGCGTTTTGTGTCATAGGTGGTGGCTCCAGTACCGGTGCTCCGGGCTCGAATCCTAGTCATGATACAAGCTCAAAGCGCCTTCGCAACCAAGAAGCTCCAGAGGGGTCCAATGCCCCCCAACGCAACGTCAAGACCACAGCTTCCAAGATCAAGGAGCCCACTGTCAGCATGGATGAAATGCCTCAAGCAGAGTTTCTGATTCGAAGGAGGCTCAACCCCTACGTCCAGCCTAGGGAGCTCTCAAGGGGAAATGACTTGTTTTGGACCAAGCAACAGAATTTCATCTTCCTAGATGTGATCAAGGCCAAGCAGAACATCTACGTACCCGTTCAGTGGCTTGATATGGACCATCTGAGGAAGAACCGGGCATACTTTGGTGAGCCTCTGGATTTGGTGGAGCAGTTTGGTATTGAGGAGTTACTCACGTTTCACATGGACTATGACCCGGAGATTGTGGTTCAGTTCTTTGCCTCTGTCCACTTCCATATGGACGAGAAGCGGACCTTGACTTGGATGACTAATGGAAAGAGGATGTCTGCTGAGTGGAAGGAGTTCATGGATCTGTTGCATGTTCGTGATGAGGGTCTATATGTGCCTGTTGGTGTCCGCCCACATGCCAACCCAGAGTCTGCCTCCAAGAACAAGCTTCAACCCTTCCTTGTTGAGAAGTCATTACCCAGTGGCAAGAAGTCTTTTGTGCTGAACCCGTTCCTTGATATCATGCACCGGATCTTCCGCAACTCTCTCTTTCCTCCCATTGGCGACAAGGACAAGGTGGATGCCTATCTTGTGGATATGATGCTCATTTGTGAGGAAGCTCGTCACAAACAACCTGAACCACTTGATGTCTCTCATATCATGTGGTGTGAGCTTCGGTTTGCTGTGTTTCATCGTAAGGTTCCCATCTATGGACCTTATTTGCACTACCTGATTTCGAAGACTTGGGAGAAGCTCTTTCCAGGTGAAGAGTTTCATGCTCCCAACTAGATTCGCCATGAGCCCATCAGGCTGCGCCAGAAGAACAAGTGGGCCAACACCACTACCCGGGCTGAGGCTGAGGCTGCCCGCATGGATGTTGAGGAGGATGAAATTGAGGAGGAGGAGGCGGAGGACAGTTCTGAGGGGTATGCTCCACCCTCTACTGAGCCATCTTGGGCTAAGAAGCTCAAGGCCAAGATGAAGGCTCTGTTCTGCATGCAGGCCAAGGGGCAGTACAAGACCCACGTTGCTCAGAAGGAGAGTCGCCAGCGTGACAAGAGGATCTTGAGGAAGCTCGGCGAGCAAGTGTCTAGCGGGTCAGAGAAGAACATCACTCCTGAGGCTGCCTAGATGGCGAAGCATGGCTATCAGTGGACTGAGTCAGATGGGGAGTCCATTCCTGCTGCTGAGACAGATGAGGAGCTTGATGGGTGATCATGTCAGTGGGAGCTACCACCTGTGTCATAGGTGTCCTCTCTTCCTTTTGGTGTCTCGATGCCAAAGGGGGGGAGAGTGTAGGATTTACGAGTCTTGTTGCTTTCATTTCGTTGAACCTTCGTTGCTGTGCTTTGTTGGTTTGTGTTGGTGTGCGTGTGTGACCAGGAGACCTATGCTATCATATGGTGTGA
Organism: Thinopyrum elongatum; assembly: GCA_011799875.1. NCBI lineage: Eukaryota > Viridiplantae > Streptophyta > Magnoliopsida > Poales > Poaceae > Thinopyrum > Thinopyrum elongatum. Next base: position 334,628,523 of record CM022300.1, on the reverse strand, counting down.
GACATATGCCCTCAAGCTTATCTTATTGTCTAGACATATGCCCTTAAGCTTATCTTATTGTCTAGTATGTTATCTTGTGCCCTTTACTTCATGCTCACTTTCTTTACCTAGCCTCAATGCTTATTGTCACTTATATTGTTGCAAGTTTTGCCTTGTCTATAAAATATAGGGGCAGTGTTGATCCTAGTATGTGTGCCGTGCAGTCCAAAGCATATCTATAGAGTGCACATATCTAGGGGGAGCCTGTCTATATTTTATAGATGTTGGGTTTGCTTATGTTCATTTTATATCCTTATGTGCAAATCCTGTATTGTCATCAATCCACCAAAAAGGGGGAGATTGTAAGGGCATATTTCTCCCTATGTGGTTTTGGTGATTGATGACAGTGCATTTGCGGACTAATCATGTGCATTGAGCATTTCAGATATCTCATGTCTAGGCACAAGACGATTCGGTGCTCCTCGGAGCCTATCGAAGACGGCGGTTCTCTATGTTTCTTTTCGGTGGATTTGAGTCATAGGAAAGCCATACTATTAAGAGGGGGTCCGCTTCGGAAAGGTTAGGGTGGAATCAACACGTACACATCTGTTCCTTTGCACCCCCTTTCCTTCGCTTCATTGGAGCACCATCCGTTTATCCTTGTCTCTGCGAGATGAAGGCTTCCAAGTGCTATAGCTTCTGTGGCGTGCGGTAGTACTGCTCAAGGGAGCAGTAGTACCGCAGGGGTCCACGGTAGTACCGCTTAGGGAAGCGGTAGTACCGCTCCTCGCGAGCGGTAGTACCGCTGCCTCTAGCCCAGAATGCTGGCACGCACGAAAGTAGGCGCGGAAGTAATTTTTTACTTCCGCCCCTACGCGGTAGTACCGCTTCCTGCGAGCGGTAGTACCGTGTCAGATTTTCGCACGTCCCAAACTCTGCGGAAGTAGTCACGGACATAATTTATTTCGTTCGTGCTTTTTCCAGTCTGGTTGAGCCCTGCCCTGTGGTAGTACCGCAGGGGCGCGCGGTAGTACCGCTCGTTGCCTAGTGCAATAGGACCACCTGGCTTCTACTGCACGAGCGGTAGTACCGCAACAAGTTGTAGTAGTACCGTAGCGCCTTGCGGTAGTACCGCGGGCGTGTGCGGTAGTACCGCGTCTCGCGGGCTGAGTGGGTAAAGGTTGGATCTTTTCCCCCACTATATAAAGGGGGTCTTCTTCCTCAAGAAGACCACCTCTTCCCTCCCCAAGCTCCATTGTTGCTCAAAGCTCCATTTTCGCCCGATCTCTCTCCCTAGCCAATCAAACTTGTTGATTTTCTAGGGATTGGTTGAGAAGGCCCCAATCTACTCTTCCACCAAGAGAAATTTGATTCCCCCCAATAATCCCTTGCGGATCTTGTTACTCTTGGGTGTTTGAGCACCCTAGACGGTTGTTGTCACCGCGGAGCCATATTCCATTGTGGTGAAGCTTCGTTGTGTCGTTGGGAGCCTCCGATTAAGTTGTGGAGATTGCCCCAACCTTGTTTGTAAAGGTTCGGTCGCCACCTCCAAGCGCACCAATAGTGGAATCACGGCATCTTGCATTGTATGAGGGCGTGAGGAGAATACGGTGGCCCTAGTGGTTTCTTCGGGAGCATTGTGCCTCCACATCGCTCCAACGGAGACGTACTTCCTCTCAAAGGGAAGGAACTTCGGTAACACATCCTCATCTCCACCGGCTCCACTCTTGGTTATCTCTTACCTTTACTTGTGCAAGCTTATATTGTGTTGTATCCTTTGCTTGCTTGTGTCCTTGTTGTTGTTGCATCATATAGGTTGCTCACCTAGTTGCATATCTAGACAACCTATTTTGATGCTAAGTTTAATTTGGTAAAGAAAAGCAAAAAATTGTTAGTTGCCTATTCACCCCCCCCTCTAGTCAACCATTTCAATCCTTTCAACTAGTAGTAGAGCACTACAATAGAAGTTTAGGCCGTTCAAGCACTGGTAGCGGAGAAGCAGTGATCTAAATCAGCAGCCGCTCGATTAGGGAACGCACTAGCAGAGAGCAGCTCATGCAGCAGCACCGCAAGCGAGTGCTAAAGCAGCAACTCCTGTAGCTGCCGCATGTCATGTAGCAGTAGCAGCGCGAGCGAGAGCAAGAGCAGAGCGTCGCAGCAGCATGAACGAGAGCAAGAGCGGAGCAGCAGCGTGACCGACAACAAGAGCAGAGTAGAGCAGCAGCACGAACGAAAGCAAGAGCAGAGCAGCAGCTCAATCGACAGTAAGAGCAGAGCCGCAGCGTGAGCATGAGCCGGAGCAGCAGCAGCTAGTGCTGGTGTGGAAGTCGCCACCGAGGAAGCAACGACATGGGGGAGAGATGCCATGGAGGAAGTGGCGGGCGACGGCACCGTCGATGGAGACCCGCCATGGCTGCTTGGTATAGAGCATCGGCAGCCCCGTGAGATCGAATAAAAAATAAAATGCAGCGGTGAGTGCAGAACCTCCTTGGTGAGGGTGCTGCGGTTCCGGTCTGGCAGGTGAAGACGGTGCTGTGGGGGTGGAGGTGGCGCGATGGACGAGGTGAACATCGGGGCAACTCCTTGGAGGTGGAGGACGGGGCGGCTGAACAGGCGGAACGATGAGATTGACGATGGATCCTCATCCGGTGCGTTGGATGAGGGACGTCGAGGTGTTGCTGTGGACGATGTCGTCAGGGAAGAGGCTCCGGCTGGGCGGCGGTCGGGAGGCCGACGGAGGAGCGTGGGGTTTCGCGGGTTTTGGCGGCCTCGGTGTACGAATGGGGCGGAACGAAGGGGAAGGTAGGGGAGCCATGGCTTAGGGACGCGCTTGTCTGAAATGTGGGTTAAGTTATGAATGTACCCCTACCAATTTTGACCACGTGACATCGAGGCGGCATTTCCGGCTGAGGGGTAGAAGGTGGATTTCGCGTGTCTGGGCTGCGCGACCGATTTCGGATGAGGAGGGAGTTTTCGCGCGCGTGGAAATTTCGGGATAAGAAGGCGCAGCGCAGGTTGAAGAGGCGGGAGTTTCGTAGCAGAAGAGACAAGAGATACTCTAGCTTGAAAATTTCAGGATAACAAGGCGCGGATTCCACGTTTGGCAGAACAAACTTAACGTGTACAAAAAAACACAATTCATACAAGACACAAGAGAGTCATGTCCCCTTTTACTTCTTTTTTTTCGTGAGGATGTCCCCTTTTACTATATTGCTACAAATGCCATTGAAAAAACTACAAGAAAAATCTAAAAAAATTCAGGAGAACAAGATTAGCCTTTACAGTACCGAATCAATTCGCACTTCCCTCAACAACAACAAAAAACAAATCAATTCCCACCACAAGAAAGAGTAATGTCCCGTTTTATATGATTACAAATGCCAGGATCTCGAATTTCAATTTTTGAATCCACGTTATGTTGAATTCGAATATATCGTTAGGTGATCTTGCGGTTTATAATGGATGTAGTCCTACATTTTGATCTTCCATCTTATATGAACATTTTACTCCACCCTATGAATATATATTGTCATCTAACATATGGACTAAATTTGAATCAATTTTCCCTAATTGAATACAATTGTTGTCAAGTTATACCATCATTTAAATATTATATTGATAATAGAAAACATGCATATACTATTAATCATATTTAAATATGAACTACATGTACCATATGATCTCCAATTCAAATATTTGTATCTATTTTATGATGAATTCAAATCACAGTACATTGGTCTAGGTAGCGAGATGTTCGGAATAATCTAAACCCTGTTTTCATATGTATAATGTGTTTAACACACACAACAATGCATCCCCCTCTGCCCACACACACACACACACACAGTATTTAGATGTTAGCTTTGAAAGCCACACATTATCTCAAATTCGAATAGTTATGTCCATGCACGGATGCAGTGTGGTCAGACGATGCCTACCATCGGTATAGCACGTTTGATTCAAAACCACACCATGCATATGTGCATTATATTCATGCATGCATGAGTTACAAACATCATGGGCTCTTATTCAAATATTTGAATCCACTTTTCTACTGATTATCATCTCTGTAAGTCTTTTACACACACACACACACACTCCTCCTCCCTTCGTGGATACCAATAACTTTCCTATTGTGCATGCATATATGCACACACACTTCCCACCACTTTGCATCCTCTACATCGTGCACACACGTTCTTGTTCTTTAGGTTGGTCTCCCATGATCTCCCTACGTCTCCATCTTTCCAACAGACACCAATAAATATACCCCTCTAGCTAGCCAGACCTGCCTACGACACACAAACATGTACACACATAGTCCCTCCCCTCCTCTCACCATCCATGCCTCCCGTCCTAACTCTAAGGCACACTGTCGGGACCCCGATCCTAAGTCACACCGATCTAGCATGTAACACATCATATCACTTTGCGGCCTCACACACGGTATTCCCACGGCTGCAGCCTTACCTTGGCTGGGACCGTTTGCGCCTTTTGGCTCACGTATATGATAGTGTCGCTAGCATCCATATGTGGCACAAACTTACAGGGACAGGCATACATGACACAGCAATGCATGTGTCGGTCAACAACGAGTGTAACCGGACTGTAGCAAGCTATCAGGACTTTGGTAAACACCGCGTGACATTTCCCGTAGGGACAGACACAGGAGCAAAGAAGGACACATGCCGATCAATCCATGTGTTCTAGTGGAAGCACTAGGAGACATTTCCCCATAAGGAAGGCTACCAAGAATAAACAACTAGGTGTTGGATCCCACACATACCAAAGCATTTCAATAACATACACACAATATGCTCGATATGTGCAGATACAACATGGCATCACAACATAACTCTACGACTCAAAGTATTTAATTAAAGGCTCCGAGGAGCAATACATAGATGATATTACAAACATGGGTATCATGACCCAACATACAAAGTCATACAAGCAACAAGCACATGCAGAAGCTTATCATGTCTGAGTACAGACAGCAGAAAAGAAAGAAGGCTAGAAAGCCTATCTATCTACAAGACCCTGCATATGAACCAGACGTCTGTCTGGGATTCCCAAGCTAACCATCGAAGCTCACGTGGAACTACTTGTGAGACTGAAGTCTCTCTGCAAAAACATAAATTAAGCAAACGTGAGTACAAATGTACCCAGCAAGACTTACATTAGAAGTAACTACATATGCATTAGTATCAGCAAAGGGGGTGGTGGAGTTTGACTGTAGCAAGCCAGCTTTGACTCGGTGGCTAACCTGTATTACGACTACCAGTAACTTCTTTGAGGTGAGAAAGTGCACACAGGTCCACATATTCACCATATCAATACACCACTATGGATTCTCTCCTGTCCCCCTACGAGAAGGCCATCCATAGCACTCACGCTTATCTTGCGCATTTTAGAGTATCCACTTCCAGTTATCTATGAAACATATAAGCTTTCCAAGTAGTCCATATCCGCGGATGCGACTATTCGAATAGATCATTTATAACCCTCCAGGGGTCACTACTGTAGGATGCTGCTAACGCGACACTACAATTAGAGACCCTTCGACAAAACTGTGTGTGATGCATTAATCACAAATGGTGATGTAAAAAACCCGTCAAAAAAGATGAAAAATGTGCACGTTGGCAGATACATCAAACACGGCTTAGATTTTAGTTGCGTGTGCAATGCGAGGCATACGGTTGATCCATAAGAACTGTTTGCGATGAGACAGAACAACAAAAATGGGCAGCCATATCAAGGTGTGAGCGATATACAGCATACAGTTCGCTTCGATGAACTGTTTGTGATGAGGCAGAACAACAGGAACGGGCAGCCAGATGAAGGTGTGTTCGATATACGGCATATAGTTCACTCGGATGAACTGTTTGTGAATAGGTAACACAAAAGAAACGGTCAGCCAGATGAAGGTGTGTGCGATATACGGCATACAATTCACTCGGATGAACTGTTTGCGTTGAGCCAAGAGAACAGAAATGGTTCAACTTAACAAGATGTGTGTGATACACGACAAACAGGTCTGTAATCGAAAATGTGTGGGAAGACCGATAACAACACAGACGATTCCTGTTACCAAGCCATGTGTGTTGTGAGCAAACGATTGCTGGTATACAATTGTGAGTGATTGATGAAATCATCACCGACGGGTTCCATTGTTTAGTCCATGTGCGATGTGATTTGCTCTGTCTACAGAACATCAACATATATACTTATAAGAACAACATTGCATAACCAAATTAAGCATACAATTACATAAGTGACTACACACATAACATTTCCACACACCAAAGTAAGCAATTACATGCATACTAAACTAGGAGAAACGAGCATCTAATCATCTACATCTTGTTGCGATGACGCTTGCCATTGCTCTGCTTCTGGCTGGATCCCTGGCCGTTTTGGGGAAGGAGGCACTTCCTCATGTCAACGATCCGCCTGTACATCTCGTAGCTCGTGTACGCCTCGTTGGATGCATACATGACGTGAGCTTTGTCGAGTTTCTCCATCCAGGCCGAGTGCCAGGCACGCTTGTCCTTGTTGCAGGAATCCTTCATTCTCTGTAGTAGGGGTCGATGATGGCCTCGGTAAGGTGAACCAGTGAGTCCTTCTCATGCTCCTTGATGCCCCAGATCTTGTACTCGCCCTGGTTGTTGACAAGATTCTTGCAGGCGATGCCCGAATTCTTGAGCACCTTTACATCGTTGGTGATGTCCACCGTAGCAAACATGTAGTGGGGGCTGTCGACAAACCTGGCGAAATGCTCGCAAGGCCTTGTGGCCAGGCAGTAGTGGTAGATGAGGACGTGATTGCGCACGCACATCTGGGCGACGACGACCTTGGGACGAGACCTGGCACAAGCGCGGGTGTACTCGAGGTCGAACCCGACCACCTTGTACTTCTCCCCAGCAAGCAATAGCTCCATGATGTGGATGGAGTGCTCCACCCAGACCGGGTTGTTGGTGTACACCACCGAGAGCTCCATGAACCTTCTGTGGGTGTCCACCACGGCATGCATGGTGAACTGCTGCTCGTTGTCATCAGTCGCTCGGAGCGCCATGGGAGATGCGTAGGATACCCGACCCTCTAAGAATTTGTCATGGTGGGTGTGCTTCTTGCAATACTGGAGCGCGATCAAAAGGTTGAAGAGGCACAAGGGTTAAATGGCCACTGTAATAAATGGGGGGGCGGGGCCTGTAATCATCACGTCTTGTCACAACGTTCATAGCGGAGGATTCCAGTGCAGGCTTGAGCACCCCGCACACGTTTTGTTTGACCACGTGTGGGCTCGAAGAGGAGCCAAATGTATCGTTGGTGAGCCTGTTCCCGCGCAACCACGCAGTTTACTATGCAAGCTTCCCTAGTTTGGCCACGCGTCGGCTAGAAGAGGGGCAAATCGTGGGCGTTTATTGGCAAAAAGCTTTGTAAAAACGAAGTGTGTGGAATGACTTCGATCATAAGTTTACCCGTGGCTGATGAGGTCAAAGTTACATAGAAGGGTGATAATGAACACTCGAGTGCGATAATTAATTCTGCACCCTATAGGGCACACGGTTGAAGAAACCAACTATGTGCAATAATGTCGAAGATCACAGTCGAGTTAGCTATACAGGTCGTTTGCGATGAGATCGACAAGGGAAACACATTCAAGAATGGTTAATAAAATATAAGTCCATTGCATATTAAGGTCAAAATAGTACTACCAATATACGAGTCTCATACGATGCCATTTCAACGATTGTACCACAAAAGCTCAAAATATTACAAGGTTCAAATTCCAGAGTTATATGGCTCAAATTCGAAGATTACAAGGTTCAAACTGATATTAGAAATGAAATTCAGCTCATTCAGCTGCAAATGCCCGCACTGATCCGCTGAACATGGATATAAGAGAGGTTCAAACTAATATTACCACTTGTAAGGCTGGTTTCGAAACCTCATCATTTTTGCAAAGGGATCAGCCACTGAGAAGTCATGTATGGGGTTGACACAATGACTTCGATTACTCTGTCATCTGAAGTTCCAAAATGAAATTCAGCTTTTTCGGAGCCTTTTCCATTATGCCGTAGTGGCCGGCACTGATCAACAAACCATTAATTTTTGCGAAATAAATGTAGGGCAAACCTCATTACCTTTAGCACCCTTGTTGTGACAACAAAGAACCTGGCAAATATAATCTCCGGTAAGGTCCCTCGGTATGAGTTCAAAGTAATTTCTGAGAGATGCAGATCTAGGCATTCGATGTGATTGTTATATTGTATCACATTATCCACCACCGGGCCTAATCTTATCTGCAAAAGAAGAAAACCTGTTAGTGCCTACATGCAGTTTTGAACACTACTACATGCCTATTTGGTTTGCAGGATTTGTAAAATGCACTAACGTGCCATCTTGGATCCGACATGATTAACATGGGGCATTTGATTACAATCTAGAAAAATGTAGACTTGTTCACAAGAGGTTGGAGTGGATGAAATATTCCCTAAGAAAACTAGTACAGATGAATCCAAAGGAGAAATGCTTATGGATTGTAACCATATGGGTCGGGCAACCAATATGGGGGGAAAAACATGTATGTACTGAAATCCTCCAAAATTCCTTCAAAAATCGTAGTACATTGTCATTGTAAACTTGGGAAAAGGTGTCAAAAATTGAACTCCCTTATGGTTAAAATTTAACAGGAAAGGAACATCACCTCGATATATAGCTTCTCCAGACACAGAAAGCATCTCAGGAAACTGAAAACTTGGTCCAGGTTGGTGCCGATAGATTCTAGTGCCAAGACCTTCACTGTGCGCAGATTCGGGATCAAGCTTGTCGGGATCATTTTCTAGATGATAGACTAACATACATCTTCAAAATTAGAAATAATGTTAATTTCAAGAAGGAGAGGTAGAAGGCGATTGTTGTACCTGAACAGGTGTGGATCCAATAACAAGTTCGTAGTATTTGTCAGACGAGTAGCCCACCACTGTCAATTTCGACGCAGAAATGACATTGATTCTTGTTGGACCTTCTTGATCAACTACAAGTAATCTCTCAAGTGAAGGTGTGTCCTCAATGACCATACCGTGGTACCCATTTTGGGATGTCTTGTTGCAGCACCAGCAACACACATAAATAGTCCGGAGAGTCATGGAGGTGATGTGGAAGCTACTCAACCCATTGATCGCCTTAAGACGAAGGTACTCAAGTGCAGTATAGCCATGGAGCAGGCTCTCCATGTCACCGTTTGGGAGGCAGACGGCAACGAGCTCGAGGTGCTTTAGTCATGGTAGAATAAGAGCAGGCGCGTCATTAAGGGGGGCGGGGGGGGGGAATGGCAGTTTATGAACTTGGCGACGCGTAGTGTGGGCGCGGGGCGGAGCGCGAACGTTGGCAGCGAGCGCATATGCCCATCATTAAAAGTGAGCTCCACGAGCTGATCTAGGGTGGGGGATCAGAACCACTCGTCAAGCTTGGCTCGGTCCTTGTCGTTGGAACAGAACTTGCCCATGCTAAGGCCTCTGGTTGGGCCATGGTAACTACTGAGGATCTGGGAGAACGCATCCAAGCTTTTGTGATAGCCATGGCATAGCTCGTGGGTGTCGATGAGGTCGAGAGGGGTGGAATGCCATAGGGGCGCCACCGCCGGGAAAGGACGATTGTCCGTGCCCCATATTTGATTGGGAGGAGGGAGATGATGACTATCAACATATCATTGGGGAGGTTGCTTATGAAGTCTAGGCCTACTGGAGTCGCTTGCGGTTCTTGCTCGACCCGCCTCCTCTTGTTGGCAGCCCTGTTCTCCACCTCCGGAGTCTCCTCGTCAGCAGCGCTTTTTGATAGAAGTGGGAGTACAGGGAATATTTAGTTAAAACAGGGCAATAGAAAAGTGTATTGGTAACTAGAAGTTAGTAGGTAGGAATAGAGTAAGAAAATGGAATAACAATTGGTTGCTTAAATACAACACAATTCCTTTGATATTGTTGGGTAAGTCAACATGCAGATACTTGAAAAGAACACTTACTTCTAACAAAGTTTGGACGGATGATATAGTCGGGGAAGTTAGCATATATCTCATGACCAGGCTCTTTTATGTGCAGTACATAAAACTTTGAGATTTCTGTACAAAGGCCCGTGGAAAATAGGAGTGACCACATTCATCAAGTCTTACAGAAGAAACGATTGTAAATCCATGGTTTGTGTTTAGTATGACATCCCTGCAGTCATGATTTATGTAAAGGGCAAGATTGTGTACTACAGATGTTGTTGCATAGCAAGGGACGCACTGCAGAAAATGGTAGGATTGTTAAAGAATATGGTAACATGCAAATATGGGCAAAATTGAAAGAACTGTACAATAGTTGAAATCAAAGGACAAAAATCTATAATTAAACAGATAGGGTAAACATGATGTCATGGAAATATGAGAGTAATCGAAAGAACAATACATCATTAATTTGCCTAATATAGAAAGAAGAGGAAAAAAAAATCCCCTTTGACGTATATGCTGCATGTGGCACCTTTTATCCAAATGTAGCAATATATAGTATATGTTCAGGAAAGTAGGCCATGCCAACCGATTTAGGGTGAGATTGAACATACCACGTGCATCCTCAAGTCATCTGGTACGGTGAGATGGAAGTCCATGGATGTGTGGCCGAGGCCGCACCGTCCTGATGTGTCCGCGCACTGTACACTCTATGAATGAAAGAAAACCCTCAAATCAGCTCGAATAAAAATGAATTCACGGTGATGTCAGCCAGGTGATTAAAGGAGGCAGTTGAACTGGGGTAAGAGATGAGATAATATCTCATTAAATTATTTACCTTGTTGTCCATGAGAAAAAACCCTCAATACAGCGGATTCCCCAATCGGGCGGAGCTGGGTTGACCGTGAGCGGCGTCGAGAAAGTCGATGGCGATAGGCGGTGGCAAGCGGAATTGGCGAAATGTGATGGGATTTGCCGGCAGCCTGGCGGCAGCGATAGGCGTCGAGCTAAGTGGTTGCCGTGGCGATAGGCGGTGCCATGCAGAGTCGCGGAGGAGCTTGTGCAGGTGTGAATGGGGACCAGAGGGGGTGGCGGGTGGGGTGAAGGTTTTTGTGACATGGGGATGGTGAGGATTTTCTTTTTTCTTTTTTGAATTGGGTGGTGAGGGTTTTCTGTCCAACAAAGAGTTTCAGAGACAACGGTTTGGTAGAGCCAGCCGTGTGTGATTGACGTGACTGGGAAAATGAAAGTCATTGCACACGGTTCCAATTTGGGAACCGTGTGTGATTGACGTACTACCTCCGTCCTGGTTTATTGGTTCCCTTGTAATTTGTGCCAAATTTTGTCCCAAGATTTAACTAACAAATGTTTATGAATGTCACCAAAAAATTATATCATTGAACACTATGTTCAAATACGAATCCAACGATATAATTTTTGCTGACAAGCACTAACATTTTGTCAGTTAAATCTTTGGTCAAAATTTAACACAAATTACAAAGGGGACCAATAAACCAGGATGGAGGTGGATTCCATCAACCAAACTGATTGCATCCATATCCCACATTTAGACATAAGTAAACATAGATTAAACATACTCAGGCATAGATAATAAATGTACACAAGCATAGTTCAACCATATATAGTTCAACCGTCATTAAGCATACTCAAGAACATTTATAATTAAGACACTACATAGCCATACATAGTTCAATCTCATCTGCCGGCATGATCGTGAAGCTTCTCCAGGTACTCCGCGTACGTGGCATGCGCCACCCTGTGAGAATACTTCTGCCTGAAGGAGCCAACGGCTCGTCCTCTTGCATGTGCCAGGACACTTTCATACGCGTCATGAAGCTTTTGGTTGCAAAATGGGCATCGAAAGCCCCAGTCCCAGGTCCTAATATGCTTGTTATGAATTCCCGCATAAAGCTCCCTGAGTATTTGCCTCTTGTACTTCCTCTGGACATCTTCATCCTCACTGTCGACATCATCAGATAGCACCTATACATATAGTAAAAAAATGTGGCGTCAAATTTGGAATACAAACTGATCTCTAGTGAACATTTGGCAGTTGCCAAAATTTGGCATCAAATCAATTTTTACATGCCATAAAGTAGGATTAGGAATTTATGGAATTTATGGCTATTTTTTAGACATATCCAAAGATTATGGTTCGATTTTTAAGAACAATCGTCTATGTAGAGACCAATCTTGAAAAAAAATGGCACAAACATATATTTAGGTCATTCAAAAATCAATTGTCAAGCCCTGGCTAGGAATTATTAGTACGAAACACTAACCCTAGTCGGATTATTAGCAGAAATAATTTGTACATATGAAACAACTAATCACTTATCATTTCTACTATTCAAACAATCAATACACTACACGGATCTAACGAAACTTACTCAGATTTCATGGATTGAGAGAACATAACCATAGGATTTATATTTCAAAAAGGGGGAGGCAGGAGTAACCAGAGAAACCCTAGGATATATTTGACACATAAATGGGTATAGATGACTAACCAGTTGTCCATCGTCGTCGGAGTCGTCGCCGGAGTGGTCGTCGGAGTCGTCGGCGGAGTCGTCACCGGGGTCGTCGCCGGAGTCGGTGTAGACCTCCGGCTCCGGCTATGGAAGCACGACGCCGTCGACGACGTCAAGGTGCAGCGAGACCTCGGCGGTGGTGACGGCAACCTCTGTCTCATTCTTCACGCCGTGCTCCGGTGCTTCCGCAGCGCCGGCGTCGGCACTCCCTCCGATGGGGTGCTTCGGCGGCATCCTCATACACAGACGGCAGTGAGGACTGAGAGTGGCATCGAGGATGCAGGCGGAGAGAGAGGATTGTGTGTGCGGCGAAGATGGGGGGTGCGGTCGCTCGAGCGTGCGATTAATATGGAGTAGTGGGAGAGAGGCGGGCGGCGGTCAAACCGCTGGCTCGCCTCCCGGTGAGCCTGCGCACCGGACTGCTGGCATGCCTACCGTCATTTCACACAGCTACTCGCATACCTCCCGATGACACTGCACAACAAGCACACCTCCCATCAATTCACACACCTGCACACACGCCTCCCGGTCTGCCTGCGCGGCGGACAGGTCGCATGCGCCCCGTCAACTCACGCCTGCTCGCACGGCACAGGGGTCGCGTGGTGGCACGTATATTGTTTTTCTATTTTGATGATTAATGCTACCACTTTATTGCTTAATCGAAGCATGGCACGTATCCATTGTTGGTCTAATGCCCACGGTTCGAATAAATAATCCGTTTGCGATATTGGTTCCCAATAATTAATAATCTCCCATTTGTAAGATGATAAAAATTACATCAAAACTTGTCTCAAATTTGACAAAAAAGTACAATACCACAGTGTATTGGTGTCCATATGACAACATGATAAGTTTCATGAATTTCAAATAAGTCCTGGATGTACTAGATTTCAAAAATAAAGATTCTCAATGTTTGAAATTTCTTGCACGGGGAGTAAACATGCACCCAGTGAGACACATGTGTTTTTCCAATCCATTTAGAAGATCAATCAATGTACTAAAACATCTTAATGATCTCTGTTTTTTTTCAAAATTAAAATGTCCCTCCTTTGGTAACATATGTTCACCGCTGGAAAATTTAACATGCATCGTAGTTGCGGTGGATGTGTGGTGTGTGTGTGTGCGTCTAGGGTGGGGGGTGCTGGCAGTACACTACGAGTCGTGAGCCGCCGTGTGGGTTGGCCGTTTTGTGAGGCAGGTCCAACATCAAAATCGTGAATTCATTATTTAAAACATTACACAACCCTTTCATACATACATGTTTGGGCCACATGCAGTCGGTGGTTGTCCTACACGACACTCACTCACGTGTGACGCTTTCTGTCGGCCCGCGAGGTCGTCGTCCATCTCTTCGACCAACAGCTGCCAAAGAGGTTAATTTGACCAGCAAGGTTGATTCCTTTTAGTTTGTGTTCCGGTGGGAGTATATAGTACGCGTCGAAGAGGTGGGAGGGGACCAGCATATATACTACGTACGTGTCTATGAACACACCTCACTCAGTGTTGGGACTTTTCGGTTTCCGAGGCACGTGCCACATCAAAGTTGTGCATTGGCTATTCAAACATCACACAACACCTCTTTGGGCCACATGCATATATATATGCAGACGATGGTTATCCTAGGACACTCACGTGTGACGCTTCCCTCTGTGGGCCCGCGAGGTCGTCGTCCATGCATGCATCACATTGACCTACATCGGGAGAGGTTAACTAATTTCACCATCAAGGAGGATTCATTTTGGTTTGTATTACAGTAGGAGCATATATATAGTATGCGTTGTAGAGGGGAAGGGGACCAGCATATGTAGTACGCTTCATGAACCTCGCTCTGTGTGGGGACTTCACGGTTTTTGAGGCATGTGCCACATCTAAGTTGTGCATTTTGGGTATTCAAACATCCCAACCACACACACCTCTCCATACATATGTTTGGCCACATGCAAAGCGATGGCGGTTGTCCTCTGGCACCCACTCACGCGGTTATCAGCGATATCGATGCGTTCCATCTGTGGGCCTGCTTGGTCCATCACTACTTTCCTCGACAAAGAGAGAGGTTAATTTGACTTAGGAGGGGATTATTTTTTGGTTTGTATTATGGTATATATATAGGTCATGTTCTGGCATAACATGATATAGATTGAGCACAGATGCATGTGTACGCATGAATCCCTCCTACCGAGTCGAAGTGGGCAGTACCACGACACATCATGAACTGATCTCGCTATGTGTGGGGACTGTATGATTTTTGACGCACGCGCCACATCAATGTGCATGGTATTCAAACATGCACGCATCACCTCCATACATACATATGCATGCAGTGGTTGTCTTCAAACGGTACACTCCCTCACGTGGTTATCGGCGACAAGCCTATATATTCATGGGCCCGCGTGGACATCCATGCTCACTTTGACCGACAACGAGATAGGTTACCATGGTGGATTCTTCCTTTGGTTTGTGTTATCGTAGTAGGTCATGGTGAGATTCAGACCTAAGTTTGAGCGCATACTATGCATGCATGCATGAATCCTCGTCATCGGCTCGAAGTGTGGTGTGACATACATGCAAAAAATGCGTCGTCAACTAACCGTCGCTCTGTGTGGGGATTTCTGTTTCCAAAGCACGGTGCCACAACAAAGTTGTTCCATTGTGTATTCAAACATCAACACTCCATACTGCTACTTCTTGAGCTTGTGTTGGTTTTTCCCTTGAAGAGGAAAGGGTGATGCAGGAAAGTAGAGATAAGTATTTCCCTCAGTTTGAGAACCAAGGTATCAATCCAGTAGGAGACAACGCACAAATCACCGAATACCTGCACAAACAATCAAACAACTTGCACCCAACGTGATAAAGGGGTTGTCAATCCCTTCACGGTTACTTGCAAAAGTGAGATCTGATAGATATAGATGAAACTAAATAAAAGATAAAGTAAATATTTTTGGTTTATAGATCGGAAGGTAAAAGATTGCAAAATAGTAGATCAGAAACTAATATGATGGAAAATAGTAGATCGGAAACTTATATGATGGAAAATAGACCCGGGGACCATAGGTTTCACTAGAGGCTTCTCTCAAGATAGCAAATAATACGGTGGGTGAACAAATTACTGCCAAGCAATTGATAGAAAAGCACAAAGTTATGACGATATCTAAGGCAATGATCATGAATATAGGCATCACGTCCGTGTCAAGTAGATCGAAATGATTCTGCATCTACTACTATTACTCCACACAATGACCGACTCCTGCCTGCATCTAGAGTATGAAGTTCATGAAGAACAGAGTAACGCATTAAGTAAGATGACATGATGTAGAGGAATAAACTCAAGCAATATGATGTAAACCCCATATTTTTATCCTCGATGGCAACAATACAATATGTGCCTTGCTGCCCCTACTGTCACTGGGAAAGGACACCACAAGATTGAACCCAAAGCTAAGCACTTCTCCCATTGCAAGAAAAACCAATCTAGTTGGCCAAACCAAACCGATAGTTCGAAGAGAATTACAAAGATATCAAATCATGCATAAAAGAATCCAGAGAAGATTCAAATAATATTCATAGATAATCTGATCATAAATCCATAATTCATCGGATCTCGGCAAACACACCGCAAAAAAGTATTATATCGAATAGATCTCCAAGAACATCAAGGAGAACATGGTATTGAGAATCAAAGAGAGAGAAGAAGCCATCTAGCTACTAGCTATGGACCCGTAGGTCTGAGATAAACTACTCACGCTTCATCGGAAGGGCAATAGGGTTGATGTAGAAGCCTTCCCTGATCGAATCCCCCTCTAGCAGGGTGCTGGAAAAGGTCCCTAGATGGGATCTCACGGGTACAGAAGGTTGTGGCGGTGGAAAAGTGTTTTCGTGGATGCTTCTGGTGGTTTGGGAATATATGTGAATATATAGGCGAAAGAATTAGGTCAGGAGGGTCACGGGGGGGCCCACAAGGCAGGGGGCGCGCCCTACCCCCCTGGGCGCGCCCTCCACCGTGGTGGCCGCCTCGTGGCTCCTCCGACTTCATCTCCAAGTCTCCTGGGTGTCTTCTGGTCCAAGGAAAATCATCGCGAAGATTTTATTCCGTTTGGACTCCGTTTGGTATTCCTTCTCCATGAAGCTAAAAAACAAGGAAAAAACAGAAACTGGCACTGGGCTCTAGGTTAATAGGTTAGTCCCAAAAATAATATAAAATAGCATATTAATGCATATAAAACATCCAAAACAGATAATATAATAGCATGGAACAATCAAAAATTATAGATACGTTGGAGACGTATCACATACATATGTTTGGGCCACATGCAGGCAGTGGTTGTCTTCGGGGACTAGCTACTTGCGTGATTATTGGTGAGCTAGCCCATCTCTGGGGTCGCATGGACGTCTATCACTTTGACCAACAACAAGGGAGAGGTTGTACGACCAAGGTGGATTCTTCTTGGTCCGTTTTACGATACATCTTGATGAGATGCCCTCTCCCGCTGACTGAAAGAGTGTGTGTGTGTGTGTGTGTGTGTGTGTGTGTTTGTGTGTGTGTTGTGTGTGTGTGTGTGTGTGTGTGTGTGTGTGTGTGTGTTGTGTGTGTGTGATGGGGGGGACTGCTACTTCACACTTTGCTAGGTTAACCTCCGTGGGGGCGGCCATGCGTTCATAGCTTAGGATTCCCCTCCTGCCGACACGAAGGGGGGGGGGCAAGCAATACCGTGCGCTTTGTGAGATAGGTGCCACATCGAAGTTGTGCATTTGGTATTTGAACATCAAACCACCCTTCATACATATATTTGGTCCACGGGCAAGTGTGTTCGTGTTCTGACCCTTTTCCGCGTCATTTTTGCCAAATTTATGAACATTAGACTAGTCGAATGACGCAACAGACACGGTTCACTCACACTAACCGTGTGCCACGCCAGTGCCCCTGTCATGCACATCAGCATAGTACATTGGGCTCCAGGAGTCTTCCCCTCTCAAAAATATCTACCCACCTGCAGGGTTTTCCTGTTTGATAACACACGGTTGTTATGTTTTGACCGTGTGTGATGTTTGTTGTTCCCGCTCCCGCTTGCATCCCTCGAAAATATCTGCCCGGCTCAAGGGTTTTTCTGTTTCATAACACACGGTTTTTATTTCGGGACCATGTGCGATGCTCCATCATCCAAGTTTTTAATAGCCCCAGCATTTTACTCCCGCGTAGTAAAATTTTCAGTAGCCGTGTCATTTCCTTAAACCCCCCTCCACACACACACCCCAAAAACTGCTCGGTCGCGCGCGCGCGCACACACACACACACACACACCCACCACAACCCCTCCCTCGCTCGAAACCCTACCAAGGTCGCTGCCGCCGCCACCGCAAGGCCTCCATTATCAACATCAGCCGGTTTTCCCGTGCAGCTTACCCACTGATCTCCATACCCTAGCCTCCCTGAGTTTCTTAGATGACGCCTGCCAAATGCCCCCTTTCCCACAGATCCCCATCCCCATCCCCCACTCCAGAGCGTCGCAGCCTAAGCCCGGCTACGCTTCCCATGGAGCTTGAGGAGCGACTGGCCCAAAAGAGGTGTATCATGGCATCTCCGCCCGACGTCGCCAAGGTGGCCGCCAAGGAAGCTGACGATCATTACTGGCCGCAAGCTCTCAATCAGTGGGCTAGAGTATGCGGGTATGTCATGGACACCGGCTACGACATTGAGGTCGTCGACAGCGACGGCCTGACACGGGCTATGTCATAGGTTAAGTGGCTCACCCCAACTCCTCGGGTTCAACCACCGTCGATCTCTTCCATGGCCCCGCCACTGATCTCCTCTGGCTTGATGTCAAGAATTTGCCATGCTACATCACCATGGAGCCCCTTTTGTCATTTCTGAAGGACATGTTCTGCGACACTGGCTTGGGATCCACAGCTTCCAAGTCAGACCTCATCGACGACGACCACGAGGAGGGCATCCTCTCCGGCTCTTCCAAGGGGAAATAGCCCATCCGTGACATCAGGGAGGGCAGCCTACAGCCGTGCCCTTCCAAGGGGAAGGAGCCCATCTGCGACAACATGGAGCGCACCCAGGGTCCATGCTCTTCCCACGGGAACGAGCCCATCTGTGACAAGTGAGGAAACCCATGATTTGTTTTGTCGTGCCTCTTCATAGGGGGGAACCCATGATTTGTTTTGTCGAGTCCCTTTTGTAGTGTCGTGAGAATATGTCCAGTTTTAATTGCTATATTTGGTTGTTTATTTCAGTTGTTCACAATGTGATGCTCTATATGTGCAACTGTTTACTGTGCAGTACATTTTCATCAATACCTGTTTTAAACATACTGATAGGAATGCATATATTTAATTGTTGGCCTGTTATAGCTAGCATATGGCTCTTTTAAAGTTTTTTGGTTGTTCAGTTGTTTGTAGTTAGCATATGTCCAATTTCAAATGCTATCTTTGGTTGTTCGTAGTATGCCTTGTTTATTCCAGTTATTCACAATGTGATGTTCTATATGTGCAAGTATGAACAGTGCAGTTCAATTTCGTCAATAATAGTTTCAACAATACCACTATGAATGATTACATTTTGTTGTTGTTAAGCATGTTGTAGTTAACATGCCTTTCCATTTTTATTTAACAATAACCAGTGTACTTAGACCGGCACAATACCAGTTTGAATGACTATATTTGCTTGTTGTTAAATGTTAGGCCTGTTGCAGTTAACACACCTTTCCACTTCTTGTTTTGCTTAACTAGCGTGCTTAAACCTGCACACTGAAGCTATCGTTTGGAGATTATTTTGTTTGCCATGGATATATTTGGTTGATGTTTAGCCTATTGTGCTTAACATGCCTCTCGATGTACTTACACAGGACAATTTTGGGAACGACTGCTGTTTTCAATCGAGGTTAGTTTCATCCCATGGCTTATATATACTCACTGTTCAGGATATCAGTAGCTGGTACCATATAGGCCGGGGTCTGATAAGGGACTAATTGGTGAATCATACTTTTAACTGAATATATCTATAACCCATTTATCGGTAGGTTAACTAGGGCCATATCTAATATATTTGAGGCTACATAGCAACATGCACTGTACTGAATGTCTAAATATGCAATCCTAGGCTGCATAGCAACAAGGAAGAGTGTTACCTTAATGTTCTGATGATGTCTAGATATACGTAGAAGAGAAGCAACAACAACACAGCAGCAGTTAATCAGCTGATAATTTGTAAAAATACAATAAACTCCCTCCGACCCATAATATAAGATGTTAATTCATCCAATATGTGAGTATATTGGATGTTATAAGCTATTATATAATGGGACGGAGGGAGTGTTGTACTACATCATTGTGCAATTACTGTTTAGCTTCTAATATTAACTTGGTGCTTTTAGGTACATATGTCATTGGTAAAGATCCGCGCTTCGACCCTTTCTGCGTATGGGGCAATGAGATATTGATGAACCAGCATCAAGTGAGGAACCTGATAAAGATTGTTATTAAAATGGGTCAAAAGATGGCAATTAAACTATTTGTTTACACTTTATCCAAGACAACAGCGAACTACAGGATGATAAGTAAGAACTCTGCGACCTTCTTTTTACTGCCCAGAATGAGTTGTGTTAGATTTTAATGTCTGAATCTTTTTTCCTTTGCAGTGGTTCCCAAAGCAGTTTACTCAAGATTACCTCTCAAACTACATGATTGGTGGGCATGCAAAGGTTAAAGTATTTCTACCAGAACACGATGACTATCTAGATGTGTTCATGAAGACAGTGAAGGATGGGCGGTCGGCCATCACAAGGGGTTGGACTAGAGTCGTGCGTGCCTTCTGCATGGAGGAGGGCACAATATGGGCATTCCACTTCACCTTGTTTAGCAACCAGAATGTATTTCGCCTCTTTCTTTACTGTCTTTAATAGTACAAGTATACAACCATGGTTCATCATTCTTTATTTGGTGCTTATGTAATTCTTGAACATATGTACCTGTGAATCGAATAATGCATTGGTTGTTTGAAGCTAATGGATATGAATAAAGATATAGCATACTTTCAAATTCAAATCCAGTACAATTTTAAATAGCAGCAATTAAATTATGCTCTAGAGGTAGTTACAGCGCACACGGTCGGTAAAACACAAACGTTTGTGATATACACCATAATCCGATAGGGTTCACAGTGAGGAAACGTGTGCGATCATGCACACAGTTGCCATTTGCAAAGCGTGTGTAATGTCAGACAATATCACAAACGATGCGGGCAAACTAAATGTTTGTGATAGGTGCCTTATCATACATGATTTGCAATCATGAACTGTTTCTGATGTGGTACAAATCATAAACATTGCACCACAGAATAGCGTGTGCGATAGTTATCATGTACGATGATGTTACGACGGTCCGACGTTTCATAATCCTATTTGACACTCATACGATGATTAGCTAATCTTCTTAATTTGTTATCGCATACGGTTCGAGAAAAGTGAATGTGTGTGATTGTCTACTTATCATACATGTTCTATAATCATGAACTGTTTGTGATGGGCCGCGCATCATAAACGTAGCACCATAGAATACCGACTATGATGGCAATGCGAGTACAAATGAGTAGCAAGGATGGAGCGTTTGGGATATTCGGGATATCAGAAATAGTTTTATAGGGACAACTATCTGCACCAAGGCTCCCTATCCCCGACGGTTTCTGGGTCGTGTGGGAAGGACCCCCCTATCGCACACACTCACTTGGCGACGGTTCAAAATTTCGTCGCGGAAAGGGGTTAAAACCGTTTGTATAGCACCTCGTTGTACCAGTGGGTGTACTTCTTCACACATGCTTTCCCCACTTACCGCCATGTACACGTCATGTATCTCGGCAATCTTGAAGCGAAAGCCTGGCGAGGGTGTCGGCCATGACCTGACTAACCACACATGACTCTAGTCCAGTTTATCGCCTATTTGAGGTTGTATCCGCAATGGAAGTCCGGTCGAGGTTCTATCACGGCCCCAAACGATGAGAGCAGGGTTCCCAAGAGCACCATTCGGGTGTCATCTTGGTACACCGTGCCTCGGTGTCTCTACCGCATCATAGCCCACACCTAGGGTCAGCGCTACACACGGCCTCTAACACATATCCTACAAACACCAAAAACTAGTTGCAACTCCTGGATAGAGATAAAGGCAATTAATAAGTCGAGAGAGCTTGGACCGCCCGGAGCACAATGTGTGGTAGTAACTGTCTTGGATCACAAACAGAGAACTCAGTTCCTAAGGACGGTCCCAATGAGGCAACCCACCATGTACTCCTACATGGCCTCTCATCGCTACCTTTACCAAATCATGTTCACACACTTAGCTCTCAACAGTAGGACATGTTCACCACCATTCCAATCCATCCCAGATGAATCAGACCCGACACAACTCTAAGCATAGCAAGAATAACAAACAAACATGAATGAGTAGGCACATCATGGATCAAACAATTCCTACTCATGCTAGTGGGTTTCTTCTATTTACTGTGGCAAAGACAGGTCACGCAGAGGAAGGGGTTCAACTACTGCAACAAGTAACAGTTGAATCATTGTTGTCCTAATGCAGTAAAAGAGAGCAAGAGCGAGAGAGTGGAATTGTATCGGAATGCCCAAAGGGGGTTTGCTTGCCTGGCACTTATGAAGATAGTATAGCTCTTCATCGGTGTCAACGATCACATCATCGGAATAACGTCTACTGAGAGGGGACAAGCACCAGCAATAGAGAAGGAACACAATCAATGCAATGCAATAATATGATGCTTGATCATGACATGGCAATATGCTGGTGTTTGGACTAATGTAGCTAGCAACAATTTAAATGAAGTTGGTTTGAACCAAAGGTTAAAATTCAAACTCCACATAAGACATTTCAAATGCCATTTATTCAATTTGTCTTACAGCAAACTTAAATTGTTCAAACATGCAGGAAAATTGTACAGATGGAAAGATTGAATTTTTCAGATCATTTTTCATATATAAATTATTTTCATTAGAGTTACGGTTAAATTTCTATGACTCGTAGAAGTTTTAAACATTTTATGAAATTCATAAATCATTTTAGATTTATTTTAAACTCCAGAAAACATTATTGCGTCAGCATGGCGTCACTACGGTGTCAGCAGGTTAACAAGGTTGTTCCAGGTCAAACCTGACCAATGGGGCCCACTGGTCAGTGACACAGTTTTTTAAACACTGGATTAGGGTTAATTAAATCCTAAATTAATCTTAATCAGGGGGCCCCACATGTGAGTGTCTAGACTAATTAACATTGTTAATTAGTGCTAATTAGAACCTAATCTATGGTTAGTTAGGGGCTGGCGCCACACGTCAGTGACCCAAGGGAGGTCAAACCCCCGGTCAAACAGGCCAAACACGCCGGCGTTTAGCCGCCGGCGGGGTCAAACGCAGCGGTGAGCGTCGGGTTTCGTCTACAGGCTGCGGTTTGAGCCGCGGTTGGTCTCTACGGCGAGCTGACGCTCACGCGCATCTAATGGAGCAACCAGTGGTGGCTGCGGTGGTCTAAGGCGACGGCAACAATGAGCTAGGCGGCGGCCGGAGTTCGGCTAGGCATGGGCGCGGTGCTGTAGCTCAAGGGAGAGCGAACGGAGGTGCTAGGCAGCACCTAGGGGGCAGCAGGAGCACGCCGAAGCAACTGGTTGGAGCGGAGGGGCTCGGGAGCATGGTGCTCGCCGGCCATGGCGGACGGCAGCGTTGGGTGCTCGTGGGGCAGAGGCTAGTGCGCAAATGAACACACGGGGAGATATGGGAAGGGGGCAGGGGCTCACAACGAAGACGATGAGCAGGTCAGTGGGCTCGGGGGAGGCCGGATGGCGATGGAGCATTGTCGATGATCTGCAGAGCTGAAGGTTGAAGAAGAGGTCGAGGAAGCCGTTGCGGGGCGTGTCTGGCCGCGTGGATCAGTGGAGATGGCGTAGAGGTCGATGACGGAGCTTTATGACAATGTGGGGAGGTGAGGGGAGCATGGTGGCTGTGGTGGTGGCGAGCGGCGGCGACGAGTTCATTCGGGTGTGCTTGGGTGAGGGGGCCAAAGGGCAAGGCAGGGACCAGAGAGTGAGAGGAATGGTAGGGGAGGTCGGGGACGTCTCCTGGGCGTCTCGAGATGGGTCGGGGGACGAAGGAAGCAGGAAGCAGGCAGGGAGGTGGCAACGGCGACCGCGCGCGTGTCGACACGCCTCTACTTTCTGGCAGAGGCTAAGGACGACCGCTTCGCCCTGGTGGGCTGGGCCTCAGCTACAGTCCTGGGCCAACTGGGATGCCAGGTAAGGTTTCCTCTCTCTCTCTTTTCCATTTGTGTTTCCTATTTTTTGCAGTTTGTTTTTTATTTAGTTATAAAACCAAATCAATTTTATAAATCCTGAAAATATTTGTTGGCAGATTTTGAATTATTTCCAACAACCCACATTTATTTTCCAAATTATCTGAGAAATTAAAATCATTATAGCAATTAAATGCCCAAATTCAAATACATAATGATTTACTTCAAAAATCAAGAGATGACCTAGAAAATGTGCACCATTTTTGGCTGAGGCTTTCACCCATAGAAAAAATGATGAACTTTTCTGGAGGGCATTTTGGGTTCATTGAAAATATTTTCAATTGATCCTAGTTTTCAGAGGGCTGCTAGGGTTTGATCAATCCCTATTTCAAATTTCATTTCAATTTAAACATGATGCATGGATGCCTTAATGCAACTAAGTACAAGCAATTCTAGGACTATGACAACTCGCCCCCACTAAACAAGAATCTCGTCCCGTGATTCAAGACGTGAGGTAAGAAGATAGAGGGGACACAAAAATAACACAATCTTCATGATCCGATTGCCCTTCTCGAAGATGTTGATTCATTGCATCATGTTGATCTTGACATCTTTGCCTTCGAGAACTTCACCCAACACGAGGACAAAAGAGCGAGACAACTCTACAAGGATAGATCAACTTAATGATCACAAGATCTACTCACGGAATGAGACATAGAAACATCTCTTGAGCTGAACAGAAAACACATATGAGTAGCGATGGAAAGAAGCAGATGACCAAGGTTCAGATTGGTAGGCAACAATTCCACGCTTAGATAAGATGGTGAAGGGGTTTCAATGTAGCGAGGAAATAAATGCCATGATTCCATAATGGTGCACCTTAGGGAAGGTGACTCGTAGAATTATTTCCTTAAGTGGTAAAAAGAATTACTTTTGATACATGGATCATTGGAACTCTTCATACCAGGCTAAGGCAATTCACAAACAATCATTTGAAAGAATTTGAAGAAATGGCATACTCAGTTTGGAAAGGAAACTAGAGTTATAAGACAACTCGGCAAATGGAAGGCACATTCCAATTGATACCGAGGTTATAACCTAGTGTCTGAGCGTGCTCTCAAGAACTTGAGCATTTTCATACTCATCAAGGTTTTACCAACAACCGTGCCAAGATCTTGGAGACACCGCATACTACCATGATGATTGGAGATGGAGGATGCAGATGCAAAGGAAGACAACACTTTCTCAGATTTTACCTTAGCAATGCCAAGGAAACAAAATCTGGATGATCGACCGAGAGACATTTAGCACTCCGCTTCTAATGTTCTCCTTGATGTACTAGTTACCACGATCATGCTTAAAAGCATCATCGATACGATCGTCAAGTAAAGGTTGGACTTTTGGAGCATAAACATCCATAAGGAACAACTTCTAGAATAAGTCGCACGAAATTCTCATGGAGAGGATGGTCAAGTTGCTCAATCAAGACACTACAATATTAGATCTTCCGGCTAGGTGTGTCGGCCAAAACATCTACCTTGTCGGGACCTACATAGATCTTGGAAAAGTTCCAACCAACATATCTGCCTGAGATTCTGATCTGGTTGGTGACAAGATGCTTCAGACTCAGCATGTCTGAAAAGAAAGTTTGCAACACAAATTGATGGGATGACGTTGCGGGATTCTCGGGAAATGAACTACGGAAGAAAGCTCCAAAACATTAGCTGGTTTGCAATATACATGTGAATGGAATGTCCAAGACAATTTTGTCCACATAGAAGTCTTACAACAAAACACTACCAAGTTCTGGTTGGAACCATCATCAAGGATGTCAAAGTCTTTACGCAAGTCCATGGATTAGATCCCAAGCATAGACTTCTCTTCCTTGAACAAATCAATCAGTGACTTGGTGTGCTCGGGAATACATATGGAGTGGAGGTAACTAATCTACCAAACCATAGGATACATTCACACATGCATAACTGACTTGGGACGATTCCAAAGGAAGCAAAAACAAGCTTTCCTGAATTCATGGTGGGAACTTGCATCAAGTGCATGTGAATTAGAGGAAGTCACTCCTTTCATCCAAACATATGTTTCATGAACGGGACATGAATAAAATTCTTACACAAGTTTCCAACACTAGCCTAATGTTCAACATGAATCATGGAGAAGATGAAGAGCTGCCGATGGGCTCAACAACAAGTCATCAGGATTTCCATATAAATGGAGTTCCATAACTATGTGAACAAGGTGATAGAATTGGTCAGACCAAAAGATATAATGGTGCATGCTCGAGGAACAACCACGAGTAAGACAACATTATGAACATCGTTGGTTCTGATTTGATTTGACGATAGACCACACTCAAATCAAAGATTGGATAAGACAATAGCTCTGACAATTGATCACGAGGACCAATCGATGAAGATATCACACACACAAAATACATCCCTCAAAATGAACTAAGTCGGGCAAGCTTTTATCTTCCAACTCTCCAAGTTTTTGTTTAGCTTAACCAACTAGCTCAGGGGTAACCAACACAGATTCTTGGAGAAGGGGTGGTTTACAGGAAACCAACTTGATCACGAACTCAACATAATGGCCAGTGGAAAACCTGGTAATACATCCGAGAAGATATTCGAAAAATCATGAACCACCGATATGTTATTAAGCTCGAGAACAATCTTGCTTTTTAGGGCAAGACGATATGATCAGAAGATTGCACCAGGAAAAATGGACTACGTAGCACAATCAATCTTAGAGTGGTGATTCAACAACCAACATGCTAAGAATGATATTATTGTCCATTAACTACCAAGCAACAGGGTTGCTAGGAGTATTAATTTCACACATCACGGTTCACTTGTCGGCATTTCGGCTTCAACAACACGGGACCGAGAAATGAATGATGATGGTGAGAAGTATCACTACATCAAGAACTCATAAGAGGTGGTGCAATTCTCATGACATACTTGATATAAAAGAGGGTAACACTCCAAGGTAGAACAGATTAGAAGCTGGATTAGCATTCTTGATCTGCGGAATACATCTGTTTGACCCAATCCTAGATATGGATGAAGTACTGGAGTTTGTTTCTCCAAGTCATTCCAGAATAGAATGGCTTGACGGACCATAGGAATAATAGGCACTGATAAACACAAATGCACACATACTCCTGGCTATCAACTAATAGACGAAGGCGGGAATACAATTAAAGAGGGACAACTCAAATGAACATATGATTTTCTGAGTTGTGGATGCATAGATTAGCATGTCGAACAATGTCCAATATGTTTCCTCCGAATAACCCATGCAGACGAGGAAGGACATGTAGATTCACAATGTAGAATGGAGAACTCATCAAGAGAACTCTGGTTGTGAACTTTTTGGTTCAAAAGAACTTCTGCCAAGTGTGGTTCATGGTATTTGGAAGAATGATAAACCACGAACCTCGAGGACTATCACAAAGGTTACTAATTTCCTGAAGGAACAAGCAAACACTATCAACATGAGGTAGGTAGAGTGAATCTTGGTTCGAGAACCCAGAAATAGAATACCTACATACTAAATAACATCACGAGATGCTCTCGAGAATGATGGGCAGAATGATCACACTGGGAACACAAAACATGGCTAGATTACTGGGTGGTTATCTATGATATCCTAGTTTCCTGATAACTTCAACAATTATGTTGAGGCAACGGAGTACTTTAACACACCGATTAGTGTGCTTAATCTGACCCAAAAGGACATCGGAAACATGGAGGAAAGATTTGCAAATGCATCAGATTATTTAGAAACCTGGGACAACTCGAACAGCATAACGGCTGTAAATGCTCAAAAAAGATTTTGGGGCATCCTGCAAAATGGTGGCATAACCCCTTAACATCACAATGTCAAGGTTCTGAGACCAACTATTAACACACAGAGGTACAAGAAATTGAATTGAGGCTTGAATCCATCATTCCTATAAGACTATGGATTAGTAACACATGATCCTAGTAGAAAAATGAGAAGCCTAGTCTTAATCCCCATAGGAAAGAAGAGGGCGACTTAGATCAGAAGGACATAAGGTAAAGGAGTAAAAAGAGCCTTACGTTCCCTTCCACAATCAATTCCCTTAAATAACTAAAGCATTTCTAGACTCGACTTCGACTAGTTTGGCTTGGTATTCCTACAGGCAGCCAGGCTCTGATACCAAAGCTGTCGGGACCCCGATCCTAAGTCACACCGACCTAGCATGTAACACATCATATCACTTTGCGGCCTCATGCACGGTATTCCCACGGCTGCAGCCTTACCTTGGCCGGGACCGTTTGCGCCTTTTGGCTCACGTATATGATAGTGTCGCTAGCATCCGTATGACAGAGAACCCGGGCCGACATGACTAGTCGTAAACCCCAGGTGGCACAAAATTACAGGGACATGCATACATGACCCAGCAATGCATGTGTCGATCAGCAGCGAGTGTAACTGGGCTGTAGCAAGCTATCAGGACTCCGGTAAACACCACATGACATTTCCCCATAGGGACAGACACAGGAGCAAAGAAGGACACATGCCGATCAATCCATGTGTTCCTGGTGGAAGCACTAGGAGACATTTCCCCATAAGGAAGGCTACCAAGAATAAACAACTAGGTGTCGGATCCCACACATACCAAAGCATCTCAGTAACATACACACAATATGCTCGATATGTGCAGATACAACATGGCATCACAACATAACTCTATAACTCAAAGTATTTAATTGAAGGCTCTGAGGAGCCATACATAGCATGATATTACAAACATGGGTCTCATGAACCAACATACAAAGTCATACAAGCAACAAGCACTTGCGATAGCTTATCCTGTCTGAGTATAGACAGCTGAAAAGAAAGAAGGCTAGAAAGCCTGTCTATCTACAAGACCCTCCATAGGAACCAGACCTCTATCTGGGATTCCCAAGATAACCATCGAAGCCCACGTGGAACTACTAGTGAGACTGAAGTCTCTCTGCAAAAACATAAATTAAGCAAACATGAGTACAAATGTACCCAGCAAGACTTACATCAGAACTAACTACATATGCATCAGTATCAATAAAGGGGGTGGTGGAGTTTGACTGCAACAAGACAGCTTTGACTCGGTGGCTAACTTGTACTACGACTACCAGTAACTTCTTTGAGGGGAGAAAGCGCACCAGAGTCCACATATTCACCATATCAATACACCACTATGGATTCTCTCCCGTCTCCCTACAAGAAGGCCATCCATAGCACTCATGCTTATCTTGCGCATTTTAGAGTATCCACTTCCAGTTATCTATGAACCATATAAGCTTTCCAAGTAGTCCATTTCCGTGGACGTGGCTATTCGAATAGATCATTTATAACCCTGCAGGGGTGTACTTCTTCACACACGCTTTCCCCACTTACCGCCATGTACACGTCATGTATCTCAGCAACCTTCAAGCGGAAGCCTGGCGAGGGTGTCAGCCACGACCTGGCTAACCACACAAGACTCTAGTCCAGGTTTATCGCCTATTTGAGGTTGTATCCGCAATGGAAATCCGTCCGAGGTTCTATCACGGCCCCAAACGATGAGAGCAGGGTTCCCAAGAGCATAGTTTGGGTGTCATCCTAGTACACCATGCCTCGGTGTCTCTACCGCATCATAGCTCACCCCTAGGGTCAGCGCTATGCATGGCCTCTAAACATATCTCACAAACACCAGAAACTAGTTGCAACTCCTGGACAGTGATCAAGGTGATTAATAAGTCGAGAGAGTTTGGAGCGCCTGGAGCCCAATGTGTGGTAGTAACTGTCTTGGATCACAAACACAGAACTGAGTTCCTAAGGATGGTCCCAATGAGACAACCAACCATGTATTCCTACGTGGCCTCTCATCACTACCTTTAACAAATCGTGTTCTCACACTTAGCTCTCAACAGTAGACATGTTCACCACCATTCCAATCCATCCCAGATGAACTAGACCCGACACAACTCTAAGCATAGCAGGCATAACAAGCAAGCATGAAGGCGTAGGCACATCATGGCTCAAACAATTCCTACTCATGCTAGTGGGTTTCATCTAATTACTGTGGCAAAGACAGGTCATGCAGAGGAATGGGTTCAGCTACCACAACAAGTAACAGTTGAATCGTTGTTGTCCTAATACAGTAAAAGAGAGCAAGAGTGAGGGAGTGGGATTGTATCGGAATGCTCAAAGGGGGTTTGCTTGCCTGGCACTTCTGAAGATAGTATAGCTCTTCATCTGTGTCAATGATCACATCATTGGAACAACGTCTACGGAGAGGGGACAAGCACCAGCAATAGATAAAGAACACAATCAATGCAATGGAAAAATATGATGCATGATAATGATGTGGCAATATGCTGGTGTTTGTACTAATGCAGCTAGCAACAATTTATTCAATTTGTCTTATACAGAAAACATAAATTGTTCAAACATGCATGAAAATGCTACAGATGGAAAGATTGAATTTTTCTGATCATTTTTCATATATAAATTATTTTCATTGGAGGTACGGTTGAATTTCTATGATTCTTAGAAGTTTTAAACATTTTCTGAAATTCATAAATCATTTTAGATTTATTTTAAACTCCAGAAAACAATATTGCGTCAGCATGGCTTCACTGCGGCGTCAGCAGGTCAACAAGGTTGTTCCAGGTCAAACCTGACCAGTCGGGCCCACTGGTCAGTGACATAGTTTACTAAACACTAGATTAGGGTTAATTAAATCCTAAATTTATCTTAATCAGGGGGCCCCACATGTCAGTGTCTAGACTAGTTAACATTGTTAATTAGTGCTAATTAGAACCTAATCTACCGTTAGTCAGGGGATGGCCCCACACGTCAATGACCTAGGGGAGGTCAACCCCCCGGTCAAACTGGGCAAACACACCGGCGTTTAGCCACCGGCGGGGTAAAACGCAGCGGTGAGCATCGGGTTTCGTCTACAGGCCGCGGTTTGAGCCGCGGTTGGTCTCTACGGCGAGCTGTTGCTCACGCACATCTAATGGAGCAACCAGGGGTGGCTGCGGTGGTCTATGGCGACGGCAGCAGCGAGCTAGGCGGCGGCTGGAGTTCGGCTAGGCACGGGCGCGGTGCTGCAGCTCGAGGGCGAGCGAATGGAGGTGCTAGGCAGCACCTAGGGGGTAGCAGGAGCATGCCGGAGCAACTGGTTGGAGTGGAGGGGCTCGGGAGCATGGAGCTCGCCGGCCATGGCGGACGACGGCATCGGGTGCTCGCGGGGCGGCGGCTAGCGTGCAAATGAAAGCACGGGGAGAGATGGGAAAAGGGCAGGGGCTCACGGCGAACACGATGAGCAGGTCAGTGGGTTCGGGAGAGTTCGGACGGCGACGAAGCATTTCCGGCGATCTGTGGAGCCGAAGGTTGAAGAAGAGGTCGAGGAAGCCATTGCGGGGCGCGTCTGGTCGCGTGGATCGGCGAAGATGGCGTAGAGATCGACGACGGAGCTTTATGACACTGTGGGGAGGTGAGGGGAGCATGGTGGCCACGGTGCTGCCGAGCGGTGGCGACGAGTGCGTTCGGGTGAGGGGGCCAAAGGGTGAGGGAGAGAGCAGAAAGTGAGGGGAAAGGCAGGGGAGGTCGGGGACGTCTCCTGGGCGTCTCGAGAAGGGTCGGGGGAAGGAGGAAGCAGGCAGGGAGGTGGCAACGGCGACCGCGCGCGTGTCGACACGCCTCTGCCTTCTGGCAGAGGTTGAGGACGACCGCTTCACCCTGGTGGGCTGGGCCTCAGCTACAGTGCTGGGCCAGCTGGGCTGCCAGGTAAGGTTTCCTCTCTCTCTCTCATTTCCATTTGTGTTTTCTTTTTTTTGTGTAGTTTGTTTTTGATTTAGGTATAAAACTAAATCAATTTTATAAATCCTGAAAATATTCATGGGCAGATTTTAAATTATTACCAACAACCCACATTTATTTTCAGAATTATCTAAGCAATTAAAATCATTATAGAAATTAAATTCCCAAATTCAAATACATAACGATTTACTTCAAAAATCCAGAGATGACCTAGAAAATGTGCACCATTTTTGGCAGAGGCTTTCACCCATTTCAAAAATGATGAACTTTTCTAGAGGGCATTTTGGGTTCATTGAAAATATTTTCAGTTGATCCTAGTTTTCAGAGGGGTGCTAGGGTTTGATCAATCCCTATTTCAAATTTCATTTGAATTGAAACATGATCCATGGATGCTTTAATGCTTGCAATTCTAGTGCTGTGACACACACGGGCACTGTCGCACCCTCTGTTGTTATCTATCTTCTACTCGTACAGTGTCACAAGCTAGCTGCACCCCCTCCCCCCCACCACACACACACACCTCTCCCTCTCTTTGTCACTCCGGGTGTTATTTATCTCTGACACATGCATGCATGTGCACCAATCGATTTCCCTCTCTATGTAGCCAGGTCTCACTCTATTTCCACACTCAAAATGTCCGATCTATATCTCTAGTTAAGTCTCCCCCTCTTTACCCACGTACACATGGACCTAACCAGGTCCTCTCTACATAGGACCGCCTACCACACACACATTAATTGCCCCTCCCCGTCTCATCATCCATGCCTTCCGCTTTGTCTATCGACCAGACAAGCGTGCCCATGCACGTTATCGTCCCTTCTCTTTAATTATCGATCTCGCACTTGTACTCCTTCCTTGTCTTCACCTAGTTGGCCTCTCGCATCATCTTCCAACATGCACCCCCACTTTCCTAGCGCTTGTACGCTCGTAAAGTTCTTCCCTCTATCCGTGTCTATCGTATGTTGTGTAAACGATCCCTCCCCCTCTCTTCTCGTATATCGCCCCTCCACATACATATACTATGTATGCAGGCCTCTCTTTGACAGAAACATACGTATAGGGGCACGTCGGACACACCATCTCCCTCTCTCTCTCTAACACACCCACTAGGTGGAGCCGTGGAGGACATGTATGAAGAGAAGAGGTGCACGCATGCACGCACTTCCTCCCTCACA
The DNA here is from genome assembly GCA_011799875.1 of Thinopyrum elongatum. Lineage (NCBI taxonomy): Eukaryota > Viridiplantae > Streptophyta > Magnoliopsida > Poales > Poaceae > Thinopyrum > Thinopyrum elongatum. The sequence continues at coordinate 334,595,710 of CM022300.1, read as the reverse complement.
CACACATGCGGGTACACGGTGAAGCACATTTCTCTAAGGAGAGTTAGCCCTCGTGATAATTTGACGCATGTTGAAAGACTTGTTAGATGACGTGGCAGTGGTACTTTGAGCATGGTTAATAGTATAGCCAACAACCGGCTATATGGAGTTGCCATGTCACATATATTCAATCTAATAGCCATCATGTATAGTATAGCTAGTTGCTAAGCAGTACTACTTTATTAATGCATGGCCCACTGTACACTCTCACAATGTTTCTTGGAGTCCGTGCTGTAACCGGCTGTTAATCTACAGCCCGCTTCCATTCTCTCTCCTATTCTCTCTCACCCAACTCAACACAAATATAATTGTTTAATCATTATAGCCTGCTGACTTTAATTTATTATACTTGCTCTTCCGGTACGTGCAAAGCATGTAGGAAATAAAATATGAGCAAGTTTTTGTTTCGGGAGATGTCTCTCTTTTTTAGTCAATATATTTTTGAATAAAATGATGGGGGAGCTCAATCGAGCCACGTGGAACATGTGGAGGGGTTGTTTGCCAGCTTCTTACGTGGATTGATCACACTGATGTGCTGATGCTTCCAGAAGAACATAGACACTGCTGGGTACAATGAGGTTACTATAGACATGAATCCTAGCCATTCCGAGGCACTTAGACCTTTGGATCAAAACTAATGAACGGCTAATATCGCGTCACACGTGAAATTGAGAATTTCTAAACTGATTATAGAAATAACGAGCAGCGGGCTACTCATTTTTTGCTCCGAGAGGTTGCTGGCGTCTGGCTCCGCCACGATGGCCTCTGAGAACGCGGGCCCACGTACGCGTCTGAGAAATGTATGTAATGAGGATTTCTACCGACCAATCCCGTTATGGAGGCAAAGCAAGAGTTACCCTTTACAAATTAAGTTAGGCGGTAAACTTACAGCTAGTTGCGCTGGCGTCGCCCAAACACACGATCAGTCCAGCCCACCACTCATCGAAGGGACGCGCATCGGCTTGGTGCGTCACTGACACGTGCGATCGCATGTAAGCAGTAGCACCAACACACGGTTGGCCCGGCCCACCACTTAACATGAACAACCGGTATGTCCGGCCTGCCTCTCACCAAAGCAACACGCAGCGGCTTGGTACATCACTTATGTTCGACCGCATGTGAGCAGTAGTAAACCGACAGGCCATGCTCCCCCGCCTACCGTGCGCCAAAATCCCGGCCTTTTATTGTAGATCCCTTTAAAAAAATGAAGATCGCACATAGGAGCAGACCATGCAGTTGCGAACGCTCGAGTGGCAGTTTCATGGGTAGGGGAGGGGCGTGGTGTGGCAGTTTTGTAATATGCCACGACACTTCTTTTTCCACTGTTGTGTACGTGCAATAACTGGCACCGTCGGAAATGTATCTTACGGTTATTGGGGTGTTCGCCAGGAATAGCCTCGTGGTGAGCTATTGACTAGTATTTTTTTCACACGCATTACATTGACACATACCATCTCTCTCCCTCTTTCCCACACACACACCTAGTCTCTCAAGACTTCTCGCACGCACCATCTCTAGCTCTCTAGGTCGATGCCACCCACATACACTTGTACTATGTGTTTTGTACATTGTACACGAAGAGAAGAGGTGCACGCACGCACTCGTCCTCTCTCACACACGCATCTGTAGCTATGAATTGTAGTGTTCTCAACCATCCGATTGGCTCTATCATAGGTTCACGTTGCTCCTTGGCCTTGAGATTGAGAAGTTTAAAATGCGGAGGCTAAGCTGGAGGCATGAGGTTTTGGTTAATGTGCGGGCCGCACACGGACCAACATGACACGAGCTTGGTCTGCCTGGTGCGCAGTCGGGTGAGTACTACTAGTTGTAGTACTACTTTGATGTGTCGCGTCAACTCACAGAAGTATGCAACACTTCCTCAACAAACAAGCATATAAGCAGCTTATACTCCTTACCCAAAGGATCTTTATATCCAACAGACAAAAAATATCCGTTCGACTGTTGGAAATTACTTTAACTGCTGATCTGATGTCGAAGTAATTGCTGCATCGCCACCAAAATCCACCATCTCTTAAGCTAAAGTAGACCGAGCTAAACCCTATATTAGCATATTACTAAGATAAATATAAGGCACTTTAGAATCATTTAGATGAGCTTGTCAATCTGAATTTGGAGGGACACCGTCCTCGACAACCCAGCCCCGGCCAGCAGCTTGGGCGGCACTGTGAAAAAGTTCAGCTCCTGCACGGCGACGACGCCGAGCTCCTTGCTGCATGTCACCTCGATTTCCAACTTGATGGCGTCGGTCCTGCCTTTGGGCTCCCCTGGCGGGCCGTTCGCCCAAACCTTGGCCATGTAGTGTGGCGGTGGGGACGCTCCCGCTCTGATGCAAACGACCGACACGGCGATAGGCGCGTCGATGTCGAGCACGCTGTCGACCACAAAAAATGCGCGGCCGTCCTCCTCCGCGAACATAAAGCGCCACGGCTCCGACACCAGCACTTGTAGCTAGAGCACCTTGTCGTACTTGATCGTGTGCACAGGCATGGGATGCATGGTGCTGATGTGGTGGGGGAGCGCCGGTGGCGGGCCTTTGTAGACGCAGACGTGCATGGGGCTTTTGCAGGGCGCGAGCGGCTAGACGCTCTGGTGATCGGTGAGCTTGTGGTAAGTGATGTAGAGCCCACAGCCTTCGTGCGGGCACTCCACCCTCAACGAGGAGAGGACGGTGTCCATCGCCGTGTTGCCCACGTCGAAGCCACCGCCACGCTGGCATTTCTGGCACTGCCCCTGGTTACCGGGGCGCGCGCCGTGGCAGTCCGCGCAGGCCAGGTGCCATCCCTTGCACTGCATAAATCAATCGAACAACACATCAATCACGTAACATGCACCTTGCTCGATCAGCTGAACAGACAAGGTGTATTCGAACCTCGTACACTGGAGGCTTCAAGGGGCAAAGGCACAAGGGGCAGAGGAGCAAGGTGAGGTCCATAGAGACCTCCATCGCCGGGTCCTGTTCTGTCGGCATGATCTTGCCCTCCTCATGCACCTCCATCTCTCGCTTTAGGGCCGGCGCATTAGAAAGTTTTTCCATCACATATTCATACTACTTGAAGGTGCATTAAATCAACACATGCAAGTATCAAAAGGAAAGTCACCGCATGCATGCATGCGTTGTAATTAATGCATCGGTAAACGCAAATTATTGAAATATATCGAGTGCACTGCTTTGATGTGTCACGCCAACTCGTACAACAGGGAGAAGCTTGATTACAACACCCTCTCCTTCGCCCATGATCGTGGTGGCTCACAGGACTTGGAGAAGCTTTCGCTACATGCTCTCCCTCCCGCACGCGGTGGACATGCAACAGTTCATTCGGTGTCAGATGCCCAGAAGCATACTACTAGTAGTACTCCACTGTAGTAGTACCATCATTGTTTGACTTCTCGATGAGGCGAAGAGCCAAGCGCAACCCGAACGCTCGTGTGGCAGTTTCATGTCTAGGGTAGGTAGTAGTAACATAGTCTAGGATAGCGTGTACCATGACTCTAAGCTTAAAATTGTTGGAGTCGCCTCCATGCTATGAGGACGTCTCGAAGCATTTTTTGATTAAAATAATCCTCTGGCCCTACCTGTCATCCTGGTGATTGTAGTTTGCACGCTGATCTGGTCAAGAGAGGAATATATATTTTAATTTGTGGTGGGGTAAATGTTAGAGGTTGCAACAAATATTGTACACAGCGGGTCTTTTAGCCAAGTTTAGAGGCAAGCATGTGGGGCCCGTGCTATGGTGTGTCATGTCAACTCGTACAACAAGGAGAAGCTTTTGCTTACTACAACAAGCTCTCCCTCCCCCACGCGGTGGACAGACATGCAGCAGTTTATTCGATACTATAGAAGTAGTAACATCATTGTTCGACTTGTCAAAGAGGCAAAGAGCCAAGCGCAACCCGAACGTGGCAGTTGCGAACGCTCGCGTCATAGTCTTATGTGTAGGGGTGGGGCGTGGTGTGCCAGTTTTGTGGCAATTCTTTTCTATTGCTATTTGCGTCCAATAGGTGCCATTGTCGGATGCAGATCTTACGGTTATTGTGGCGATTGCTAGTTATAGTCATCTTACGAAAATCAAATAATCCCAAAACAAACCCGACCACGTTTCTTGTTTCTAGACATGAATAGAAATCAACCAATAAGAGATGCGGGCCGTGTATGTTTTTAATGTCTTGAGACGTAGCTAGCACAGCATGCAGCGGTCAGTTCATTGCATGCAATGTTATTAATTAGCAAATACTCCCTCCATTCCTAAATATTTGTCTTTCTAGAGATTTCAACAAGTGACTACACCGTAAATGAGTACATACGTAGCAAAATGAGTGAATCTATACCGTAAATATTTAGGAACGGAGGGAGTAAATATTAAGTTCTCTCGTTTTCCTCTCCGCCTTGGTTGCGGTGCACAATATTGAGTACTACTACTGACTAGTCTCTTTTTGACACGCATTTACGTTGATACAGCTTGAATGCCAACGAGGGAGAGGGTAGCGGTTCCCGAAATGTTGAATGGTCAATCATGCCTCCTCATTAAATTAGCATGCAGAGGGAAGTAATTGGAGAAGCAGAATGGAGCCAGCACGATGTGAATGCAACGCAGTTTGGACTCTCTTACAAAGGTGCCCCACCCCTCCAATCCATCTACTCCTAGTCTCTGTGCAACATTTCTCACTCCAATCCAAGACCAAGACCAATTGACCAGAAGCCACAAGCACCCATGGCGTTGATGGACGCGAGCGGCAGTCGGCTGTGCCAGATCATCCAAGACGCTGGCCTGCGGCACCGCACCACGCAGCATTTCCTGACGGTGCTGGTGACCGCCAGCGTCATAGCCCTCGTCGACGCCGGCTTCGCCTCTCGCATGGCCGATATGATGGTCCGCTCCATCCGCAAGTTCACCGCTGTCAAAAAGTGCGCAGATGACCTTGCCGTACTCCTCCTGCCCGCACGCCCAGTCTCCTCGTTGCCTGCCACCCTAATCGGCCTCCAAGGTGACGAACTCTTTGAAGCATTGGTGGCCCTGCAGCTGTCGGAGGTCGCGACGAAGAATGTGCACCTCGAGGCCGCGCTCGCCGCGCAGCGCCTCACCATGCAAGAAACTGTCGACCTGCACATCCGTGTCTATGAGGAAATTGTCTACATAGGCCACTACAAGGCCAGCGAGGACAGAAAGACGTTGGCCTTCTTCCACCGGCTGGAATATTTGGACGCCATTGTTCGGAAGCACGTTGACCTGGCCACGAAATCCGCTGCTACTTAGCCGCTGTTCGGTGGGCCGGTGCCCTGAGTCGAGGAGGAGGAGGTCGTGGATGGATGCATCTTTCTTCTTGCCTCCTGTAACTAGCACTGCATCACCTCGTAGCCTTAATGTGTTAGTGTGTGGAATTTTTATCCCAGTAGTAAATGACATGTGGGATCCCTTGCTCTTATTTGGCGTTAATTATATGTAGTATCACTGTCTTCATCCTGGTTTACTACGTACGTCCTGGTTTATTAGTCCCTTTTGTAATTTGTGCTAAATTTTGAACAAATATTTAACTGACAAAATGTTAGTGCATGTCAACAAAAAATATATCCTTGGATTCGTATTTGAACATAGTTTTCAATGATATAATTTTGGTGACATCTTTGAACATTTTGTTTGTCAAATTTGTGGTAAAAATTTGGTACAGATTACGATGGGGACAAATAAACCAGGACGGAGGTAGACTGGTCACCATTGCTTGTTGTGCCAAATTTTGACTTCAGCTTTAAGTACGAGACCCAACCTACATGGAGGGAGTATATATATTGGTGCAACAACCAAACTTATATATGGAGTATTCAAAACTGAGCGTTACTACATGTCACGAGTTCAAAATGAGAAAGTGGATCAAGTACATCACACCTGTGCCGTTCACATTGCACCTCACACTGTCGTTCCGGCCCGCTGCTTAGCGCGCATTGGCTTGGAATTTTCTATCTGCAAGTTTAAAAGGTAAAGGCTGCCGCGTTCGCGTTGCACCCGCACATGGTCTGTCGGGCACGTCGCTCATGCTAGGGAATGCTTGTTGTCTTAGCATTTTCACTGTCAGGTGGGGCTGCAGTTGAGCAAACCGACTATCGGCAAATCCCCACCCCGCCCACCGCGCGTCAGCTGAGTTAGAATTAGAAGAGAGAAACGAGGGAGAAGAGTCAGCTGTAGCACGGACGCTGTTGTCAGATGGGACTCGTGTTGATATAATAGGAGTACTGAGTACTCGTACGTCTAGTACTACTAGTTGGGTGCGTGCGACCTATACCTATCATCACTTTAGGTCTCCCGTTCGAACCGCAGCTACGCTTCATAGTACAAATTTTTTCACGCATTTTTCGTCCTATATGTACTCCTAGGCTATTTCCGCGTGCTTCCTTTCGCCAACATGTGGGACATAGAGCATCTGGGTCGTAGTGCATGCATGACTCACAGCATATGCAACCATGTCGGCGTACTTTACATTTTAGACCTGATGAATTACATGCAAACCCCCCGTAGAAGAATAAATAAATAAATGAATTACTACATGCAAACCGGATTATTTCATAGAAACTGGAGCATGTTCATTAAATTTTGGACGTAACACACTGAAAAAAAAGACCAGACCTAAACCAGTCTAAGGGCCTCTTTGATTCGCAGGATACTGAAAACACAGGAATAGGGAAAGTATGATGGCGATGAACCAAGAGGAGGAGGAAGAGGAGGAGTACTGTACATGCTAGAGACTGGACTATAGTACATTGTTTTTTATGGCCATATCACCACATTGTTTTCTATGGCATATCGCCTGCTGGTTCACTGGGCTGCCGTGTTTGGCACTCCTCCGATGTGAGTAGTAGTATATACTAGTACTAAATAGTACTATACATACCGCATGATTCTTTGCTCCTTCTTACGTCGCCGACAGGTGGGAGGGCCAGCACCCGGATCGACGTGTCATGCACAAGATTAGAGTGGGGAACGAAAGGGGGGCATCACACTGTCGTGGGAAATCATGGCCACCTATGGGGCCATCGGGCCCTTTTGGTTTGGCAGGGGGGCTGAGTGCGTTGCACAAAGAGCGGAGGATCGTAGCGCAGCGCTGCAGAGATCACAGGGGTAGTTTTACCCAGGTTCGAGCTGCCGCGAGGCATAAAACGCAGTGCTCGTGCCTGACAGGGTTGCCTCGGGGCGAGAGCAGCTACGCGTGTACGAGTGTACAAGGTTCGGAACCCCTTTCCTGGTTGCCATGGCCCTCCTTTTATAGATCAAGGGGTTACCACGGAGTCAAATCAGTCATTGTGTGTTGATTAGATAGCAAACAGTGCTATCATACCTAACTCTGCAGGCAGAGCAGAGCGCATTAAATGCGCCACTTAGTGCCACATCGTAGCCTCCCCGGCAAGCCTTGCCGGGCTGTTTGGCCACCTTTTCACCTCTCTGCTTGACACGTCTCTGGACGGGTGTCATTTGGAGGTGGTTTCCTCTTGAAGTGGCTGCCATGTGTTTCATAACTGCCACTTAGTCACCTGGGGGCTTGACACCACACCGATCGATGACTTGCGTTGCTGTGAGGTGGAACAGTGAAGCCTTGGCGGGGTAGTTTGCTTCGGTAGTGCCCGGGAGGCCTGCCGGGATGGTCTTGAGGCTTGTCTTCGGGGCCACCTCATCCTCGCCAGGCTCGCCTACCCGGCAAGGGAGGTTTCTCCTTAGCAGTGTCTTGGTCTTGGATGCTGTAACTTAGCCCTTTTAGTCATGTGCATGGTCTGGGCAACAGACCCATGGTTTGTTGCAGCGATAGGAGCCCCCGGGCCTGGCCCAAACGCGCTGCCCGACGTCGTCGGGGTAGGCCCCTTTCCAGTGCACAGGCAAGAGGGTAGCAGTTGCTTCATCTTTTGAGATCTTCTTTGCTTGTTCATTAACCTGATCCCAGGTCAGTTTCCGGTTCTTCCGCCCATCGCGCAATGCCAATTGTGGTGGGGGAGGATAATGGGCCACGATCCGTGGGGTACCCACATCCCACGTTCACGGGGCGGTAACCGTCATCCCATTATTCTTCCCGCCTCGAGCGCTTCCGCGACGTGTATCGCATGCACTGTGCAGGGTTGGTGGCGGATGCGGAGGGCGCGGGAATGAGCGTCGTGGTAGAAAGCCAGGCATTGCAGATTGGTGTAGGGGGCCGGCCTTGATTTCTTAAGCCGTTAGTGGCGAGGAGGAGCTGGACTGGCCGAGCGGGGTGGCCACCTTCACGGAGGAATCCAGTTCCCTGCCCCGTTCGCCTAAAAAGGGGAGCGTGGGGTAAAGTGTTTCCCCACACTCCCTTCTCCTTCCGTTCCTGCAGCAGTTCTCCCCTGCCAATGCAAGAGGTCGGGGACGCGGCACTGCTCCAGCGACGACGACAAGAACTTCTGCTCGACAGCGCCTCCCTCCCCCTCCGAGAATGCGGGGGCAAAGCCCGCCGCGAGAGGAGGTGGGAGGGGGCGAGGTCGAGGTCGTCATGGCGCCCGGGGCCGAGGGGGATGGGGCGGTGCTATGGTTGTACCCCTGTCGACCGCTCCTCCCCTGATGGAAGGCCATGTTGGAGATCAACCTCTAGAGTTCATCATCAGACTGTACAAGCCTCCGTGCGGCTGTCTTCGTCTCCCCACTCCATTTGCCAGGGCAATGGAGCCTGAGCAACCGCGCTCATTGAAGCTGCACATGAGGGGCTGCGGGAATGGCGGCATGCAGGTGGATGTGGATTTTCCCGCCCCTCATGTCATGCTCTTTCGACGCGGCTGGAAGACCTTTGCATGCGCCCATAGCTTGTCAGAGGGGCACGTCCTCCATTTCAAACTAATGGAGGCCGACCTGCTCTTCGTCAAGGTCTTTGGGTGCTCGGGTGCTCGCTTAGGGTGCTGCACGGAGAGCTCAACCGACGACGAAAGTTCCTCCTCGAGCGACAGCGATGAGGAGGACAGTGACGGTGATGACGACGGCGCCAATTGGGAGGACGACGACTCTGACTCCGACTGATCGTCAACCGCACCATCACCGTCAGGCGGCCGCACCACTATCTGCACCTGCATCCCGTCCCCGGCAAGGAGATTCCCCGGGGAGTTGGATGCAGAGGTGGGGGTGGTGCTTCGCTCTCCTCAAGCAGCCTTCCAGCTGGGCCCCGGCAGGCTTCCTCGCGGGCTGCAGCTCCATTTGCCCTGCCGTGCCCTGCTGGCCCTGGTGGCGGTGGCTGGCGGGTCGTCCCTGCCGCTTTCTTCACCATCACCTTCGCCCGTGCCCTCCTGCTCCTGTGGGGCCCCTTGACAAGGGGCCTGACAGGGTCAGGCTGGGCTTCTACCCAGGCGCTCCTTTTGCCTTCTTCGCCTTCCACCGTAGTGCCTAGGAGAAGGAGAGCAAGAAAGAGCATCACGGGGCACTTATCTTTTTTCAATCTAAAACATGTAGGCACTTGCCAAACTTTAGTCTAAATAATGTAATCTTCTTTATCCTTGTTAGTGTTCTGTAAGATCTGTACTTGTTCATCTACATATTAATGAAAAAGACAAGCTTTGTCGGGCACTTATGCATGTGTCATACTCATGCAGAGGTGAAATGCCTCTATACGTTCAAGTAAACAAGTTAGTTCTGGCAAGCTATCTTGCCGGTACCCCCGAATTGTTGCCGTCAAGCTAAGCCAGCCGGGCACAAATCGCAAAGAGGTACCAGCCCCCCGCCAAGCCTTCTTCATCAAAGGCCATTGCGACCATCCTGACCGAAGCAACGTTCGAGTCAAAGGATGGGAGCACCTAAGTCTCGAAGGTGGTGAGGTTTCGTATGCACAAGTTTCTGCTTACAGAATGCGTAAGGATAAGAAGAGAACTTATCTGTTTGGCTTGCCGAGGATTGTCACGTAGGCTTGTCTTCAATTCTTCTCCCTTGGGACCAAGTCCACGGCAAGAACCCTGCAACTTAATGCAGATGAAAACAATGCCTCATGCGACCTCATCTACATGATCATGCTATGCTCATGATATGCTTACGCATGCATGCACGTTTTGGGGGGCCCCCAACGCTTCATTTATTTTTGTTGCTCAGGGCTGCGCCTGGCTTTGTACAAGGGGTTACATGCAACAGCGGCAAGGCCTGTAAAAAAGGGTGACTGCCGGGCAGGGCCCGACATCCGCGCCTTACAGGTAGAACTTACGGAGATGCTCAATGTTCCATGAGTTTTGCAATTGAATGCCATCTCCGGTCTCCAGACGGACTGCGCCAGGTCTGGTGACTCATACTACCCGGTAAGGGCCTTCCCACTTTGGCGTCAACTTGTTTGTACCCTTGGCGGACTGAACATGCCTAAGGACAAGGTCGCCTTCCTCAAAACCCCGGGCACGAACCCTGTGGCTGTGATAGCGACGCAGGGCTTGCTGGTAGCGTGCAGCATGCGTAGCGGCCAGGAGACGGTTCTCCTCAAGTAGCACAGCGTCATCACGCTCGTGCCATTCCTGTGCTACTTCATCGTAGGTAAGCACTCGAGGAGACCCGAATATGAGTTCCGTGGGGATAACTACTTCTGCCCCATAGACTAGGAAGAAGGGAGTCTGCCCGGTAGCTCGATTTGATGTCGTTTTGAGGGACCAAAGAACCACCGGCAGCTCGTCGATCCATTGCCTGCCACACTTCTGTAGTGTATCAAAAATTCTTGTCTTGAGGCCCCGCAACACTTCAGCATTCACCCTCTCAGCTTGTCCGTTGCTTCTGGGATGGGCAACAAAGGTGAACGAGATCTTGCTTCCCAGGGCAAGAACATATTGCATGAAGGCGCGGCTCGTGAATTGGGTGCCATTGTCAGTGATGATCCAGGCAGGGAGTCCGAAGCGGCACACCAATCCTTTCAAGAACTTGATAGCTGACTGAGTGGTCACCTTTCTCACGGGCTCCACCTCTAGCCACTTTGTGAACTTGTCGATAGCGACGAACAAGAACTCAAAGCCCCCGGTAGCACGGGTGAAGGGGCCCAAGATACCGAGCCCCCAGACCGAGAAGGGCCAAGATAAAGGGATCGTCTGAAGAGCTTGGGCAGGCTGATGAATGTTCTTGGAATGGAACTGGTAGGCTTCACATTTGGCGACGAGCTCAACTGCATCTTGGAGGGCCGTGGGCCAATAGAAACCTTGCCGGAAGGCTTTTCCAACCAGGGCCCTTGATCCAATGTGTGAGCCACACATGCCTTTGTGTATCTCTACCAACAGTTCCTTTCCTTCCTCCCGGCAAATGCACTTCAATTTCACACCATTGGGCCTCCTTCTGTATAGTGTGTCATCGACAAACTGATACGTACTGGCCCTCCGGGCTACTCTTTCAGCTTCTTGCTCTTCGGGGAGTTCTCTAGTTTGGAGGAAATGGACTATGTGTCATGCCCAAGTTGGGGCCAAAGGCTCGACAACATGGACCAACGGCACCTCCTCATTCGCAGGAGCGCACTTCTCGACCACAGGGACCGGTGGTCTAGCGGGATGGTGCAGCTCGCTAATTGAAGGGGAGTTGTTCCCGCCAAGCTCTCTGCCGGGGGCCTCGGGAGGTCCTGCCGGGTGAGGCTTGCCGGAGTCTAGTTTCCTCCTCTTTCTGGCCATTGTTGCCGGGGATACGAAGGGTTCAGTCAGATGGAGAACAAAAGTCCTTGGTTCCACAGGGAGCTTTTGTGCAGTGCACTTCGACAGATGATCAGCGATGATGTTTTCTGCACGTGGTACGTGCTCTGTTTGTAATCCGTCAAAGCGCTCCTCCAACTTTCTCACTTCCTCAACATATGCCTCCATCAATGGACTTTGGTAATCCTTGTTGACTTGTCTCACCACAAGGTGTGAATCTCTGTGAATGATCAGCTTCTTGATTCCCAGTTCTGTTGCAATTCTTAGGCCGGCAAGGAGCCCTTCATACTCTGCAGTATTGTTGGTAGCCTTCTCCCGAGGAAAGTGCATCTAGACGACGTACTTAAGGTGCTCCCCAGTGGGAGCAACAAGAAGCACGCCAGCCCCTGCACCTTGTAGGGAGAAGGCACCATCGAAATACATGATCCAATCTTGGGGCACTTCCTTGCCGGGAATAACTGTCTCCAATACCTCTTCATCAGGAGTTGGCGTCCACTCTGCGATGAATTCTGCTAGTGCTCTGCTCTGAATGGTTGACGTGCTTTCAAACTTCAAACCAAAGCTGGACAATTCCAAAGCCCATTCCACAATCCTGCCGGTGGCCTCAGGGTTTCAGAGTATGCGTTGCAAGGGGAAATGGGTGACAACTGTGATCTCGTGGGCTTGGAAGTAGTGGCGCAACTTCCTTGAGGCCATGATGAGGCCAAAATTTAACTATTGCATGCCAGAGTACCTCGACCTAGCCACCTGTAACAGGGAGCTGACGAAGTATACTGGGCGCTACACCACTTTCTTCTTTGCCATGACCAGAGAACTGCTTCCGCTGTTCTGCCCTTCTTTGCTCTGAACTGACTATGGCCTTGTCAGGACAGGTCCACTTTCTCCTCCAGAGGTAACAGTGGCTGTAGTTGCCGCGTCATCCACTTCCCACTGCGCCACTAGTGCTGCACTAACCACTTGATTGGTTGCGACCAAGTAGAGCAGCAACGGCTCTTGTGGTTTGGGAGCGACCAAGGTGGGCACAGAGGAAAGATAGGTTTTCAAATCTTGCAGTGTAGCATCTACTTCCGGGGTCCATTTCACGGGCCCTGTCTTCTTCAAGATTTTGAAAAATGGTAGGGCGTGCTCGGCAGACTTGGAAATGAACCTCCTTAGCGCTATCGGTGTACTAAGTATTGGGCCATTAGTACCCCGTACTTGTGCACGGGTAGTTGTAGCCATACTCGCGGCAAGGCTTGTCGGGGAACAGTTCGAGGTTGACTCAGTCACCAAAGAAATCTTTAAGTCAGAGATCTGAGGATCAGCAGATAAGAAGAGCTGGAATCCGAAGGCCAGTTTCCCCGGCAAGATCTTGTTGGGGTGGCCTGCGGAGCCCCGGCAAGGATCGGCACCTGGCAAGGCTTGGCGCCCGGCAAGGTTTTGTTGCCGTGCCACCGCTCTAGCACGGCAACAAACCTCACATTCTGGGTCCTTCTTTGGATGCGTGGCGATGCGCCAGTGGAGGAGAGCTTAAGTGGTGCTGATGGGATGGCCCCTTTTTCCATCCCCAAGAAAGTAAGGACACCTAAACGGACACCTCACGGTGCATTAAATGCGTTCGTCCTAGTCCGTCATGGGTTAGGTATGATAACCCTGTAGCAACTTTACAACTCAATGTATGTACATTTTGCCACTGTGGTAACCCCTTTGTGGTATAAAAGGAGGCCCACGGCAACTGCTACAGAGGAGGAGAGCTTCTGGCCCATTCTGCATGCGTAGCTGCTCTTTGAACGTACTGTTCACTGCGAGCGCTCCTGGAGCCTGGGCTCAAGAACATCAATAATAAAACAAGGCAGGAGTAGGGTTTTACGCTGATCAACGGCCCGAACCTGGGTAAAATATTCCCGTGTTGATCGTTGGTTCTGCTCTTTGCGCATACCTCTCCCCCCGCCGAATCGTAAAGGGGTCCCTTAGGATCCCATAGGTGTCGCACCCCGACATCTTTGGCGCGCCAGGTAGGGGGATTGAAGGTTGTGTGAACCTGATCTAGTGATCGGCGCCTTAGTTTCTTCATCATCTTCATCATCATGCCACCCAAGAAGAAGAGCGTTGCGACGGCGCAACCATCCACGTCCGTTTTGCCTGTGCCTTCGCATACGGGCGATGGCGTGGGGGCAGAAGGAAGAGGACTAGAGCCTCCATGGCATTCCGGTGACCCAAGCCAGGCGAGCGGCGTCGTTCGCAGTGGCAGCGGCAACCCACACGCCGCTGGATCCTGAGACGAAGCTGTGTTACCTACGGGTGGCACAACGAATTCCAGAGATCGGAGGACGCCCGTTGGAACTCCCGCGCCGGCGCAAGCGTCACGGCCTACCCAGGTCGTGCACGACGAGCGACGTCATGGCGCTGGTGGTTCAGGGCGTCCCCATGAAAAGATTTCTACGCATCGATCCCAAGATGCGCGGGCCCAGCATGCACACCGAGCTGCCGGCGGAGGTGGCGCGCGGTCGCGTGACCGTGATGGTGCTCCTTCTAACATGGCTAGGAGTCAGAGCATCTCATGTTCCTCGCACCTATCGCCGCTGCCTACGCCAGCGGAAGGCTTGGCGCGTGCGCAGCTGCTCCTCGATTTCCCTCCTGCTCCGGAGAAGATGGAGGAGTGGTGAGCTACTATCCAGAGCCTTATTGGCTTTGCCAACAAAGATGGACCACAAGAGGCAGGGCCCTCATAGCGAAGGCCCATCGATCCGGCGCGAGCCGATGTGGAGAAAACCGGAGGTGGTGCAACCACGGTGCACTCCCCTCCGCGACACCAGCGGTGGCCGACAACCCAGCAGGTCGATCGCCCTGAAGAAGTTTCCACGGCATCATCCGATCCACGGATGCGCCGCAACCAGCTTCAAGTTCTCCAGGAACGAGGCAAGGGGGATGCTCGAACTACCATCGAGTGACTACGGGATGCGCGCTATCAGTCTGATAAGCGCGCAGGGCCGGCTGTCAACGAGCCTGCGCCAGGGGACGTAGGAGACTTGCCTTACGAGGTAGGGATTCCAGCGTTTACCCATGAGCTGCGGCAAGTCCAGTGGCCAAATTCCCGAACCTTCAAGCCAGAGGTCCCGGAGAAATATGATGGCAAGACTCACCCCTCGGAGTTCTTGAGCATTTACACCATTGCGGTGTAGGCTGCCGGGGGCCGAGATGACAAGATACTTGCCAACTACTTCCCGTTGGTGCTCAAACCCAACGTTAGGTCGTGGTTGATGCATCTGCCAAAGAATTCTATTTCTTCTTGGTCAGATCTGTGCCATCAGTTTGTTGGCGCCTTTGTTGGAGGCCACCAAGCTCCTGGCCAAGAGAGTGATTTGAATATCATCTCTCAGAAGGAGGGCGAATCCCTGCGCAAGTTTATGCAGAGGCTTAGCCGGGTGCAGTACAATATTCCTGACATTCACCCTGCCGCTATCATTAGCGCGTTTCATTAGAATGTGCGTAACCGCAGAATGCGGGAGGAGCTGGCGATGAACAAAGTCAGGAATATTGCTGAGCTTTACGCTTTGGCCGACAAATGCGCTTAAGCTGAAGAGGGGAGGAAACTCCCTAGCGAGGCTGTTGGCGCGGCGGGCGAATCCGAAGATGAAGACGCCGCGACCCCATCAAGGAAAGGTCGGCGGCGGAACAGGAAACACGGAGGCAAGGCCGTGCTTGCTGTCGAGGAATCTGGCAACCCCGGCACCGCCAAGAAGGCCAAGGTTGGTGACCCCGGCAAGGATCTTGCCGGGTGTCCTTCCTGTCAGGCCTTGGAGGCAGCTGACAAGTTGGAGAACTCCGGCAAGCAGTATTGCAAGATCCATCACACCAAGGGCCACGATCTCCAAAACTGCCGGCAAGTTGAACAGCTTGCCGAGAAACAGAGGGCTGAGTATGAAAGGCGGGATAAGGAGAAGGCCCATGATGGTGCTGAGGGGTTCGGCAAGAAGCACCGTGGCCGAGGGGGTCGCCGCGGCAAAGCCAAGCAACAAAGGGAGAGGCCCGCTCGAGGCCGAGACAAGGAAGAAGATGATGATGAGGAAGACGATGAGTCCAGTGAGCAAGAATTCCAGAAAGCTACAGAGGCTATGTGTATCGATGGGGGCGCCTCACTGCATTCTTCTCACCGTCGACTCAAACAGTGGGTACGGGAAGTCAATGCAACAGAGCCGTTACCAGATGCATGTAAGCCACTGAAGTGGTCCAACACGCCTATCATTTTCGACGCCGAGGATCACCCTGATCGCACAACCGCGGTCGGGTGCTTGCCATTGTTGGTCTAGCCAACAATTCGCAACCTTAGGGTGACGAAAATGCTAGTTGACGGTGGGGCCGGGCTGGACCTAATCTCACCGGATGTGCTCAAGAGGCTTCAGATTCCTAATGAAGATCTCGAAGAAACGGGCACGTTTCAAGGGGTCAATCCAGGAAGAATCCAGCCAAAGGGCAAGATCACACTACCGGTAACATTTGGTAGCGAGCTCAACTACAGGACCGAGAAGGTAGTGTTTGATGTCGCCAAGATCCCCATGTCATACAATGGGATCCTTGGTCGGCCAGCGCTGGCTAAGTTCATGGCGGCATCACACTACGCTTATAATGTTTTGAAGATGCCCGGGCCGTTGAGTGTCATTACTATCCATTCCAATAAGAAGGATGCGCTCATCTGTGCCGACCAACTCTACCAGGAAGCAGTTGCAGCACCTGCCGTCAAGGCATCTGCTCCTGCCGCTGGAAATCCCGGGGGGAAGAAGAAGAAGACCGGTGAGAATCTTGGCGCGAACTCCGGTAAGCGCGCCTCCTCGGAGTGCTGCGCTTCCGTCGAGGATGCACCAGAGAGTTCCACTGGCAAGAACAAGAAATCCAAGGCTGCTCCGCCGGAGACCAAGAAGGTGCCCGTCAGGGAGGACGGAACGGGGGGAACTTTCACCGTAAGTTCCACCCTAGATGACAAATAGGAAAGCGCGCTCGTTGCCTTCCTGCGGGCGAATGTCGACGTGTTTGCATGGCAACCATCTGACATCCCTGGTGTTCCCAGGGAGGTAATTGAGCACCACCTTGCTGTCTGTCCTCACACGTGGCCCGTCAAGCAGAGGGTCAGGAAGCAAGCCTTGGAGCGGCAAGAATTCATTGCCGAGGAAATCAGAAGCTGGAGGCGGCAGGATTGGTCAGAGCAGTGCTTCATCCAACCTAGTTGGCCAATCCGGTTGTAGTGCGCAAGGAGAATGGGAAATGGAGGCTTTGTATTGATTATACAGATATCAATAAAGCCTGTCCAAAAGATGCTTTTCCCTTGCCGCGCATCGACCAGATTGTGGATTCCACCGCTAGTTGTGACCTCCTGTCCTTCCTTGATGCCTACTCAGGGTATCATCAGATCTTCATGGCGAAGGAAGATGAAGAAAAGACCGCATTTATCACCCCATGTGGTACGTATTGTTTTATACAAATGCCTTTCGGGTTGAAAAGTGCTGGTTCTACATTTGCGAGAGCGGTCCAAATTGGTTTTGAGCCTCAACTCCATAGAAATAAGGAGGCATACATGGATGACATAGTGGTCAAAACCAAGGACAAATCAACGCTCATACAAGATTTAGAAGAAACATTTACAAATCTGCGCAAGATCAACTTAACGCTCAATCCTAAGAAGTGCGTGTTCGGTGTTCCTTTCGGCAAGCTCCTCAGATTCTTTGTATCTTGCCGGGGAATTGAAGCGAACCCCGACAAGATCAAAGCTATTGAGCAGATTGAAGCGCCAAGACGCGTCAAGGATGTGCGTCGTCTTGCCGGCTGTGTTGCTGCTCTAAGCAGGTTTATTTCCAAATCTGCTGAGCGCGCCCTGCCCTTTTTCAAAATTTTAAAGAAGGCATGTCCAATGAAATGGACTCCGGAGGCGGAGGCTGTGCTGCAAGATTTGAAGAAATACCTTTCCTCTCCGCCGACGCTAGTCGCGCCTAAACCACAAGAGCCATTTCTGCTGTATCTGGCAGCGACAAATCAAGTGGTTAGTGCTGCGTTAGTGGCACAGAGAGAAGCTGATGAGGAGGCAACACCAGCGGCAAGACTATCAGATGACGCGGCAGGATCTTCCCCGGCAAGGATTGATCCCGGCAAGACAAGATCTGTGCAGTCAGAAGGACCATTGCAGAGGAAAAAGGTGGTGCAGCGCCCAGTGTATTTTGTTAGCTCTCTCTTACAAGGAGCTAGGTCAAGATATTCTGGCGTGCAGAAGCTGCTTTTCGGCCTCCTTATGGCCTCGAGGAAGCTGCGCCATTATTTTCAAGCACATGAAATCACCGTCGTCACTCGCTTTCCGTTGCAACGGATTTTGCGAAATCCAGAAGCAACCGGCAGGATCGTGGAGTGGGCGTTGGGGTTGTCGAGCTTTGGCCTCAAGTTTGAAAGCACTTCCACAATTCAGAGCAGGGCCTTGGCGGAGTTCATTGCAGAATGGACCCCAATGCCAGACGAAGAGGTTCAAGAAACAACTCTCCCCGGTAAGGAAATTGACCAGCAATGGGTTATGTATTTTGACGGGGCTTTTTCGCTGCAAGGCGCCGGTGCTGGCGTGCTGCTCTTCGCACCCACCGGAGAGCACCTCAAGTACGTAGTCCAAATGCATTTTCCCCGGGAGAGTTTGACGAACAACACTGTAGAATACGAGGGTTTGCTTGCCGGTCTAAGGATCGCGGCAGAGCTCGGTATCAAGAAGCTCGTCATCAAAGGCGATTCACAGCTTGTCGTCAGGCAAGTTAATAAAAGTTATCAAAGTCCATTGATGCAAGCCTACGTAGATGAAGTGAGAAAAATGGAAGAGAACTTTGACGGTCTGCAAATGGAGCACATCCCTCGTGCCGAGAACAGTGTTGCTGATGACCTGTCAAAGCGTGCTGCCCTCAAGTTGCCTGTGGAACCAGGAACTTTTGTGCTCCATTTGACTCAACCATCCGTGGCATCATCAATGCGGCAAGAAAAGAGAAGAAAATTGAATTTTGGTCAGTACTTCCCGACAGAGCTCCCGGGAGCAGCCGGCAAGGAAGTTGCCGGGATCAATGACGTGCCTGCCGGGGAACAACAGGCTCCAGCAGGGGCTCAAGCCCTTGCCGTCGAGACAAACATTCCCCCGGCAGAGGAGATGCCTTTAGTCCTAGCTGTCGAGCCCCAGGCTCCAGCATGGGCGCAGCACATTGTCCATTTCCTCCAAACAGGAGAACTCCCGGAGGAACATGAAGAAGCGGAAAGAGTAGCCCGTCGGTCTGTTATGTACAAGTTCATCGATGACGTCCTGTACAGAAAGACACCAAACGATGTGAAATTGAAGTGCATTCCTCGGGAGGATGGACTGGAGCTGTTGGCAGAAATACATGGAGGCATATGTGGCTCTCACTTAGGACCAAGAGCACTTGTCGGGAAGGCATTCCGGCAAGGTTTCTTTTGGCCCACCGCTCTCCAGGATGCAACTGCACTAGTAACTAAATGTGAAGCGTGCCAGTTTCATTCGAAGAAATCACATCAACCAGCTCAAGCTCTTCAGACAATCCCTCTCTCCTG
Source organism: Thinopyrum elongatum (assembly GCA_011799875.1). Taxonomy (NCBI): domain Eukaryota; kingdom Viridiplantae; phylum Streptophyta; class Magnoliopsida; order Poales; family Poaceae; genus Thinopyrum; species Thinopyrum elongatum. The sequence goes on along the minus strand of CM022300.1, from coordinate 334,576,482 downwards.
GCCATTTTCGGTCTGGGGGCTCAACATACTGGGCCCTTTCCCCCGTGCTACCGGGGGCTTTGAGTACTTGTACGTTGCTATCGACAAGTTCAAAAAGTGGCCGGAGGTGGAGGCACTGAGGAAGGTGAAAGCACAATCAGCCGTCAAGTTCTTTAAAGGGATAGTTTGCCATTTCGGTGTGCCCAACAGGATCATCACCGACAACGGCACGCAATTCACAAGTCGCACCTTCATGCAGTACGTCCAAGACCTTGGCGGCAAAATTTGTTTTGCTTCTGTTTCTCACCCGAGAAGCAACGGCCAAGCGGAGAGGGCCAATGCTGAAGTGCTGCGCGATCTCAGGACCAGAACCTTTGACAGGCTAAAAAAGTGCGGAAGACGCTGGATTGATGAGTTGCAGGCGGTTCTTTGGTCAATCAGAACGACACCAAATCGAGCCACCGGCCAGACACCCTTTGCTCTGGTCTACGGAGCAGAAGCAATTCTCCCCACGGAACTCATGTATGGATCACCTCGAGTGCTCGCTTATGATGAGCTTGAGCAAGAGCAACTGCGGCAAGATGACGTTGTGCTCCTCGAGGAGAATCATCTTACGGCTGCTGTGCGAGCTGCACGCTACTAGCAAGCTTTGCGCCGCTACCATAGCCGCAAAGTTCATGCCCAAAGCCTTGAGGAAGGCGACCTTGTTCTTCGGCGGATTCAGTCCGCCAAGAATTCAAACAAGTTGACGCCGAAGTGGGAAGGCCCTTATCGGGTAGTACGAGTCACCAGGCCCGGCGCTGTCCGCCTGGAGACCGAAGATGGTGTTCCCGTGAGTAATTCCTGGAATATCGAACATCTTCGCAAGTTCTACCCATAAGGCGCGGTTGCCGGGGGCTCCCGGCAACCACTCTTTTGTACAAGTCTTGCCGGCAAGGCATTTAATCCTTTGTACAAAGCCAGGCGCAGACCCTGAGCACAGATGAATAAATTTAAGTGTTGTGCATTTCCTTATTAATTTCCATGTTGATATTTATATATGCATGTTTCTCTAAGATGTTGTATGACACTTGCTCCCGGTAAGTTCTAACGAACTGCCAAGGTTTCATATCTTTATTTTCTCTTCTTTCTTTTTCTTAAAAGACAGAAGGCTTCCTCGCGTGCACATTTGCCCGGGGGGGGGAGGAAGATATGAGTACCAGTTGGCGACGTTCAGAATCGACATTTGCCGAAGGAAGGACAGTGACAGAAAGCTAAGTTCTAAAACTTAGAACAAGTTTCCTTTATTGCAAAGTTATTTCCTTGGACGATTCCGACTTTTGTATAGAAAATCTGCACGCGAAGGAACCCTTGCTGTAATCGGTTGCGCCCTTATTTTGTTTCGAGTCCGCTCAACGATTTAAGTGGCTGCACTGAGAATGCCAAGGAGTCTTGCCGGCCACTGCACCTCCGGTAGGCTGCTGAAGTCCCGCACCCAGCGCTCGCGGCAGGTTGTGCACCGGCAAGTTTTTCAGTAAGCGTAGGGTGAACTCCATACATAAAGGAATCAGACAAGGGATATAGCATGCATGTACCCAAACATAAGCAAGTTATACTACATTAATAAGTTGCCGCAGTTCTAACTTAAGACTTAATTGTCTTTTGACATGGAATGTCGATGGCAAGAAGAGGTGGAGCAGTTAATCTCTGCGCTGGCCTTCGATCCTTTTGATGGAATCCACCTTCTCAAGGATAGGCGTGATAAGTTCTTCAAGCGCCTCGACATTTGTGTCCTTTGGCAGATGGCCGAGCACGTTGGAGAGGTCGATGCCTGGATTGTTATGCACCACCTTGATAAGCACCTTGCGGAGGACGGCCCGGCAAAGCCGGCGGGTCTCGTTGGCCAATTGGGTCGCCCGGCTAGACTGAAGCAGCTTCAGGGCGTCGATGATGCTTTCAAAGAACATCGTCAACCTGGCACTTGAAGATATCCTCTCCTCGGAAGAATACCTGAAGTTTGACAGGCCCATGGTTGACAGTTCTGCCGTAAGCTTCTCCGCAGCGTCGATGAGACGTCCAGTCCAGATCTCCACCCCCTTTTCGTAATCGATTTGGGCGGCGGCTGTGCTCTTGAGCAGGTTCCTCCCTCCCTGGAGATCTTTGAGCAGGGCCTTCTCGCGGGCCCTGCCGGCCTCGAGAGACTTCTGCAACATGGTCAGCTTCAATTCCAGAACGGCAATAGCATCAGTGGCTGAGGAGAGCTGTTTGGTCTTGTTAGACATGGCAACTTGCATCTCCGCCAGGGTGTGGAGGGTTTTTTCCCTATCACCTTTGAGCGTCGAGAGCTCCTTGCCGTGTTCTTCGAGATCCACTTCTAGCTTCTTTACTTTGTCGCTCAGCTCGTTCTTGGCGGCCTCTGCAGCCTCGGCAGCATCGACGGCCTCCTTGAGCTTGCCGGCGTGATTTACAGTTAGAGCTTCGAGCGCCTCTTTGTGTTTCTGCTCCAGCTCCTGGGTCTGCCGCGTGACAAGCTTCTCGATATCTTCATCTTTGCTACGAAGCTTGGCGGCGAGCGCCTGCTCACGTGCGGTGAGATCTTCCTCGTGAGCATCAAGCGCAACGCGACGCCCCGTCAGGAGGGCATCTTCGGCAGCAATTCTTTGCGTAGCTTCAACCTGCGCCTTCTCCATGTTAGATTGTTTCAGGAGGATTTCTGTCCACTGTTGGCTCACGTGTTCCCGGCCGGCAGTCAACTCTTGGAGGGCCTCGGCGTACCAGACTTGCATTTGTTCGACACGCCTCTAAAAATCTGCTTCGGCCGCCTCGACAACTGCCATTCTGGAATCCGCTTTCTCTTTCCGGGCGCGGTGGAGAGCCTGGAGTTTGCGGAAGTTTTCGCCCATGGCCTGAAGGAGCTGATCTTCTTCAGACTTGCCGCTGCTAGCACTGGGATCGTCAACAACCTCGAGCCTGGCAGCAGCGATGATTTCTTCATCAAAGACTTCTCCTCCGGCTGGTGCCCCAATGCTTGCCGTCCCCAGCAAGTTGACAAACAGGTTCTTGCCAACCTTGAGATATTTGCTGGATGAGGGGCCTTCAGATGTTGACGGTTGATCTTCAGCAACTGCCTCACCAGTGGCGGGGGGCTCCGTGGCTGACGCAGCGCCTGGCGCTCCTGCGACAGGAATGCCGTCAGTACGGTCATCAGCCCCCTTGCTGCCCTCTTCAGTAGACTCCTTGGCAGGTTCCCCCTGTGTAGTCTTGGCGGCCTCCTCGGCAAGAGCACCACCGGCCTCGATAGTGGCATCTTTGGCGGCCTCGCTGGCGGCGATCCTGTCTGCTTCGGCAGCGGCGTCCCTGGCGGTCTCCTCGATGACAACGTCGACGTCCATGTGTTCCATCACAGGGAACTCTGGAGGACGAAGGAGGGAAACAGAATAAGATCAAGATTAAAGTTCGAAGGGACCAAAGACAGAGAGATAAGGGAAAGAGTAGCAAGCGCTCTAAGGCAATCAGTTACCTCCGTCGAGCTGTTGAGAGGTAGCCTCGCCCCTCCCGGCAACCTCGGTTGACGGGGGAAGGTTGCCGGTGCCCATGCTTGCCGGCCCCTCCTCAATCAAGATGGGCTCGTCGGTAGGATCCCTTGCCGGGGATGCGCTTGTGGGCGGCGTGGTCGATGGAGGTGGCACGACTGGGGCGTCTTCCAAAAACTCTCCTTGTTGCCGTTCTTCTCCTGCAAGCCCAGAGATATCAGCGTCAAGAATAGAAACCTCAGCGCCCACCAGCGGAAAAAGAGCAGTGAACTTACGCTGGGGGCTGCGCTGGGGGCTGTGTTGAGGGCTGAGCTCCGGGCTGACAATGACAGTTTCTGGTACGCTTGTGGAGCCCGCCAGGGGCTCATCGCCCATGGAAGTCTTTGTCCTCTTCGTCATCCTCTCCATCAAGGTTTCTGCATCACTGCAGAGACAATACAAGCAAGTCAATAAGATTGATCCAAGATTTGAAGATAAAGGCTGTGGCAAGATACTCACTCTTCCTCTTCTCGCTCCGGACTAAAGCCGGAGATGTCGAAATCAGCCTCCGTTGCGATGTCTGAGTGGGGAGGTGGAGGAGGGGTCCTAGGTCGCTTGGCTATGGCAGGCGCCAGGGGTTGGTGTGTTTCCGTCACCTCAGCTTCCGGTGCGGTAGTGCGAGACACCCCTGCCACCTCAGCAGTGGCCGCTGGTGTGGGTCTCGCACGCCGCGCGGGTTGCTGACGAACCCCTTGTCGCGGCACAGTCTTGCCAGCCGCTTTCTTGCCGGGAGCCTCGCCGCTCGAGGAAGGCTGGCTTGCCGGGATGCCAGATGCAGCCTTTCAAAGAACACGTTTTGTCTTCTTCGGGGCTGGGAGCTCTTCTTGCGGTTCTTCTTCAGCCGTGTCCTCATCGGACGAGCTCTCAGCGGCTGTGCTGCTCTGTTCCCCGGCAGCCTTATCCTTCCCGGCAGGTTTTACTTCCACCACTACCTCTGCATCGCTGGTTTCCCATTCTGTGAAGCCAGGGCTGCCAGTCTCCGCGGTAAGATTTGCCTCCTCCACCCTAGTGGTGATGTATGCCACTTCTTGGTCGGTGGTGGCTCGGATGAAGTCTGCTTCTTCCCGGATGGCTCTCTCCGTCAAGTTATCAAAAAACTTTTGTGCTTCCTCCTCGGTTGGCTCGGACCAAGTCGCGTCAAGACCGTGGGCGTTGAACATCGGCATGAAGGCGATGATTGACCCCAAAGCAGAGTTGTTGCACAGAGGGACAATCCTTGCCGGCAATCGATGCTTGTCGTCGCGCTGGAACAACTTTTGACGAAGAGCGCCAAGTTGCATAGTAGTCAGATTGTTATTCAACCCGGGGCGCAATCTCATGATGTCTGCTGCGTTTCGGTATTCCCAAGCTGACCTTTCTCTATTCTGCAAGGGGGCAATGCGGCGGCGGAGAAAGTCGAAGCCAATCATCTCCATTGTTATCCCGACAGCTTTCAGGCGAAGAATCCTGGTAGTGGCGATTGTGAGCTTTTCATCGTCAGTGGCAAGACTGCTCCAGCCACTGCCACGGACCACTTTCTATTGCCGGGGCAGACAAAACGGATGGGGATCTGCTTCCTTGATCCAGCACCATTCAGCCCGCCATTCGTCCCACTTTTCGTGGTAAACTCCTTCTGGGTATATTTCCTTATTCCAAGCCCTTGGAATCCAGGCAATAGAACCAGAGAGGGCCTCTCCTTTTTGGATACGAGGGAAAAAGTAGTGGCGGAAAAGGGTAGTGTTGGGAACCACTCCGGCAAAGTTTTCACAAAGGTGAGCAAAGATGGACATGCACAGTACCGCATTCGGCGTGAAATCGAGAAGATGGAAGCCGTATGTGTACATGATGTCATTGAAGAAGTCACAAAATGGAGGACAGAGCCCGCAATAGAAATATGCGACAAAAAAGGGGTATCTGTCTGACCCACTTTTGGAGCAAGAACCTGGAATCACACGAGTGGCGGGGTGAGCCTGCGTCCCCTTCGCCCACATGCACTGGTACCGCCTCTTCAAAGCTTCCGCATCGAGCGACGGGGCGAAGACGACATACTTCTTCCGCATCTTCACCAGTTCGCTCTCCGGGACATCGGCTTTCGCCTCCTTGTTCTTGCCTTTGCTGGCCCTGGGCGGCATGGCGGCTGCAAGGGCGGAAGCCGGGGATGAAGCGAGCGTGGAGGCGACGGGCAGGAGAGGGAAAGCTTTGCTCCGAGCTCGAGAGAAGGAAGGCAATGGCGACGGCCAGATTGAGAAGAAAAGGGGTGTAAATAGGCTTGTGCCTCTGCGGTTTCTCCTTTTTATGGGGAAGGAGCGGGGCCGCCTCTTTTACTCCCCAATGTGAATGCGCCTCTGCAGGCGCTTTGCAGTTGCAGCCTTTGAGGCACGCTTCCCACGTCGCGCGTTCGGCGCGCGTAGTGGGGGGGCACAGTAAACCGGATATTTACGAGCAGTTAATCCCCAGTCACGTGTGCCCGTGCACTGTTTGGGCCTAGCCCAACAATGCCTCGCACTCGTGTGTGGCCTATGCCCGGGGGCTCCTGTCGGTGTTCTATGTATTGGGCCATTAGTACCCCATACTTGTGCACGGGCAGTTGTAGCCATACTCGCGGCAAGGCTTGTCGGGGAACAGTTCGAGGTTGACTCAGGTCACCAAAGAAATCTTTAAGTCAGAGATCTGAGGATCAGCAGATAAGAAGAGCTGGAATCTGAAGGCCAGTTTCCCCGGCAAGATCTTGCCGGGGTGGCCTGCAGAGCCCCGGCAAGGATCGGCACCCGGCAAGCTTCGCCGCCCGGCAAGGTTTTTTTGCCGTGCCACCGCTCTAGCATGGCAACAAACCTGACATTCTGGGTCCTTCTTTGGATGCATGGCGACGCGCCAGTGGAGGAGAGCTTAAGCGGTGCTGATGGGATGGCCCCTTTTTCCATCCCCAAGAAAGTAAGGACACCTAAACGGACACCTCACGGTGCATTAAATGCGTTCGTCCTAGTCTGTCAGGGGTTAGGTATGATAACCCTGTAGCTACTTTACACCTCAATGTATGTACATTTTCCCACTGTGGTAACCCCTTTGTGGTATAAAAGGAGGCCCACGGCAACTGCTACAGAGGAGGAGAGCTTCTGGCCCATTCTGCATGCGTAGCTGCTCTTTGAACATACTGTTCACTGCGAGCGCTCCTGGAGCCTGGGCTCAAGAACATCGATAATAAAACAAGGCAGGAGTAGGGTTTTACGCCGATCAGCGGCCCGAACCTGGGTAAAATCTTCCCGTGTCGATCGTTAGTTCTGCTCTTTGCGCATACCTCTCCCCCCGCCGAATCGTAAAGGGGTCCCTTAGGATCCCATAGGTGTCGCACCCCGACCAGCGCAGCCACGCATCTTGTCAAACGCCTCACGTCATTGACTGTCTTTGGTGCTTCAATCTGCTCGATAACCTTGATCTTGTCGAGGTTGGCCTCTATTCCTCGATGAGACACAAAGAAACCAAGTAGCTTACCGGAGGGGACGCCAAACACACACTTCTCCGGGTTCGGCTTCAAGTTGATTTTACGTAGATTGGCAAAGGTTTCTTCCAAATCTTGGATGAGGGTTGATCTGCCCTTGGTCTTGACCACAATATCATCCATGTAAGCCTCAATGTTTCTGTGCAGTTGGGCTCAAAGCCTATCTGTACTGCTCTTGCAAAGGTGGATCCGGCGCTCTTCTGCCCAAAGGGCATCCGTACAAAGCAGTATGTGCCGCACGGGGTTATGAACGCGGTTTTCTCTTCGTCTTCCTTGGACATGAAGATCTGGAGGTACCCGGAGTAGGCATCTAGAAAGGAAAGCATGTCACACCCGAAAGTGGAATCCACAACCTGGTAGATGCGCGGCAAGGGCGATCGGTCCTTCGGGCATGCCTTGTTTAGATCCGTAAAATATATGCAAAGCCTCCATTTCCCATTCGCCTTGAGCACCACCACTGGATTTGCCAACCATGTGGGGTGCAACACTCCCCTGACCAAACCAGCTGCTTCAAGTTTCTTGATCTCATCGGCAATGAACTGTTGCCGCTCCAAAGCTTGCTTCCGTACCTTCTGCTTGACGGGCCGGGCATGAGGGCAGACAGCAAGGTGGTGCGTGATTACCTCCCAGGGAACACCGGGGATATCAGATGGTTGCCAGGCAAACACATCAACATTCGCCCACAGGAAGGCAACGAGCACGCTTTCCTATTTGTCATCAAGGGTGGCGCTGATAGTGAAGGTACCATCAGTGCCAGCCAGCCCTGCTGGGAACTTCTTCACAGCAGGCGCAACAGCTTTGGATCTCTTGCTATTGGAACTTTCTGGCAAGTCATCGACAGGTGCAGCGTACTCCGAAGAGGCACGCTTCCCAGATTCCTTGCTGGCATCCTTGCTAGCTCTCTTCATTTTCTTACTCTCCTTGGCGGGAACACTAGCCTCCGTGACCTCTGCCGCGACTGCTTCCCGATACATCTTGTCCACGCATATGACTGCATCTTTCTGATCTGACGGAATGGAAATTACTCCTATCGGCCCTGGAATCTTCAAGGTGTTGTAGGCACAGTGGGATGCCGCCATGAACTTGGCCAGAGCTGGGCGACCAAGGATTCCATTTTACAGCAAGGGGAGGTCAACCACGTCAAACACGATCTTCTCAGTCCGGTAGTTTAACTCCCCCACGAACATCACCGGCAGCGTGATCTTTCCTTTACGACGACTCCTACCGGGGTCGATTCCTTGGAACGTACCAGTAACCTTGAGCTCCTCATCTGCTATCTGAAGTTTGCTGAGGACCTTTGGAGATATCAGATTCAACCCAGCCCCGCCGTCAACCAACAGCTTTGTGACCTTGAGGTTGCGTATAATTGGTGAGACCAACAACGACAAGCACCCTACCGCAGTGGTGCGATCAGGGTGATCCTCTTCGTCAAAGATGATGGGCGTGGGGGACCATTTGAGCGGCTTCCGAGAATCTGCCGCTGGCTCCATGGCGTTGACTTCATGCGCCCACTGTTTAAGTTGGCGGTGAGAGGAGTGCAAAGATGCACCCTCGTCAATGCATAAGGCGTCAATGGCTTTCTGGAACACCTACTCGCTGGTTTCCTCTTCATCTCCCTCATCGGTCTCATCACTGCAATCCTTCTTCTCACAACCTCTGGCGGGTTTCCCTTGATCCTGATTAGCCTTGCCGGGGCGGCTTACTCCGCCACCACGGCCCTTCCCACCAGCACCACTCTGCTTCTTCTCCTTATCTCGCTTCTCGTACTCAGCCCTTTACTTCTTGACGAGCTGCTCAACCTGATGGCACTCTTGAAGGTCATGGCCCTTGGTCCTATGGATCTTGCAATACGGCCCCTCACCCTTCCCGGCTTTCTCGGCAACCACAGCCGCCCGGCAGTCAGTGCACGCGGCAACCTCCTTGCCGGGTGTTTCGGCCTTGGCCTTCTTGCCGGTACTAGGTGTGCTTGACCCTTCGACCGCCATCACAACTTTCTCCTTGCACTTCTTATTGCGTTTCTTGTTCTTCTTCTGGCTGGTGGCGTCATTGTCATCGTCTGAATCGATGCCGACGCCGTCCTCTTCGCCGGGAAGTCACCTTCCCTCCTCTATGCGAGCACACTTATCCACCAGAGTGTATAACTCATTCACAGTCCAGGGCAGCTGCACGTTCATTTTGGAATGTATACGGAGGTCGCACACGTTGGACTGGAATGTAGCTATCACAGCTGCCTGGTGGATGTCTGGGATGTTCCTGTGCACTCGGCTGAACCTTTGCATGTACTTCCGCAGGGTCTCCCCTTCCTTCTGCGGGAGGAGTTGCAGAACGCTGGGCCGCCCTGGTTTTTGATGGCCACCCGTGAAGGCACCAACAAACTCATGGCACAGGTCAGCCCAAGTTGAAATGGAGTTCTCCGGCAGGTGCATCAGCCAAGACCTCATGTTTGGCTTGAGTGCCAAAGGGAAGTAGTTGGCGAACACCTTCTCGTCTCTTCCCTCGGAAGCCTGAACGGTGATGGTGTAGATGCTCAGGAACTCTGCCGGGTTCAATCTTCCGTCGTACTTCTCTGGTATCTCTGGCTTGAATGTGCGGGAAGATGGCCAACGGACATGCCGCAGCTTGGGAGTGAAAGTGGGGCACCCAACCTCGAAAGGTAGGTACCCACCCTCACCGAGCGCAGGCTCGTCGACGTCGGGGCCGTTGTGCCAATCAGACTGGCAGCGGGCGTCGCGGCGTTGCTCAATGGTGATGCACGCGCCTTCCCCCTGCCTGTCTTCCTGGGCTTGCCGCTGGTCTCGACGCGCTCGAGGGCCGGACGAAGCCATCGAGACGTCGTCGGGTTCTTGATCACGTGGCACTGGACATGGCCTTTGTGCAAGCTGCCGTGGAGGAGACTACACTGTGGGGGTGCCCCCCTCGGTGTGGCTAGCTGCGCGGGCCGTTGTCGTCGCATTGGAGGGCCGTGGCGGGCCAGCTCGCTGTGATCCCCCCCTTCGGCAAAACCAATCAGTTTCTGAATGGTGGCTATCCACTCATCCATTTGATCGACTGCCGGCAGAAATCTCAACAACAGCTGGGCCCGCACCATAGCCTCCGAAGTGGTGCTCGGCATGGATGATGATGTAGATCGTGGCATCGCCTGGCTCCTTACGCTGCCAGCAGTAGCTGCACCGTGTTCTCGCCGTCATGAGCCCGCGGACATGGCGGTGGGGTAACGAGGTGGAGGCGCTTGAGGGTCAGCGGATCCGTTCGGCGCATCGACTGGGCCGGTCCGCTCCAGGACTGGCGCACGCCCCGCGGTCGCGCCCGTAGTGAGAGCGACCGGAGGGTGGCGATTCACCACAGAGCAAGAGCCACCACTGCGGCTATGCATTTCGGCCGGGCGGAGAGGTGCGGACAAAATGATTTCTCCACCCGTACCTTGTGGAGCGTGGCCGTCGGGATGCTGTTGGTGTTGTACTTCCCCAGCGCCTTCTGCTCTTACTTCCACCGCATGGGAGGCGGTGGCGATGCCGCCTGCGCCGGCCATGCCCCCTGCCGCATCCGTGTCTCCGTGCGACCTCGTGGCCTCCGCCGCATCGGCGACCATGTGCAGCGGGGCCTTCGAAGTGGACGGGTGGGCTGCAATACCGAGCTTCTTTTTGGGCGCCATGAATGATGGAGCCATCGATGAAGATGACGCATTGCGTACGCTTCTCGGGTTCGCGCAAGCGCTGCCACCTACCTGGCGCGACAAAGATGTCGTGGGAAATCACGGCCACCTATGGGGCCATCGGCCCCTTTTGGTTCGGCAGGGGGGCTGAGCGCATCGCACAAAGAGCGGAGGACCGTAGCGCAGTGCGGCAGAGATCACACGGGCCGTTTTACCCAGGTTCGGGTCACCGCGAGGTGTAAAACCCTACTCCTGCTTCGGTGGATTGATGGTGGATTGTGGTGGTGGAAATGCAGTGCTCTTGCCTGACAGGGTTGCCTCGGGGCGAGAGCAGCTACGCACGTATGAGTGTACAAGGTTCCGAACCCCTTTCCTGGTTGCCATGGCCCTCCTTTTATAGATCAAGGGGTTACCACAGTGGCAAATCAGTCATTGTGTGCTGATTAGATAGCAAACAGTGCTATCATACCTAACTCTGCAGGCAGAGTAGAGCGCATTAAATGCGCCACTTAGTGTCACATCGTAGCCTCCTCGGCAAGCCTTGCCGGGCTGTTTGACCACCTTTTCGCCTGTCTGCTTGACACGTCTCTGGACGGGTGTCATTTGGAGGTGCTTTCCTCTGGAAGTGGCTACCATGTGTCACATAATTGCCACTTAGTCACTTGGGGGCTTGACACTGCACCGATCAATGACTTGCTTCGCTGTGAGGTGGAACGGTGAAGCCTTGGCAGGGTAGTTTGCTTCGGTAGTGCCCGGCAGGCCTGCCGGGACGGTCTTGAGTCTTGTCTTCGGGGCCACCTCATCCTCGCCAGGCTCGCCTGCCCGGCAAGGGAGGTTTCTCCTTAGCAGTGTCTTGGTCTTGGATGCTGTAACTTAGCCCTTTTAGGCCTGTGCATGGTCTGGGCAACAGACCCATGGTTTGTTGCACCGACACACCCCAGTCGTAAAGCTGCAGTAATAATGACTATATTGAGCAGTCATATCACAAGACCCCATCTTTCCAGCAGTAACGAGCCGTCAAATCACACAGCTGTGCCTTTCCAGCAGTAAGTTGAATCCGCTACTCCCTCACCCTCCTCGCCTCTCTGTCAAACCGGCTACGTGAAAACTGTCACGCGTACTACTCGGGAAAAGCCCCGCCCTCAACTTTTAAATACTCCTAGTATAATTTTGTATCGATGAATTGCGCCATGGAGCAGAAAACCAAAAGAAAAAGGTGGTACATGTCGGGGCTGTTTGGTTTGTGACTAATTTTGTCAAAGGTTGCCACACCTAAGGTTAGGCAAGTTTGGCCAACTTAGGTGAGTGTTTGGTTGAAGCCACACCTTAGGCAAGCCACACTAGGGCCCCACATGGCATACACACAAAAAGTGTGGCAAGATTGCCTTAGGCTTGCCAACTTGTGGCTCTCATTTTGATGAACTAACCTTAGGCAGGCTTGGCAAAAATGTGTGGTAAAAGTGTGGCAATGCAAGGCCTTGAACCAAACAGCCCGATAAACAAATACTATAGTTCAAGCTCTAGCTAGCGATTCGGAATGTAAACCGTGCATGTGTTTATATGTATAGGTTACTTCAAAGTACTGAGTCCATTGATGCAATGTGGTCAAACTGTACCATCGATATCTCAAAGCCAAAATAGTTTGAGCTTGTTCGTTCTATATAAATAGTACTAGTACTATATGTTTATTCACCCGTGGGGTTGCTCAATGAATGGAGGGCCAGGGAGCACAAGTGAACAATACTACTAGTAAAGTACGAGTAGTACAGTACAATACAAAGTGCGATGTGCAGTTTGTCACGTTAAATAGAGAGTTTCTTTTCTTTAATGCCACGTACACAAATTGAAACGCTTGTTGTGGAGAGAAAAAGATAATCACTCCACTATATATATAAGTAGGAGCCTGAGCGCTTGCTTTACTAGAGTTTCTCTCTTCATTCTCTCATCCTCTCCAGATCTAAACAAGACAGCGGTAGCGACTCTCTCTCTTCTCGCTGCTGGTCACAGATCCGGCCGGATTCCTTCGGCCGGGGTGTGTAGGGGACTACGTACATCATTCACGCGGTCATCAGCCGTGAGAGAGGAAACCCACAGCTGCCGATGGGTCCCGGTCCTCTGCCCGTGACATTCTCTCCGACACAGTGCCGGCTCGAGAGGTCCTCGGACCCCTTCTTCCTCCCTGCTGTATTGTGGGCAGATCCAACCTCCCGCCGCCCTCCTAGCCACATCCCAACGACCCTCAGGTATAAGTTCCTTCGAAAGCGGCCTTGCTCTACTGCCCCAGCACCCCACGAGGCTGCATGTGGATCTTTTTCTACTTCCATCAGCTCTTCCAAAGCCACCTAAAATTTTAGTATTATTAGAGGTAAAGCTACTTCATGCAGTCGAATCTAGGACTTGGTTCAAACAGTGAAGAAAGGGGGGAAAGTTGTAGCATGAATCTAGGACTTAATTCAAAGAGGAAATAACAGGGGGAAAGTAGTAGAGACTGGATACCCAACCGGTTTCTTGGTTGAAAAGGGAAATAAAGGGAAAAGGCAGTACAAACTGGATAAGGAACAGATCTATTATTGGTTGAAAAAATGATAGAAAGTGCGGCTGGTGGACTAGTCAACAGAGTATGTCCATGATTAGATTTGCTGCCCTCACATAGTAAAAGGTCTCCAACATTAGATTTGCTGCCCTCACAGAGTATGAACAAACTCGGCATCACCACTTTATGCCTCCTTGTAGGTACATTGTGCTGATGCGTCCACTATCGCATGTCCTTATACCAACTTTTTGCTGTTGTTAATGTAAGGGCGCATGTAAAATGAAGCAATCACACTGTTACCGTAAGGACATGTCCAACTAATGTTATTGTTAATCTAATGCCTCCAGTAATATGATGCAATTAAACTATGTTATAAATGGTACTCTTGGTATTTTTTCCAATATGGTAAGTAAGTTGCTTTGTTACGCTGCTAAGTGTCCTGGTGTCCCCACTGTCCCATGCCCTTAAACCAACTCTTTAGCTGCTATTGATCTACTGTATCTGGTATACAAGCAATGCCACCATTAAAGTAATCCCATATTTGACGAATGTCATTGTTGATCGTAATGCCTCCGGGAACATGAAGCAATGCTGCCGTTTTAAAATTTCTACTATCCTTGCGTGATTGCCATGAACATAATGAAGATGCTTCTTTTCATTTCGTGTATGTTTCGTATCTTGTTATTGACCAGTAACTGTTTTCTTTCTATCTTTTTGTGCGAATAGGGATATCCATATCACCTCGTTCCTATTGTGACCTTTTGGTGAACTGCACAAAACACTTTTTTTGGAATGAGTGTCTTGTGCAGTTCAACTAAAATGTCACGTGGTCAAAGTCTCTCAATTTTGTTGGAACTGCACAAAATGGTGATCGGAGTTTCCAACATCTCCGTCAAGCTCTGCCGGTAATCTCGTGCTACATTTCATTAGCCTTTGCAAGATGAGACGTCACCGTCACCACAATGGCACTTTATTTTAGTGGAACTGCACAAAAGGATAGGCAAATTATAGTTGCACCTTGCATGAGCAGGGCAGCCAACATTAAGTTTGCTCAATTTTAGTACAACTACTAAAGAAGAACCTGCCAGCTCATGAGAGCAAGTACTTCTTGCTAGCTGCGTGATGCAAACTTTGCTTCATTTCGGGTGAACTACACAAAAAGGCGCATGAATTGAATCATCTGAGTGGAGCTGTAGGTTCACCACTTGCATTAGGCATATCCGAGAGAATTGAGTCGTGGCGGCTTAGGGCCCCTCTCTCAGTTATGGTTCCCATGATCGGGTATGTTCCTTTTTGGTTGATTTTGACTCTGCATCCAGCTAGTAAACTTGTGCTACTGTTTTGGCTCTGCTATGAGAAAGCAATAATGATATTGTTTTTGCATCTTAATTTAATGCCACTAATAATTTGAGGTAATCTTTTGGCACCGCTATTGCCACTGATAAAGCTATTCTATCACAATCTTTTCTCGTTTTGGAAATAAAGTTGCTTCTACTAGTGCCACTATTATAGTAATCATGCTCTTTCTTATCTGTGCAAACATGAATACTCAACTAAAGATGTTGTGATGGTCAAAAGCATTCACCAAGTTCTTCGCTTGTATGACATGGCTAGCCAAGATGGATTTAATCCCGAGATTCACTTTATCCAAGGGCTCTAAAGTGCCATGCGTGTGTGCAAGGTGGAAAGAACTATTTCAGGACGTTGATTGATGATTCCACTAGATTCTGCTATGTGTATTTGTTAAATACTAAGGATGAGGCTCTATACACTACTTCAAAATCTAGAAGGCCCTCTTATGCATATATTGGAAGTGGTAGTGCCATCAGTGATGCAGAACATTTCAGCTGCCAATGTTTGACATGCGTGGCCTTAAAAAGGACTGGTTTCAATGTTTAAGCAAATCCTTGGATCAAATTGCTTACATGAATCATCGATCAATTTTTGTTTATATTTTCACATTCTCACAACGTTTAGTTGTATAGTTACGATTGGCTCTGATCTGTTAATCATTGAGATGTGTAGGTATCTTTGTTGTACTTATTATTTGAATCTAATGGGTTGGTTTTGAATCTTGCAAGCTGGGAATCATTGAGATGTGTAGGCATCTTTGTTGTACTTATTATTTGAATATTATTGGTTAGTTCTGAATCTTGCAAGCTGGGAAACATGGCATGATGATGCAGAGGACAACAACCATAACAAGCTGTTCAAACTTGGTAGTATTGTCTTTGTAAAAGTGCGGCAAATGAGCTGATCGTGTGCGTCCTGAGAATAATAATTCTAATTGTTGTGCATGTTGATCCTGTGGCACTGATAGAACGAGTCAATGCTTTGCTTGTTTTAAGAATAAATTTTAGTTAAAGCTAATAAATTTTAAGTAAAGTGACCACTAACACTTGCTATTATAGTACCAATACAGACCCACTCGTGAACCGATGTGTGGCTGGAATAGGTTTCTCGGCTTCCAAGCGGGTTTAATGGAGGCGTTTGAATGCGCCGAGGGGGCATGTTCTGCTGGGCGTGCAGCGGGTGAGGGAGGGGTAGTAACTACTGTCGCTTGTACACACTCAGTTTACTGTTGAATGCAGTTCCCCAAGAGCTGAAAAATGAACTGTTGTCGCCGCCTACCCACTCATTCACCGTCGATTGCAGTTCCCCAAGATTGGAAAAACGAACACCCCAGTACACGCTGAACGTCTTCATCTCCCCCTGCCCCCAATCCCCACAAAACGAGAGCCGCCACATCAACTCTGTGTGAGAAAGAGACTCCAATGGTGATCCGAGGGGTGAGCCTGCTGGATATGGACTTTAGCAAGGAGTTCACCTTTGAGTTCGCCGTTCAGAACCATGGCAGCACCAAGTTGAATGTGATGTACACCAACGATTCGGACTCAGTGAAGCTCTGCCTCGCCAAGTTCAAGCAGTACCTACAGGAGTAGAAAGCGCCTTGTGCCCATCCATTTGTCTCCTTCCTCCCAACATATTCCCCTTCTCAGGTGGACACAGCAGGTCTCGTACACAGACATCTGGGACCAACCACCTATCCATTTGTATTTCTTTACTTTGTTCAATCTTTCGTCCTCTTCCTACAGCGGCTGGCAGAACTGCCGTGCATGCCTCGGTGACCCATCCTAGCCTATGGCGCTGGCCAGGCCATCCCTCTAATCCCACACATTCTCCGGCGATGGTAGCTCCACCGGCCCACCCTGCACCCGAACAAGTCAACCCTCGTACTCCCCTCCGCTTGCGTATTCCCCAGCTTCGGTTCATTCCGGTCTGATGTCTCGACGTCGTCCTCCGCCTTGGTGCTCTCGCCGTGGCACCGCCGTCTATCGTTCCCAACATGGTCAACAACACGAGAGGAATCGGGAGACGATTGTTCGTCGAGAGGCTGACAGTCCGGGCCCACCAGGTCCATGGCTTAGGTTTTGTTGTTTAACGTGCGCAACCCACGACATGCAAACACAGTTGATCCAGTAGGTTTCAACTTTTTTTTGGGGTCCAGCAGGTACCAAGAGGCCTCTGGGCCTCCCAGCCTAGCTTGTCTATAACATCAGCAACCCAAGTTATATTTGTTTTTTTAAGACAACACAAAGCTCAGTTCTATTTTTCTATAAGAATGCAAAACTGAACCTATATTTTGCCTTCTATAATAGTACATATATATTTATATTTATATCTTGTCTTATTACATATATATAATAGAAATAACATAAGGTTCCGTTAAACCTGTCGTTCGTCCAACCATTGTATAGACCTTCCCACTTCCTTCATTTTTTATTTTTATTAATCCTATATCTGAATTTTCTCCCACTTTCTTTTTCGATGTAATCTGAGTTTTCTCTCAGTACTTTTCCCTAGAACCAACTCAACTGTCCCACGTATAGCCTAAAAAATAATAATACCCCATGTCCTATTAACTCATCAAATTAAAATGATATTTTATTTCGTAAATCGAAAGTTCTTACAAAATAATAATAATAATTGTTTATCAATAACTTGGCAAGTTAACTCCTGGTGATTGAGTACATAAGCTTGCAAAGATTTTACTGACCAATGTAGTAATAGACGTGCAATGATGTGTTTCTGTTTTTATAACATTTCTCCGTCCAGCCCAACATGATATTTTCACCTAGCCCAGCAAATCCATGGATTTCAGAAAAAATGCAAATGGGCTTTAAATTCTAACATAATATATAAACGGGCTTCATAGACGCTACATCATTGTTTCACCCGGCCCACCAAATGGACTAAAAAACAAAATAGACTGGCTGACATGTGGGCCAGTAGGTTGAAGCCTAAGCACTTTCGCAAAAAAAGGTCGAAGCCTAAGCAAGGCATTGGATTTACATCCAACGGCCGGCATTCTTCTTCAATCTCTCGTCTTCTTCCTCCAGCGCTGCTTCACGCGCCTCACAGCAAAACACTACCCCACCGACGGCTAGGCCATCCCTCCACTCCTCCGCACCTCCTGTTATTCTCTACTAAGTGTAGGTCCACCCCGCACCCGAACTAGTCAAGTTTCCCACTCCTCTCCATCTATGACTCCACTGCCGTGTCTACCCCATCTCCGGGTTGTTCCAGTCTGGCGCCTCGCTGTCGTCCACCGGCCTTGGTTCGCTAGGCACGGTGTGGTCAACATGGTCAACAAACGAGAGTCATCGGAAGATGACTGTATGTGGAGAGGCTGACAGTGGGGATGCACCATGCCCATGTACGCATGCATGCAACCGCATCCTTTTCACGCTAAAAAATAATGTTTTCTCCCCATGACAGCTAGCACCCACCAGCTACATCTTCGCACTCTAGGAAGTCCGTCCTTATTACGGGCAAAAAAATGATTCCTTCCCCTGACAGCTGGGACCCACCAGCTATATCTTTGCACGCAAGGAAGTGCCTCCTAATCCTCCCTGACAGCTGGGACCCACCCGGTCGAAGTGTACGTAGGGTTGTCTCTCTGGTCATGAACATGTACGTATATACTGGTCGATCAGTCTCTCTGCAAGGATGAACCATGGCCGATCAAGGAGCAGCACGTGTGACGTAGCAGTTTATGCAGTCCTGTCTAAATCGTGTACACATACATACAACCACACTGCAAGAAAGTAAATACGGCTACATACGTACATACGGGCGGGGTCTTGAATGCGTACAGCGATTGCGTCCTGTTCATTGCTAGCCAACCGGCTGGGTCGGAACGAAGGAAACCGCGTCGTGTTCATCGGGAGGCAAGCGACTAGGTCGGAATGCATCTTGTTCATCGGGAGCCAACCGACTTGGATGGAACAACCCAAGCTGAGTCCTGTTCATCGACTCGGGGTCTCGCGTCCCACAAAATGGAGGAAATGGAGTTATCTTCGACCGCCTACGGTTGAAACGGGGTCCTATTCATCACGAGGGGTCTGGCGTATCGCAAAACAGAGGAAACAGACTTCTCTCCAACCGCCTACGGTCGAAACGGGGTCCTGTTCATCGGGAGGGGTCTGGCGTACCACAAAATGGAGGAAACAGATTTCTCTCCAACCGCCTACGGTCGAAACGGGGTCCTATTCATCGGAGGGGTGTGTGGCGTACCGCAAAACAGGACTCCATGGGCTACTGTTCATTCACCGACGACTTCCTCCAGCCTCCACTAGCCACTGTTCATCCACGGGCTACTGTTCATAGAGACTCCATGGGGTCCTGTTCATCCACCCCAACCGGCTGGGTGTGTGGCGGCCGCCTCGGGGTCCTGTTCATCCAACGGCAACCGCCTACTACCACGGGGTCCTGTTCATCCAGCGGCAACCGCCTACACACGGCCGGGGTCTTGTTCATATCCAACCCCCACCAGGAACTGTTCATCCACAGCCAACCAACTGGCTAGGTTGACTCACCACGTCTCGACTCGTTCTATGTATCACGCACGCGGCAGCAACGTGCACTATTCAACCAGAGGCAACCCAACACACCGGGTGGCTACGTCTTGCACGGGGGCTCGATCGGCTTCAGTAATCACTCAGGTTCAGTTAGCAGCGTAGCCAAGGAATCGCTCGGGTTCAGTTAGTAGCGAAGGGATCGATCGGCTTCAGTACATAGCTAGCTAGTGGGATTGATCGATCACTTGGGTTCAGTAAGCGAACGCCTCTCTCGCTCGGGTTCAGTTATAGCGAACACGGCTCGCACACCATGCGTGCGTACGAGAGAGAAATGCGCAAACCACAGTGCATCGCTTGGCCCTGACCACCCACCGTAATTAACAGGGAACTCCGTGAAAATTTCCTCGCCCTCACTTCTACCATGATTTTTTATGTCGTGGATGGCCCAAAGAATGTCATGCAGGTGCGTCCTCGGCCTGCCCAGGATGAAAAGCCCATTTTCTATCATGATTTTTTGTCATAGAAATAGGAGACCACCACATCTATGATAATACGTGGTTTTGTCACAATTATCGTCATAGAAGTGTCATAACCATGACATAATTTTTTTTCGTTCGGACCAAAATGTCACGGATGTGTGTGTTTTTTGTAGTGAGGAGAGACACTTACCATTTGCTTCTCAGGTAAATTCTTTTACACACTCCACTTCAGTTAGAGCAGCGTTCAGCGTCCCCTTCGTCTGGTCAAGGACCTCGGTGAGTTGAATGTTTCTCTCCCGAGCTCCCTGTAAAAGACATAATCTTTGCTTAGTATCAAGCCTCAATACGGTCACAAGTGCCCGTATCAAGCCTTAGGGGCTATTGCCATGCTCGACAGTTTTAGTTTGCCTTTAAGCAAACAAATTATGCCTGAACACAAGTGATGACTGAAATAACATGGCCTCAAATAACATCTTACCTGCAGACCCTGTGATAAAATGCCCACTGCCTCCTCAAAGACAGATCGAGTCGCTCTGAGGTAGGCGTCCACCTAGCTAAGAGCATTAAACTCTTTGTTGGTATAAGCGGAGTCCCTCAAAGAGGCTTTCCATCATCGGTGGTTGATGGCGCTCTGGACCTCGGAGGGGTAGCCGAACAGGTCCCTGAATCCTCTGGATGAGACACCCCGGGAGCAACATCCGAGGTAGGAAGGGGCCCCGCACCACTATTCGAAGTCGATGCCCTGTCAACTATTCGACCCTCTGTTGGGAGAGTAGGAATGGGTTGTCTGTGACAGAACTAAAATAATTAAGATCTATGATAAATCATTCTCGAAAACACAGTAATATTACCTGCGAGCCGAGGAAATATTTCGGTCCGCCTCCACAGTCGTTGTACACACCGGGGCTCCCTGCGTCCCCTGGAGTGGGCTCCCTTGAGGCGTTAATCCTCTGCGTGGACATTTTGCGCGTTGTCCCTTGGGAGTAGAAGTCAGAGGACTAGGGGCGTCGGGACGAGAGGTTTTCTTTCAAGTAGAGGTGGGGGGCTTTACCAAGGAGGCCGACCGTGTTCCCGGCACGCCCAGAGTGACGGCAACTCTTGAGCCGTCAAGGCTTACAGAAATAATTCCCCCTCTTCATATATAAGGCCAATTCTTCGTCCTCATTAAAGAGGGGGTCGTCTGCCTGATGGTGTGTCTCCGGCTCGAGTGTAGTGCTGCTCAGGGTTTCGACCTAGCACCTCCATCTCTGTCCAGGTTCAATAAAGGGCTGTTCAGGGAAATTAACCATAAAAGATAACTTGGATGAATAGGAAGGGCTGGGGAAACTCACTATCTCTGCAGGATTATAGTAAGACAACCCGTCTCAAAACTTTTGTCTTGCGAACTCCTCTACCGATCCTTGATATATGCCGGCTAGAGCGGCCCCGAGGACCGTTGGATCGTCAAGATTCGCTCAGACGGATCAGGAGGTGTCATCAGTTCCATTGTACATGCACAGTAAGTGCGGGCATTATTGAAGTGGTTGGACTCTTTGGCTGATAGCCGTGGCCATGACATCAATGATGGTGAGGCCAGTATTGATCAACAGCTTCACTTGGGCTGTTAGGTTGACAACGTTTGCATCATCCTCTTGAGCAGCAGTCCGCGGTCTACAACTATAGTGCTTCTTTGGGTGTTCCAAAGATATAGTAGGGAGCCCGGGCTGAACTGGGTCATATAATGGGACATCGTCTATATAAAACCACTGGACGACCAAAAGTCGGTATCCTCCTGTGGAATACCTGCGGGGTAGTCGGTCCCTTCAAATGGATAAACCTCGGCAGCCCCCACCTCAAACAACACCTCGGTCGGGGAGCAGGGCATTATGCAAAAATACCTCTGCAAGAGCCTGAAGTGCGCTTCACATCCGAGGTGCATCTCGCATAGGGGCTATGAACCCAGTGTAGGATCGAAAGTATGTCTAGAGGCGGGTGATTAGACTACTTGACCAAATAAAAATCTATCATTTTCCTAATTTTAGTTGTGGGCAGATTTCAGCAATCAGCACAAGTCAAGCAATCAACCTACACATGCAATTCTAAGAGTATAGCAGCGGAAAGTAAAACATTGCATATGAAGCTAAAGCGAAGGGTTTGGAGAAGGCAAACACAATGGAGACACGGAGATTTTTGGCGTGGTTCCGATAGGTGGTGCTATCGTACATCCTTGTTGATGGAGACTTCAACCCACGAAGGGTAACGGCTGTGCGAGTTCACGGAGGGCTCCACCCATGGATGGTCCATGAAGAAGTGACCTTGTCTATCCCACCATGGCCATCGCCCACGAAGGACTTGCCTCACTCGGGTAGATCTTCATGAAGTAGGCGATCTCGTTGCCCTTACAAACTTCTTGGTTCAACTCCACATCTTGATGGAGGCTCCCAAGCGACACCTAACCAATCTAGGAGACACCACTCTCCAAAAGGTAATAGATGGTGTGTTGATGATGAACTCCTTGCTCTTGTGCTTAAAATGATAGTCTCCCCAACACTCAACTCTCTCTCTCAGATTTGGCTATGGTGGAAAGATGATTTCAGTGGAAAGCAACTTGGGGAAGGCTAGAAATCAATATTCTTGTGGTAGGATTGGAATGCCTTGATCTCAACACATGAGTAGGTGGTTCTCTCTCAGAAAATGTATGGTGGAAGTGTAGGCACATTTTGATGGCTCTCTCGCAAATGGAGAAGGGGGTGGAGGGGTATATAGCGTACACACAAAATCCAACCGTTACACACATTTGACTCATCTCGATGAGACCGAATGGTTAAACTCGGTGGCACCTATCTGTTCAAAAATGTGAATGTTAGGTCCCAGTGGGACCGACTTGAACAACTCGGTGGGACCGATGTGCTAGGGCTTAGGGCCAACATCATCTCAGTGGCGCCGATTGCATCAACTCGGTGAGACCGAAGTGAAGCAATAAGGCAACAGAGAATTTGTCAAGCCGACTCTGGGAGACCGATTGCATAAGTCGGTGAGACCGAAATAAATGCAACAATTCACAGAGTGTTGGCAAGGCCATCTCGGTGAGACCGAGATCCGTATCGGTGAGACCAAGCTGTTAGGGTTTCTGGCTGTGGCTATGTCATATGAACTCGGTGGCTCCGGATGGAGAGAATCAGTGGGGTCGAGTTGGAGTTTAGGATTTTGACGTATTTGGATGGAGAAACTGGCTGAGGGTTTTGGAGCAATATCACTAAGCATTTGAGCAAGCAAGCCATTAAGCAACACCTCATCCCCTTTTAATAGTATTAGCTTTCCTATGGACTCAATGTGATCTTGGATCACTAAAATACAAATGAAGAGTCTTGAGCTTTTGCCAATATTTGTCCTTAGCATTTTGTGGGGTCCACATCTCTAGTCCATGCCATTCATTGAACTTCCCAAAATATTTATCTTGAATGGATATTACTTCAATGAGATATAGGTTGTTATGAATTACCAAAACCACCCGGGGATTAGTTGCACATTCAATCTCCCCCTTTTTGGTAATTGATGACAACATATAGATCAAAGCTTTGACAAATGATAAAATGAATGAAGTACATCGTTGCTTTGAGAAGTATGTGATAATCGAGAGCTCCCCCTAAATTAGTGCATTATTTAAAATTTGCGTTTGAATGCAAATGCACAAGTGATTAGGATCATGTGTCACTCTTCCATGTCACATAGATCTTGGTGGTGCGCACAAAATGATAAGAGTGAAATAACATGCACGCATCACAAAAGTCATAAGTGAATGATCATACACAAATAATCATAGAGATAGGCATATATCACACATTAAGCATAGTATGATCAAACACACGACCACAGAAAGTATCTCACAAGCATAAGACAATAAGTAGCACAAACTAAACGGACGAAGTAGCAACTGGCAAATAAAAACCAACGCGCAAAAGAATGAGACACTCCCTCTCTCGAAGCCTATGATCTATACATTTTCTCCCCCTTTGGCAACAAGTTACCAAAAAGCTTGAAAAAGTATAGTGCTATACGACACTCTAGACACGATCTTCGGGAGCTCCTGAAGGGGTCTTCTAGCTTGTTGCTCTGGTGTGCACAGATGGCGTTGAGAGAACTCCTTCTGCGAATGCCTCGGCTGATGTCTATTGAGCTGGTGGTGTTGACACTGGGGGTGGCACTGTAGGAGTGGCGACAGGTGCAGAGTGTGTAGTCCTGGTGTCTGCTACTGGCACAGCTGATGACCTTTGTGCCCTAGGCACTATCTGGAATCTGTCAGTGGTAGGTCTGTCATCTCTATCCTTAGCATCATCTCTCAGCTTCTCCACAATAGATTGTATCTCTATGACCTTGACATCAAGATTATACATTTTGTCCTCAACTATCCGCTCTAGGCTCTCCTGGTTCTTGGCCAGACTTCGCTCAATCCTCAGAGTTGCTTCTAGCAGATATGTCAATTGGTCTTGCTTTGATTTGAGATTTACTATTGAAGCATTGGCTGCATTTGCTGCCTTTGCTCCTTTGGCTACTTTTGCTGCCTCTACCTTCTCTTGGCCTTAACTGAAGTTGGATGTGAAACATCCATCACCACTTCATTATCTTCAAACTCTGGCCGAAGAGGAAGGTGCTCTCTGTCAAGTAGATATG
The DNA here is from genome assembly GCA_011799875.1 of Thinopyrum elongatum. Classification (NCBI taxonomy): domain Eukaryota; kingdom Viridiplantae; phylum Streptophyta; class Magnoliopsida; order Poales; family Poaceae; genus Thinopyrum; species Thinopyrum elongatum. Next base: position 334,552,302 of record CM022300.1, on the reverse strand, counting down.
TGTCTGTACAAACCTTGGAGTTGATAAGCATATGTATGTGTGCTGCATATCCACATGACCTCTTCTGATCAGCAGTAGTCCTTTTGATTGTCTCAACAATCAGGCTCATGACTTTGAATTTCTGTGGAATATCAAACAAGTGGAGCAGATTGATGGAGTGGCCATGGATCATCCTCTCATCACCAAATTTAGGCAACAAGGTATGCCTAAAGATATAGTTTATGGTGGCCAAACCAGCAAGCAGAAAGTAAATAGAGCCAAACTTGTGTGTTTCCAAAGCCCCATCAGGAATGGTCTTGTACATGTGTGCCATAGTGTTGTGATCCATCCCGGGCTTTCCATATACATCAATATCATTTTCTCCTTCTTCTGGGGCATTGATAAGAGCAGCCCACTCAGAGATTGATGACTGGTATCTAGTGCCCTTAGTCATCCACACAATTCTTCCATCTGGGTAAAAGTGTGTTGTGGAGTAAAACTGCATCACCATCTCATCATTCCATTTTGTGAGCTTTTGTCCAACAAAAGCATCAACACCTGTCAGCCTCAAACTCTCATGAACATGGGGGAAGTAGTCTTCATTTGCATCTATGTACTTCCAATCCACCCATTTCATGTTGCTTATGATGGGCTTCTTGTCAAGCGGCTGTCGGTGTCAAAACCGGCGGATCTCGGGTAGGGGGTCCCGAACTGTGCGTCTAAGGTCGATGGTAACAGGAGACGGGGGACACGATGTTTACCCAGGTTCGGGCCCTCTCTATGGAGGTAATACCCTATGTCCTGCTTGATTGATCTTGATGAATATGAGTATTACAAGAGTTGATCTACCACGAGATCGTAATGGCTAAAACCCTAGGAGTCTAGCCTGTCTGATTATGATTGTCCCTACGGACTAAACCCTCCGGTTTATATAGACACCAAAGGGGTCTAGGGTTGTACAAAGTCCGTTATAGAGAAAGGAATCTTCATATCCGAACTCCAAGCTTGCCGTCCACGCCAAGGAGAGTCCCATCCGGACACGGGAGAGAGTCTTCTGTCTTGTATCTTCATGGGCCATCAGTTTGGCCCACATTACATAGCCCAGATGCCCGAGGACCCCTTAATCCAGGACTCCCTCAGTAGCCCCTGAACCAGGCTTCAATGACGATGTGTCCGGTGCGCAGATTGCCTTCGGCATTGCAAGGCGGGTTCCTCCTCCGAATACTCCAGAACATACTTCGAGCACAGAAAGCGTGTCCGGCTGTGCAAAACAAGTACCACACACAACCGCAGAGAGTATAATATTTCCCGAGTCCAATCTGCTGACAACTTTTTGTAATGCGTCACCACATTCCTGCACGGTAATTATTTCGAACCGTTCTTTAGTCTCCCGCGCCACGCTTTAAGATGCGGTTTCCAGCGGCACGTCTTGTCACAGCAGAGATCGTGTCCCTTCATTACGGGATCCTCGTCAATACGGGCGTGGGTAATCCAACCGTGCCGTTTGCACGGCCCTTGGGAATAGGCGAGTTTTAAGGCGAGTGGGGAGGCGCTTGCTATTCACTGCCTTTATAAGGAGATAAGGATTCACCCCTTTCACCCACGCCTTCTCTTTCTCTGCCTCTCCATTCCTGAGCTCCAGCGCCCAATTTCTCATCTTTTCTGCCTCAAAGAAGCACTCCGACCATGTCCGGATCCGGAGCGCAAGGCAAGTGGATGGCCTCCTCCGTCGAGGAGAAGGACATCACGAAGCTCCGGGAGGCAGGGTATTTGGCCAAGGAAATCGCCCATCGGCTTCCGGCCAAGGGACAGATCATCCCCACCCCCAAGCCTCATGAGAGGGTGGTGTTCATCCCCCACTTCGTCCGCGGGTTAGGGTTTCCTCTCCACCCTTTCGTCCGCGGACTCATGTTCTACTACGGGCTAGATTTTCATGATCTAGCCCCAAATTCTTTCCTCAACATCTTGGCATTTATTGTCATGTGCGAGGCTTTCCTCCGCATCCCACCCCACTTCGGACTGTGGCTCAAGATCCTCAATGTGAAGCCGAAGGTGGTGGATGGTCAACACGCAGAGTGCGGAGGCGCCATGGTGAGCAAGATGCTCAACATCACATCGCCCAAAGGTACCTTTGTGGAAACCGTCAAAGGGTGGCAACAACTATGGTTCTATATCACAGAGCCCCGCGACACTACCTGGGCCGCGGCTCCTGAATTCATGTCCGGAGCCCCAATGCGGCTCACCTCCTGGCTAGAGAAGGGCCTGAATTGGGCGTCGGAGGAGGAGCTGACAGCGCTGCAGGCGTGTATCCAGAGTATGGTGGACAAGAACATCAAGCTTGTCAATGTGATCCAGGTGATGCTAGTTCGTCGGATCCTTCCATGCCAAAGCCGGACTTGCCATCTGTGGGAGTTCGATCCGGCCGAGCACCAGACCTTGCAACAGTTCTTTGGAACTACGCATGAAGACATCTGGAAGGTGCTTTTTAAGGCCAACGAGAAATGGCCGGAGACAACCGAGGACCGTGGGCACAACCTGGCCCATCTTGTTAGTCCGGTAAGTCTTTCGTGCTTCAAGGTGTATCCTTTACTTGCTTACTCAGGGAAAATGCCTGAGCCTCCCTATTTATTTTTTCAGGGCTGGACGAAGAAGGCAGAGCGGATTAAGTGTCCGGCTTCGCTGCCTGAGGAACCAGCCATCCCGCTTATGACGAAGATGCTGGTTCCGGCGCCCTACCGGGCGCTGGAGAAGAAGGCCAAGAAAAAGGCCAAGGAGACCAGAAGTGGCCTCTGTCGCAAGGGAACTTCGGACGCGACGTCCGAAGACGCCGAGACTCACTCCACCGCCGCAGAGGACGATGAGGAGGAGGAGGAAAGCAACTTTCCCTTGAGGGGGGAAGGAAGAAAAGGGCGGCCCCCATAAATCTGGAGGCAGAGGCGTCCAAGAAGGGGAAGGTCTCCCTCGCGGATAACTCCGCGTGGGACGTCGACAGCAGCCCAAAGCGGCGCCCCCGAGATAAGCCCCTGGCTGAGTCGTGAGTACTCAAAGACCCTGACGCATTCATATATCCAGCCTCTTTTCTCCATAGTTTTAACATGTTGAATCATGTACTTGCAGTCCGGCTTGTTCCGACCTCGAGCGATCCTTATCTTCGGGGAATTCACTGGACCCCAAGGTGATGGACAGCCGGTCCCTTCCGGCGGCCTCCTCTCCCAAGGTCATGGATGACACCGAGGCATTGTCCCGAAGGATCCTAGGCCAGGGGGAGATGCAGGAGGCCGTCAGTGCGGCGCCAGAGGGTGAAACCTCGGCCACCGGACACATGGGGGAGCAAATCCCCATGGAGACTGGCAATGGGGGCCAGGTCCAATTCGGCCCCCAGCCGAATACGGTCCCGGAGACCTATACGGCTCCGGAATCCAGCAAGTAACCTCCTTCGAAAGAAGGGGGTCTGCCTATTTCGCCGGTGACCTCTGTCCAACCAAAGGCACCGGACACCCTACTGGAAGCGCTGCGAAGTGCTTCCATTGTAGAGGAACACCGCTCCCTCATGGGTACGGTGATTGAGAAGATTCAGTCTGTGAAGAGCGGACTGACCGAAGCCTGCACAAGCCTTCTAATAGGTTTTGAGGTATGAAACATAATTATGTAAAAAGAATATCACAGTATAGACAGTAGCCCCTAAGACACTGTCCGGTGGTCGAAAAGAAAAGCTGGACAGAGGATCAAACAATTTTCGCAGGAGACTAACCATACATGTCTATGTGAAAAAGTAGGCGTCGCTACTGGCTGTGACCTCTCGTGCTACCGAAGTCTCTGGACTGAAGCAGAGTCTGGAGCGGGTCGAGGAAGAACTTGGCCATGTGAAAAAGCAGCTGGAGGATAAGCAATGTATGCCATGACCTTCTGTATATCAGAAAGGATAGATGATTTGCATTGACCATAGTGCCATGATATTTGTAAGAGCGACGACTGAGGTGGAGGCCCTTAAAAAGGCGCTGGCCAAGGCCCAGAAGAGAGCGGTGGAGGAACAATCCATCCGCGAAAAGCACGAGGCCAGGGTCAGTGAGGTCCAACAAGAGCTCCAGGACGCTGTAAAGAAATGCGAGTCCTTGGAGCGCAAGATGACGGATCAAGAGTCCGAGCTTGCTAAGGCCCACCAAAGCACACAGGAAGCCCGGGTTGAAGCCCAGGGCACCCTCCAGGAAATCCAAGAGGCCAGGAAAATCGCGGCGGGTAAGGCCTTTATAATGCAAAGCAAATTTGTGAAGAAAAGGTACCTCTTACTGACCCAGATTTGGAGTTCTCCAGGAGTGTTTGCAGATCTGCCGTGCAGCATTGCAGATGCTGCGGATTTCTTCCGAGCCGAAGAGGGGAGCTCAACGGAGAAGTTGTTCTGGTCGCAATACCTTGCGCCAGAGCATTCGGTGCCCCTTAGCGATCAGCTGAAACAGCTGACCGAACTGCATAGGGCGGCCGAATTGGCCATGAAGGATTTGATAATCCGCTTAGGGCCTGTCGAAGCCATACCACAAAGCTATTTCGGGCTCGTGAAGCGACTGGTTGCTGCCTGCCCTCGGCTTGATGCCCTCAAGCGGTCGGTTTGCATCGAAGGTGCGCGGATGGCCTTCGCCCGTGTCAAGATACATTGGGCGAAGATGAACGCCGTCAAGCTCGCGACCGAGGGACCGCCCGCGGGCAAGGAGCACCGCACGCCCGAGCGATATTTTGATGATGTCCTGGAGGGATCCCGCATTGTAGCGGAGCAGTGTGCAAAAGACATTATCTTCGGATGAATATGTTATCCTGTCCTGCACAATAAAATGAAACTAATATGAAATATAATGTTAGTTGTTTATATCAAGATTTTTCCTCCTGTGCGGCCATTTTATTAAATCTGAGAGTTGGCCAGTCGTCGGCTTCAGCCCCCACGTAGGTAGTACGGGGGTGTTCGGGATAAAATCTAAACACTCTTTATCACAAGTTTGGTCCTTGAAGGAGGTGTTTAGCGCAACGAACCAGGCAACCGGACTATGTGGCTTTATCACCCTCACTTAGCCATAGGAGTTTTATAGAAATTTAGGCACAACCCCTAGTATTCGTGAATCCGAACTAGGGTGCTGTAAACACCGGATCGGGTAAAGACCGATTCGTCGCATAATGCGGAATAAATCGCAAAAGATTTGTAACCTCCGAAGAGCTTACCGGCTCACGCCGCATCATGACAGTCAGTTTTCGGCTTTCTCTACTGAGGTGCTCATCCGGACGAACCAGGGCACAATTGCAGTAGTTCTCCCTTTACTACCCTTGCCGATATAGCGGAACGTAAGGTAGTAAGCACAGGAGCCGGGCAACCCAACTATTGACCAAAGACATGATTCGGAGCCAATGCATATAATGCTAAATTTGGGGTGCCGAACTATACTATAAAAAGTGTTCAGACTTTGTTGCCGTATTATGGGGCGTAATAAAGCCCCTGGCAAATTTAGGCCGTACCAAAGTGTACGGGTGCAATGGATAAGATTATCAAGAAGAAAAAAAAAGTAGTAAGCTAGTGCCGCAGAAGTTGGGCCGCGAACTATTTCCATTACAAATTTATGGATACGTAAAAGCGTATAAGTAGTGCGATAAGCAACAGGGCTATTTTACATGCCATGACCAAGGGAGAGCTGCATGAGGGTCCTGAGAACAGGTAGAGTGACCGTCAAAAAGACTTCCTAGAGATTCCCGCATACCGCAATGCTTCTTGCTATCTTGGTGTATCTATCCTTCGAAAGGACCGATGATCAGGCCGTCTTGAGGGGCCTGTGGAAAACCTGAAAAGGATGAAAAAGAAAGAGTGAGAGTACATGTATCTAGGGGAGGTCGAGCCGTATTATGGACCACAATAGAGTTATGCCTCCGTCTATGCCCATGGTATTTTAAGTGCGTAGTTATGTACACGTGGTACGTATGCCGCCATTTGGCCGGGACGGAGATGGAGGCCAGATTGCTAGTCTAACTCCTGACGAGCCGGACTGTTATGCTGTGGAGTAGTCCGGATCCGCTTGACAGTGTTCGGGAGTTTGGCCGCTGAATTAAGATTCTGCTTGGCAAGGCCGCTCTGTAATTCTGCTGCCAAGGCCGTGGTGTGCTCCTCAGTACGGAGGGAGCGCTCCATGTTTCCATTAACTGTTATGACACCGCATGGACCCGGCATCTTGAGCTTGAGATAAGCATAGTGTGGCACCGCATTGAATCGAGCAAATGCGGTTCGTCCGAGCAGTGCATGATAGCCGCTGCGGAAGGGGACGATATCGAAGATCAACTCTTCGCTTCTGAAGTTGTCCGGGGATCCGAAGACAACCTCCAGTGTGATTGAGCCCATACAGCGGGCCTCTACACCTGGTATGACTCCTTTAAAGGTAGTTTTTGTGGGTTTGATCCTTGAGGGATCGATGCCCATTTTGCGCAGTGTATCCTGATAGAGCAGGTTCAGGCTGCTGCCGCCGTCCATGAGGACGCGTGTGAGATGGAATCCATCAAAAATTGGATCGAGGACCAGTGCGGCTGAACCGCCATGACGAATACTGGTCGGATGGTCCCTGCGATCGAAGGTGATCGGGCAGGAAGACCATGGGTTGAACTTTGGGGCGACTGGCTCCATCGTGTAGACGTCCCTGAGCGCTCGTTTGCGCTCCCTTTTGGGGATATGAGTGGCGTATATCATGTTCATCATTTTAACCTAGGAAGGGAACTTCTTCTGCCCTCCTGTGTTCGACGGACAGGACTCCTCGTCATCATCCTCGGTTTGCGACCCCTTCTCCTTGTGTTCGGCATTTAACTTGCCGGCCTGTTTAAAAACCCAACAGTCTCTGTTGGTATGATTGGCTGGTTTATCAGGGGTGCCGTGAATCTGGCATGGACGATCGAGTATGTGGTCCAAGCTGGATGAGCCCGTATTGTTTCTTTTGTATGGCTTCTTCCGCTGGCCGGACTTGGAGCCACTGAAACCGGCGTTGACCGCCGTGTCATCGGCCGTGCCACCATTGCTTCGGCGCTTGTGCCTGCTGCGTCGGGGCTTGCCATTGCCATTCTTGGCTTCAGAGGTACCGGCATCGCTTGCAGTGTTATTGCTACGAGCTAGCCAACTATCCTCGCCCGCACAAAAGCAGGTCACGAGTGCCGTGAGGGCTGCCATGGACTTCAATTTTTCTTGGCCGAGGTGACGAGCGAGCCATTCGTCGCGGATGCTATGCTTAAAGGCCGCTAGGGCTTCGGCATCCGGGCAGTCGACGATCTGGTTCTTTTTAGTTAGGAACCTAGTCCAGAATTTCCTGGTCGACTCTCCAGGCTGTTGAACTATGTGACTTAAGTCATTGGCATCCGGAGGTCGTACATATGTGCCTTGGAAGTTGTCGCGGAAGGCGTCTTCCAAGTCCTCCCAGCTGCCAATAGAGTTTTCAGGCACACTGTTTAACCAGTGCCGAGCTGGCCCCTTGAGTTTTAATGGGAGGTATTTGATGGCATGAAGGTCATCACCGCGGGCCATATGAATATGGAGAAGAAAATCCTCAATCCATACCACGGGATCTGTTGTTCCATCATATGATTCAATATTTACGGGTTTAAACCCTTCTGGGAATTCATGCTCCATTACTTCATCAGTGAAGCAGAGGGGGTGTGCGGCGCCTCTATATCGGGCCACGTCGTGACGTAGCTCGGATTGAGTTCGTCGGTAGTCTTCGGCCCAGGCGTGGTTATGTTTGTCATGTCTGGCTTGATAGCCGTCGTCGCGCGCCAGGGCATGCCCCCGCGATCCGTAGATTGATCTGGACTGACCTGCTCTATTGTCCAGGTCCTGCCGCAGGTCATATGTATGACCCCGGGCTGTTATGTCTTTGCTTTTGCGGTGAGGTAGTATGGGCTGGTGTTCGGCTTGAGTTGCCGCTTTGTCCCGGCCACGTGGTGGTCGGTCAGCCGCATTATGTGTTGATGGCATGGGCTTAAGTGCCTCGTCGTTGAATTGGGGTAGCATTTTACGCCTCAGATAACTTTTAATGGGGCACTCGAGTCCGTATTCCTTGGCTGCCAGGACATCAGTCCATCTGTCGTTGAGTAGATCTTGATCAGCTTGAAGCTGCTGCTGTTTCTTTTTCAGGCTCTTCGCAGTGGCTATTAGCCGGCGCTTAAAGCGCTCCTGCTCGACGGGTTCCTTAGGCACAATAAAGTCTTCGTCGCTGAGGCTCACCTCATCTTCGGAGGGTGGAAGATAGTTGATGTCCTCCGAGTCTTCGTTTATGGCATGTTCATCAGGGCTGGCTTGCCCATCTTCCCTATCGTCCTATTCGAAAGTCGGCTCGACGGGATCTTCTTTGTCTTCGGCCTCATCCGGAGTATTGTTCTCTCTCGTGCCGGTATTGCTGTCTTTTCCACGGCGTGATTTAGAGCGGCGCCGCTGATGTCGGCACTTTGGCCGTGTCTCAGGAGGTGTATCCTCGACTGGATCTTTCTTGTTATCGCAGTTATTCTCTTTGGGGGTATCCGCCATGTACATGTCATACGAGGAGGTGGCTGTCCAGCGCCCAGTAAACGGCAGGTTTTGGGCCTGCTCCTCTCCGGCATCGGCGTCCATACCGTCGATGTCTTCGGAGTCATAATCGAGCATGTCGGTTAAATCTTCGACAGTGGCAATTAAGTGGGTGGTGGGTGGGAACCGAAATTCTCTGTCCTCAGCCCCCAGTTCAAACCGGATATAGTTCGGCTGTGAGTCCCCCGCTAAGGAGAGGGTTTTTAATGAGTTAAGCACATCTCCCAAAGGTGAGTGTCGGAAGATGTCCGCGGAGCTGAACTCGACGATCGGCGCCCGATCGAGCTCGATGGGCGCGGACGCACGTGGTTCGGAACCTGTGGCCGGAGACGAATCCGAGGTTCCAGTGACACAGATCCCGTTCGAAGTTGGGTCTGTGTGCGGCTCCAACGCCACTGAGTCTGCGGCTTCCGTGGCGGGGTTGAGCTTCCCATGTTCGGATGGCGCAATCTGCTCCGGATCTAGGGCCAGAGCAGTTACAGGCGCTATCTCCCGAGTATGGTCCAATGAAAGATTTAGGTCATGTTCATCGCGGTGGCAGGGAGCGGCTGCCATGATCTCGAGTCCGTCGAAGATCAAGTCTCCGCGGATATTAGAAACATAGTTCAAGCTTCCAAACCTGACCTGACAGCCAGGGGCGTAGCTGTCGATCTGCTCTAGATGACCAAGCGAGTTGGCCCGCAGCATGAAGCCGCCGAATATGAAGATCTGGCCGGAGAGAAAGACCTCCCTCAAGGCAGCATCGTTGTGGATGATTGATGGAGCCATCGAGTCTTCTAGCGACGACACAGCGGAACTCTCAATGAAAGCACCAATATCGGTGTCAAAACCGGCGGATCTCGGGTAGGGGGTCCCGAACTGTGCGTCTAAGGTCGATGGTAACTGGAGACGGGGGACACGATGTTTACCCAGGTTCGGGCCCTCTCTATGGAGGTAATACCCTACGTCCTGCTTAATTGATCTTGATGAATATGAGTATTACAAGAGTTGATCTACCACGAGATCGTAATGGCTAAAACCCTAGGAGTCTAGCCTGTCTGATTATGATTGTGATTATGATTGTCCCTACGGACTAAACCCTCCAGTTTATATAGACACCGGAGAGGGCTAGGGTTGTACAAAGTCGGTTATAGAGAAAGAAATCTTCATATCCGAACGCCAAGCTTGCCGTCCACGCCAAGGAGAGTCCCATCCGGACACAGGAGAGAGTCTTCTGTCTTGTATCTTCATGGCCCATCAGTCCGGCCCACATTACGTGCCCGTACGCCCGAGGACCCCTTAATCCAGGACTCCCTCAGCGGCAGTGTCTCATAAAAATCTTGTTGTTCTCTGGTATGGAAATGATAGTCACATGCTGTTCTCCTCCTCACTGAGTATGGATCCACTTTCCTCCATTCTCTTAGTCCACTATCCTTCCTGAGCTTCATGTTTTCAGCCACTGGATATCCATCATCATGGTCTGGAATCTTTGACTTCAACTTCCTGAGCACTTGTGGCTCTTCATCCTCCTGAACCTCTAGCACTAGGGCCTTGTTCTTTTCAGCAGCAGGCATGTTTCTTGTGGATTTGTTGGGAGCAGCAGCCTTAGGTGCAGGCTTGGGCTTGGACTTGGAGGGTGCACCTACAGATTTCATGGCATCTGCCATTAGCTTTTGAGACTTGGCAGGGGGTGCAGCTGGTTCCTCTTCCTCCTCATCTTCATCATCCACCATCATGGATGGTCTGCCAATCACTCTGGCAATGGTCTCCTTCACTCTTCTTTCCTCTTTTCTTCCCATCAGCAGTGTCTTCTTCTTCTTCTCTTTGCTCAAGAGTAAATTCAATGGTCTCTTGTGGAACTGTTGATTTTCTGGCCTTAGACATAGGAACTCTCTTTGCAGAGGCCTTCTTCTGGAGACCTGGCTTAGTGGCAGCAGCAGTGCCATACTCTTTCTTGAGCACTTTCTTCTTTGAGGTCACTTCCTCTTCAACAACAAAGTCCTCATCCTCACTTTCTGAGGTTCTCTTCTTCCTTTGTCTAGTGGCAGCTTTGGGCAGATTGCTTGGAGTACTTCTGCTGCCCTCATCATAGCATCCACTAGGGCTTGTGCTCTCATTGAGATTAACCTCTTCCTTTGACTTGTTCTGGCTGTCACTTGCATCAGACATCTTGCAGACAGACCCTGTGAATAGACAGGTATGGGCAGAGTGGATGAGCATCACAAAAAGCAGCTGGTTTTTCAAAAATTTGAATAAAAACTTTAGTTTTAGTTTTCTAGAGAAAGCATTTCGGAGCTACCGATATGAAAATCTCGGTGACACCGAAGCAATAACAAAGTCTAAACACACAAGATCGGTCAGATCGAGTTGTGGTTCGGTGACTTCGAGATGCTAGGGTTTCACTGAGGTTTTGCTTTCGGTCTCACCGATCAGTACACTTAGGTGGTACCGAGTTGTACTTAGTGCAATGGCCAGCGCCAATCGATGGGACCGAAAGGTTCATTTCGGTCGGTCCGAGATGAGCTCGGCGGAAACCTAACCCTAAATTTTTTCACTGAATCTAATCTGAAGGAGTTTTTATGTAGATAGAAAGTTCTCATTCGTGGCATGAAGCTAGGCATTATCCTTATGCATATAATTGAAAAGGGGAATAGCACAAAGAGGTCGAACCGTGCCCTAACTTGGTGAAGATTCGCTACGGCGACAACGGCGGTGGAGATTCCCGTTGACGGTGACGGAGACCTGCGGTGGAGGTGCATGGGCAGAGACGGTGATGATCCGGAGATCAAGGGGGCGGCAGCAATGGGGCGCGAGCTCAAGTGGTTTGAAGTAATTTTCAACCATACGGGTTCGCAGGATATATACCCATGTGCTGTCGGTGGAACCGAATGGAATGTTTCGGTGGCGCCGAGATGCAAAACTGCGTGCAGTTAGTGCAACTCGGTGGGACCGAGTCATTCTAATCGGCATCACTGAGATGAAAACCTAGATCAGTCTGGTGATTTCGGTGGGACCGGATAGGAGTGAGTTGGTCTGACCGAAATACACAATAAGGTTTTGGAAAGTAGCCCTTGACGGATCAGTGACTCTGAGTGCTCCTCACCCGGAGAGTCCGAAAAAGACTTGTTCAATTTTCTTTGATGTAGCATGAATATAGTTTGAGACGAGAAAAGCATAAATAGCTAGAGAAGGTTCTTAGGCACGCTTGTCCATTCATTTGGCCAATAAAAACCAAGACAATCAAAACTACAAATGGATGTCCTCGAATGAAGAAATTATGCAACCAATCATGCTCACACAATAAGATAGCAAATGTAATATGTGTCAAAGCATGCACAAACAATTCTAGCATCTATCAAGAAATTGGCGATGACTAGGTCATCTATATATGAGTATATTGACTTAGGAGTCAAATGAGAACATTTGATCATAGGCCATACTCATCGTTTAAGCACAAGTGGGGTTACCACTTTTACATAAACCATTAATGTTTTCACACCATTAGAGTTGCTTTAGCTCAATTTTTAGAGCAAAGCTCCCCCTAGATGTGATATCCCCCCTAAGAGGGATGAACTAACCTTGGGTTTTGTCAATGATGACTTCATGTAGATAGTGAAGTTGTGGATGCTCAATGTTGATGTAGATCATTTGGAGAAATCCATTGGAGTGTTGCACTTTCAATACCTACACGGGTTAGTCCCACAAGGAACATACAAGGATATCCATGGACATGGAGTGAATTGCACATATGATGATGTCCATGAAAGCATTAGGTTACCTTGTCCCTTGTCTCAACAACAAGAGGGTTTGTGACTCCATGAACTAGTGCAAGATATGAAAGTTGATTGCACGAGTCCTTGCGAAAATTAATATGAGTGAAGTATATGTTGGCGGAGTCACCCTCAAGAACACTCTAGTTCTTCTTCTTTGCGATCCACATCAACTTGATGGGAATCCTTGGAGTTGTAGTTGAACTTGATGATGTTGTGCTTGACATAGTCTTGGGAACCCACTTGACCATGGCCTTAGGAGCTTCTTCAAATGAGTCAATCTCTTCTTGAAGCTTGTCCTTTCCTTTTAACTAGTGGTCTTGTGGTGGAAGATCATCTTGAGCTTGTGTTCCCTTGAATGAAATGGGGTCATACTTCTCTTGTTGAGGAACAAACTTCGTCTTGGGGTATTGATCTTCTTCCCACTCAACTCCATTGGCATTGAACTTTCGTTCAAAACCAACACCTTGATTCTTCCGGTGCCTTCCTTGCTTGCGTACAATTTCCTCAAATTGCTTACTCCCGGCAAGGCTCTTGTAAACACATGTCTCTATAATTCTCTTCAATAAGCTATTTTCTTGCTCAAGTGTAACTTGGCTTAGAGAATCATTAGTGGAATCACGAGAACTACTAGAAGCAACAATATTTGATTTAACATGGTTTTTGTTACTACTAGAGGAAGAATCTTTCTTGCTCTTGTTGCTAGATTTCACTTGTGGCATGTAAGCAGACAAGAGGATACGTTTGGCAAGATAAGAAGAACTCTTCTTTCAAAAATCATCATTGATAGCTTTTAGAAACTCATGCTCTTGCTCTAAATTTAGCTTCCCAAAGCGTAGCTTCTCATGAGTCTTTAAGAGCTCTCTATGATCCTCTAGAGTTGTTTCATGAGCTAACTTAAGAGTGTTTAGTTCTTTAGTTAGACACTCAATCTCCTTCTTATCATTGTCATTCGTTTCATCTTGATTATCATGATTACTAGCAAGTTATCATAGTTTTCATCACTAGTGTTGTCAACAAGTAAATCATCATCACCTAGCAAATCATCTTCATCACTATTGTAATCAACATACTCGGGGTGTGATACCTTAGGGCCTTTAGCCATGAAGCATCTTCCAATTCCTTCATTTGGTGAGTCAAATATGTCGTAGGAGTTCGATGACACAAGTGCAAGACCGACAACACCTTCATCTTGAGTATAGTCGGAGTCGGAGTGATAGCTTCTCTCGGAGTAATTGTCGGAGTCGGAACCGGATACCCATTCACCAACATGAGCTTGATGTCTTCATCTTGTGTAGCTCTTTTATGACTTGTCCTTTCTTTCTGAATCCTTGCATCTATGAGAGGGTCTTCGTTCATAACGATCATCTCTACTCCTTCTCTCTTTTAGAGGTGATTCATCTCTTCTACTCCTCCTTTTTGGTGAGTCTTCTCTTTTCTTGTAGGGAGCCGTACACTCATTGGAGTAGTGTTCGGGTCTTCCACAATTGTAGCAATTATGATCACGACTAGATGATCTTTTGTCATTGTAGGATCTTGACTTGGAGCTTCTCTCTTTGCTTCTATTCTTGTAGTACTTATTGAAGTTCTTCACCATTAAGCTCAATTCTTCATTAGAGACTTGCTTCTCACTTGATGTTGTAGGAGCATCACTTGAAGCTTTGTAAGCACCACTTGACTTGTTGTGGAGCTCTTCCTTATCCTTGAGTGACATCCATATTTGTAATTGGGCATCATTTGGATCAAAGTGCAGACGGCGTCGTAGTTTCCATCCAAGGCTCGTAGGATCTTCTTGATGATGAATTTGTCGGTCATCTCTTCACTTCCTAAGCCGTCAATCTCATATGTGATGAGAGCAAGCCTAGAGTACATTTCGGCGACTTTTTCACCATCCTTCATCTTGAACTTGTCAAGTTGACTTTGAAGCAAATCCAACTTGGATTCCTTGACGGACTAGGTACCTTCGTGCATATCAACCAAACTATCCGAAATTTCCTTTGCATTCTCAAAGCGGCTGATTTTGTTGAATTCTTTGGGGCACAATCCATTGAAGAGAATATCGCAAGCTTGAGCATTGTATTGCAACATCTTCATTTCTTCCTCTGTTGCTTCACAATCCGGTTCTTTTCCATCCTCGAAGAAATCACCTCGCAAACCAATATGCACAATAGACCAAACAGCGGAGTTATGACCAAGAATATGCATTTTCATCTTATGCTTCCAACTAGCAAAATTTGTAGCATCAAAGTAAGGACCTCTATGGTGGTCATTTCCCTCACTAGACGCCATACTCTCCTAGGTTGTGAAACCAACGCTATGATCACCAAAGCTATGGAAATCAAGGCAAATGGAGACCAAAGCTCTGATACCACTTGTAGGATCGAAAGTATCTCTAGAGGGGGGTGATTAGACTCCTTGACCAAATAAAAATCTATCCTTTTCCCCAATTTTAGTTGTGGGCTGATTTTAGCAATTAGCACAAGTCAAGCAATCAACCTACAGATGCAATTCTGAGAGTATAGCAGCGGAAATTCAAACATTGCATATGAAGGTAAAGGGAAGGTTTTGGAGAAGGCAAACGCAATAGGGACACGGAGATTTTTGGCGTGGTTCCGATAGGTGGCGCTATCGTACGTCCATGTTGATCGAGACTTCAACCCACGAAGGGTAACGGCTGCGCGAGTCCATGGAGGGCTCCACCCACGAATGGTCCACAAAGAAGCAACCTTGTCTATCCCACCATGGCCATCGCCCACGAAGGACTTGCCTCACTCGGGTAGATATTCATGAAGTAGGAGATCTCCTTGCCCTTAGAAACTTCTTGGTTCAACTCCACATCTTGACGGAGGCTCCCAAGCGACACCTAACCAATCTAGGAGACACCACTCTCCAAAAGGTAATAGATGGTGTGTTGATGATGAACTCCTTGTGCTTGTGCTTCAAATGATAGTCTCCCCGACACTCAACTCTCTCTCTCAGATTTGGCTATGGTGGAAAGATGATTTGAGTGGAAAGCAACTTGGGGAAGGCTAGAAATCAAGATTCTTGTGGTAGGATTGGAATGTCTTGATCTCAACAGATGAGTAGGTGGTTCTCTCTCAGAGAATATATGGTGGAAGTGTAGGCACGTTCTGATCGCTCTCTCATAAATGGAGATGGGGGTGGAGGGGTATATATAGCCTCCACACAAAATCCAACCGTTGCACACATTTGACTCATCTCGGTGGGACCGAATGGTTAAACTCGGTGGCACCGATCTGTTCAAAAATGTGAACGTTAGGAATCTCGGTGGAACCGACTGGAACAACTCGGTGGGACCGATGTGCTAGGGATTAGGGCAATACTCATCTCGGTGGCGCCTATTGCATCAACTCGGTGAGACTGAAGTGAAGCAATAAGGCAACAGAGAATTTGTCAAGCCGACTCGGTGAGATCGATTGCATAACTCGGTGAGACTGAAATAAATGTGACAAGTGACAGAGTGTTGGCAAGGCCATCTCGGTGAGACCGAGATCCGTATCGGTGAGGCCAAACTGTTAGGGTTTTCTGGCTATGGCTATGTCATATGAACTCGGTGGCTCCGGATGGTGAGAATCGGTGGGGCCAAGTTGGAGTTTAGGATTTTGACATATTTGGATGGAGAAAGTGGCTTAGGGGTTTGGAGTAATATCACTAAGCATTTGAGCAAGCAAGCCATTAAACAACACCTCATCCCCTTTTAATAGTATTGGCTTTCCTATGGACTCAATGTGATCTTGGATCACTAAAATACAAATGAAGCGTCTTGAGCTTTTGCCAATATTGGTCCTTAGCATTTTGAGGGGTCCACATCTCTAGTACATGCCATGCCATTCATTGAACTTCCTAAAATATTTATCTTGAATGGATATTAGTTCAATTAGCTATATGTTGTTATGAATTACCAAAAACACCCTGGGATTAGTAGCACTTTCACCTTGTAATGTGTAAGATGTAGTTCGGGGTGAGGTGGTGGAGTAGGAGCCCGTAGAACTCGAGCAAACCCCAGAGAAAGGGGTGGATTGGAAATCCCAGGCCGCGGAGTAGGAAGCGAACAAAGCATACCCGTTCGCCCTCACGAGGGGATGGATGGTTCTCCGCGTGATCTTGCCCATTCATGGACACCAATCCTTGACGAGTGGAGGCTAGATTTGAATCTGGCAGATAGCCAGGCACTCCAGTTGGAGACGAGGGATAGAATAGCTCCCCCAATCACCCTTGACGGGGCCGTGAGGTCGCCTCGAGGAGCCTGCGTCGCTCGCCATTGTTCAAACTCTCAGGGTTGGATCTGGGAGTAGAAGAGAAGGGCACACGCAGATTGGTGAGGCTTGGAGAAGGGGTGCATTCTATCCCTGCCCTAAATTATGCGGTTATTAATAAAAAAAGAAAAGGGCTGACGCTTTGACATTCATCCATAAAGCGGCCCAGGTTTCCCAATGATGCATGACGTTCAAGGTCAGGGATTTTGCACCATGCATTTTGGGACCGGGCTTCGAGTAAAGCCGTCCACATGACCAAAGACTTCAGAGCTGAACCGAAGAAGATACCAAGGAGGAACTCCCCTGTCGAGCCAAGACTTTGGAACCGGGGTTCGGAATGTCGTCCTCGGCGTCGAAGACCAGTTCAGGGGCTACTGACGGTGTCCTAGATATGGGGGTACTAACCAATCCGGCCCGTAGTCCTCAGATGGGCCGATGGGCCCTCATTCTTTTCATTGGAATCTAGAAGATATGAGCCTAGGCATGATCAAGACTGCCCCTGCCGACGACTTGATGTATGCTCCAAGACATCTCCTGCCGCCTCTACGCGATCCCCTGGACACCGACCATGTAACCCTAGATGCCCTACCTAGCGTGTATATAAGCCAAGGTGTTTAACCCATAGAGGGGACCAAATCACAATTACATTCACCTAGCCCTAGAGGTAGAACACAACTTACGATCTCGAGGTAGATCAACTCTGTACTTGATACATCTCCATTAATATAAACAAGAGCGGGAGGTACGATTTTACCTCCATCAAGAGGATCCGAACCTGGGTGAACAACATCTCCCCTATTCGTGTTACCATTGATCTGAGATCCACAGCTCGGGACCCCCTACCCCGAGGTCTCGAGATTTCACACTGACTGTGGGGAAAAAAATTACTGTTGGGCAATTGATAGAAAAGCGCATAGTTATGACGACATCCAAGGCAATGATCATGTATATAGGCATCACATATGAGACAAGTAGACCAACTCCTTCCTGCATCTACTACAATTACTCCACTATTCGACTGCTATCCAGCATGCATCTATGGTATTAAGTTCATAAAAGAAACGGAGTAACGCCTTAAGCAAGATGACATGATGTAGACAAAGTAAACCCAATCAATATGAATAAACCCCTTCATTTTACCTTTAATGGCAACAATACAAATACGTGTCTTGTCCCCTTCTGTCACTGGGATATAGAGCACCACACGATTGAACCCATCACAAAGCACCTCTCCCACTGAAGATAAATCAATCTAGTTGGCCAAACCAAATGGATAGATCGGAAAGAAATACAAAGCTATAACAAGCATGCATAATAAAGTTCAGAAAAGACTCGATTACTTCTCATGAATATTCAGATCATAAACCCACAATTCATCGGATCCCAACAAACACACCGCAAAAGAAGATTACATCAGATAGAACTCCAAGAACATCGAGGGGAACATCGTATTGAAGATCAAAGAGAGAGAAGAAGCCATCTAGCTACTAGCTATGGACCCGTAGGTCTATGGTGAACTACTCATGCATCATCGGACGGCAGCAAGGATGATGTAGAAGCCCTCCATGATCGATTCCCCCTCCAGCAGAGTACAAGAAAAGGCCTCAAGATGGGATCACAGAAGAACAGAAGCTTGCGGCGGTGGAAAAAATGTTTCAGGTGTCTTGCTGATATGTTGGGAATATTTAGGAATTTATAGAGGTGAATTAGGTCAAGAGGTGCCACGGGGGGGGGGGGGGCACAAGCTTAGGGGGCCCGCCCTAGGAGCTTGTCGCTCACCTCTGGCTTTTCTGGTCTTCTCCGGAACCTTCGTGGGTCCCTTCTGGTCCAGAAAAAATTAATCCAAAGATTTTTCTCCGTTTGGACTTTGTTTGATATTGATTTTCTGAAAAGCCAAAAACAAGCAAAAAAATAGCAACTGGCATTGGGCACTAGGTTAATAGGTTAGTCCCCAAAAATGATATAAAATAGCTTATAAATGCATATAAAACATCCAAGATTGATACTATAATAGCATGGAACAATAAAAAATTATAGATACGTTGGAGACGTATCAATGGCCTTGTTTATGGGTTTCTGGAAAGTGTGACACTCATGCAGATGAAGATCACGATGGAGCTCAAGGTTAAGTCCCTTCCGGAACCTAGCTTGTTTCTGGGCATTGGTGGACACTTCTTCTGGGGCATATCATGCAAGGTTTCCAAACCCCCGACTGTAAACATCTACAGCCATCTTGCCCTAGGTGAAGTTGCAAAATTCCTCCCTCGTATGGTCCATCAGACCCTCTGGGATATGGTGCTCATGAAAAGCCTAATTGAAATCCCTCCAAGTAGTGACCTGACCAGCTGGATGCATGGCCTTGTAATTCTCCCACCATAGACTAGCGGGACCTTTGAGGTGGTACGCAGCAAGAGTGACTTTGTCACCTTTAGCCATGTTAGCAGAATGCAGCTTATGAGTGATGTTGTGGAGGCAGTCATTAGCGTCGAGTGGTTCGACGGAGTGATGAAAGGCAGGTGGATACAACTTGATGAAGTCATGGATACACACCATGTCATTGCGCTGCTGGCGGGCTGTGTTCTGCTCAATGTGCTCAAGCAGGCGGTTGGTTTCGTTCTTGTTCCTCTTAGCCTCTAGCATAACCTCAGCCAGAGAGGGTGGATGGGGAAGGTTCTCATTCCTATCTCCACTTCCTTCACCCTGCTCACTTGCAGAAGTGTTACTTCGGGTGTTGACCATCCAGGGAAACAAAACCACAGTTTAGACAAGGATGACACCAACTCTAACATAAGGGTGCAGAATGTAATGGACGAACACGGAATACAGAGATGATCATCCATACAACATGGTAACAAGCAAACTGCCATATATATACCATCGGTCATACACACTATAACATAGTTTAGTAAAAGCCCAAACTAGAGTACAGGCTGCGGTGAAAGATGATACAACTCATCAGAGGTATTCCAAGCTCCTATACATTATTTATCTACGCCTCCGAAACTCAGTACACACCTTGTCTTATCCCACAAGACACGCAGGACTGTGGTGGATACAACTGCTACAATAGTACTACAAACTACAAATAATCTTAGATGTCTCCGTAGTAATCCTCGTAGAGGTTATCTCCGTGGCCTGGAAGCTAAACATGAGGATCCGGGAACAATCTAGGCTGGGGAGCCTGGGGTCCGTAAGGACGTGGATGTGGACTAGGCCCACAACTAGTGTTAGAAGAGGTCCATGTAGAGGTGTGATGCCTCCAACATCAGACCAATCTACGTGGGCTGGCAGATGAGTCCGCACTGGGTATAACTCATCCATCTCATAGTATCCTGTCTGGATGACGGGTGCAAGCTGTGTAAAAGTTGTCCAATGATGTGCTCGCGTAGCATAGAGCTCCATACGAAGGGCACGGACCTCACGATCCATTTCCTCCAACAACTATGCAGTGGTCTGGACCTTCAGCTCCTCATGAGCGGCATCCGTATAGAGACCACTAAGATAACCCTCCTCGCCTAGATGTGACGCTGGCATATAGCTGAACTTAGTGTTCTGAAGCGGTTAGTGGTTAGCTTGAAGTATGGTCATCATGGAGTAGGCTGCATCCCAAATGGCCATATCGATAGTAACTCCTAGTCCATAATACCAGTGGATAGGATCTGTAGCTCCAGGGTTCGAAGGATAAATCCTGACAGTGCAAAGATATTGGCTCTGGTTAAAGTCCCAGTACTGCTCCTCCCCTGTGTACTCAGGGTACCAACGGTAACCGGTCTCAAGTATGACATGAACTAGCACAGCCGTATGACCTGCCACATCAATGCACCTGGTCAGGCGGAAACCTGATGAGGAGAGCGAAAAGCCATCTGAAACAAGGAATAATGCAAAGGCATTAGAATTTCTAGGACAATTCGGGCATTATAACGGCTGGAAATGCTCAAAAAAGATTTTGAGACATCCTGCAAAGATGGTAGCATAACCACTCAACATCATAATATCAAGGTTTCAAGGCTAACTATTTAACAGACCGAAGTACTTGAAACTGAACTAAAACTTTGAATCCACCATTCCTATAAGTCTAGGATTAGTAACACGTGATCTTGCTAGATAGATGAGAAGCCTAGTTATTAATCCCCGTAGAAAAGAAGAGGCGACTCAGAATATAATGACACGAGAAGAGAAATAAATAGAGCTTTATGTTCCCTTCGACAATCAATTCCCTTACATATAACTAAAGCATTTCTAGATTCGACATCGACCAGTTTGGCTTGGTAACCGTACAGGCAGTCTGGCTCTAATGCCAATGTTGTCAGGACCCCGATCCTAAGTCACACCAATCTACATAAGACAAATCATATCACTTTGTAGCCTCACGCACGGTAACCAATGGCTGTAGCCTTTACCTTGGCTGGGACCATTTGTGTCTTTTGGCTCACGTATATGATTGTGATGCTAGCATCCATATGACATAGAACCCGGGCCGACATGACTAGTCATAAACCAAGGTGACACAAACGTACAGGGACAGGCATACAAAACCCATCAATGCACGTGTCAGACATCAGTGTGTGCAACTGAGTCGTAGCAAGCTACTAGGACACCAGTAAAACACAGCGTGACATTTCCCCGAAGGGATAGATATAGGAGCAAAGAAGGATACATGGTGGTTAATTCATGTGTTCGAGGGCAGTAGCGAACTACCAGGGCTCAGTGGAAGCACTAGGAGGTATTTCCCTGTAGGAAAGGCTACCAAGGCAGATAACTAGGTGTCGAATCCCACACATACCAGTGCATTTCAGAAACATACGCACAATATGCACGATATGTGTAAATACAACACGACATCACAACATAACTCTACAACTCAAAGTATTTATTTAAAAGGCACCGAAGAGCCATACATAACATATCCATATAGGTAGGGTCACATGACCCAACACTCAAGTCAAACAAACACACAAGCACATGCAGAAGCTTAACTTGTCTGGGTGCATACAACTTTAAAGTAAAATGGCTTAAGAAGCCTATCTATCTACAATGACCCTTCACAGGCACATGATTGCCACCTGGGTAGCAAGTCACACGTCGACGTCAAGGTCTACATAGAAACCACCTGTGTTGTCAGTATTCTCCTCTACAACAATTTATTAAGCAAACGTGAGTACAAAGGTACTCATCAAGTCTTACATTAGATCTAACTACTCATGCAACAATATAAAAAAAGGGGTAGTGGTGTTTATTGCAGCAATCCAGCTTTGACTCTTGGCTATCGTGTACTACAACTACCAGTAGTTTTAATAAGATGAGATAGAGTACACGAGTCCACTAATCAGCACGAAAATACAGTACCATGGACCCTCTCGCGTCTTCCTACGAGAGGGCCATCCACGACACTCACACTTGTCTTGATACTTTTATGAGTAACCATTTAAGTTGTCTATGAACAACATAAGTTCCAAGTAGTCCATATCCGAGGACGCAGCTATTCGAATAGTTTGATAACCCTGCAGGGGTGTACTTCTTCACACTTGTGTCCACCACTTAGCGCCTGCACACATCATGTGCTTGGCAGACTTCAAGCAAAAGCTGGCATGGGTGTAGACCACGACCTGATCAACCACACAAGTCTCTAGTCTAGGTTTATCACCTATTTGAGACTGACCCGCAAGGAAGTCCGGCTGAACTTTCCAATACGGCCCCAAATGGGTGCCTCGGTACACCGTGCCACTTGCCTACCGCATCATAGCCCACATCTAGGGTCAGCGCTACGCACAGCCTCTAGCATGCTACAAACACTAGAAACTACTTGCAACTCCTGGACAAAGATCAAGGCGATTAATAAAGTTAAGAGAGTAAGTTAAGGATCCTAATGTGTGGTAGTAGCTAGTCTTGGATCACATACACGGAACTCAGTTCTTAAGGAATGTTCCAATGAAACAACCCACCATGTACTTCTACATGGCCTCTCATCGATAGCTTTACCAAAACAGGTCAACACTCTCTTCAACAACATAACCATTTCACTCCAATCCATCACCCAGATGAAGCAGTCCTGACACAACTCTAAGCATAGCATGGTAGGATCACAACATGGCTCAATCAACTCCTACACATGCTAGTGGGTTTCATCTATTTACTGTGGCAAAGACAGGTCATGCAGAGGAAAGGGGTTCAACTAGCCCAGCAAGTAGCAATTGAAACATTGTTGTCTTAATGCAGTAAAAGAGAGCAGGAGCGAGAGGATGGGATTTTATCGGAATGTTCAATTGGGGTTGCTTGCCTGGTAGGGTGGTAGCAGGGTACTACTCTTCAGCTGGATACTCGCGAATATCCTCGGGAGCAAAACATACCGCGAAGAACATACCAAACGCACAATCAATACACATCAATATGCAACATTATGATGCATGATCATGACATGGCAAAATATGTGTTGTTTGAGCTAATGCATCTAGCAACAAATTGGTTGTAGTTGATTTGAACCAAAGGTTCAAACTCAAACTCCACATATTGTTTTTCAAATTCCATTTAATTGATTTGACTTGAAATAGTACCAATGGATAGATTGGATTTTTCTAATCATTTTTCATATATAAATCTTTTTCATCTGAGCTACGGTTGATTTTATATGAATTTTAGAAGTTTTGAACGTTTTCTAGAATTTCCTGGCTATTTTAAATTAAACCAAATCCAGAAAATGTATTATTACGTCAGCACTACGTGACTGTGATGTCAGAGGTCAACTGGGGCGGTCTAGGTCAAACTGATAGTGGGACCCGCATGTCAGTGTGTAGGCTAATTAACAGTGTTAATCAGCGCTAATTAAAAACCTAAACTAGGGTTAGTCAGGGGCTGGCCCCACCTGTCATAGAACCAGGGGAGGTCAAACCCCAGTTAAACAGGTTAAACACGCCGGTGTTTAACCGCCGGCGGGGTTAGACGCGAAGGATGGCGTCGGAAATTGCCCTCCGGCGACCAAATCGACGGCCCAGGCCATCTACATGACGAGGAGGCTCGTCCGCGTCGATTGGTGCAATGAGTTTCACCGGAGATGACCTAAAACGACGGCGGCGTCCACTTCCGTGGCGGCCGGGGTTCGGGCGCGGTCGGGAATGGTGCTTGGGGCACGACGGGACAAACGGTTGGGTGCTACGGCCTCCTGGCGACGTGCTGAGCACGGTGGCACGCTTGATTTCGAGCTTATGTGGCCGTGGCCAGAATGGTGATATGGCCGGTGAATCCAAGCTCTCGGCCACGATGGGTAATAAAGCTAGAGGGAGCAAACGAGCAAAGGAAGAGGGGGGTTCGAGGCAGGGGATCACGATGGTTGCAGCGGTGGTCTCGGAGAGCTCGGGGAGGCGTCGGAGGAAACACTCGGTCGTCAGTGATCTCGGTTGACGAAGTGGTGGTGGCAGCGTTTGGTGGCGTCTGGCATTGCATGACTCGACGAAGAGGATGAGAGCACCATGGCAGAGCTCGGAGACACATCGGCGGGGCGAGGGCTGGCGGTGGCTACGAGGTTCACGGCAGCGAGTGAGCGGGCGCTTCGGCCATGGCGTCGAGAGGGCGAGGGAGAGAGCAGGAGGCGTATGAGATGGTCGGAGCGATGCAAACGGCAACGACGAGTTGATCCACGGTGTCGCGCTATCCAGAGGAGGCAGGTAGGCTGGTGGCGTGGCGTGTCGAGCACGCGCGTGCATCAGGCACGCGCCTTGTCTGACTGGCGGGAGGAGGACGATGACTGGCACAGGCCAGTGAAGCTGGGCCAGCTTGACTAGGCCGCCCGGTAAGTGTCCTAGTAAGTTTGCTCTCTCTCCTTTTCCGTTCCTTATGATTTTCTATTTTCTTTTTTGTTTTTTATTTAGTAAAAATACTAAACCATGTCCAAAGCTCCTGAAAATATTTGTTGGCACCTTTTGAATTCCAACAGCCCTCAATTGTTTTCAGAATTATTGCAGCATTTAAAGTATTTATAGCAATTAAATGCTCCATTCAAATACATTATGATTGAATTCAAAAATCTAGAGATGACCTATAAAATTGTGCACCATTTTTGGCAGAGGTTTTCACCCATTTCAAATATGATGGACTTTTCTGAAGGGCATTTTGGGTTCATTGAAAATATTTTGAGTTGATCCTAGTTTTTCAAAGGGGTGCTAGGGTTTGCTGGATCCCCATTTCAAAATTCTAGAAAAAATTAAACATGATGCACATACAAGACTAGCCCAAGTTCAATGTTGTACTAAGGTTGTGACAATGCTCCGCATCATCCCCTTCCCCTTGGAAAAGATTTGACCTCGAATCAAGAACCAAATCACAATGGGAAAGAGATGGCGTCGCCCTAGTAGTAGTGGATCATCACTCATCACCAAAGATACAAGTGAATGACCATAACAATAATCACATACAATAGATAGGTAATATGCATAGCAAATAAGTACGATATGATCAAACACAAACACATCATAGTCTTACAAACAAGCACAATCAAAGTAACTCGGGTAGCTCAAAGCATGAAGCAAATGAAATCAAATGAGCAAAAATGAAAGACACTCTCTCTCAGCCCAATGATCTATATTTACTCTCCCCCTTTGGCAACAAGTTATCAAAAAGTTTGAATAAGCATAGAGCTAAACGTCGCTTTGGGCTCGATCCTCGGCTCCTGGCGAAGAAGTCCTCTAACTTGCAGCTCTGGTGTGCGTCGATGGAGTGGAGGTACGTGCGTCCGCTAATGCTTCAGGTGATGTGTGCTGGACTAGAGGTGTGGACACTGGTGGGGCAACTCAAGGTGCAGTAGCTGGAACAAGCTCTGTGGCTGGAGCCTTTGAAGTCAGAAAACAACAGCTAACCTGAGCATGGTATGAAACTAAGTCATGGTCAGAAGTGTATCATCATCATCACTGCTCATCTTCGCTCGATAAACATCTCACTTGAGGTCCTCAACAATGGTCTTGATCTCTGTGACCTTGAGATCTAGATTGTGGAACTTGGTTTTCATGATCCTCTTAAGACTCTCCTGGTTCTTCACAATTTAGCTAGGCCTTGCTCGATCCTCTGAGTGGCTTGGAGAATATACATCATCTGATCTATCTTGGTCTTGGACATCTTGGAATTCAAAGAGCTAGGACCAGCAGAGGTAGTAGCAGCTCTAGCAGTCTCTCCTTGAGTCTGTGCTGCAGTTGAGGTAGGATGCGAAGGATCCATAGTCACTGTGCCGTCCTCCTTCTCTATATGCCGCGGTAGATGCTAAAGGTCAAGTAGATATACATTGCTACCAACTTGAGAGTTGATAAGCACCTGGATATGAGGTGCAAATACGCATGAGCGCTTCGGATCCGCAGTTGTCCTCTTCACTGTTTCAACGATCAAGTCCATAACCTTGAACCTTTTGAAGCTGCCAATGTGATGTGACATGTTGATGGAGTGTCCTCAAATCATCTTGTCATCTCTAGACTTGGGCATAAGAGTGTGCCTCAAGATGGTGTTGATAGTGGCTAGCCCTTAGAACATAGCCTACCGATCCAAACTTATATTGTGAAGTATAGTCCAGAGGGATAGATGTGTACATGTTGGCCATGGAGTTATGATCCCCTTTGGTCTTGCCATATACATCCAAGTAGTTCTCACTATCCTCGGGAGCACCTATCAGAGAAGCCCATTCTTCAATAGAAGACTGACATCTGATTCCCTTTGTCATCCAAATAATCTTGCCATCTGGGTAGAAGTGTGCATATGAATAGAATTGCATGATGAGCTCATCATTCCATGTAGTCAACTTCCTCCTAATGAATTCATTAATCTCAAGAGTCTTGAAGTTTTCATGCACATTTGGGAAATTGCCAGGATGTGCATCAACATAGTCCCAATCTACCCATCTTAGTTCATTAACTGTGGGCTCTTGTCAAGAAGAACAATCTCATAGAAATCCTGTTGCTCCTTGGTTAGGAAACGGTAGTCCACGATAGTCCTCCTCCAAGCAGCATAGCGATCGGTGGATCTCCACTTCCTTAACCCTATGTACTTTTGCTTCTTCATGTTCTCTACCTCTCGATGTGAATCATCGTGTGCTGGCAGGAATGGTCTGAGTTTCTTGAGATGCACTGCGGCTTCATCTTGTTCTTCCTCTCTTTCAGGCATTGGGGCCTTGTTTTTCTGGGATGCTACAATGGTGGCTATGGTCTTGCCCTTAGCCTTAGCAGTAGGAGGTTCCCTCTTGGGCACATCATCAACCATAATTTTTTTTTTGCTCGGGAGGTGGTGGATTTGCGGCTGGCTCTTCAACCTCAACCTCTTCTTCCTCTTCCTCTGGATCTACATATATGGAAGTAGGTCTGCCCACCACATGAATAGTTCTCTTCCTCACCCTTTTCTTGCCTGGCTTCTTGGGCAAAGATTTTGATTGCCCTTGTCTAGAACTACCAGGATTCTCAAGAGTGAGAGTGAGTCCTCTCTTGGCAGCTGTGGATTCTGACATCTTTCTTGTCACATTTTTTTTCTTCTGAGAAGGGGCATACTCCTTTTGCACAACATTCCTCTCCTTGGAGGTTACCTCATCTAGCTGGAAGTCTAAATCTTCTTCATCTAAATTCTTCTTCTTGTAGGATCAAAAGTAGGTCTAGAGGGGGGTGATTAGACTACTTGACCAAATAAAAATGTAACCTTTTCCCAATTTTGGTTGTTGGCAGATTTTAGCAATTAGCACAAGTCAAGTAATCAACCTACACATGCAATTCTAAGAGTGTAGCAGCGGAAAGTAAAACATTGCATATGAAGGTAAAGGGAAGGGTTTGGAGAATGCAAATGCAATGATGGCATGGAGATTTTTGGCATGGTTCCGATAGGTGGTGCTATCGTACATCCACGTTGATGGAGACTTCAATCCACGAAGGGTAACGGTTGCGCGAGTCCACGGAGGGCTCCACCCATGAAGGGTCCACGAAGAAGCAACCTTGTCTATCCCACCATGGCCATCGCCCACGAAGGACTTGCCTCACTCGGGTAGATCTTCACGAAGTAGGCGATCTCCTTGCCCTTACAAACTTCTTGGTTCAACTCCACAATCTTGTCGGAGGCTCCCAAGTGACACCTAACCAATCTAGGAGACACCACTCTCCAAAAGGTAATAAATCATGTGTTGATGATGAACTCCTTGCTCTTGTGCTTCAAATGATAGTCTCCCCAACACTCAACTCTCTCTCACAGATTTGGATATGGTGGAAAGATGATTTGAGTGGAAAGCAACTTGGGGAAGGCTAGAAATCAAGATTCTTGTGGTAGGATTGGAATGTCTTGATCTCAATACATGAGTAGGTGGTTCTCTCTCAGAAAATGTAGGCTGGAAGTGTAGGCACGTTCTGATGGCTCTCTCACATATGGAGAAGGGGGTGAAGGGGTATATATAGCCTCCACACAAAATCCAACCGTTACACACATTTGACCCAACTCGGTCAGACCGAATAGAAGAAGTCGGTGAGACCGATTTAGTTCAAAATATGAACATTAGGAATCTCGGTGGGACCGACTGAAACAACTCGGTGGGACCAATGTGCTAGTGCTAGGGCAAAACCTCATCTCGATGAAGCTGATTGCTTGAACTCGGTGAGACCGATTTCAGCAAATAGCAAACAGAGAGTTGGTCAAGCAAACTCGGTGGGACCGATTGCACATTTCGGGGAGACCAAAATAATTGCAACAGGCAATAGAGAGTTTGCAGGGCCATCTCGGTGAGACCGAGATCCTTATCGGTGTGACCGAGGAGTTTGGGTTTCTGGCAGTGGCTATATCAAATAAACTCGGTGGCGCTGGATAGATCATTTCGGTGGGGCCGAGTTTGACTTTGAGTTTTGGACATATTTGGAAGTGAGAAAGTGGTTGAGCGTTTTGGAGCAATATCACTAAGCACTTTGAGCAAGTAGACCATTAAGTAACACCTCATCCCCTTTTAATAGTATTGGCTTTCCTATGGACTCAATGTTATATTAGATCACAAAAATATAAATGAATAGTCTTGAGCTTTTGCCAATATGTGTCCTTGGCATTTTGAGGGGTCCACATCTCTAGTCCATGCCATTCCAATCATTGAACTTTCTGAAATATTTAACTTGAATGGATATTAGTTCAATGACCTATATGTTGTTATGAATTACCAAAACCACCCAGGGGTTAGTTGCACTTTCAATCTCCCCCTTTTTGGTAATTGATGACAACATATAGATCAAAGCTTCGACAAATGATATTATGAATGAAATACATCGTCGCTTTGAGAAGTATGTGATAAGCAAGAGATCCCCCTAAATTTGTGCATTATTTGAGATTTGCTTTTGAATGCAAATGCACAATCGATTAGGATCATGGGTCACTCTTCCATGTCACACACATCTTGGTGGAGCGCTCAAAATGATAAGAGTTAAATAACATGCACTCATCACCAAGGATACAAGTGATCAATCATACATAAACATTCATGGATATAATCATGCAAGCACACATTAAGGCATAGCATGATCAAACACATGATAACAAAGGTATCTCACGAGGAAAGCACAAATTGTAGCATCGGAAACAAACAACCAAAGTAGCAAGAGAAGCAAATGAAACCAACAAAAACAAGACACTCTCTCTCTCTCTCTCGAAGCCTATGATCTATACACTTTCTCCACCTTTGGCAACAAGTTACCAAAAAGTTTGAAAACGTATAGTGCTATACGACACTGTAAGCACGATCTCCGGGAGCTCCTGAAGGGGTCTTCTGGCTTGTTGCTCTGGTGTGCATCGATGGCATGGAGAGGAGGGCATCTGCAAATGCCTCGACAGAAGTCTGTGGAGCTGGAGGAGTTGACACTGGAGGTACAACTGTGGCAGTGGCTGCAGGTGCTGAAGTGGTAGTCCTGGAGTCTCTGGCAACTGGCACAGCTGATGGTCTTTGTGCCCTTGGCACTCTCTAGAATGTGTCAATAGTGGGTCTATCATCCCTGTCCTCAGCATCCTCTTGAAGCTTCTCCACAATTGTTTGAATCTCAGTGACCTTCACATCTAGGTCATGGAACTTAGTCTCAATGACCCTCTCAAGACTCTCCTGATTTTGAGTCAAGGTGGCCAAGCTCTTATCAATTCTTACTGTGGCCTCAAGCAGATAACTGAGTTGATCTTGCTTGGTCTTGAGATTTGCAACTGAAGCATCTGTGGTACTTGCTGCTTTTGTAGCCTTTGATCTCGCTATCTTCTCCTGGGCATCTGCACAGGTAGGATGTGAAGCATCCATGACAACCTCGTTGTCCTCAAAGTCTGGCCTCAGGGGAAGATGCTCTTTGTCTAGTAGATATGTCCCAGTTCCCATCTTGGAGTTGATCAAAGTCTGAATGTGAGGGGCATATCCACAAGATCTCTTCTGGTCTGCAGCTGTTCTCTTCACAGTCTCTACAATCAGGCTCATCACCTTGAATTTCTGTGGAGCATCAAACAAGTGAAGCAAGTTGATGGAGTGACCATGAATCATCCTATGATCTCCTTAATTGGGTAATAGAATGTGCCTCAAGCACTACTGGAATCTGCTACTTTGCCATCTGCCAGCTCTTTGCCGTCTGCCAGCTGATGGCAAAGAAGGTCTTTGCCGTCTGCTTACAAAAAACAGACGGCAAAGAAATGATAGATGGCAAAGAACCTGGTTGCCATCAGCCAACTCTTTGCCGTCTGCCAGCAGATGGCAAAGATTCTTTGCCATCTGCTGGCTGATGGCAAAGAGGTGGGTGGGTCCAGTGGACGCTAGTGCTGTAACGGCCCACCAGCCCCACCTCTTTGCCGTCTGCCAGCGGATGGCAAAGAATCTTTGCCGTCTGCTGGCAGACGGCAAAGAGACCGAAAGCAGACGGCAAAGAAAATATCCTAACGAATCTAATACCCGCCCCCGCCCCCGCCCACGGATCGATGACTTGGCACACACCCACCCCCTCTCTCCGCTAGGCCCCAGCCCTCTCTCTCTCTCCCGCACCGCACCTCACCCGCGCCCGCACCGCCGCCGCCCGGACGCTGCCGCCGCCCCACCACCCCGCCGCCCCAGAGCCCTGTGGCCCCGTCGCCACCGCCGCCCGGCGCCCCCATTGCTCAGCTCTCTCTCTCTGTCTCCCGATCCCCTTTGCTGCCGCCATGTTTTCCGGCCGATTCCGACGGTTTCCGACCGTCTCCGGCGACACCTTGGCTACCCATCTCTTCCTGCGCCCTTGCATCCAGTCTCACGAGGTCCTCGATGCCGGCCTCATCGGCTTGACGAGGTGGCACAGCGGCGGCCGCTCTCGACGCCGTCCTTGCGACCTGACCGTGGCCAACCCGAGCGCCATAGGTGGCTCCTGTGGTGGTGCAGTGGACGGCAGCCTCAGCGGGCGGATGACGGCGACCGCAGCTGCTGCACGAGCTCGCAAACCAATGCGTCTGTGCTCAAATAGCTCGCATCTTCATGGCCACAAGTGCGCAGGTGAGTCCCCAACCATCTCTCTCTCTCTCTCTCGTCTTGCTATGCATCTATCTGTCGGACATGGCCCTTTCCCCAACCTGCCCTCCTCACTCCATGGCATCTTGCTCTTGTTTCTAGGATGCTACGTATCTGTACACCTAAGACTGCTAACTTCATCTTAGCCATAGTATGTAATTAGTAATGAGATGCATAAAGCTTACTGGTACATGACATGTTGACTATATTTTGACAGGCCAGTAGTTAAATTTTCTGAGGATGCGTCCTTGTCGGATGGATGGTGACTAACAAGATGCAGTTCTTTGACACATATAATTTTAATAAACAGATTGTGTACAAGGTAAGATTACCAGGCATAGCTGCAATGCAGCTAGCAAGTGCTCCAGGATTTCATGTTGCTAGATTTGCCCAGAAGCAAATGTATGACTTACTTGCTATTGACTTTCACAGTGTTCCTTGACTGAATCTCCGTTAGTCCGGCCAGAGCAACCATATTCAACCAAAAATGCAATCCTCTTCACGAGTTTGGTGAAGGCCATTATAATATGATAAGATGGAATCCTGAAGGGTGATGTATCCTTGCAATAATTTGATCAGCCAGTCGTCTTGTGTTCTCTGGTCTGAGTGGGTGTAGATATATATGCACACCCTTTTGTTATAGTTGGTTATTAGCATAGCAATATGCGTTTAACAAATTGTTAATGTCCTATTATTGCTTGCTTTCATGTAAGAAAAAAAAACATGTTTAGCTTGGTGATATCCTTGACCCAGGTTTCTCCACCAATTATTGTTATAGCTGGACCCAGTAATTTGCCTGGTGATATGGTATGCTATTCCACTAAAATTTGTATTAGACAATAGCCTTACCAGTTAGAATGAATAAACATTCTGATTTGGGAAGTCTTGTCTGGTTTAAGAGAACCTATGACAGACTACAAAAGCAAAAAAGGGCATGTTTTGATATTTCTTTATGTGGTTATCACATAGCTCACAGTTTTTTCTGTCCAGGCTTGCTTGGCCGCTTGCTAGGTTAGTTGTCTGCACCGGTTCCTGAATCAACATTTTAGTTGTTTCCGAATCAACATCTTAGTTGTCTACATCTATCTACACCGGAGCTTGTTTCTGAATCAATATCTTACTGATAAATCTCACTTTCACTTAGAAGAGTATATCTTTCATGCACCGAAATTCTAATAAATTTACTGCAATAACTGTGCCCTGTCCCCTTACTTCATAGGGCATCATGTTTTTCATGATCTACTGAGATTGGTTTGCTTATTCTACTATTTCTTTTGAGTAATACCAACTTGACTTGGTTTACGATGTTACTGGTGGTCTGAAGCTTTTACAGAAGCATTTGTGTGTTCTCGAGCTTAGGAGTAAGGAGTTCAAGGAGCAGTGATAGATTGTTATCTGCTATGGTCTTGCACTCTTACAGATCTGCTACTGAAAAATGATCCTTAACTTCATTATCTCTCTTGGTTGATGCCTTTTTGTGACAGTGGGTTTGGCGATTGCATTGACTTCTATTTGTATTTGCTTTTGTCTTTGGAGTTCTGAATCAGATTTCAGTAAATGCACTGAGTTTGGAGCTCAGAATTTTCTGAACGTTCACATAATTTATATCATTTTTTCAGTTGAGTCGGGGCTGCGGATGGTCAGTGCATAAATTATATTTGGCAAGTTTGATATACTATTCTGCCTTGAGACCACTCACTATCCTTAAGCTTTGAGAAGGTCAGTGCATAAATTATGTTCTCACTCTCCATTTAACACACTCTGACTAACATAGTATTTCCATTAGCAGATCCTTACATCACAATGAAACACCCAAGATCTCTTTCTCTAGGCAATTGCACATGATGAAACCACTCATTATAGGTTAGTCCATGGCATCTGTGTCTATTTCCTTTAGATGGTTCTTCTGTGTGACGGTTAAAAAATATAAGATTTGCCGTGTGATATTGCTTTCTTTGGTGTAGTGGTATACCATACTGTGAGCAATCAGGACCAAATATAGGACGATTGATTTTCTTAAATCGGTACTGCATATTTTCCAGAAGTACGTCCACCTTCTGCATAATGCCCTTGCATTTGTGTTCTTATCAAATAAGTTTCTTTCTGCAAAATTTGTTCAGGTCTTGTCTTGCTCACACCTCAAAACGCAATTTTGGGAGCGCGGTGCTGGAATAACTTATTTGATTTTAGGCGAATCCGCTGAGAAGGAATTGTGTGCGGGGTAGCCGCCGCTGCACGAACCTCTCGGATGTGTGCGGGGTAGCAGGTCGTGGCGAGTCTGCCGCCTACCGAAGGAAGCAGCAGGACTTGGTGGCCAGCATCCGCTCCACCCCGTTCTTCTCCATCCGCGCAGCGGCGAGCCCGCGGATCTGGCATCCTGGGAGTGGAAGAAACAAGGAGGGGGCACCGCCAGATGGAGGAGAAGATGGCGCCCAGGGAGAGGGGTGGTGGCGGCCCCTCTGCCTACCACCCAACTCGGGGACAAAAATGGTGGCGGCGGCAGAGAGCATGCGAGCGACGACGGTGATTGGACGCCAGAAGCTGGATGAGATGGTCCATGCCGAGGAAGATGGCGTTGCGTGGTTTGTTTTCCTGTGGATTTCCTATCTTGTTTGATTTGGTTTTGTTGGCAAAATAATGACATATTTGTCCATTAACTTATCTGAATTGGGGTGTAGATTTCCTCTCTTGCTTGATCTGATTTTGTTGGCAAAACAATGGCAGATTTCTCCATTAGCTTATCTGATTTGGGGCTGATTTTCCTTTTTCGATTCCTGTTCATGTCTTCGCTATTGGCTATTGCAGAAAATGAAGCGAATTAAGAGTGAAAAAATAGCAAAAGCAATGCCTGGGCTGTAGAATTAATGGCTGAACAAAATCTATGGTTGATATGCAGTTTAGTCATGGCTAATATGAACTTTTCTATTACTACTTCTGGATTTTTTAAGTAAAATGAAAGCTCATGGTGTGGCATGTCACCTTCCTTGCATATATATTTGTACCCAATTTAGACCATCAGTAGAACTGTTTATATTGTAACTTGGATGTGGATTAGGATTTTTTTTACTAATTGGTTATCTTTTCTACTTTGCTCAGATAAATCAGGCGTTCTTCCTTGGTATCAATGAATAGGTTGATTACAGAATATATTGAAGATTGCAGCAGGCGCAAAATGCTTGGCAGACGAAAATAATTAGGTAAGGTGAGAACTGATTGATCTGATTTCTTTCCCTTGATTAATTGGTTGGCAGTCATAGAATCATCATGTACATTCAATACTAACTTGAACTTTGGTGTGGTCATGTAGCTTTGAACTTGCCTACAGAGAGACTACTCTCGCATCATTAGGCGCCGCCCACAAGGATCTCGCTCGGCGAGGCATGCACACCTATGCCACATCGTTACATGTAAGTCCGTTCCCATCGCCTCTCATTACTAACTGTAATCAAGAAATATACGTGTTCATGCCATAAAAGATGGATATGTGTTGAGCCATCGTCATGGCATGTGATTACTTGCAGAAGCACTATATAGCTCTGTTGTGATTGTAAAGTGGAAACGGTAGAAACCTACAACTCTTCCGTGAGTGTCGTCCGATTATTTTCTTTCTCAAGTAGTGTGGATATAGTCCGTCGGGATATTACGTATATGCATGATTATATGCAATTTTTTAAAATAGGTTGTGGTGTCCCGTGTTTGATAAATCCTCATATGTTGCTGACAGTATATAATTTTCTGTCTTTTCTACCAAACGTGTGTGCTATGACATTCTGTAAGGCTAGGCATATTTCTTTTCTTTATAATTCAGTGATGAACTAATTGTCTTAGTTATATGGTGAATCTCAATTATCCCCCGAGGAGCGAAGCTTGCAGCCCCTATTTGTATTCAAATTGTTACAAAACGTGTTTTCTAAATTTGTGCTGCTGTAACGTTCTTCGGTTTCTAGTGTTTAGATGTGAGTTCATTGTTGAGATGGTTCTGCTATGTCTGTCTTCTGAAAAATACAGTATGTTGATTTTGTTTTCTGGATAGTTCTGATATGTCCGTCTTCTGAAAAATACAGTATGTAAATTTTGTTTTCTATACATTGTTGCAGATCCTATGCGCCTGCCTCCTTCCTCCAGGCGCCTGCGCCTAACGTGAGGAGCTGACGAGCTAAACAAGGAGCTGGAAAAGGACTGTAAGAGGGGGTACACTAGGGGCTGGAGCAGGACAAGCATTGTTTCAGATCCCACTTCACTCATCCCAAGTGGTTGCAATGTCTTCTTCTTATGAATTACGAGGACGAGCAGCAGCAGCAGCAAATCAGCCTGATGATGACGGGGTGCGGGAGGCAATGGTGATCATGCTGATGGCATGAAGAAGGCTGATGACCACAACCTGGACCTGTTGGCATTTAGAGATGGCAAACATAGGCGACGCGGAGACAACAATATATATGTATTGGATGTTTGATGTTTGCCTTATTATGGATGAACATGGTGAAACTATGTTTGATGTTTACCCTATGCAATATATATGTGGTGGATAAGCATAATGTTTGCCTTATTATGTGATTCTGAATATATATATATATATATATATATATATATATGTGTGTGTGTGTGTGTGTGTGTGTGTGTGTGTTTGAATTTCTGTGAAAATGAATTGATATAAGAAAAAAAGAAAAAAGGGGCTATATAGCCACTTTGCCGTCTGCCAGCAGACGGCAAAGTGGCCACGTGGCAGCAGCCTGTGCAACCTAGGCTGACCTATTTGGCCTCTTTGTCGTCTGCTGGCAGACGGCAAAGAAGCAAAGGTCTTTGCCGTCTGTCAGCAGACGGCAAAGAAGCAAGCTCTTTGCCGTCTGCCAGCAGACGGCAAAGCGGCCTTTGCCGGCAGCCGTTCAGCCGGAGTGTTTGCCGTCTGCTGGCAGATGGCAAAGGCTTTGCCGTCCGCCAAACATGCCTTTGCCGTCTGCTATGGCAGACGACAAAGCAGCTGATTCCAGTAGTGAAGATGGTGTTCATGGTGGTCAAACCAGCAAGAAGATAATATATAGAACCAAACTTGTGAGTGTCCAATGCTACATCAGGGATTTGCTTGTACATGTTAGCCATGGAGTTGTGATCCTTTCTAGGCTTACTGTACACATGAAGATCAGCTTCAGCTTCCTCTGGGGCATTTATCAACTTGGCCCATTCTGAGATTCTTGACTGATATTTGGTGCCTTCAGTCGTCCATACTATCTTTCCATCAGGGTAGAAGTGAGTTGTGGAGTAGAACTGCATTATCATTGTCGTGGGAAACCACGGCCACCTATGGGGCCATCAGCCCCTTTTGGTTCGGCGGGGGGATGGACACGTTGCACAAAGAGCGGAGAAGCGTCGCGCAGCACGACAGAGATCACACAGGCAGTCTTTACCCAGGTTCGGGCTGCCGTGAGGCGTAAAACCCTACTCCTGCTTTGGTGGATTGATGGTGGATAATGGTGGTGAAACGTAGCACACTAGCCCGGCAAGGTTGCTCTGGGGGCGAGAGTGGCTACGCGCGTATGGATATGCGAGGATCCAACCCTTTCTACGGTCGCCATGGGCCTCCTTTTATAGATTAAGGGGTCACCACAATGGCAAATCAGTCTTTATGTACTGATTAGATAGCGAATAGTGCTATCATATCTAACTCTGTAGGCTGGCAGAGCGCATTAAATGCGCCGCTCTGTGTCACATCACAGCTTGCCCGGCAGGCCCTGCCGGGCTGTTTTGCCAGCTTTGCGCCTGCTTGCTTGACATGTCTCAGGACGGGTGTCATGTGGAGGTGTTCACTGTAGGAAGTGGCTGCCATGTGGCAGAAAGCAGCCACTTAGTCACCTTGGAGCTTGACACCGCTTCGATTACTGACTTGCGTCGCTTGTGAGGTGGAGCGATGGAGTTGCTTGCCTCTGCCAGCCCCGGCAGGCCTGCCGGGACAATCTGGGAGCTTGCTTCCGGGGCAAAACCCAACCCTGCCAGGCTTGCCTGCCTGGCAAGGTAGGCCCTTCCCTTAGCGATGCCTCGTTCCTCTGGCTTGCCTTGGCCTTCTCGTCTTGCTCTTGGATCCTTCAAAAGAATTGATCCTTCTTGCTTGGTATGTTCTTGGTCTTGCAATCTTGTCTCTGGCCTGTGCATAGTCCGTGCAAAGGACCCAGGGTCTGTTGCACCGACAGGAGCCTCCGGGCCTGGCACGGACGCGCCGTTGGGCGTCGTCAGGGTAGGCCCTATCCAGTGCATAGGCAGAAATGTAAGGGCGGCTTCGCCCCTTGAGATCTTCCTTGCTTCTTCATTAACTTGAGCTCGGCTCAGTTTCCGGTTTTCCCGCGCGTCGCGCAGCGCCAATTGTAGTGGGGCCATTCTTGTAATGGCCTGTGAATGACTTTAACGCACGGGCGGGTAACTGCCAATTCACCCTTCCCACCGCGCCCTTATCCTCAGCCACATATGCTGCATGCATTGAGGGGGGTAGGTAATGGAGGCGCGTGGTGCGGGAGAGCATCAAAGCAGGGGCCCGATCTTCTTGGATTGGTGGAGGACGACGGGTACTCGCCGGGGAATCAGCCCCCTCCCCCAAGCTCGCCTATAAAAGGAGGAGCAGAGGCATTCATCCACATTCCACTCCTCCTCCGCCTTCTGTTTCTTCTGAGTATGCTGAAAGGAAGAGCCTGGGGCCAGCCCCCGGGCCCTAGCTTGGAGTTTCGTGTGAGCCCCATGGGGACGCTCGGGCGGCACGGCGGTAGCACCGGAGGTGGCGACTCTGGTGTGCTCATCGCCGGGTCGCCCGTGGCTTCAACTTAGTGAGAGGCGACGCAAATGACACCATGCCGAGGCCCAAAATGGGCAGAAAGTGTGGTAGTCGATTGCAGCCTATCTCCCCTTTTCCTGTGGCATTGGAGGGAGGTTGCAAAAATGGTTCGCCATTGGTGAGGGCGGACCCTATCTCCCCGTACTTTTCCTGTCTGGCACATGGGAGAGCCTCTAGTCCTTTTGCATGCTTCTTTAACGGCGGGGTCTTCGTGTCATCGGGCCGTCAGGGACGCCCATGCTCTCTGTGGGGGTCTCCTGGGACGCGTGGCGTTCGCGTCGAAGGTGGCGGCAACCCACGACGCGTCAAGAACAGGGGCGACTGTTCCGACAAGCCGTGTTTGCCGATGACTCTGTCTGAGTTCCCGGCAGTGCCACCGCCCGCGCATGCGCTCCGGTTTCTTCCTCTTAACCCATCGGCGGCGTTCTCCTGATCCTGGGGAGGCACCGAATCCAGGCCCGCCTTCCGCCTTCTTTGTCCCTTCCTGCGATTTCCTGAAGGAGATGGACAGGGGCAAAGGCATCACGGGGCACTTATCTTTTTTTTAGTCTTAAATCTGTAGGCACTTGCCAAATTTTAGTTCAAATAATGTAATCTCTTGTATCCATGTTTATGTTCCGTGAGACTTGTACTTGTTGATCAGCATATTAATGAAAAAAATAAGCTTGCCGGGCACTTGTGCATGTTTGATATCCATGTAGAGGTGAAATACCTCCATACTTTCACGTAAACAAGTAGGTCCCGGTAAGCTACCTTGCCGGCACCCCATAGGACTGCTGCCGTGAGGCTGAGCCTGCCGGGCGCAGAACCTATTGGGAGAGATCAGCCCCCCGCCAACCCCTTTCGGCCAAAGGCCACTACGACCATCCTGACCGAAGCAACGTTCGTGCCAGTAGATGGGAGCACCTTTGTTTCAGAGGCGGTGATCTTTTCGTATGCACAAGTCCTACTCATGGAACATGTATGGATAAGAGATGGAACTTATCTGTTTTTGCTTGCCGGAGATCGCAGTGTTGGCTTGTCTTCGCATAAGTCCACGGCAGGAGCCTGCAGTTTATGCAAATGAAGATGATGCCAGATGCAATCTATCAACATGATCATGCAACCTATCTACATGAATCATGCAATGCTTATGCAATGCTCATGCATGCATGCAACTTGTCCGGGGCTCCAGCGCTTCATTTATTTCTCTGTTGCTCAGGGTCTTCGCCTGGCTTTGTACAAGGGGTTACGTGTAGCTGAGGCAAGGCCTGTACAAAAGAGTGGCTGCCGGGCAGGGCCCGACAGCCGCGCCTTACGGGTAGAACTTGCGGAGATGCTCAATATTCCATGAGTTTTGCAATTGAATGCCATCTCTGGTCTCCAGACGGACTGTGCCAGGTCTGGTGACTCGTACTACCCGGTAAGGGCCTTCCCACTTTGGCGATAGCTTGTTTGTACCATTGGTGGACTGAATGCACCTAAGGACAAGGTCGCCTTCCTCAAAACACCGGGCATGAACCCTGCAGCTATGATAGCGACATAGGGCTTGCTGATAGCGTGCAGCACGCGTAGCAGCCTGGAGACGGTTCTCCTCAAGAAGCACGGTGCCGTCACGCATGTGCTGTTCCTGCGCTACTTCATCTTAGGCAAGCACTCGAGGTGACCCGTAAATGAGTTCCGTGGGGATAACTGCTTCTGCCCCATAGACTAGGGAGAAGGGAGTCTGCCCAGTAGCTCGGTTTGGTGTCGTTCTGAGGGACCAAAGAACCACCGGCAGCTCATTGATCCATTGCCTGCCGTGCTTCCACAGCTTATCAAATGTTCTTGTCTTGAGTCCTCGCAGTACTTCAGTGTTTGCCCTCTCAGCTTGTCCATTGCTTCTGGGATGTGCAACAGATGCAAATGAGATCTTGCTTCCGAGGGCATGAACATATTGCATGAAGGCACGACTCGTGAACTGGGTGCCGTTGTCGGTGATGATCCAGGCAGGAACCCCGAAGCGGCACACCAATCCTTTCAAAAACTTGATAGCTGACTGAGCAGTCACCTTTCTCACGGCATCTACTTCCGGCCACTTTGTAAACTTGTCGATTGCAATGAACAAGAATTCAAAGCCCCCGGCAGCTCGGGGGAAGGGGCCGAGGATATCGAGCCCCCAGACCAAAAATGGCCATGACAAAGGGATTGTCTGGAGTGCTTGGGCGGGCAGATGGATATTTTTGGAATGGAACTGACAAGCTTCACACTTGGTGACGAGCTCAACCGCATCTTGGAGGGCTGTGGGCCAATAGAATCCTTGCCGGAATGCTTTCCCAACCAAAGCCCTTGATCCAATATGGGAGCCGCACATGCCTCAGTGTATCTCTGCCAGCAGTTCCTTTCCTCCTTCCCGGCAAATGCACTTCAATTTCACACCATTGGGCCTTCTTCTGTATAGTGTGTCATCGACAAACTAATACATACTTGCCCTCCAGGCTACTCTTTCAGCTTCTTCTTGCTCTTCGGAAAGTTCTCCGGTTTGGAGGAAATGGACTATGTGCCTTGCCCAAGTTGGAGCCTGAGGCTCGGCAACGAGGACTAGCGGCACCTCCTCATTCGTGGGGGCGCATCCCTTGACTGCAGGGACAAATGGCCCAGCAGGAGGGTGCAGCCCGTTAAGCGAAGGGGAGTTGTTTCCGGCAGGGTCCCTGCTAGGAGCCCCGAAAGGCTCTACCGGGAGAGGCTTACCGGAGTCCAATTTCCTCCTCTTTCGGGCCATTGTTGTCGGGGATACGGAGGGCTGAGTAAGATGGAGAACAAAAGTCCCTGGTTCCACAGGAAGCTTCTGCTCAGCACACTTTGACAGGTGATCAGCAATGCTGTTTTCCACATGGGGTACGTGTTCTGTTTGCAACCCGTCAAAGCGCTCGTCCAATCTTATCACTTCATCGACGTATGCCTCCATCGATGGGCTTTGGTAATCCTTGTTGACTTGTCTCACCACCAGTTGTGAATCTCCTCGAATGATCAGCTTCTTGATTCCCAATTCTGTGGCAATTCTGAGCCCGGCAAGAAGCCCTTCATATTCTACTGTATTGTTGGTTGCCTCCTCCCGGGGAAAGTGCATCTGGACGACGTACCTCAGGTGTTCTCCAATGGGAGCCACGAGAAGCACGCCAGCCCCTGCACCTTGTAGGGAGAAGGCACCATCGAAATACATGATCCATTCTTGGGGCGCTTCCTTGCCGGGGATAACTATTTCCTGTACTTCTTCATCAGGGGTTGGCGTCCATTCTGCAATAAACTCTGCCAATGCCCTTCTCTGGATTGTTGATGTGCTCTCAAACTTTAGGCCAAAGTTGGATAACTCCAATGCCGACTCCACTATCCTGCCGGTGGCCTCTGGGTTTCGAAGTATCCCTTGCAACGGGAAGCGGGTGACAACCGTGATCTCATGGGCTTGGAACTAGTGGCGCAGTTTCCTTGAGGCCATGACAAGGCCAAAGATCAACTTTCGCATGCCAGAATACCTGGATCTAGCCCCCTGCAACAGGGAGCTGACGAAGTATACTAGGCGCTGTAGCACTTTCTTTCTTACCGTGTCCTTGGGGTTGCTTCCGCTGCCGTGCCCTTCTTTGACCTGATCCGTATCTGGCCTTGCCGGGCCGCTCTCTTCCTCTTCTCGCTGTGCTACTAGGGCTGCACTAACCACTTGATTAGTTGCTGCCAGATATAGCAGTAATGGCTCTTGTGGTTTGGGTGCGACCAAAGTAGGCACAGAAGACAAGTAGGCCTTCAAATCCTGCAGCGCTGCATCTGCTTCCGGAGTCAACTTCATGGGTCCTGCCTTCTTCAAAATCTTTAAGAACGGCAAGGCACGCTCGACAGACTTGGAGATGAACCTGCTAAGCGCGGCAACACATCATGTCAAACGCCTCACATCCTTAATTGTCTTGGGTGCCTGTATCTGCTCAATAGCCTTGATCTTATCGGGGTTGGCCTCTATCCCACAGTGGGATACAAAGAAACCAAGTAGCTTGCCAGAGGGAACGCCAAACACGCACTTCTCCAGATTCAGCTTCAAGTTGATCTTGCGCAGATTAGCAAATGTCTCTTCTAAATCCTGAATGAGGGTTGATCTGTCCTTGGTTTTGACCACAATATCATCCATATAGGCTTCAATGTTCCTGTGCAACTGTGGTTCAAAGCCAATCTGGACTGCTCTTGCAAAAGTGGACCCGGCACTCTTCAACCCGAAAGGCATGCGCACAAAGTAGTACGTGCCGCATGGGGTGATGAATGAGGTCTTTTCTTCGTCTTCCTTGGACATAAAAATCTGATGGTATCCAGAATATGCATCCAAAAAAGAGATCAACTCACATCCTAAGGTAGAATCCATGATCTGGTCGATGCGCGGCAAGGGAAATGGGTCCTTCGGGCATGCCTTGTTCAGATCCGTAAAATCTATGCAAAGCCTCCATTTTCCATTAGCCTTGTGCACAACCACTGGGTTTGCTAACCATGTTGGATGTAGTACTCCTCTGACCAAACTAGCTGCTTCAAGTTTCTTGATTTCCTCGGCAACGAACTGCTGCCGTTCCAAGGCCTGCTTCCGAACCTTCTGCTTGACGGGCCCGGCATTTGGGCAGACAGCAAGGTGGTGCTCGATTACCTCCCTGGGAACACCGGGGATATCAGATGGTTGCCAGGCAAACACATCGATATTCGCCCGCAGGAAGGCAACGAGCGCGCTTTCCTATTTGTCATCAAGGGTGGCACTAATAGTGAAAGTACCATCAACGCTAGCCAGCCCTGCCGCGACCTTTTTCACTTGGGGTGGAGTAGGCTTGGATCTCTTGCTGTTGGAACACTCTGGTGTGTCATCAACGGGCGCGGCACATTCCACAGAGGTACGCTTCCCGGATTCCTTGCCAGTGCCTCTGCTATGCTTTTCCTTGGCGGGAACTGTGGCTTCCGCAACCTCTGCCGCGACCGCGTCCTGGTACATCTTATCCACGCAAATAGTTGTGTCTTTCTTGTTCGATGGAACGGAAATGACGCCCATCGGCCTCGGCATCTTCAAGGTGTTGTAAGCATAGTGGGATGCTGCCATGAATTTGGCCAGGGCCGGGCACCCAAGGATCCTATTGTACGGCAGAGGGAGGTCAACCACATCAAACACAACTTTCTCAGTCCTGTA
Organism: Thinopyrum elongatum; assembly: GCA_011799875.1. Lineage (NCBI taxonomy): Eukaryota > Viridiplantae > Streptophyta > Magnoliopsida > Poales > Poaceae > Thinopyrum > Thinopyrum elongatum. The sequence continues at coordinate 334,509,271 of CM022300.1, read as the reverse complement.
GTTCAACTCCCATCCAAATGTCACTGGCAACGTAAGCTTTCCCTTAGGACGGCTCCTGCCGGGATTGATTCCTTGAAACGTGCCTGTGGCCTTAAGTTCTTCTTCTGCTATCTGGAGTTTGCTGATAACCTTTGGGGAAATCAGATTCAACCCGGCCCCACCGTTAACCAGCATCTTTGTGACCTTGAGGTTACGAATTGTTGGTGAGACCAACAACGGCAAGCACCCTACCACAGTGATGCCGTCGGGGTGGTCATCTTCATCAAAGATGATGGGCATGCGTGACCACTTGAGTGGCTTCCCGGAACCTGCCGCTGGCTCCATGGCATTGACTTCACGCGCCCACTGTTTAAGTTGGCAGTGAGAGGAGTGCAAAGATGCACCCCCGTCAATGCACAGGGCATCAATGGCCTTCTGGAATTCCTACTCGCTGGTTTTCTTTTTCATTCCCTCCATCACTCTCATTACTGCAATCCTCCTTCTCTCGGCCCTTGGCGGGTTTTCCTTGGTTCCGAGGAGCCTTGCCGGGGCGATTTGCTTCACCACTCGGCCCTTCCCGCTAGCGCCATTCTGACCTTTTTCCTTATCACGCGTCTCATACTCAGCCTTCTGTCTCTTGACGAGCTGTTCCACTTGATAAAACTCCTGGAGATCATGGCCCTTGGTCTGATGAATCTTACAGTACGGCCCATCACCTTTCCCAGCTTTCTCGGCAGCCGCCGCCTCCCGGCAGTAAGCGCATGCGGTAGCCTCCTTGCCTGGGGCTTCAACCTTGGCCTTCTTGCCGGTACTAGGCGTGCCTGACCCCTCAACAGCCATCACTGTCTTATCCTTGCGCTTCTTGTTGTGCTTCTTGTTCTTCTTCTTCTTACTGATGGTTTCGTCATCATCTTCTGAGTCGATGTCGACGCGGTCTTCTTCCCCAGGAAGCTTCCTCCCCTCCTCCACCCGAGCACACTTGTCCACCAAAGTGTAGAGCTCCTTCACAGTCTTGGGCAACCAAATGTTCATCTTGGAACATATCCTATGGTTGAGCACGTTGGATTGGAAGGCAACTATCACGGCAGCTGGGTGGATATCTGGGATATTTCTGTGGACTCGACTGAATCTCTGCAAATACTTCCTCAAAGATTCTCCTTCTTTCTGCCGGAGAAGCTGCAAGTCGTTGGGCCGCCCTGGTTCTTGATGGCCACCCGTGAAGGCACCAATGAACTCGTGGCACAGGTCAACCCAGGTTAAAATGGAGTTCTCCGGCAGGTGCATCAGCCAAGACCTCACATTTGACTTGAGGGCCAAAGGGAAGTAGTTGGCGAACACCTTCTCATCTCTTCCCCCGGCAGCTTGAACAACGATGGTGTAGATGCTCAAGAACTTTGCCGGGTTTAGTCTCCCATCATACTTCTCGGGTATCTCTGGCTTGAATGTGCGAGTGGACAGCCAACGGACCTACTACAGCTCACGGGTGAAGGCAGGGCACCCAACCTCGAAAGGCAGGCACCCGCCATCTCCGAGCACGGGCTCGTCGACGTCAGGGCCATCACACCCATTGATCTGGCGGGGGTTGTCGCGGCGCCACTCATCGATGAAGCACGCGCCTTCCCTTCGCCTGCCCTCCGGGGCACGCTGTCAGCCTTGATGCGCTCGAGGATCTGACGAGGCCATCGAGACATCATCGGGCGCCTGGACTTGCGGCTCCCGGGCGGCTTGCCGTGGCAGGGATTGCACCGTGAGGGTGGCCCCTCCCGCACGACCAGCAGCATGAGCCGTTGTTTTTTGCCTGGGGAGGCCATGGTGGTCCGACCCGCTGTGATCCTTCCGCCTCGGCAAAACCAATCAAACTTTGGATGGTGGCTCACCACTCATCCATCTGGTCTGCCCCGGCGGAAATCTCAATAGTAGTTGGCCTCGGGCCATGGCTTCGGAGGTGGTGCTTGGCATAGGTGATGATGATGTAGATCATAGTGTCGCTCGGCTCCTGACATTGTCGGTGGCGACTGCGCTGCGCCCTTGCCGCTGTGAACCAGCCGTTTGGACAGCATGGTGACGCGGCAGAGGCGCCTGAGGGCCAGCGGCTCCATTGGGCATAGTAGCTAGGTCAGCCCGCCCCGGGGGTGGCGCGTGCCCTTCGGTCGCGCCCACAGCGTGGGCGGCCGAAGGGTTGCTGTCGGTGTACTAGAATAGGGGTACCCTAGTACCCCGTACTTGTGCACGGGCAGTAGCAGCATCCCGCGGCCAGGCTTACGGGAGGACAGCCAGAGAGAAGCTCAAGGTTATTAAGCCATTCAAGAACAAAGTATACAAAGCAAGAGTCAAGGCCCCGGCAAGAGAAGCTTGCCGGGAGGGACAGTTGAGGCCCAGCCTGAGGTTCGCTGTAGCAGAGTACTTGCCCCGGCAAGTCATTGGCTGCGGCAAGGTATTGGCTGCGGCAAGATAGCAGCTGCGGCAAGGTACTTGCCCCGGCAAGTTACCTTGCGCGATAAGCTATTGGTTGCGGCAAGCTGTCAGGTGCGGCAAGGTCTTGCCGCGGCAAGCGTTACTGTACCACTGTGCTACTGTGTTGCTCCGGTGCCTCTGCCAGCGTGGCGCTCTGGGTCCTTCCAAGCGTGTGTGGCAGGGCACTGTGTAGACAGCGGTACTCTGTAGCTAGCGGTGCAGGAGCAGGTGGGATAGGCTTTTCCCACGTCCAAGACGTCCGGGTACATGTATCTGGACAGCTAAGGCATGGGCATTTAATGCCCTTGTCCCCTGCCGTCAGTGGTAGGTAGGACATGTCATCCTAGTAATAATGGCCTTACTGTAGCAACTTTCCACCTCTACCTTTACCGTTTGCCACCTGTTGGTGACCCCTTTGTGCGTATAAAAGGAGGCCCATAGGCAACGTGGAGGGAGTTAGGAACTGGGAGATGGAGAACTCCAGTATTGTACGCAGCTACCCTGTACTGTAGCGCTCCTGGAGCTAGAACAATCATCCAGATAATACACCAAAAAGCAGGAGTTGGGTTTTACGCATCCGTGCGGCCCGAACCTGGGTAAAATCTCTCTCGTGTGCTGTCGTGTTCTTCGCTAGATTTGCTCTTCGTGCGACCGTCTCTCCCTGCCGAACGTAAAGGGGTCCTTCCCTGGGTCCCATAGGTGATCGCGGATTCGTCCCCGACATCTTTGGCGCGCCAGGTAGGGGAAAGGAAGTTGTGTGAACCTAATCTAGCGATTTGCGCGTTAGTTTTTGGGCCATCCTCCGCCTTATGGCTCCAAAAAAGAAGACTTCGGCCATCGGTGCGTCTACGTCCAACCCGCCTGCTCCCATGCAGGAGGGTGCCGACGTGATTGCGGCTGCTGGGGGGACTGGAGAGCGAGAGCTCCTATTACCTCCACCTGTCCAAAACCGGGCCAGCAATGCCAATCTTGGCGCTCCTAGGTCTGGGAACGCAGCGCTGCTCGCTGCTGCTGGCCCTGCAAGCTCCAGAAACGGTGCTGCGCGTTCTGGAACGCCTGCGCCGTTTCAGACGCCGCGGCCTTTGCTAGAAGCCCGTGACAGGCAGCGTCCTGACGCCCCAGGTTCCAGGCGCTCCCTGGATAATGAACTTGCACATCGATCTTGAGATGCGCGGGGTCACCATACGCAACAACATGTTGGCGGGGTCGAGGTACGGTCGCCTGGGCGTGGAGATGCTCCTTCTAACACTGTTAGGAGTAAGAGCATCCCACAGTCCTCACGCCACTCGATACCTCCCTCACCAGCAGAAGCGTTGGCGCGTGCGCAGCTACTCCTGAACTTCCCTCCACCAGCAGACAAGCTTGACGAGTGGAGGGCAACCATTCAGAGCATTCTCAGCTTCGCTGATGCCGACCCGGTGCGCGCGGCCGACAAGAGAACTGGTGACAATGCTGTCACCAACAAGAACGGCGAGGGGGCAACAACCGTACACTCCCCGCCCAGACGGCCTCGGTCGCCGACACGTCGAAACGACGCCCGTGGCGATGATTCCACGGCGTCGTCTGACCCGCGAGCTCGTCGTGACCAGTGCCTCGTTTTTCAGGAACGCAGAGGAGAAGACGCTCGTACCACTATCGAGCAAAGGAGAGAAGCGCATCGTCAGTCCGACAGACGCGCAGGGCCCGCTGTTGACATGCATGCGCCAAGGGATCCTGGCGTCTTGCCGTACGCGGTAAGTTGTCCAGCGTTCACCCGTGAGCTGCGGCAGGTCCAGTGGCCCAACCGCAAGGCTTTCAAGCCTGACGTGCCGGAGAAGTATGATCGCAAGACACACCCGTCGGAGTTCCTCAGCATTTACACCATTGCGGTGCAAGCTGCCGGGGGACGAGACGACAAGATTCTTGCTAACTACTTCCCGCTCGTGTTAAAGCGCAACGTCGTCTCATGGCTCATGCACTTGCCAGAGAACTCCATTTCTTCATGTGCGGACCTGTGCCATCAGTTTGTTGGTGCCTTTACTGGCGGTCATCAACCTCATGGCCAGGAGAGTGATCTTCATCTCATCCCCCAGAAGGAAGGAGAGCCCCTGCGCAAATACATTCAAAGGTTCAGCCGCGTACAGTACAACATCCCAGATGTTCACCCCGCTGCGGTTATTAGCGCGTTCCATCAGAACGTGCGTAACCGCAAGATGCGGGAGGAAATGGCGATGACCAAGGTCAGAGACATTGGCCAGCTATATGCTCTCGCCGACAAGTGTGCGCGTGCTGAAGAGGGAAGGAAACTTCCCGGTGAAGGTGTTGGCGCAGGGGGGAGCTCTGACAGCGAAGGTACCGCACCGGCAAAGAAGGGCCGGCGGCGGAACAACAGGAAGAAAAAGGGCAAAGCTGTGCTTGCCGTCGAACAGTCCAGCGGCAACAGCAACGCCGACAAGGCCACCGTGCGGCCCGAACCTGGGTAAAATCTCTCTCGTGTGCTGTCGTGTTCTTCGCTAGATTTGCTCTTCGTGCGACCGTCTCTCCCTGCCGAACGTAAAGGGGTCCTTCCCTGGGTCCCATAGGTGATCGCGGATTCGTCCCCGACATCTTTGGCGCGCCAGGTAGGGGAAAGGAAGTTGTGTGAACCTAATCTAGCGATTTGCGCGTTAGTTTTTGGGCCATCCTCCGCCTTATGGCTCCAAAAAAGAAGACTTCGGCCATCGGTGCGTCTACGTCCAACCCGCCTGCTCCCATGCAGGAGGGTGCCGACGTGATTGCGGCTGCTGGGGGGACTGGAGAGCGAGAGCTCCTATTACCTCCACCTGTCCAAAACCGGGCCAGCAATGCCAATCTTGGCGCTCCTAGGTCTGGGAACGCAGCGCTGCTCGCTGCTGCTGGCCCTGCAAGCTCCAGAAACGGTGCTGCGCGTTCTGGAACGCCTGCGCCGTTTCAGACGCCGCGGCCTTTGCTAGAAGCCCGTGACAGGCAGCGTCCTGACGCCCCAGGTTCCAGGCGCTCCCTGGATAATGAACTTGCACATCGATCTTGAGATGCGCGGGGTCACCATACGCAACAACATGTTGGCGGGGTCGAGGTACGGTCGCCTGGGCGTGGAGATGCTCCTTCTAACACTGTTAGGAGTAAGAGCATCGCACAGTCCTCACGCCAGTCGATACCTCCCTCACCAGCAGAAGCGTTGGCGCGTGCGCAGCTGCTCCTGAACTTCCCTCCACCAGCAGACAAGCTTGTCGAGTGGAGGGCAACCATTCAAAGCCTTCTCAGCTTCGCTGATGCCGACCCGGTGCGCGCGGCCGACAAGAGAACTGGTGACAATGCTGTCACCAACAAGAACGGCGAGGGGGCAACAACCGTACACTCCCCGCCCAGACGGCCTCGGTCGCCGACACGTCGAAACGACGCCCGTGGCGATGATTCCACGGCGTCGTCTGACCCGCGAGCTCGTCGTGACCAGTGCCTCGTTTTTCAGGAACGCAGAGGAGAAGACGCTCGTACCACTATCGAGCAAAGGAGAGAAGCGCATCGTCAGTCCGACAGACGCGCAGGGCCCGCTGTTGACATGCATGCGCCAAGGGATCCTGGCGTCTTGCCGTACGCGGTAAGTTGTCCAGCGTTCACCCGTGAGCTGCGGCAGGTCCAGTGGCCCAACCGCAAGGCTTTCAAGCCTGACGTGCCGGAGAAGTATGATCGCAAGACACACCCGTCGGAGTTCCTCAGCATTTACACCATTGCGGTGCAAGCTGCCGGGGGACGAGACGACAAGATTCTTGCTAACTACTTCCCGCTCGTGTTAAAGCGCAACGTCGTCTCATGGCTCATGCACTTGCCAGAGAACTCCATTTCTTCATGTGCGGACCTGTGCCATCAGTTTGTTGGTGCCTTTACTGGCGGTCATCAACCTCATGGCCAGGAGAGTGATCTTCATCTCATCCCCCAGAAGGAAGGAGAGCCCCTGCGCAAATACATTCAAAGGTTCAGCCGCGTACAGTACAACATCCCAGATGTTCACCCCGCTGCAGTTATTAGTGCGTTCCATCAGAACGTGCGTAACCGCAAGATGCGGAAGGAAATGGTGATGACCAAGGTCAGAGACATTGGCCAGCTATATGCTCTCGCCGACAAGTGTGCGCGTGCTGAAGAGGGAACGAAACTTCCCGGTGAAGGTGTTGGCGCAGGGGGGAGCTCTGACAGCGAAGGTACCGCACCGGCAAAGAAGGGCCGGCGGCGGAACAACAGGAAGAAAAAGGGCAAAGCTGTGCTTGCCGTCGAACAGTCCAGCGGCAACAGCAGCGCCGACAAGGCCAAAGTCGAGGGCTCCGGCAAGGAGATTGCCGCGTGCGCCAACTGTCAGGCCTTGGCGGCTGCTGACAAGCAGGACGGCTCCGACAAGCAATATTGCAAGATCCACCGCACCAAGGGACACGATCTCCAGAACTGCCGACGAGTCGAGCAGCTTGTCGAACAGCAGAAAGCTGAGTATGAGAGGCGCGACAAGGAGAAGGCCCCAGAAGGTGCTGGCGGGTCCGGCAAGAAGCGCACTGCCCGAGGAGGGCGTCGCGGCAAGGCCAAGCAGCAGCAGAGAGACAGGCCTCCTCGTGGCCGCGACAAAGATGATGATGATGATGATCTAGATGATGAAGAATCCAGTGAGCACGAATTTCAGAAAGCCGCAGAAGTCTTGTGTGTTGACGGTGGTGCTTCGTTGCATTCTTCTCACCGCCAACTTAAACAGTGGGCGCGAGAGATCAATGCAGCGGAACCATCTATTGACGCCAGAAAGCTTCTGAAGTGGTCCGACACGCCTATCGTCTTTGACATTGAGGACCACCCTGACCGCACAACGGCGGTCGGGTGCTTGCCGATGTTGGTTTCACCAACGATCCGCAACCTCAAGGTCACGAAGATGTTAGTTGACGGTGGGGCCAGCTTGAATCTGATTTCGCCCGCTGTGCTCCGGAAACTTCAAATCCCTGACGGCGAGCTTGAGGAAACTGGTACTTTCCAAGGAGTCAATCTAGGAAGGAGCAAGCCGAAAGGGAACATCACGCTGCCAGTGACATTTGGCGGCGAGCTGAACTACCGGACCGAGAAGGTCACCTTTGACGTTGCCGATATTCCATTGCCTTATAATGGGATACTTGGCCGTCCAGCGCTCGCCAAGGTCATGGCAGCCTCTCATTATGCCTACAATGTGTTGAAGATGCCAGGCCCAGTAAGTGTTATCACAGTTCCCTGCGATAAGAAGGATGCACTTATTTGCGCCGACAAGATCTACCTGGAAGCAGCTGCCGCAACTGCCGCCAAGGCACTTGCCGCTGAAGCTCCCGGGGGGGAGAACAAGAGGAAGTCCGGCAAGAGCTCCTGTGCCCACTCCGGCAAGCGCACCTCTTCGGAGTGCTGCGCTGCCGTCGAGGACGCACCAGAGAGCTCCACCGGCAAGTGCAAGAAGAACAAAGCCGCTCCGCCGGCGACAAAGTAGGTGCCCGCCAAGGAGGACGACACTGGTGGTTCCTTCACCATCAGTGCCACACTTGACAACAAATAGGAAAGCGCGCTCGTTGCTTTCCTGCGGGCGAATGTCGACGTGTTTGCATGGCAACCGTCCGACATCCCCGGTGTTCCCAGGAAAGTAATTGAGCACCACCTTGCCGTTTGTCCCCACGCGAGGCCCGTCAAGCAGAAAGCCAGAAAGCAAGCTGTGGAGCGGCAAGAGTTTATTGCGGAAGAAATCAAGAAGTTGGAAGCAGCAGGCCTCGTCAGAGGAGTGCTCCATCCTACGTGGTTGGCCAATCCTGTTGTCGTGCGCAAAGCGAATGGAAAATGGAGGCTTTGTATTGATTTCACTGATGTCAATAAAGCTTGTCCCAAAGACCCATTTCCTTTGCCCTGCATAGACCAGATTGTTGACTCCACGGCAGGATGTGATTTGCTTTCATTTCTTGACGCATATTCAGGGTCTCATCAAATCTTCATGGCTGAGGAAGATGAGGAAAAGACCGCATTTATCACACCCTGTGGCACATACTGTTTCGTACGTATGCCATTTGGTTTGAAAAATGCTGGTTCAACATTTGCAAGAGCCGTCCAGATTGCTTTTGAGCCTCAGCTGCACAGAAATGTGGAAGCCTATATGGATGATATAGTGGTCAAAAGCAAGGACAGGGCTACTTTGGTTCAAGATCTAGAAGAAACTTTTGTAAATCTGCGCAAGATCAACCTGAAGCTCAACCCCGAGAAGTGCGTGTTTGGAGTTCCCTCCGGCAAGCTTCTCGGGTTCTTTGTGTCTCAACGTGGAATTGAAGCCAATCCTGACAAGATCAAAGCCATTGAGCAAATTGAAGCACCGAAGCGCGTCAAGGATGTACGACGACTTGCCGGCTGTGTTGCTGCTCTCAGTAGGTTTATCTCCAAGTCAGCTGAGCGCGCCCTGCCATTTTTCAAAATCTTAAAAAAGGCAGGTCCATTGAAATGGACTCTGGAGGCAGAGGCAGCGCTGCAAGACTTGAAGAGATACCTCTCCTCTCCTCCAATACTTGTCGCACCTAAACCACAAGAGAAGTTGTTGCTGTATCTAGCGGCAACCAATCAAGTGGTTAGTGCTGTGCTAGTAGCGGAGAGAGAGGTGGATGAGGAGGCAGTAACTGCGGTAAGCACATCCAGCGACAAGCTGGGGGCTCCCCCGACAAGTTTTGCTGCCGACAAGGATTCGTCTGCGCAGTCAGGCGAAGTGATACAAAAGAAGAAAATGGTGCAGTGCCCGGTCTACTTTGTGAGCTCTCTTCTGTAGGGAGCTAGGTCAAGGTATTCTGGTGTGCAGAAGCTGCTTTTCGGACTTCTCATGGCCTCGAGAAAGCTGCGCCATTACTTTCAAGCACATGAAGTTACCGTCGTCACTCGCTTCCCGCTGAAAAGGATTTTGCAAAATCCAGAAGCGACAGGCAGGATTGTCGAGTGGGCGTTGGAGTTGTCGAGCTTTGGTCTCAAGTTTGAGAGTACATCAACCATACAGAGCCGAGTTTTGGCAGAGTTTGTCGCAAAATGGACACCAACGCCAGACGAAGAAATCCTAGAGACGACTCTCCCCGGCAAGGAGACAAGCAAAGAGTGGCTTATGTACTTTGATGGTGCCTTTTCGCTGCAAGGCGCCGGTGCTGGCGTACTGCTTGTCGCACCCATCGGAGAGCACCTCAAGTACATGGTCCAAATGCACTTTCCCAAGGAACAGGCGACGAACAATACTGCAGAATATGAGGGGTTGCTTGCCGGTCTCAGGATCGCGGCAGACCATGGGATCAAGAAGCTTATTGTCAGGGGAGATTCGCAGCTTGTCGTCAGGCAAGTGAACAAGAACTACCAATGCCCATTGATGGAAGCTTATGTAGACGAGGTGAGGAAGTTGGAGGAACGCTTTGACAGCCTACAAATGGAGCACGTCCCACGTGCTGAGAATGACATTGCCGATGGTTTGTCAAAGCGCGCCGCACTCAAATTGCCTGTGGAACCAGGCACTTTTGTGCTCCAACTAATTCAGCCATGCGTGACGCCATCAGTAGGGCAAGGCATGAAGAGGAAGTTGGCTTCTGGCGACTACTTCCCGGCAGAGCTCCCCGAAGCCGCCGGCAAGAAGGCTGCCAAAGCCAGCGCCAAAGATGCAGAGGGGCAACTTGCTCCGACAAGGCCTCACGCTCTTGTCATTGAAGCAGGTGCTCCTAGGCAAGAGGCAAAGGGGCAACTTGCTCTGACAAGACTTCGGGTCCTTGTCGTTGAAGCAGGCGCTCCTGATCGAAGTGTTGAGGAGCAAGATGCTCCGACGAGGCCTTGGGCTTCCGTCGTTGAAGCAACTGCTCCCAACGAGCTTGTTGAAGGACAGCACGCTCCAGCAGGGCCCCAGGCTCTCGTCATTGAAGCAGCTATTCCCGCCAAGCTCATCGGGGAATGGCCGGCTCTGGTAGAGCGACAAGCTCTTGCCGTAGGGCCTAATGTTCCCGCGGCAGAAGAAATGCCTTTAGTCCTCGTTGTCGAGCCACAGGCTCCAGCGTGGGCGCAGCAGATCGTCCGTTTCCTTCAGACAGGAGAACTTCCTGAAGAGTAGGAAGAAGCGGAGAAAGTAGCCCGACGGTCCAATATGTATCAATTTGTCGATGACATGCTGTGCAGAAAAAGACCAAACGGTGTGAAATTGAAGTGTATTCCCCGGGAAGAAGGACAGGAGCTGCTGGCGGAGATTCATGGAGGCATATGTGGTCACCACATAGGGTCAAGAGCCCTTGCTGGAAAGGCTTTCCGGCAAGGTTTCTTTTGGCCCACGGCCCTCCAGGATGCAACTGCACTAGTAACCAAGTGTGAAGCGTGCCAGTTTCATTCCAAGCAGATTCATCAGCCAGCTCAAGCTCTCCAGACAATCCCTCTCTCCTGGCCATTTTCGGTCTGGGGGCTCGACATCCTCGGCCCCTTTCCCCGTGCCACCGGGGGCTTCGAGTACTTGTATGTGGCCATCGACAAGTTTACGAAGTGGCCGGAAGTGGAAGCAGTGAGGAAGGTGACAGCACAATCAGCCATCAAGTTCTTCAAGGGAATTGTTTGTCGCTTTGGTGTTCCTAACAGGATCATCACCGACAACGGTACCCAGTTCACGAGCCACGCCTTCATGCAGTATGTCGAAGACCTTGGCGCCAAGGTCTGTTTCGCTTCTGTTGCTCACCCGCGAAGCAACGGTCAAGCTGAAAGGGCAAATGCTGAAGTGCTGCGTGGGCTCAAGACGAGAACTTTCGACAGGCTGCGCAAGTGCGGCAAGAACTGGATCGAGGAGCTGCCAGTGGTTCTTTGGTCGATCAGGACGACGCCAAATCGAGCTACTGGCCAGACGCCTTTTGCTCTAGTTTATGGAGCAGAGGCAGTTCTCCCCACGGAACTCGTATACGGGTCACCTCGAGTGCTCGCTTACGATGAGCTTGAGCAAGAGCAACTGCGGCAAGATGACGCTGTGCTCCTCGAGGAGGATCGTCTTCAGGCTGCTGTGAGAGCTGCTCGCTACCAGCAAGCTTTGCGTCGCTACCATAGCCGCAAAGTTAATGCCAGAAGTCTCGAGGAAGGCGACCTTGTTCTTCTGCGCGTTCAGACGGCCAAGAATTCAAACAAGTTGACGCCGAAGTGGGAAGGCCCTTATCGGGTGAAACGAGTCACCAGGCCCGGCGCTGTCCACCTGGAGACCGAGGATGGCATTCCAGTGATTAATTCCTGGAACATTGAGCATCTTCGTAAGTTTTTTCCATAAGGCGCGGTTGCCGGGCCCTTCCCCGGCAACCACCTTTTGTACAAGTCTTGCCGCTGTTGCATGTAATCCTTTGTACAAAGCCAGGCGCAGACTGTGCATAAATAAAGCTTTTATATTTCGCAGTTTTTGACGATTTCATGTTTACTTTTATTTTGCATGATTATCTGACATACTGTGCAGTACAGCCTCCCCGGTAAGCATTAACGAGCCGCCAAGCTCCTATATCTTTATTTTCTCTTCTTTCTTTTTCTCAAAGAGACAGAAGCTTCCCTTGCGCACAAGTTTGCCGGGGGGGATGGGATAATGATATGGACCAGGCGTCGTTCAAAGAAACTTTGCCTTGCCGGGAAGAAGGCAGCGGCAAGCAGTGACAAGACCTTGCCACGGAGAGATCAGCGACAAAGCTAAGTGCCAAAGTTTGAACAATCAAATTCTTTTTTATTTTCAAGGTTATTTTTGTTGAACGATACTACTCTTTGTATGGAAAACCTGTGCGCGATGGAACCTAAGCGTAATCGGTCGCGCCCTTACCTTGTTTCGAGTCCGCTCAACAACCTAAGTGGCTGCACTGAGCGCGACAAGGTTGCTTGCTGGCAGCGGCACCGCCAGCAGGCTGCTGAAGTCCCGCACCCAGCGCTCGCGGCAATGGTGCGCGCACCGGCAAGTTCCCTATAAGCGTAGGGCAAGTACACACAAAGAAAGAAATTGCTCAAGGGAGATGACATGCATTAACTCCAAAATATTGCAAGTTATATTACAAGATAAGTTGCCGCGGCTTAAACAGATTGTTCTTTAACATGTCTAGCGGCGGCAAGGAGGGAGAAGAATGGGCTCTCTAATTGCGGTGCTCGCCTTCGACTCTCTGGATATGGTCCACCCTCTCCACGATGGGTGCGACAAGGACCTCTAGTGGCGCGGGGTCGTATCCCTTCGGCAAGCTTTTGAAGATGTTGCTGAAGTCGACGCCCGGGTTTCTGTATGCTATCTTCACCAACAACCTCCGGAGAACTCCCCGGCAAAGCCTGCGTGACTCGTCGGCCAGTTGAGCCTTGTGATTGACTTGGAGCTGTTGGAGTGCTTCTACTACTCCGTCGAAGAACTCGGCTAGCTTGACGCTAGTTTGCGTGTTCTTGTCGGTGGAGTACCCGAAGTCCGGCACCTTCAGGGCAGTCAGCTCCTTGTCGATGTCCTCGGCGGCGCTGGCAAGCCTGTCTGTGAAGATCCCCACGTTATCCCTGAACTTCTTGTGGGTCGCAATAGCGTCTTGAAGCAGACCCTTTTCCTTCTGGAGCTCTGTCATTAGAAGCCCTTCGCGCTTTCTGGTGGTGTCGAGCGTCTCCTTCAGCGTGGTCAGCTTCAGCTTCAGGTCTGCTCTGGAGTCGTTGGCGGCGGCAAGCAGATTGTTCTTCTTGGCTATGGTAACTTGCATCTCCGCCAAGGTGTGGGTCACCTTTGCCCTCTCACTTTTAAGCGTTGAGAGCTTGTCACCGTTTGCCTTGAGGGCGGCCTCTAGTCTTGCCACTGTCCCCTCCGTTTCCTTCCTGTTTACTTCTGCAGCAGCGACAGCGTTGGTGGCCTCCACCAACTTGCTGGCATACTCTTGGGCCAAGGCTTCGATTTCCTTCTGGTGTTTTTGTGCCTGCCCCTGGGTCCGCTCTGCGACAAGTCTTGCCACCTCCTCGTCTTTCTGCTGGAGGGTTTCGGCAAGTTTCTTCTTGCGCTCGGCAAGTTCCTCTTTGTGGGCATCAAGGTCCACTTTCCGCTGGTTCAGATCACCGGCCTGAGCAGACAACTCCTTGGCGGTCTCCTCCTGTTTTTGTTCAATGTCTTGCTTCATCAGGAGGAGGGCCTGCCGTTCTTCGGCCAGCTGTGCCCGCTTGACCTCTAACGCATTAAGAGATCGCGCACGGACGTCCGCCAAGATCTCCACGCGCCTCAACATGTCAGCTTCGGCCTTCTCGAAGAGCGCCTCCCTGGAAGCTAGCTTCTCCCGTCGGGCGCGATGAAGATTCAGCAGCTTTTGGAGCAGTTGCTCCTCTTCAAACGTGCTGCTGCTGCTGGCGCCTGGCGCATCCACAAGCTGGAGCCCGACAGCGGCAAGGATCTCCTCGTCCACAACATCCTCCTCGGTTGGCACTCTGGAGCCCACCGTCCAGGGGAGGCTGATGTAGACGTTCTCGCCGACCCGGATGTATTTGCTTGGCGGAGGCGAGTTGGGCGCTGCCGCCTCTTCAGTGGTTGAGGAACCCGTGGTCGGAGTAGCGCCTGGCGCTCCTGTGGCCTCAGGGCCGTCAGTACGACCACCGGCTCCCTCGCCGGCCTCCTCAGCAGCCTTCTGGGCGGCCTCAGCTTCAGCAGCCTTGGCGGCTTCATCGGTGGGCGCCTTGGTGGTATTATCCTCGGCGGCCTTGCCGGCCTCTTCGGCAGCCCTGGCAGCTTCTTCATCGGCAAGCTTGTCGGCTGCCAGCTTGTCGGCCTTGGCAGCGGCGGCCTTGGCGGCCTCGTCGTCGACGGCCCCTGCGGTGTTCTCCTCGGCAGAAAAGTCAATGTTCATTGGCTCCACCGAGGAGGGCTCTGCCAACCCGAGAAATAAAGCAAAAAGAGCTTCAGGAAGAAATTCAAGAAGACAAAAGAAAGAAAGCAGAAAGAGTTTTGCGGCAAGTGGGTTTACCCGTGTTGAGCTCAGGAGCGGTGGGCTCCCCTCCCCCGTCAACGTTTGTCATTGGGGTGGGGTCGCCAGCGCTGGTGCTTGGCACTTCGGCGCTTGCCGGCTCCTCTTCGTGGCTCGGCTCGCTAGTGGGAGCCCTTACCGGAGATCTTCTCCTTGGCGGTGTGGTCGAGGGGGGTGGTACTTCTGGAGCACCTTTAGATGGCTCCACTTGCTGCTCCTCTCCGACACGCCCAAAGATGTCAGTGACAAATGCTTGTTCCTCAGCGACCGCCAGCGAAAGGTAGTTGAAATACTTACGCTGGGGGCTGCGCTGGGGGCTGCGACGAGGGCTGGGCTCCGAGCTGGTCGGGATGGTCTCAGACGCTCCCCCGGTGGTTGCCGTGGGCTCATCTTCGACGACCACCACGGTCTTGCTCGTCAAGACCTTAGCTCTCTTCCTTATCCTCTCCGCCAAGGTTTCCTCCCTGCGGAAGCAAGGCCGGAGCGCGACAAGTGAGGACAGAAACAAAATCTTACAAAGATTGAGGGTCGCGGCAAGGGAACTTACTCTTCCTCGTCGTCCTCTTCGCTGAGAGCGGAAAAATCAAAGTCCGCCTCCGTGTGAGGAGGGGGAGCTGGGCTCCTTGGCCGCTTGGCGGGGGTAGTAGCAGTGGTCTTTGCTGACCCTGCTCCAGTTGCCAGGGCCGCGTGAGACGCTCCCGCAGCACCAGCCCTTGCCGCGGTCGAGCGCGTCGAACGGCGCTCCGGCGGTTGTTGAACTTCTTGCCGCTTAGCCACTTTGCCAAGCCTGCGAAGGCGTTTCCTCCTCAGAGGGGCTGGAGACTCTGACTGCGGTGGGATTTCGATGCCCTCCTCGGAAGAGGAGCCCTCATCCTCCGAGCTGCCTGACTTGTCGGCAGGCTGGCTTGGCCCGACATCCTTGCCGGGTGCGGCGAGCTCGCCCTTCCCGGCAAGCATCCCCTGCTCGGCAAGGCTCTCCTTTTGTGCCTCGTCGAGCTCCGCCAAAGTATAACCAAAATCGCCAGCTTCCCTGGCGAGCCTGTCCTCCTCCACTCTTCGAGCAATGAATTCTATTTCTTGCTCAGTGGTGTTGCGGACGAGCCACTCCTCCACCCGGACCTGCTTTTCGACCGTGGAGTCAAAGAATCGCCGCACGTCTTCTTCGAGCGGCACGTCCCAAGTTGCTTCAACGCTGTGCGCATTGCAGAGCGGCATCATAGCGATGATTGCACTCAATGCGGAGTTGTTGCAAAGGGGCACGATGTGCTTCGGCAGCGTGAACGCCTTGTCGCGCTTCTCTGGATCTGTCTCTTGCTTGAACAGTTCTCGCATGAAGAAGTCGTGCTACAGAACTGTGAAGTTGTTGATCAGTCCAGGGCGCAGCCGCATGATATCGGCTGGGTTCTTCCAATCAGAGGCCGGCCTTCCTCTCTGCTGCAGAGGAGCAATGCGGCGGCGGAGGAAGTCTGCGCCAACCATCCCTATGGTGAGCCCGGCCTCCCTGAGCCGTATGATCCTGGTAGCGGCAATCTCCAGCTTCTTGTCCTGGGGATCCAGATCGCTCCAGTCCGTGCCACGCGCTGCTGGGGTCTTGCGAAGCTCACAGTATGGTGGCGGCTCGTCGTCAATGATCCAACACCATTCATATCGGATTTCTCCCCATCTTGGGCGGAGATCCCCCTTCAGATAATGCTCCTTGGCGCCCAATCTTGAAACGAACGAGACGCCAACAGTGAGAGGCTCCCCCTTTTCAGCACGGGGAGTGAAGTAATGCCTGAACAGCGCGGTGTTGGGTACGACGCCGATGAAGTTCTCGCATAGATGCGTGAATATTGCCATGGTGGATACGGCATTCGGTGTGAGATCCAGCAGACGGAGATTGAAGGTGTACATGACGTCGCTGAAGAAATCCGAGTACGGTGGGCAGAGCCCGCACCAAAAGTAGCAAGCGAAGAAGGGGTACTTGCTCACTTCGCTCTCGTCGGTGGCTGGGCGAACGCGGGTGGCCGGATGCGCCTTGGTCCTCACGGCCCACATGCCTTGGAACTTGGCCTTCAGATCCGCCCCCGTGAGCGTCGGAGCGAAGAGCGCGTACTTCTGCCTCTTCAACTGCGCCTGGGTCTCCGTCCTTGAGGACTTCCCCGTCTTCCCCTTTTCTCCTTTGGGAGGCATGGCGAAGGCGGAGCTGAGGTCCGAGGGAGATGCGGACGCGCGCGGTGGCGGAGGATTGGGAAACCGCTTTGTTTTGGAGCGGAGGAAGAAGAAGGCGGAGATTTGGAGATCGAGAATGGTGAGAGGGGTGTGTGAGTGCTTCTGCAGGTCCCTCCTTTTATGTGGAAAGATGCGGAACCATCCGCCCCTTCGTCATTCGAGATAACTGCGCATGCTTCCCACGCTCCGCATTCAACGCGCGACGCGTGGGAGAGCGTGCAATTAAACAGCGTAGAGACGTTTCGGCTTATCCCAGCCACGCGTGCCCGTGCACTGTTTGGGCCTGGCCCAACAACGCCCGGCACCGTGTGTGGCCCAGGCCCGGGGGCTCCTGTCGGTGTACTAGAATAGGGGTACCCTAGTACCCCGTACTTGTGCACGGGCAGTAGCAGCATCCCGTGGCCAGGCTTACGGGAGGACAGCCAGAGAGAAGCTCAAGGTTATTAAGACATTCAAGAACAAAGTATACAAAGCAAGAGTCAAGGCCCCGGCAAGAGGAGCTTGCCGGGAGGGACAGTTGAGGCCCAGCCTGAGGTTTGCTGTAGCAGAGTACTTGCCCCGGCAAGTCATTGGTTGCGGCAAGGTATTGGCTGCGGCAAGATAGCAGCTGCGGCAAGGTACTTGCCCCGGCAAGTTACCTTGCGCGGCAAGCTATTGGTTGCGGCAAGCTGTCAGGTGCGGCAAGGTCTTGCCGCGGCAAGCGTTACTGTACCACTGTGCTACTGTGCTGCTCCGGTGCCTCTGCCAGCGTGGCGCTCTGGGTCCTTCCAAGCGTGTGTGGTAGGGCACTGTGTAGACGGCGGTACTCTGTAGCTAGCGGTGCAGGAGCAGGTGGGATAGGCTTTTCCCACGTCCAAGACGTCCGGGTACATGTATCTGGACAGCTAAGGCATGGGCATTTAATGCCCTTGTCCCCTGCCGTCAGTGGTAGGTAGGACATGTCATCCTAGTAATAATGGTCTTACTGTAGCAACTTTCCACCTCTACCTTTACTGTTTGCCACCTGTTGGTGACCCCTTTGTGCGTATAAAAGGAGGCCCATTGGCAACGTGGAGGGAGTTAGGAACTGGGAGATGGAGAACTCCAGTATTGTACGCAGCTACCCTGTACTGTAGCGCTCCTGGAGCTAGAACAATCATCCAGATAATACACCAAAAAGCAGGAGTAGGGTTTTACGCATCCGTGCGGCCCGAACCTGGGTAAAATCTCTCTCGTGTGCTGTCGTGTTCTTCGCTAGATTTGCTCTTCGTGTGACCGTCTCTCCCTGCCGAACGTAAAGGGGTCCTTCCCTGGGTCCCATAGGTGATTGCGGATTCGTCCCCGACAGTTGCGATTCGCCCCGGAGCCAGCATCGTCACTGCGGCTGTGCCCATTGGTGAGGAGAAAGGGTTCAGGCGGAACGACCCCTCCATCCGTACCTCATGGAGCATGGCCGTTGGGATGTTGCTGATGCTGTCCTTCCCCGGTACCTCCCGTTCCTGCTTCGGACGTGGGGGAGCTGGCGACGGCGCCGCCTGCGCCAACCACGTCCCCCGCAGCATCCACACCCTCGCGAGCCCCCGCATTCCCCGCAACGTCGGCGGTCGCGGGCGGTGGAGCCTTCGAGGTGGACGGGTGATTCGCAGCTCCGGGCTTCCTCTTGGGCGCCATAGTCGATGACGCCGTCGATGAAGATGACGCGCAGCATATGCTCTCGGTTTCGCGCAAGTGATCCCCCTACCTGGCGTGCCAAAGATGTCGTGGGAAACTACGGCCACCTATGGGTCCATTAGCCCCTTTTGGTTCGGCGGGGGGATGGACACGTTGCACAAAGAGCGGAGAAGCATCGCGCAGCACGGCAGAGATCACACAGGCGGTCTTTACCCAGGTTTGGGCCGCCGTGAGGCGTAAAACTCTACTCCTGCTTTGGTGGATTGATGGTGGATAATGGTGGTGAAACATATCACACTTGCCCGGCAAGGTTGCTCTGGGGGCGAGAGTGGCTACGCGCGTATGGATATGTGAGGATCCAACCCTTTCTATGGTCGCCATGGGCCTCATTTTATAGATTAAGGGGTCACCACAGTGGCAAATCAGTCTTTGTGTACTGATTAGATAGCTAACAGTGCTATCATATCTAACTCTGTAGGCTGATAGAGCGCATTAAATGCGCCGCTCTGTGTCACATCACAGCTTGCCCGGCAGGCCCTGCCGGGCTGTTTTGCCAGCTTTGCGCCTGCTTGCTTGACACGTCTCTGGACGGGTTTCATGTGGAGGTGTTCACTGTAGGAAGTGGCTGCCATGTGGTAGAAAGCAGCCACTTAGTCTCCTTGGAGCTTGACACCGCTTCAATTACTGACTTGCGTCGCTTGTGAGGTGGATTGGTGGAGTGGCTTGCCTCCGCCAGACCCGGCAGCCCTGCCGGGACAATCTGGGAGCTTGCTTCAGGGGCAAAACCCAACCCTGCCAGGCTCGCCTGCCCGGCAAGGTAGGCCCTTCCCTTAGCGATGCCTCGTTCCTCTGGCTTGCCTTGGCCTTCTCATCTTGCTCTTGGATCCTTCAAAGGAATTGATCCTTCTTGCTTGGTATGATCTTGGTCTTGCAATCTTGTCTCTGGCCTGTGCACAGTCCGTGCAATGGACCCAGGGTCTGTTGCACCGACAATCATCTCATCGTTCCACTTTGTCAACTTCTGTTCCACAAATGTATCAACACCATTCATTTTGAAGCTCTCATGCACATGAGGAAAGTAGTCTTCATTGGAGTCAATGTATTTCCAATCTACCCATTTCAGGTCACACACAATGGGTTTCTTGTCCAATAGGATAGTCTCATAGAAGTCCTACTATTCCTTGGTGTGAAAGCGGTAGTCCACAGCAGTCTTTCTCCTGGTGGCATAAGGATCAGTCTTCCTCCATAGTCTCAGACCTGCATCCTTTCTCAACTTCATGTTCTCTGCCACAGGATGATCATCATTGTGGTCTGGAATCTTGGGCTTGAGCTTTCTGAGCACTAGTGGCTCTTCTTCTTCTTGAACTTCAGGCACTGGGGCCTTGTTCTTTTCAGCAGCTGAGATGTTCCTGGTTGATCTCTTTGGTGCAGTTGACTTGGGGGTTTGAGCTTGAGCTGAAAGCTTGGGGGCAGACTTGGGCTTAGAAGGAGTAGCCCTAGTACCGATGGCATCCCCCATCGGCTTTTGAGTCTTGGCAGGAAGTGCAGCAAGCTCTTCCTCCTCCTCTTCTTCTTCATCAGAATCTCTCATAATAGAAGATCTACCAATGACTTTGGCAATAGTGTTTCTGAACCTTTCCTTCCTCTTGTTCTTACCACCAGCAGCTTCTTCTTCCTCTCTGGGCTCAAGGGTAAACTGCATGGTTTCTTGAGTTGAGGCTCTGACTTTTGACATTGGAGCTCTCTTTGTAGTTGCTTTCCTCTGCAATCCAGGTTTGGTAGCAGTAGCATACTCCTTCTTTAGTACTTTCTTCTTGGAGGTCACTTCCTCCTCAATCACAAAATCCTCATCCTTAGATTCAGATGTTCTTTTCTTCCTTTGCCTAGTAGCTGCCTTAGGCAAATTGATGGGAGTGCTTCTGCTCCCATCATCATAGCTGCTAGAGGGACTAGTGCCCTCACTGAGGTTGAGTTGCTCTTCAGACTTGTTTTGACTGTCACTGCCCTCTGACATAGCTGCAATTGACCCTGTGAATAGTTGGGTGTAGATAGAGTAGATGAGCATCACAAAGTACAGCTTGTCTTGCAAAAATATTGAGACAAAAACTTAACTTTAGTTTTCTGCAGAAAGCATTTCGGAGCTACCGATTAGACAAACTTGGTGACACCGAAGCACTAATAGAGTCTAAACATGCAGTTTCGGTCAGACTGAAATGCAGTTCGGTGACTCCAAGATGCTAGGGTTTCACAGAGAAAGTGATTTCGGTCTCACCGATCAGTACACTTGGGTCAAACCAAGTTGTACTTGTGCAATGGCCAGGGCCAATCGGTGTGACCGAGATCCTCAGATCGGTCAGTCCGAGATGGGTTCGACGGAAACCTAACCCTAAGTTTTTGCATCAAATCTATTCTAAGGACATTGTTTGGTTGATAGATTGATCTCATACATGGGAAGAACAATGGCAATGTACTTTGTGCAAGAATCAGAGCAATGCCACTACAGGAATCAGCTGATTTGCCATCTGCCATGGCAGACAGGAAAGGACAAGAAAGCAGATGGCAAAGGGCTTTGCCGTCAGCCGCGGACGACAAACATGCCCGGCAAAGTAAGCTACGGTAAACAGCTCATTTGCCGTCTGCTTTTGGCCAGTGGATGGCTAAGACCCCTTTGCCGTCGATGGCAGACGGTAAAGAACATGGATGGCAAAGAATAGACGTTAGCCACGTTAGGTGGCTAACGGGAGGCTTTGCCATCTGCCAGCTGACGGCAAACATGCCCTCCCCTTTGCCGTCTGCCTTGTGATGTTAGCAGACATGTCATGCACTCCCGCTCTTTGCCGTCTACCACAGACGGCAAACTGCCCAAGCCTTTGCCGTCTGCCACACACGGTAAAGTGACCAAATGGGTCAACTCCCAGGTTGCACAAGTTGCTGCCACGTGGCCTCTTTGCCGTCTGCGGCAGACGGCAAAGAGCCCTTTGCCATCGGTGGCAGACGGCAAAGAGCCTGCATTGCCTCTTTTTTTCTGTTTTTTCTTATATCCAAGCATTTCCACAGCAAATATATGATATATGATATATATATGATATATATATATATATATATATATTTCATAGGGCAATTTCACAGCAAACATATGAGATATCCAACACATACATAGCAAGTTCCACATACATATGAGATATCCAATACATAGCAAGTTCACAATACATAGTTCATCCATGCATATTACAAGTTCCACATTGTTCCAAAATGAAAACAGAAAGGGAAAACAAGCACTCCATCAATGCAAGCTTCCGTCAAGTGAATGAAATCTGCAAAATGGGAAATAAGAAAGTTAGAAGAAGACTAGAAGAAGAAAAAGAAAATGAAGAAGAAGAAGAAGAACAATAAGAATAAGAAGTATATGACATTTATGAGCTAACTTAGGTAAAAAAGACATTTATGAGCTAACTTAGGTAAAATGGATCATTTATGAGCTAACTTAGCTAAAATGGATCATTTTGGAGCTAACTTAGCTAAAATGGATCATTCTGGAGTTAACATAGGTAAAAATGACATTTATGAGCTAACCTAGATAAAATGGATCATTTATGATCTAACTTAGGTAAAATGGATCATTTATGAGCTAACTTAGCTAAAATGGATCATTTTGGACCTAACTTAGCTAAAATGGATCATTTTGGAGCTAACCTAGGTAAAATGGATCATTTTGGAGCTAACCTAGCTAATTATGCCATTTTGAGTTAAGTAAGCATATTATGCCATTTTTGACATAAGTAAGCTAAGTATAGGTCTTTATTGAGCTAACCTAGGTAACTAAGCATATTAGAGCTAACTTAGCAATTTAGAGCTAATTGAGGTCATTTTGCAGCTAACTTAGGTAAAATTGATCATTTTGGAGCTAATTAAGCTTATTATGTCATTTTGGAGGAAAATAAGCTAAGTATATGACATTTATGAGGTTACCAAGGTTGTTATGCCATTTTTGATCTAAGTAAGCTAATTATGCCATTTTTGACATAAGTAAGCTAAGTGTATGTCATTATTGAGCAAACCTAGGTAACTAAGCATATTAGAGCTAACTTAGCATATTAGAGCTAATTTAGGTCATTTTGGAGGAAACAAAGCTAAGTGTATATCATTTTAGAGCTAACTTAGGTAAAATGGATCTTTTTGGAGCTAAGTAAGCTAAGTCTAGGTCATTATGGTAAGCATATTGGAGAAAATAAAGCTAAGTCTAGGTCATTATGCATTTGTTAAGAAAAACACTATAGAAAACTTACCATCATCATGGAGGTGAAGCACCGGGGTGGCTCGTGCCGGTACCACCTGGAGAAGGATCATGCGATGCTTGTCTGGAGTTACGCTGCACCAAAGATCATTTGCAATGTCTCATTAGCATGATGACACTCAAATGTTAAGACTAGTAACTAATGACCATTCAAATTAAACTCACCGTGGTCCCCGGAGCAATCTCTGGCATCGGCGGAGGGGTCTGACCGGCCTTCTCACACACAGACTGCACATTTGGTTTTGACAAGTCAGTCATACTAGTTAGTAATGAAACGAACATTACCTGAATGATTTGGCTAATATGCAGAAGAAACTTACCACAAGGAGCTCATACATGGCCCGGTTCTGCATGTCATTCCGTGCCCTCTCCTCCTCCAACATCTTTACCGTCTTCTCCTCCGCCAGCCGGTCCCTCTCCGCCAACAGCGCCTAGGTTCTATCTCTCTCACTCTGAAGAGCAGCCTGCAACACCACTTCTCGTTAGCATTGTAATCATCGATGGCCGCACACACAATGTAATGGAGGAAAGATAGCTGAGTCCGTATAACTAACCTTGAAGGCGAGCTCGACTGGCCGTTGACGAGGCCTCATCTCAGGAGCGGAGCTTGACTGGCGCGCCTTGATATCCGGGAGAGTGCTAGGACAACATATAAGTACATCTCCAATGGCTATCGAGCCATGGGACATCCCGCCACCAGATAACATCACCAGCTCTGGATCAAACTGCTGGCTCGGGTTAAAGTCCTCCCCTTTTGTCGCCTTACCCACATCTCTGTACCTCACGAGCTTGTTGTGGGAGGAGATGTTGGTGAAGTTCTTTGGATGATCGAGGTCAGGCGCAGAGAATGCCTTGACCTTCTTGTACAAGGCAATATGGGCCATGGCATAGAGGTTGTACACCTCTGGCATCTCCGCCTTATTGTGTTTCGCCTGAAAGAGAGGAACCGAGTAAATTAGTAATTAAAGGGCTCAAGCTAGCATGAAGAATGAATTGCATGAATCATGAAGCAAACCACATACCCAGTTCCGCCCGAACTGAAATAAGTTGACGCTGCCTTGATGGTGTGGCACACCTTCCATTTGGGCACGCCGGTCCTTCGCATTGTTGTGGACGGCTAGCCATTGGTCTGAGCACCACTCATCCACCAACACCTCCCAACAATCCATCTGATCTGAACACCATCTCGGGGGCACCTAAGTTAGTAAAGAGAAACTTGAGCGCTACGCCTACGAATCAAATCAAGGAAACTAAGTACAAGGCCTTAAGAATAGGTAATTACCATCATGTACTACTCCTTCTTCAGAAACATTTCGTGGCACACCGGCTTGGGCTTCTTAATACCACGCGAGGCATAGTAGTCTCGAATAGCCTGCACCCGAGCCTTGTGCCGTAAGTTTTGTAGTAGGCGCCTGCACTCGGCATCGATAACCTTTGCCGCGGCCTCCTCGTATCCCTCCTCACACCTGTAGAAGGTCTGCAATCAAACGAGACAACATTGATTAGTACAATAACTAGCTATCTGAAGATTTTTAATTGTGTAAAGGAGAAATTGGACAAAACTTTCTGATCACCATCTCTGCCCTCGTGTGGCACAAGACACTGTCGATCATCTCCTCCGACGGTGCCGGGGCAGCCAAGTAGTGCTCCTAGCTCAATCCTAGTTGTGGAAGCTGACCCTCACCGGGCAATGTGACAAACGCCGGGAAGTTTTGCCGGCAAAGCACACCAAGGACAGTGTTGGGCCTGCGGACATCATCAGCGTGGTGCCAACCCCTGCATTATGACAAGGCCAACGCATTAGATATTTGAAGAAACGTGAAGGCAAATGGTACAAAAAGAGTAAATGCACTTACCTCTCTCCATCAGGGAAAATCAACCACCTCTGCTCGTGGGTCGCCGACACGGACGGGAGCCGTGTACAACCACGCTGGTAGACGGTGGCCCCCTCAACCACCTCGCCCTCGCTATCAGCCGGATCCCCGCCACCATCAGCATGGACACTCGGCCCCTTAGGCGGATCCGTCCATGTACCCCATCTGGACGTCTCCTGGGATGTACCCTGGTCCGGAGTCTCGTGGGGCCAAGTCTCGTGGACCGGAGTCCGCGTAGCCTCCTCCTCAGAGGTGTCCACCGTAGCAGTCCTGTGCTCGGGTGAATCAGCTGGGGGTGGCGGCGAGGAAGGCGTAGGAGCATGCCTACCTCTCCCACGACCACATCCTCCCCGGCCTCCTCTCTTCCTCCCTCCCCGACCTCCTCTCCCAGTGGGCAACGACATCGACAAAGAAGCACCCACCGGTGAAGCCATACCCTCGTATAACGCTCTCCAGAGAGGTACGGGTGGAATGGAAGTACCACTCCCACCACGCGCCGACGAATAAGGAGCCTCGGAGCGCTCCTTACCAGCACCCACCATCTTTCAACACCTGCCATGACAAAGAGTAAATGAAATTAGTACAACATAAAAAAAATTAATACCGACATGAATAATAGGATGCCACTGCCAAGTTGTAAAAAGATGAGTAACATAGCATTATTGTTTTTGCCATCAACCTAACTAAATATTTACAATAGGATGCCACCGCCAAGTTGTAAAAAATGATTCGCACTGCTCGTTCCTCGATCCTCGGCATCGAACACTACATCCACGTCCCACAAGCGACGCCGGCACCCAGCCTCCCGCAGCAATAGTTCTCGGGGCCGATGGCGGTCGAACACCTTGGTGAATTTGTCTGGCAGCCTCTGCGATCAGGATTAAAAGCCAAGTTTTGAAACTTCAAACAACCAAACTAACTCATGACAAAAAATCAGGGCGTAGAAAGAGAAACGAAAGATGAAACAGTACATAGTGAGAGGTTGTGCAACTAGGATGATTTTCTGTACCAGCTTTTTTAATGAATTGGAGAGGATGATGGCGAAGAACTCGAAAGCCATTGGTGTCTTGTGGTCATTTCCATACATTCTGCTACAATGCAACAACCCTTCTTATGACCGCAAGACACCAATGGTGGTCAGAAGAAGGGTTGTTGTGTTGTAGCAGGATGTATGGAAACGACCACAACACACCAATGGCTTTCGAGTTCTTCACCAACATCCTCTCAAATTAGTTAAAAAAGTTGTTATAGAATAACATCCTACTTGCACAACCTCTCACTACGTATTGTTTCGTCTTTGGTTTCTCTTTCTACGCTTTGATTTTTTATCATGAGTCAGTTTGGGTGTTTCAAGTTTCAACACTTTGCTTTTGATCCTCATCGCAGAGGCTGCAAGACAAATTCGCCAAGGTGTACGACCGCCATCGGCCCCGATAACTGTTGCTGCCGGAGGCCGAGGAACCCCCTAACTCGCTCGTCCTCGGGCGCCCTCGGGTATGGCGACGCTCGGTCCTCGACCCTCGACCCCTCGGCGACCCTCGACCCCTCGGAGATCCTCGACCATCGACCCCTCGACCCCTCGACCCTCGACTCCTCGACCCTCGACCCGTCGACCCTTGAACCCTCCCCCGCCCCTCGACCTCGCATCGTCGTCAAGACCCTCGACCCCTCGACCCTCGACCCCTCGACGCTCGAATCTCGACCCCTCAGCCCCTCGACCCCTCGACCCTCGATTCCTCGACACCTTGATCCTCGACCCCTCCACCCTCGACCCTTGACCCCTCGACACCTCGACCCCTCGACGACCCTCGACCCCTCGGCGATCATCGACGCCTCGACCCTTGACCCCTCGACCCTCGACCTACTTTTCCTTCTTTTTTCTACTTTTTCTACTTCTTTTTTTCATCTTCTTCTTATTATTATTATTCCTCTTCTTCTTCTTCTTCTTCCTCTTCCTCTTCTTCTTCTTCTTCTTCTTCTTCTTCTTCCTCCTCTTCTTCCTCTTCTTTTTATTCATCTTTGTTCTTTCTTCTTAACCTAAACTAAACCTAAACTAAACTAAATCTAAACCTAAACCTAAAAAAATAGAAAAAAAAACCTAAACCTAAACCTAAACCTAAACTAGATTAAATCTAAACCTAAACCTAAAACTAAACTAAATCTAACTAAACTAACAGAGAAAAAATGAAAAAAAGAGAGGGGGAGGGGGCTCACCAGAGTGGGGGAGGTGGAGGCCGATGGAGGAGGGGGGCAAGGAGGCCTGGGACGGAAGAGGGAAGGAAAAAGGGGAGGGGCGTGGGAGGGGGGAGCGCCTCACGGAGGCGATCTGGAGGGGAGAGACGGTAGATATCATGGAGGGGAGGAGAGGTAGCGGGGGTGGGACGGGACGGGGGGGGGGAGAACCCCTAGCTGCGGGAGACCCAGAAGAAGAGGGGACGGACAGGCGTCGGAGGAGGTGGAGGCGGAAGGGGGGGGAGGGAAAGAAGTGCCAGGAGGAGGGGAAGGGAGGGGGGAGAGCGGGGAGGAGGGCCGGGGGGGGGGGGAGGGAGATTGGGGGGGGGGGGAGGAGGATGGGAGGGGAGGACGACGGAGGGGAGTGGGCTGCCTTGGCGGGCAGGGAGAGGGTGGGGCCTGGGAGAGAGAGGGAGGGGGTTACCATTAGTTTGGATGGGGCCAACCTCTTTGCCGTCTGGTAGCGGACGGCAAAGATTCTTTGCCGTCTGCTAGCAGACGGCAAAGAGGGGGGGGTGGGCCGTTACAGCGTTGCCCTAAAATGGACCCACCCAACCTCTTTGTCGTCCACTAGCGGACGGCAAAGAATTGGCTGACGGCAAACTGCATCTTTGCCATCAGCCAGTTCTTTGCCGTCTGCTTTTTGTGAGCTGACGGCAAAGACCTTCTTTGCCGTCAGCTAGCGGACGACAAAGAACTGACAAACGGAAAATTTTCTGATTCCAGTAGTGATGGAAAGCACAAAGGGTCAAATCCGTACCCTAACATGGCGATGGATTTGCAACTGCGGCAACGGCAGTGAGGATTCCATTGACGGCGGCGGAAACGAGCGGGAGAGGGTCACTGGCGACTACGGCGACGATCTGGAGACCAAGGGCGACAGTGCTGGGGCACGAGCTCATGCGATTTGAAGTGATTTTCAATCTTATGGGTACACGGGGAATATATATACCCAGGCGCTGTCGGTGGCGCCGAGTGGAACGACTCGGTGGCACCGAGATGCAAAATTGCTAGCAGTTGCTGCAACTCGGTGTGACCGAATAGTCCTAATCGGTGGCACCGAGATGAAAACCTAGATCAACTTATTGATCTCGGTGAGACCGAATTGGATATGTCAGTCTGACCGAAAATCATTAAGAGGTTTTGGAAGTTAAGCCCTTGATGGATCGGTGGCTCCAAATGCTCCTCACCCGAAGGTTCCGAAAGTGACTTGTTCAAACTTTGTGATGTAGCATGAATAGAGTTTGAGATGAGAAAAAGCATAGATAGCTAGAGGGAGTGCTTAATCTTTCTTGTCCATCCATTTGGCAAAAAGAAAAACTAAACAATCAAGGCAACAAATGGATGTCCTTGAATGAAGAAAATTATGCAACCAACATTCTCACACAATAAGATAGCAAATAAATCATGTGACAAAGCATGCACAAACACTCTAGCATCTATCAAGCAATTGGCGATGACTAGGTCATCTATATATGAGTATATTGACTTAGGAGTCAAATGAGAACATTTGATCATAGGTCATACTCATCGTTTAAACACAAGTGGGGTTACCACTTTTACATAAAGCATTGTTGTGTTCACATCATTTGAGTTGCTTTAGCTCAATTTTTTTAGAGCAAAGCTCCCCCTAGATGTGATATCCCCCCTTAGAGGGATGAACTAACCTTGGGTTTTGTCGATGATGACTTCATGTAGGTGTTGACGATGTGAATGCTCAATGTTGATGTAGATCGTTTGGAGCAATCCATTGGAGTGTTGCACTTTCAATACCTACATGGGTTAGTCCCACAAGGAACATACAAGGATATCCATAGACATAGAGTGAAACACACATGTGATGATGTCCATGAAAGCATTAGGTTACCTTGTCCCTTGTCTTACCAACAAGAGGGTTTGTGACTCCATGAACTAGTGCAAGATATGGAAATTGATTGCACTTGTCCTTGCCAAAATAAATATGAGTGAAGTATGTTGGCGGAGTCACCCTCAAGAACTCTCTAGTTATTATTCTTTGGGATCCACATCAACTTGATGGGAATCCTTGGAGTTGTAGTCGTACTTGATAATGTCAAACATGATGTAGTCTTGGGAACCCACTTGACCATGGCCTTAGGAGCTTCTTCAAATGAATCAATCTCTTCTTGAAGCTTGTCCTTGCCTTTTAGCTTGTGGTCTTATGGTGGAAGGTCATCTTGAGCTTGTGTTCCTTTGAAAGATGTGGGATCATACTTCTCTTGTTGAGGAACAAACTTCGTCTTGGGGTATTGATCTTCTTCCCACTCAACTCCATTGGCATTGAACTTTCATTCAAAACCAACACCTTGATTCTTCCGGTGCCTTCCTTGCTTGCCTACAATTTCCTCAAATTGATTACTTCCAACAAGGCTCTTGTAAACACCTTTCTCTATAATTACCTTCAATTAGCTATTTTCTTGCTCAAGTGTAACTTGGCTAAAAGAATCATTATTGGAATCAAGAGAACTACTAGAAGCAACAATATTTGATTTAACATGATTATTGTTACTACTAGAGGAAGAATCCTTCTTGTTCTTATTGCTAGATTTTACTTGTGGCATATAAGTAGACAAGAGGAGACGTTTGGCAATGTAAGAAGAACTATTCTTTCGAAGATCATCATTGATTGCTTTTAGGAACCCATGCTCTTGCTCTAAATTTAGCTTCTCAAAGCGTAGCTTCTCATGAGTTCTTAGAAGCTCTCTATGATCCTCTAGAGTTGTTTCATGAGCTAACTTAAGATTGTTTAGTTCTTTAATTAGACGCTCAATCTCCTTCTTATCATTGTCATTCGTTTCATCTTGATTAGCATGAATACTCACTACAAAAAAAATACACTTCCGTGATGATATGTGTTTGTCACAGTAGGTCACGCTTTGTGTCATGCATGTTCATCCATGACAATTTTATGACAGAATCAAGATAGTCATACCTGTGCTATCGTAGAAGTGTTCCATGACATTACCAAAATTATCATCACGGAAGTGTCCACTTCCATGATGATAAATCGCGCGTCATAGAAGTGCTTTCGTCGAGGGTAACCGACATGTGGCATCCACCGTAACGGGTCGCCGTTAAGCTATTGGGCCAGTACCAATGGGGATTTTCCATGTGTAAAATCATCATTTGCTGGAGGAAACATGTGTCAGCTCCTCGATGGGCCAGATGTCGTCCATCCAATGGAGGAGACGTGCCTATGATACGTCAACACGTGGCAGGGCCCAACAGAGGCCCATATAGGTTAAAAAGGCCGGCCAAGTCAATGGCCCGTAGTATTTTCTCAGGTACTAGTGGGCCAGCCCACAATGGCCTGCTTAAACATGGCCCATTTACGGCCCAAAGCCAGATCTGGCCCGTTATTTGTTCGCCGAGTATTTGGGCCCAATTACGGCCTAGTGACATTTCGGCCTGTTAGACATGGGCCCATTTCAGCCCGGTCTGTCTTTCGGCCTGGGAATGGCCCGTGCTGCCAATGGGCCATATATGGTCCGACGCGACATCCGGCCCACTAACGGCCCGTGATCAAGGTGGCAATAGTTCAGCCCAACGTGACTTTGGGCCTGTTAAACGCCAGTCGTATAATTCGGCCCGTTGATGCCTCTAATAAGCTTTTGGCCTCTTAAAGGCCCATGATATTAGTGGGCCAACTAAGGCCCGAGATATGTTTTGGCTTGGTAATGGCCCGTCATATAACTGGGCCAATAATGGCCTGGCATACATTTCAGCCTGCTAAAGGCCCGTGGATGACTATTGAAAATTGAGGCCCAATATGCATTTCGGCCTCCTAAAGGCCCATGGTATCTTCTGGGCCGTAACAGGCTAGCAGAATATTCAGTCTATTAATGGCCCAAAGCTACATGGGCCCAACTAAGCGCTGGGTCCACTAAAGGCCCAACTAAACTTTGGACCAAATGGAGGCCCATGTAAGTTGTGGGCCTGGCGCAAAGTATGAAGGCCCCAATGGCCTTTCAGGCCCAAGAAAGTTGCAGGCTGGCCAAATTGTGGCCTGCTAAAATGCAGGCCCGTTAGAGGTGAATGTTTCGGCCCGGTCGCCTACATCAGATTTTCGCCTTTTTTTCAGATAGCGAATGATGGCATATACGATAACTAGTAGGAATTAAGAACAAACCTACTCTATACAATAAAGAAATTACAGCATAGTAACTTAGAATAAACCTACACTATACAATAAAGGATTTATGGTATATTACATCCACTGGGCATCGAAGTTTGCCACTAGGGATCATAAAGCGCAACGAAGAAGCAGATTACAAAAACTGGGCGCCATTGCAGCGTAACAAAATAATACTGAACCAAGACCACTTCCAGGACAGTTCAAGAAAGGTTAGCCTTGCGCGGGAGCTACTGCACAAGCTGCTGAGCAAGGCTATGAGGCTGGCCTAGCATGTCGGTCATAGCTTCCAGCTGTAGCTGTTTAGCAATGAGGTTCTCATTGGTGTTCTCTGCGATCATCCTTAGAGATAGGACTTCAAGTCGAAGTTCAGTTACAGAATGCCTTTCTGCTTGAACTTGGGACTGAAGAAGTCGAACTGATTTAGACAGCGAATTCTATGAGCTTGTCTGACTGCTAGTCTCAAGTAACTTGAACACTGCATCAAGACATGACTTTGGGGTTGTCTCGCTATCTTCAAGATGTTTTGCCTTCTTTGCTGCAATATATGTTGGGTTTGTCTCACAGCCTTCAGCAGACTTGTGCATGCTATCAGGCATATCACCCTAAAACAAGCAGAGAGATGACAGGTTTTGCACATGTATAAAGAAAGATGGTAACTATGCTGTCAATTCCATCCAATTTCAAATTTGAAAATAAAGAGTCAGTTCAAAATATCAATAGCATAATTTGGCATTGTTCATAATGCAGACAGCTTCACCACACTACTAGATTACCATGTCAACAAAACAAGCATAGATGAAGGGCAAAGACAATCATTGTATCTATTTTGGTTAATGTGCATGGCATGTTGTTCATATCATCAGCCACATCAGTAAGATAAAACAGGAGGCGGCAGGGTGCAAACGTGGGCGGCTTCAGCACACACTGGATTATAGATCCACAAAAACAAGCATACATATAGGGAGTATTGAGTAATGTGCATGGTATAAATAAGGAAATTGGTTTTACAACTAAAACTTGGAACTTACAGTTGTTGCGAACATGCATTTTGATAGAAACAGCAAACTAAACAGAAGTTGACGATAGGGAGTATGAGCAAATTAAATAGCAGTTGAGGATAAAGGCTTTAAAAGGACTGACTTACATTAACAGTTAACACCGGCTCTATAATGCCCTTCTCCATGTCAAGCGAAGGATAACTCAAGAATTTCAGCATAGAAACTTCTTCATAAGCATTGCCTGTACTCTGCATTTTGTAGAGAGTAATTATAGATATGATAATACTAGAAGGGATAGAGGATAATGAAGATAAGATGCAGATTGATGCTACATAATCAACTTCCAATCCCTGTAAGTACAAGCATTACAAGACAAAATGTACTGACAAGAGCAATGGGCTACACTTCTGCACTGGCATTGTCTGTGTATTCAACTTTTTGGTAAGATTAAATATAGATCTGATATTTTTTAGTAAATGGTGGGCGAGGGAGATAAGATGCAGAATGCTACACAATGAACAAATCCCTCCTTCCTATAATATAAAAGTGTTTTGTACACTGGTGTACTGTACAAAATGCTCTTATATTATGGGACGGAGGGAGTAGCTGTTAATGTAAGTACAGTCATAGACGATGTTCAGTCCTTACAAGAGGACTGCAGAGCTAAACCTCTTCAAAAGCATTGGGTTGATTCTAAATTTATGTAAGAGTCGATACGGATCTTATAATGTCCACCAAATGGACGATAACGAGGCTAACATGTGCAGTGATGCTACATAATCAACCAGCTATGAAAGTAAGTATAGTCATACTGGGCAAGATGTACTCACAAGAGCAATGCAGTGTGTAGTATAGTTACGAGATTCTGTGGTCCCTTGAGAATGAATGTTCTTCTGCAAACAGTTTTCGTACAAGTGAGACGGTAAGGCACATGCAGAAATGTAGTTCAAATTGTGATGTGATATCATAGACAGTACCTTACGCTGCAGACAAGACCAATGTGTAACAAGATTATTGTAGTAACTGTCTAATAAATGTAGCACCGAAGACTTTACAGAAATTTCATTTAGAGGCTGGCCATCGAAGTGCGCTTGCCTCGGGTAGGAACCATACTTCATCAACGAGTGCCTGAAAAGCACAACCAACCCTTGCTCGTCTTGACTATCCAGTTTGGTCCTCGCCTATTTAAAAGAATGAAATCTTGTGTCTTCTGTTAGCAAAAACATATGCACTAATTACCATGAATAACATTAGTACATTACTTACACGTAAGTTGCGGAGGAAAATTGGAAATTGTTCTATGTCTGTGGTATAATCTTTCCATGAAGGAAAGATGCACACAAAGTTCCTGACAACAATATAAGCTTCATCTTCTAAACTGGGAAGAACTGGAATAGGGGTCCTATTTGCTGCAATTGGGGCTCGCTCTCGTTCGAAAAGGGATTTGGCAACTGGATTTGGTGTACTCTTTGCTGGAATGGGTGTTTTGCATTGTAGAGTTGGTGCTATGTCAACTGGCATCATCATATTGTTTGCTGCAATTGGGGTCTGCTGAGTTGGGGCATCAGAGATGACCGGTGTAGTAGGGCTAGAGTCTGCTAGAGTTGCGGCGTGTTTTGTGGGCCTGGGGATATAGCAACTACACCTAATGGGCTATTTGATTTATGAGGTGTCACTACCTTTTCCAAATACTTTGTTCATGCTCCTCCGCGATTAGCAATCGCCCTCTTCCTTTTGAACATCTGATACACAAGAACAACATTTGAATGGATAAATATGGTATGATGACAGATGGAATATGTACTGAAAATGGATAGGCAGGGCGTATTCACATACACGATGTGTAAACTAAGCTAATGGTAGTGCAACAAAGTAGAAGCAATGCAAAGCATCAGTTGCAAGATATGTGCAACCAATATAACCTTGGAAAGTTAGAGCAAGCACCTTGATGGGTGAATAAGGTAGGGCATCTGCCTCTAACTCCACCACTAGGGAGCTACATTGACTTAGGTCTCCCTCTAGCTCAGAATCATTGTTAGGATCATATTCTGAGAATGAATCTGTAGGTGGAGAGTGTTTGCATTGCATTTCATCCAGACTTGATTTCAGTCCCTTAATGCCAAGTTTGATAGCCATGGCATTGTTCTGCTTTATTCTTTTCATGCGCGCATGCTCATAATCATTATGATGCTGTTCAGTATCTGAGATTCATGAAAACATAAAAAGTAGTCAGATTATCTATGGAATGCATTGCGGATTCAACTCGGAGAGTGTCTCCCTACAAACCCCTGCATATACAAAGTTCATCCCCCAACCGTGCTAACCAGACCACACACAGAAATACAAACCTCTTATGTCTCTATAACAGGCGGACACACATTTCAAAACTGAAGTAGGAACATTAGAATCATATCCAATTCGTATTTGAACAAATAATCTAAGGAATTATGAGTGGCATAATGTTTAGCTTCAAGGGTGGAGTGCTGGTAGTGCGACAAAAAGCAAGTAGGTAGATTGTATTCCATGTAAAAGATCCTAGTCTATGTAGAAGGTGGATATGACACTTTCTTTCTATACAATGCAATGTTCGTTGCCCACACATGATGGAAGAGATCACACAGAGAAATACTATTCACTCATGTATGCGGTTCTATTATTTTGAAACAGGGTGGTCCACCCTAAAAGAATATTGACAACAAATATGACATGGCAAGCATAGAGGTAGTGAATCAATCATTACTTGTGAGCTTACTAGGACAAGTATGCAGAACTGTAACTGCAATAAGAGACCATCCAGAATCTGAATCAAGAAGTTGGTCTAGCACTTATTGTTTGCAACTAATCAACATGAATAATTGGATATCATATCGAATGAGTAAGAAAGACAAGTAAAATTGTCAACAAACCTGGCCTACAGTAGTAATCTGGGTCAATGTCACTATGACCAACAATCCAACATGACTAGTGTCTGTTCCTAGGGCCAGAATTTTGAAACCCTGTGAACTTTACAGGTACTAAAGATTACTGAAATATCTGAACCATTAAGTGTAGGTAGCACTCAGTACACAACAAACCCTAATGACAGTCCTGCCTAATGAGTAATGAATCAATTAGAAAATGGGTGATGAGGAGAGGCTGCTGAGTGTTGACCATGTATCTCCGGATAAATTGGGTTGGCTTAGTGGGTGCTACATGCCTGAGCCCTGAACGGACTAGTAAGGGAGGCATGGCGCGCGCCCGGGCAGCGGTGACGCTGTTGGGCGAGCAGCTCCTGACCTCCTGTTAGTCCGGTGTCTCCTCCTAGAGTCATGCCGTCCGGGGATGGCGAGGCAGGCGGTTGGGGGCGCGTAGAGATCGGAAGCGCAGCAGAACAGAGGGGAATCAGGGTCTGGGCCGACCCAAAATCCCAGGGTGGGCCGCGCCCCACCGTGTGGACCCTGTAGATCCACACCCCAGCGGCGTACATGCATTTTTGAAACTAAATTAGGAACATTTAGCTGACCAATTAAACGACTCTGTTTTAATAATATCATATTCGTATTTGAACAACTAAGCTTGTTTAGCTTGATGGGTGGAGCAGTGCTATCATGACATGAAGCACGTAGGCTGATCGTATAGTGATCATAAAAGGGGGGAAACCCTAAGCATGATCAATTAAACCCTATTATGACTGTGCCATGTCAGATTTGAAGCTACAAACTGCAGAAATGTTATTTAGCAACCATTGTTTGCTTCGAACTAAGAACTAAATTTTAAGAGCTGAAAAGAAAGTACAGTAACCAAGTTACGATCTATTTTCAGGTTCAGATCAAAAAGTTGAGCAGATATGAAGTAGTACCACCTCTCTTGCGGTGGCGTGTAGGCATCGGGGGTGCGATGGCTGTCGATGGCATTGAAGTAGATCTGCGACGGTAGACTGGTGCATCTGGGGATAAGTCCGGTTGCGGTGGACGAGAAGGTCGTGGGAGCGGCCCCGGCAAGGAGGACGATGACGCCGATGAAGCGAGAGGACGCGATGCAAGGCTCCTGGTCCATCACCGTGGATGAGAAACGTCCATCTCTAGGAGTGGCCGACGCGGTCTTGGTAGGCGCTCCGCCATGGTGGAGGACGGCGGCGATGGATGGGGTGGAGGACCGCGGCGATGGATGGGGTGGCGGACGAAGGAGGCTGGTGTGGGGATGGTGTTCTAGCGCAGATGTTGTATGAATGGGAAAATGGAGGGAGAGGTACCGGGAACCATGTTTTTGGGACACGCCTGTCTGAAATATGGGAAATTTATGAACTTAGCCCCCGTTTAAAATTTGGACGTCTCGTCGGTTGGGGATAGGACGGTAATCTCGCATCTCCCCCAATATTTACCCAGAGCGATTTCGGGGGAGGAGAGGGTTTTTGGCGCCCATGGTTGGCACCCACGGTGTATGAACGGGGCTGACAGTTAGGGCGGTTGTGTCACGTCTGAAACCTGCACCTATTAAAAATATTTGCCTACATCGATTTCGGCCGAGTCGAGTTTGTTTTGCTGCCCACCGTGTATGAATGGGGAAATGGAGAGAGAGACAGAGGTCTTTCGGACGACCCTAAATCAAATGTGTTTTGCTGCCCACGTTTGGCGCCCACCGTGTCTGAATGGGCTCAGAGGTGGTGGTGTCATGTCTAATTGAAGTTACTAACCTACCCCTATTGAGAGTAGTGGAAATCGGGCCGATGGATTGTCCGTGTAAGGGGTAGACAGTAATTTCCATCTCACAAACGTTGGCTTCGGGCAGCCAATGTGGGAGTGGATATTTTGCCGCTTCTTTCAAAATTTGGGACAATAAGCATTCACGTTTACCCTGACAACTAAATTCGAATCCATTTTGTATTCTTATACGAATCTTTACAAATTATTCTATGTTTTTTATATATTTTCAAAAGCACAACAAAGATGTATTCCACTATCATATATGAATATGATTTACAAATGCCGATACTCGAATTCAGAAGGTAGAATCCAGTTTAAGGTGAATTCGAATATTTGAAACCACCTTATGTCCAACTCAAGTGTAACATGTATGACACACGCAGCATATAGTGTACTCCCATTTAGATATGTACACAAGCGATGTCTCAAGATTCAAAATACTGAGTCAACCAACCAATAATGTACAAAACTAACAGACATATAAACACTTATAGAGTATATGGATCAATAATATCAACTAACATACATAAGCCAGGCCGCTGTACTTTTTTTGCTAGAAGAGCATCATTTTTTTAGCAAAGCTAGTACAGCATCTTGGCCAATTCAGATCCGTGTCACTTAAGGACTATCTATACTACTATTATTGCTGAATGCACATTCAACCCGATTGGCATATTTGTAGGTCTTGCATAGCAATCAAAATGAAATGTCTCAGAGTCTTATCAATTAATACAGACTCGTGCTAAAACAAATTACAAACCAAAAACCAAAAAAATTTATTACATGATCTCTAGAACAAATGGTTTGATCGATTACATGAAAAAACAACACAAAGGTTATTCAACGATGGAAAAAACATTTCACCTATGATTTACCAAGTGGGAATTTAATTTCCTTTTTTACTTCAGGACCTTAACAATGCGGTCAGTCTCAGCTTGCTTCATTTTGAAATCCACCAAATATTTAATGGTTGTCTTGAGTACTACTTGTGATTGTGTTGTTTTCTTCCTCAACATGTCAACTTCATCTCTAAGTGCAGAAGTAGAATCTCTTTCTACTAATAGTTTAGCCTCTAGAGCATCAGCAGTTGGCAATTCATGATGCACGATTGGGCCGGTGCCACTGCTATGGGATGATACAACGTCCATGGGGCTAACTTGTTTTGCCATTAAAGTTTCGATTGGATTCCGAAAAGTTGAAGTTAGCAAAACATCTCAACTGGGAGTTAGAACAGCAAACCAGTTAAACAAACAAGGAATTAAAGAGTTTTGATTGGATGCTGAAAAGTAGTTATTAACATCCTTGTAGCCAGTTGTAGTAGCAAAGCAGTTAAACAAACAAGTTTTGCAAAAGGTACCTGTTGTGGCATTGGAGTTTCTCTTAAATCCTGAAAAGTTGAGTAGCCAGTAACGTGATTAGAGCAACCGGTTGCAGCAGCAAAGCAGTTAAACAAACAAGTTTTGCAAAAGGAACCTGTTGTGGCATTGGAGTTTCTCTTGGATCCTGAAAAGTTGAGTAGTCAGTAACTTGATTAGAGCAACAAGTTACAGAAGCAAACCTGTTACACAAATATATTTTTGAAAATGTACATGCTGTGCAATTGGACATCCAATTGGATCCTAAAAACTTGAAGTTGGTAAGATGATTACAGCAACAAGTTACAGCAGCAAACCAGGTAAAGAAGGAAGTTTTTGAAAACATACCTGTTGTGCCAACGGAGTTTCAGTTGGATCCTGCAAACTTGAATGTTAGAAATCATAAATAAAGTGTTGCAAGAGCCATAAGAAACTAACATCAAACTAGTAAAACTAACCAGTTTTGGCAACATATTTAATTACACATGAACTAGTAAAACTAACAAGTTCTTGGCAACGTATTAAAGTAACAAGTCGGTACCATTTACCAGCAACACAGACATCTGTAAATATCTTTGGTGTAAGCAAAATGATTCCAACACATATATATATATATATATATATATATATATATATATATATATATATATATATATATAAGTTAAAAATATGTTGTCCCGCATATAAACCTGACAGTTGTCTGTCTATGAACATCCAAACATTACTAGTGCTACAAGTGATAACAGCAAACCATTTAAACAAACAAGGTATCAAAACGTAAATTACACATGAATTTTGCTGCACCCTAGAAGTGCATATGACCAGCTATCTACGTGCTTAAGTAGCTATTTAAGTTCGGGCAAACTAGTAATTCTTAACAGTAAGTATCAAACACATAGATAGGCGTAGTCTATAATAGGATTAACAGGCTATGGCATTATGTAATCATTAGCAAACTAAATTAAGCCAAAGAACGTAATTGAACAATTTTGCAATCAGTGGCTAACTAAAATTCCGAGAAGCAGTTAACTGAACTTACGCTAGCTCTTTGTACAGGCACACTTCAACTTATTTTTCGCTTACATGGTTCTACGAAGGAGTACATCGCATCAATTGCTTGGATACGCAGTCCCAATACTTCTTTCTTCCCACACTGCATTGGTAACTTGAATGGTTAATCTGATAAGATGGTGCGTCCTTGATATGTTATATGAGGACGGGTTGTCAGACTAGTTGTAGCAACACACATCACACTGGCTTTTACTGTATATTTCATGTGATTACATTTGGCATATCGAGATCTAAGCAATCTACAATAGGATAAAAAGACTGGCATCCTTCACATTATTGTAGAACTCAGTTCATAGAAACAAGCAATTCAACCATTCTGTGGGTAAATCACAAGCGCCACTGGAATATTTTTCACTACCCCAAACATACACGCAAAAAGGGGTGACGCCACCATAGGGGCTAGTATGGGCGGCCACCTCGGATGGCTGGAAAGTGTGCACCTAGTTTGAGTTGCCCAGGTTGGCACAGCCTAGTTTTGTTCGTCCCAGCGCACGAGCAGGCAATGTAAAAAAAGAAGAAAACCGTTTCAATTTGGATGGGCCAATAAAGTAAGTGCAAGGCAGGCCCTATACCAGGCTCGTGGCCCAAACGAGTGCCTCCCATATCGATCGATAGCAGGAAAAATCCCCAATTCGTTCGCTCCAGCCTCCAGTCTAGTTTGCTCCTAATCTAGCCACCGCTGGACAGACCGACACAACACTTCCTCGCGCCCTCGGTGGACGCCGGTTGCCGGGATTGAAGTGAATGAAAGAGCCAACCCTGGGTGTAGCCTGCGTGGGAGGCAGTGGAGGTAGCATGGGCATGGCATCAAGCTTGCGGAAACAGACAGTCGCAGCTTGCAAGAGCAGCATGCGCAACGAGCAGGTACATCACATCCCTGATTATATCTAATTCAACTGTTCAATTTCTGGCCAATAGTTAAACCTGACGGTGTTGTAAAACTGCTTGTATGTAGGGAATCTATAAGAAAATGAAACCAATTTTTGCTTATTTTATAACTCCCCCAATCAGTACTGAACTTACTGAACCTGATGTGTCTAATCAAGTTTCCGGTGCAAACATACAAGCTCATGTTGTTCTTGAGCCTGAAGTGTCTAATGAACAGACTGCTAATGAAGGATTTGATGCAAATATTTTACATGCTCATGGTGATGAACATATAGTGTCTAATGAGGGATCTAATGCAAGCATTTTGCAAGCTCCCATTCAAGGATTTTGTGTCTAATGATGATCTGCTATGTTGAGAGAGAGAGAGAGAGATTTGCAGGAATTGATGACAAGCAAATTATAGTACATTTTCATGGCTTGAGGAAACGTCGAGGCCATCTACCAGAAAGTCCCCGTATCATGACAACCTAGCATAAATACTTTTCTAATTTGTTGTTTGAAACTATTGGCATACTTGTGCATGATAGATATATTGATATGCAGTTTACACACTTGTTATAGGTGCAATTACACTTGGATATTTTCGGCCAGAGAACGAATAATTCAAGCAGGTACAGTCCATGTTAGTAGTCCTTGTACACCATGTTGCATTTTGTGTTTTTTGGTGCTTACATCATTTAGTGTTTTATAATCTGGAAATACTTTGGATCATTAGCTAGTTTTCAAAGTGCATGTAGCTTCACATTTCTCAAGTTATGTTGATTTCAGGAGTGCAAGTGCCTTCGTATTTTTTAAGTTAATTTTTCGCCCCTGGTAACTTGAATTCATGGATCCGCCACTGCGCACAAATCATACACGCATGCCAGTACGAATTAAATGAAATGTAGGGACTTATGCTAGCTTGTTGTACACGCTCACTGCAGCTCTGCTTGCGCTTGGGATGTTCCATGTACAAGTCCATGTTACAACTTGCTTGGATGTGCAGGCCTTGTGCTCCTTGCATCCCCCTCTGCATTTTGGACACAGCGAATGGTTGATTAAATGAGAGGAATCGACCTTGTTGTTGTACCGGAGGATAGGTACTTACAAGGTTATACAGGCGTGCAGGATGTGTACCAGATCCTGTAACGCTGTCATGCTTCGCTAAAAAATGGTTTTGCTTGTTTCAGATGATATCTCCAGAAGAAATAAGAGTTAAAGTCAGAGTTGCATAGGCATGTAAGCTAAGAGAGCAGTAAAAGGATATCCAAACATCGTCGGAATAGTGCACAAGGGAGTGATATGCGGATACCTAGTTCGGGCCGGCGTTTGGGCATGCTCGCCTAGCTAGAGTGCGGGTCACTTCAGAGCCGTTGAGGGTGATGCGCTGGCGTTGGCTGGCCACGTACGGATGTAGATCTCGAGTGGCAGTGGAGCGCTATGATGCGGTGGACGAGGCTGTTGGTGAAGCACTAGCGCCGTCGGGGGGTGGAGGTGCGACGATGTTCTCAGTGAAGTGGCTCCGGTGAGGTGGGAGACGGCGTCGGTGAAGCGCACCTGATGCGGTGGAAGTCGGTGTTTGAGGCACGTCGGCTGCGACGACCGATGTTGTGGGTGGACCACCCGGTGCGGTAGACGAGGGGGTAGATGAGGTAGCTCTAGTGCAGTGGTGAAGCACGACCGTCGTCTTTGTCATCGTCGTCCGGCACAGAGGTGGGGAAAGAGAGGAGACGAAGGGCGATTCGAATTTTGCTTGGGTTGGCGGCGAATTAGGGATTTAAGAGCTCTGGGCGCGGAAGGGAATGGGGGAGAAGGGAGATTTTGCAGGGCTGGAAATGGGTCGCCAGATATGTCAATCTGAAACGTGGAAGCACGATTTTTTTTATCGTCGTTCTTTTTTGAGAATGACACACGCGACCACCACGACACGACCCTGGTCTGCCTAGTGTGCCTACATTTGAGAATGCAAATGAATCTTCTTTCATTGGCAAACGAATCTTGTACTATGTATTACCATGCCCGTGTTTTCCTTGCAAATAATTAGTCCTTCAAAACGAGATACTATGAATTAATTAATGAGGAGTTCTTTGAATTAGAGCGTGTTTGTCACATAGCGATCTCCAATTCAAACGTGGATTTCGCATTTCAGGGTATCCATGCTACTTTTTTAATACAAAATCTTATATGTATAAGATGAACACCATGGTAGTGAGAAAACTTTAGATGGATTCAAGCATATGACCACACACATACAAAATACCACAACAATCGAGTCAATATCAACCATTCCAAACCTAGTATGGCACGAATTTGAAATAAATACGGAAGCCATATGCATGGTCCTCAATTCAAATCTTACAATGTACACTAAATTAAAACGTCAATATTAAGTCTAGTACTATCTACATTCAAATGTTGTCTAGGCACACACGCTACATACTTCCTCTATTATTCAATCTTCCTCTCCTAACCACCTTACAAAGCTATTGGTTTCCGCACGTTCATTCTTTCTCTCCATGTTTCGATCTCTAACTCTCACACACCCGCCATTGCTTTCCATGCCGAGCTCTCTCTCTCTCTCCCCATCCCACCCTCTCTCGGTAGATACGTGCATTGCCTATCTAGACCCCCCCCCCTCACTCCCTCTTGTGCGCACGCACGCACATTGTCTATCTAGGTCACTCTCGAGAGACCGTCTCACTCTTTCTTCCGCACAGAGGCCCACACTCGCTTAATCTCTCTCTCTATCTAAGTCTCGATTAACCTCGCTTTCTCTCACACACAAATGATATATCTCCCTGTTCGGGCCTTGATCGACACACACTATACTCTCTCACGCAGATTGTCTATCTAGATCAGTTTCTCCAAGCCGTTCCACTCATTCGACCTCATGGCGGCCCACGCTCGCTCAATCTCTCTCTCTCCCTCTCTCTCTATGTGTGTCTCAATTGACCTCGCTCTTTCTCACTCACAAACGATATATCTCCATGTTTGGGCCTAATTCAACATATTCATAGTGTATACTCTCACACGCACATTGTCTATCTAGGCCACTCTCTCCAACCTGTCTCACTCTTTCGATCGCATAATGACCCACACTCGCTCAATCTCTCTCTTTATCTATGTATCGATTGACCTTGCTTCCTCCCACGCACAAACGATATGTGTACCTGTCTGTGACTGGATCATCTCTCAAGCTCTCTCTTACAGCCCTCACCCTTCCCAAAAGCTCAATCGGATAATATCTATCCACAGCATATATATCTTTTCAACGAATGTCGGGGCACACTCACTTTGTCTCTCTATCTATGTCTCGATTGACCTCGCTTTCTCATGCCGTCTCTTCCACATATTGAAGCTACCTCTCCATCCCTCGCAGAGCCGGAGATATTTATATTGCGAGGGGGACTCCAACCTTCGATTAATTTGTGAAGGCATTTATTCCGGTGGGTTTAGATTATATTTTTGTTGCATTCGCCCCACAACTACTCCAAACACCATTGCAACCCCCGCCCCTCCCCCAATTTTTCTCCCTCTGGATCAGTCACCGCTCTCTCACACGCCCTTTCTAACCTTCCACGTCGCACCATGGTATTTTTGCAAAAAAAACACTGGTGTTCTCTTTAATTATTACAAATAAGCTACAAACTACACACCCGGAGTCCACCTGTAATGGAACAAATTTTGACCCAGAAATTCAAGTGCTACAAACTACACACCGGGGGCCCAACTGTCATGGATCAAATTTGGAACCATATCTACACCCCTATATAGTGTGCAAATAACTTTGAAAGATGGTTGTTGGATGAAGCCAATCCGATGGTGCAGAGATGGAAAATCCGAGCACCACTGGCCGTTGGATATCTTCTACATTTCACCACATTCTGCCACATGTACAATCTGGAAGACTGCATGGTTGAACTTAAGCATAATGCACAAACCTCAAAACACAACCACTTCTCCTTTGTTCTAGAATCTTCTGTATCATAATTGCCCAATTTTCTTTTTTCTAAATGAATTGCCATTATTGGTTTTTTACTTTATGCTCTACAATGCACAATTCCATGAATCTTAAAATAGATTAACTTTTTACAAAACTTATTGATTTTGAATGAGATGAACTATAAGAATTAAATGAACATCTACATCATGCATATATGAATCAAAGCTTACATGCTATGGAGTGGTATTTGTTCATAATTTGGTTGCCAAATCTCATGCGTGCAATGCACGTGTACCTTACTAGTATAAATTAAAAATGAAAAAGGACGAGGATCGAACATGCGACCAGGGCCTTCAAGCCGCACGTCAATAGGCAACATAGTAGCAACGTTTGTTGTACTCCCCTTTGTTGATATAATGTTTTTATATTACCACAGCCTATTTAATGGACAACATGTTTTTATATTAACTTTAGTACATTAGTGGGACCGGCTCGTGAGCACGTACTATTCCACTTCACTTACTGGTTGGTTCCATGTCTGCTCTCTCTCTCTCTCCTCCCCTTCTACGTTTAGACGCATGGGCAAACACGAAGAACGCGCGGGCGGTGTGGCCGTTGACTGAATCTGGACGCGTTCACAAGTTACAGCACCAGTTTCACGTAATCCTTACTCTTATAAAAAACAGAGTTGGTGATGATGGTGTGCCTGCCATCCTGCAATATAGGCCGTCCGATTTATATCTGACGGATAGGAAGGAAACTATGGCAATTTTGCAAAAAAGATACCCACACCCCTCTCCACATTTGCAAATAAGGCCTTCCCTCGCTCATCCTTTTCTCCCACAAGATAAACTACTCATACAAATGCATCTTGTTGTTCCGTGCAACGTACGGGCATCTTGCTAGTACTAGTACTAGTATTGGAGTATGTAACAAGTTTAGGAACAAAAGTGAC
This sequence comes from Thinopyrum elongatum, assembly GCA_011799875.1. Classification (NCBI taxonomy): domain Eukaryota; kingdom Viridiplantae; phylum Streptophyta; class Magnoliopsida; order Poales; family Poaceae; genus Thinopyrum; species Thinopyrum elongatum. The sequence continues at coordinate 334,464,611 of CM022300.1, read as the reverse complement.
CGTGATGGACAAGTTAGGCTAGTAGTATCTACTAACAATTAAATGCGTGGATAAATAGATGTATCGCCTATAGTGCAAGAACAAGGGGACTGCTCGCGCCCTACAATTATTTGGAACTTGCTTCCCTAAAAAAATATTTGGAATTGACGTGGTATTTAATATGAAATGTTTGCGATGAGAAGGAATACATGTCGCTTGATGACATTTTATATTTAATTTGATACGGCTCTAGTAGAACATTCAATCGATCAAACCGTAGATTTCATTCAGTCTGACTACGACTTTACATTCATACCATGATCGAACTAAAATAAACACAAATGATAAATCCCAAACGTTTGGATTTTAAGCATGGCAATCCGAATGTTTTTCATGGCATATTTAGATCACGCGGCGGCGGCGAAGGCGTCTTGCGGCGGGAAGCGGCCCCTCTGCTGTGCTCTGTGTGTCGTCGGGCCACTTACCGGCGGTGACGGCGGCGTCTTGCGTCGTTGTTGGCGTACTCCTGGACGTTGGCCCTAGCTTCATGGAAGGCCAAAATGTTTTGGACTTCGGTCTCCAGGAGCCAGTCAACAGGCGGGAGGAGGAGACTGGCGTTGGTGCAAGGAAGCGGTCGACGGCGGCGATCCATGCCACTGAGGGGCGCACTAGCACCGGCGCGGGGACAGGCTCTGGCAATAGCGTGGCGGAGACATTCATGTGCACGGGCACTGGCACGGGCGCGCGCGTTAGTGCATGCGCTGGCAGGTGCATGGGCGCGTGAAAGTCAGCGGGGACCTCGTGGAACCCCGTGGCTTCAAGCTCGGCGACAATGTGCGGCTCCCAGGCCATCAATGCCATGAGGATGGGCGCTGGCGTAGTCGGGGCGACGGGAGCTGGAACGGGAGCGGTGACAGGTCCCAAAGCGCCTTATGTTCTTGAGACTCTGGCTGGGTGTCTTCCTTGGGAAACTAGAAGACTAAGGGTAGACCATCATGATGCGGCATGGCGTACGGTGAGGTCAGGCTAGTTGGAGGTAGACGACAGGAGAATCTGAGCGGAAGAGAGAAGATTATAGCAAGACCGGGGAGTGCGGGGGTGATTTAAACTGCGGCGCCGGCGCCATTAAAAGTGGGGGCAGTTGGTAGGAAGGTGGGCGGCGGAGCCTGGTCAAAGGGCTCACCTCCCGGTGAGCTTGTGCAGCGGCCTGCTCGCACACCTCCCGGTCAGCCGGCGCAGTGGTTTGCTTGCACGCCTCGCGTCGGCTCACACGCTTGCTCGGACGACACCTGCCAATGAGAAGCGGGACTCATGGCGGCACGTAGGTCTAACGCCCATGGTTTTAATAGTGGAACCGTTCGCATTAACGTGACATGTCTTTGTTCCAAAATACCTTGGCTCTTCATTTGTGCAACTTTTCATAAGCAGCTTGTCTCTTGAACAAAAAAAATACGACAAAATATTTGTGCCATATCACGTCACCATGCTCAGTTTCATGAATTTCAGGTCACTTTTGGATTTTCTAGAATTTAAAATCCAGGATTCGAAACAATATCATAACCTGCAACATGAAATAAATTTTTGAGCCATACATCTTTACTGTTGTAGATGTTAATATTTCTTAAGAAAGGATTTGGTCAAACATTTTGCTTAGTTAGACTTCAGACAAGTTATATATGCAGAGTAAAAAAGATAATCCCTCCGTACTAGTGCATTGCATGATATAGTGACTCTAGTAGGCACGAACAACGCATGAACAAAATCAACAAACGAAGCTCCATTCTGTGCTCATCCTGGTGTAGTACTATTAGTACTAGGCAATGGAGTTGACGGGTGACCTTGGGTAGCGGTGACCAAGGGAATTGAACCATGCTCGGCACGGTAGGTAACGTGGGCTAGTTACTAAAGCATCCCACCATTGTTCATCGGTTGTCATTATGGACCGGGGACATGAGGGCAATTTCCTAGGGCTGGAATTCTGGCTGCCAGATATTTTGACTATAAACACGGAGGCTCGAGTGGAGGCGCGAAGTTTAATATCGCAGTTCTTTTGGTTGGGGTTGGCTAATGTGCATACCACGCATGCCACCACCAGGACACAAGCCCGGGTCTGGCTGGTACACCGTCGGGTGCTACCATTCAAGAATGCGAAAGGAATCTTTTTTTTAAATTGCTGAACAAATCTATATGTATTACAATGCCCGTATTTTCCTTGCAAATAACTGGTCATTCCAAAAGGCACGGTAATTGATTTATGACGAGTTCTTGAATTAGAGTGAGTTTGTGATATAATGATCTCAACGTGGATGCATGACCATGCATGTATGACACGAATTCAAAACTAAAATGTAAGCCATGCATGGTCCTCAATTCAATATTTAAAATGCACAACAAATTGAAACATGAATATTAAGTCTAGTACTATGTACATGCAAATGTTGTGTTTAGGTCTCTCCATCGACACTGCCCCAACCACCACACATACTTCATGTATCGATCGATCTTCATTTCTTTGTTAATAGAGCTATTGGTATCCGACACACGCCCTCTCATTATTTATCTTCACGTTTCGATCTCCATTTATGTCACACCTACCCACACACTCTCAACAAATGTATTTCTCACACACAACCTCGTCATGCACTCCATGACAAACCCTCCCTCTCTCTCTCTCTCAAGACACTTACATTGCCTTTGTAAAACACCTTCACCATGCGCGCACACACAAAGTCTATCTAGGCCACTCTCGGTAACTATCTCCCTCCAGCCCTCACTCCAGCTTCGCCGCATGATATCTCGGTGCATCGTCTTTAACATTCGAGTGTACGCTATGCCACACTCACTCGATCTCTCCCTCTATAAATGACTCAATTGACCTTGCTTTCTCGTGTCGTCTCTCTCACACCTAGACGCTCCCACTACACCTCTTGCATAGGCGGAGCTATGTAGATTGTCGCGGGGTAACCCCTCGAACTTAGATAAAATTGTGAAGCTCCGTTTAGGATTGTTTGGATTATATTTTTTGAACATTATATTTGTGCCCACCCTCCCAAACACCGATGGGTTGTGCACCCCCCCCCCCCCTAAGAGAATATCATGTGCCCCCACACCTTAGATGCTATATGGTGATACGAGTTCCTTGGAGCATGTAGATCTGAGATATAGCGGCTCATAGATGTCTTAATATTTTTACAAGAAACCTTAATGTGTTTGAGAATTGCACACAATTAGTACCAAAACTACTCAGATGCCCTTGGATCCCATATCCAACGGCCTCGAAGCTCGTATCATCATAGCATCTAAGATGAGGGAAGACCTCATATTCTCTTGTGTTTAAGAATATCACGTGCTACCACACGTTAGATGTTGTGGTGATACAAGCTCCTCAGAGCCGTTGGATCTGAGATCCAACGACTCCTTGGTGGTTCAAATGTTTTTGCAGAAAAGCCCCCAAAGAGTTTGGGCGCAGCCCACAAGCACAAAGACTACTCAGATGCCATTGGATCTCAGATCGAATGACCTCGAAGCTCGTATCACCATAGCATCCAAGCTGCGAGAGCACCTGATGTTTTCTCGCACGGGGGAATATGAGGTGCTCCCACACCGTAGATTTTATGGTGACACGAGTTCCTGAGAGATCTAACGGCTCACAGTAGGAGATTTGAATGTTTTTGCAATATAGGCCTCAAAGAGTTTGGGAATTGCGCAGAAAGTACAAATACTACGGACATGGCATTGGATCTCAGATCCAATGACCTAGATGCTCATATCACCGTAGCGGCTAATTAAGCTGCGGGGAGCACCTAATATGAGCTACTGGGAGCCGTTGGATCCATGATCCAGCGGCTCACACGAGGCCTGAATGGTTCTTTTGCAAGAAAACCCTTGGAGAGTTTGGAAATTGCGCATAATTACAAAGACTACTCCCAAGCCATTGCATCTCAGATCCAACGACGTAAAATCTCGTATCACCATAGCATCTAAGCTATGGGGAGCATGTGATATTCTATGCTGCTGTCATTTTTGTTCCTAAACTTGCAAAATACGTGTAACTGGTGCCGTAATTTGTCTAACTGCGCAAAGTGTTTGTGCAAAAAAACCATCCTACACTGAAATATCGGAACAACACACGGGAGGCCCACTTGTCATTGATCAAATTTGGACATAAAACTAACAAATCTGAAGGACGAGATTCAAACCGACAACATGAAGTACAAAGTGTACGTCGGTAGCCTGAAACCGCAACGGTTGTTGGCTTTGTCGCATAACTTGATTTTATACAGTATTACATTGAGTAGAGTAGAGGGAGTGGCTTGTCAATAGGTGCATTAACGTTGACTGACTTACTGGTGCGTCCCATGTCTGCCATCTCTCTCTCTCCTCTCCATTTAGTAGTACAACCTTTAGTCGCATGGGCACACATGAAGAGCGGCGCGAGCTTGCCGTGGTGTTATTATAACTAAAAAAATGCTAGGAAAATAGATGAATCGCCTAGAACAAGAGACGTTGTGTCTGGTCGAGACGGAGCTAACCACACCTATCCTCCGTGGCACGTTAGCATGATGAAGCTTTGTGGCTAGTGGGGTCTTTTCGACCGACTGGCTGGGTCCCGAGGTGGAACCATAGGTAGTTTGATACAGTTTATTTTTACACGCACATTTTCCGTCCGTGCCGAGATGTGGCACACCCTACCGCGTGGTTTCTGGGTCCTCCCGGGTGGTGTACACATATTTTCTTCCTTGCCGAGACGTGGGACACCCTACCGCGCGTTTTCTGGGTCCTCCTCGGTCATAGCGCCGAAGCAAGTAAATGAGTTGTCAAATCACAAAATCCCACCTTTCCCGCCGAGTACATCAGTGAAGCACGGTGGCTTGCTAGTTGTGCTAGTGCGACCGAGTAGCTAGGCTGCCGCCACATTTGTTTTTTTCACCCCTTTTTTTCCCTCCTTGCCGGTAGGTAAATTTAAATATCCACCGTTGCGTTGCACTGGTCTTTGGGTTTGGCAGGATTTTTATTGTTTTGATTGACGGGAGCAGGTGCGGCAGCAATTAGTCATGATGACTCCGCTTGTAAAACCCACTGCTCCTTGAAGTGAAAAGTCATTGACTAGTGTTTTCCCATGGTGAAAACCAAAAGATTCACTCCGCTCCTCGGCTGGCTCCCTCCGCCTTCCCGTAGATTGCATTTCCTTTCAGCCATTTTGCCCCCTTTGCTTTCTCTCCCCATTGCTTCTACCTGGTTCCATGGCGGCGCACCAGATGACGGACTTTGAGGTGAGGCGCCTAACACAGGAGCTCCATGCCAAGGATGCAGAGCTCAGGGCCAAGGACATGGAGCTCCGTGAGCTCAAGGAGGAGAGGAGTGCCATGCTCCTCCTTTATGTGCGGGAGTTCACGGAGCTTCAAAAGCGGCAGGCGTTCACCACAAAGATGCTTGAGGCGTCGGCGGCATTGCTACAGAAAGCGGGAGATACGATAGGCGGTCAGGCGAGCCGACTGGAGCATGAGCGGGCCGATCGTGACGAGGTCCAGGATCACATCAACCACTTGGTGGACCATGTTGCCATGCCCGTGTTGCGGCTGCGTGATGCCTACCGTCGTGCTAGTGCGACCTTTCCGGTCGTCGGGCTAAACCCGTTCGACCACCCCATCGACTTCAACAAGTTGCGGCTTCCTGACCTGGTCTCCTTCTTCACCTATATCTCCAAGGAGCTGAGCCATCTCAGCATGATGGTGGGGGCGGAGCTGGACAAGGAGGGGATGCGGGCGGCCGTCACCGTTGCCGGGCGAATCCTCTCAGGGCTTCGTCACCGGAATCCATTCATGCCATTGGACGACGTCTTTGACGAGCTGGCTCCCGTCGATCGGGAGCGGGCTCTACTGGCGGTAGCACCCTGCATCACCAAAGTCATGCGCCTCAAGAAGCAGGGGGACTTCGGTGGTGTTTAGGCGTCCTCTACATGGGCATGTCCATGTCTCGGTGCAACATGACCGTTGGATCAAACTCTGACAGTGCAGATCAGTCACTGTAGCACAAAGCATGTGGGTGTGTTTGGTTGCATTCTCATCTCAATATAGTTGTTCCCTCTTCGTGCATGCTCATCTCAACACCCGTCTTCATGCATGCTCCTAGTGTATTTGTGTTAACCTACTACTGTGGACTCATGCACCCTTCATGCACTCTGCCAAACACCCAAAAGTGGGTCGAGAAGGGAACTTTTGCTCCCATGCACCCTTCATACACCCTACCTAACACTGATTCGTGCTTCATATGGTTCATGTTCCAAGGAGTACTGTAGCACTGTATTCTCCGTGCGCTGTAGACCTAGTTCTGTTAACATTGATCTCACCGTTCATTCTCGACCGGACAGTCAAAAAAGGTGTATGTTACATTACTGTTCAAATAGTTGACATGTGCACAACATCATTTTTTATCGTCATATCTTACTACACTAGCAACAAGATTATATAGTACTGACGTATGAACCACTGCACATGGCTAGTAGTAGGAGTATTGTGTAAGTTCAAGTGGCTGCCGTGTTTCACCCTCCTCCGTCGTAAGAGTGGAAACGCTTGCTGTAATAAATTTTTTTCTTCAGAAACAGTGGAGATGCTCTACCGTGCGGAGCCTCCTCGACGGTCGTCGGGAACCTTGCTACTCACTTTCGCCGACATGTGGGACAGCTAGCATCGGGGTCCACTTGCCATGCACTAAATTACTCCGTACTAGAGTGCACAACTGCACGGTAGACTACAACGGTCGAAGCGCCACAGTAATGCCCAATGAGCCATAAAATCACAAAACCCCCACCTTTCTAGCAATAAGTTGGACGGATGAAGCAACCATCATTTCACTCTTCTCCCTCATTTTCCTCTCTTGAAGAAAACCCCAACTGCTTCTCCCTCATCTTGTTCCTCATTTCTTCAAGAAAACCCCGACGCGCTTCTGCCATTATTCTTCTCTCCCAAAGAAGGAAAGGTGAGCGCATCAATGGTGTTGCTTCTGGCCAAGGCCCGGTCTTGCAACCCCGAGACTGATCCTATAACTCCCTCTCTGTTCTTCTTTTGGGTTTGTGATTATGGTTTCTTTTCTTTTATTTCTATTTGACAGTTTCTTGATGGACCCTGGAGCACCGGCCGAAGTGAAGTCTATGGCTCTGGCCAAAACCGTCAAGGCTCAGGGTACGAAGAAGCGCAAGCACCCCACCGAGACTACCGCAGACAAGCTCAAGGCCATCGCCCTGTCCAAGCCCCCCTCTCCGGGAGCCCTCGTTAAGCAAGTACAGATAATATCTCTTCTTGACGATCTTTTTGGCGATCTTGGTCGCATTTTTTCATCTAACACACAGTACTAGTACTAGTAGTACAACTTTCTCGGTGATCTTGCATGTGATTTTTGTGTGGCAAATGACGGTTCTAAATTGCTCTTTTGACCAAAACATGCGAGAGGTTGACATACATATGATTATTGCACATAACACTGATTTCTTATAGATCACTTTCAACTACTTTATGAACATCAATGCTAGCTGTAGGAAATGCAAGATTTTAGCTCTCATGCCTTTGAAGAGAGTATAGTAGCCTCAGTAACTTGTGTTATGGATATTGCAAGTAATCCATCTGCTCTCATGCCTTTGAAGACATGTTCTAGGGTCTTTGATCACTCATTTCTGTGCGTATATGTAGTCTTATATGGAGTAAACTATCAAAAATCATCTTATATTTCTGAACGGAGGTAGTAATAAAATATTTGGTTTCTATTTTAATTAGAACCAGGTCCGCGGTGGAGATGAAGTTCTCAAAGTCATGCCGTGTGAACTGGAAGACTTGAGGATTAGTTCTACTACTAAACTATCCAGCTGCTGTGTCCTTGTCGCCACGTGTCGTGAACATGTGTTTTCCGGTAGCATTGCTGTCAGGCGTGTTCTTGAGGGTGTACTTCACCACAACAATTTCCTAGCTGTGCCTTCGATTACAAAGGGTGTGGTTTTTGTAAAGCTTCCCGAAAAATCTGATGCGGACTGTCTTCATCGTCATGTTTATGAGTGGAAAGACCACTCTGTTAGGTTCTCCAAGGTTGACGAGATGTCGATGGTGCCGGTAGACATCTCTCACGAAGTCCATGGGCTAGTCAGTTATGTGGGGTACATCCCGTAGGTCAGTGGCAAGAAATAGTATGTAGAGTTTAATTAGTGCAACTTTGCTTGTCTGTAGTAAGTACTATTGTTCAGTACTTGATTTGTGTGTGTGAACCCTGTATTGTTTAGTACTGCCGCTTTTGTTGTATGGTGAGTCCTGAGAACAATCTATGTTAATGTCTGTCCACTCAATTTAGTCTGGATATTTTGAAGTATCCAGATCATCTTTTTTGTGAGGACGGTTTATCAATTATGGTTACACTCCAATATCTGTATGCATTGCAGGGTTTATCGCACCCACCAAGATTTCCAGTCCCATGGATGTTCGGTCCATATGATTTGTCACGACCTTTGGACTGTCCTGCTTGTGGGAGTAAGCGGGGGCCCTGCATGCCACCCGTAATTCGACGATCAACCTTCAATTTAGAACTTGAACATAGTGATTTCCTGGTAAGGATTCACATGTGTCACATCAAGTAAATCTTATTGATTTACTGTCTAAATCTTATTGATTTACTGTCATGTTTTCTTACTTTTGCTGCAATTTTATGATGCAGGTTTTTCCATGTTACATTCGTTACAGAATAAACCGTTTGGTTTGCTCTATGATGGTTATTTTTGCAGGTTTCACTTCTTATGCCATGTCAGTAATGAAGGCACTCTCCATCACTTATGTTACTGGACACAATTTGATCAGTCTGTTGTTTGAGGACAATCTGAAGCCCTATGATGAACTGCAGTTTGGTTTAACAAACATGCCACAATTAGTCCTTCTCGCGTTTAAAAGAAGTGAAGAAGAAGACTGGATCAAGGTCACGGAGCCTACTGAAGTTAGAAAGCTTAAGTATGAAATCATAGCAGACCAGAGATGATCGCTGCTCTCTCGCACATCGGAACCACCTTCACCATCGGATCGAGCACCGGCACCTTCTCTGACGGCACTGGCTCTAGCACTGACAGCGACAACAGCTCAGTCTGATCCACCAGAGGATTGGGCACCGACCGCGTCAGTGGATCAGGCTGATCTACCGAAGGATCGGGCACCTGCTCCGATACCGGCACCAGCTCCACAAGGAGCACCATCTCCGGCAGCAGCTGCGGCACTACCAGTCTCACTGGCACGGGCACCAGCAATGGCTCCGGCACCTGCACCAACACTTGAAGTTGCACTTGCATCTGCTCCGGCCCATGCAGTGGCAACAGAACCAGCACGTGCACCGGCAACAGACTGGGCTGCAGTTCACACTGCATATACCAAAGTCCTTACAAAAACCGACATCTCCACCTTCTTGGTAAGCATTGTCAGCCCAAGTGCTTCGTTCTTTTTTCTTTGCATGTTGTTTCACATGATTCACTATGTTGATCTAACTGTTTCTGTATGTCTTCTTGTTTGCAAACAGAGAATTCCTAGAGTAACGAGTGAGTCATTCAATAATCCGGGCGACCGTGGCCAAGTTTCTCTTACCATGCGCAGCCTTGGTGTGAATGAACTTGCTCAATATACCGTAAGTACAAAGGATGGTTGCATGATGATTGATGCTAAAGGATGGTCAAGGTTCGAAACTCTATCGAATCTTGCGATAGGGGATGATGTCAAAATCGAACTTTCTCGGCAAGGAGAGCTGGTCCAAATCAACTTTAAAATTCTTCAGTAGCAGCACGCAACTGCCGAACTGATCTATCCTCCGAGAGCTTTTGATGTAATAATATGGCATGGTGAAACAAGTGTCCTGTGTGTATAAGTAGTACGACAGTATTATTTATCATGTAGGTTATCATGAAAGAATTATAACTCTGATTGCTGGTTAGGAACTGTCGTTCGATTTCATTCTAATAGCTGTTGTGCTTTATTTAATTTTCTGTATTCGCCTTGCGACAACATCTAAAACCAGCGACGTACCGATCGCTTGCAATATGAAATGCGCTGAGTTAGAACACATGGGCCCCCAAACATGCAGGGCCATTGGCCTGTGGCCCAAAGTCCAGAACCGTCAGCCTATCTGAGAATTATATTCTCATCTGAACCCCCATATTATGTTAAATCTATTCCCGTTGATTTTTCTTATGTATAAAGTTATGTGATACTAGTTACTCCTGCCTTTCTACTTCCTTTCGCTGATATGTGGGGCATCCAGTTACTCTTGCGGTAGGGGATATAAAAGATTTTTATATTTCTTTACAGAGGGAGTATCTCTCTATCGAAAATACATTTTTGTGTAACTAGTTACTCCTGCCTTTCTACTTCCTTTCGCTGATATGTGGGGCATCCGACAACGGGGTCCATGTGCCATGCACCAAATTAGAGTGCCCAACTGCACGATAGACTCACCCCGGTCGTAGCACCGTAGTAATGCCCAATGAGCCGTCAAATCACAAAAAACCCCATCCTTTCCAGCAGTAGCAGTAAGTTGGATGGACGAAGCAGCAATATTTCACTGGGCCTGAATCGCCTTCTCCCTCGTCTGCTTGTTCAGAGAAAACCTCCTCTCGGAGATTGCGTAGGGTTTTATCATGGAGAACCAGGTATGAATTCTTCATCCATCCCCGATAAATCCTAGTCCCTTGGTCGCGGGTAATCCTAGGATGGCACCGCCGCCGTTGATGGATTTTTCTTCCTACTGAATCTAGTGTGTTTCATTTGCAGTGCCCGAAGTGCGAGGACCCTATAGGTTTCTGCGCCCTCGGCGAGACGCCACACTTGTTCCTTCTCATCCTAACACAGGATTTTAAAACACGCATAGTAAGTTCCTAGAATCCTCTTTTCTATCCAAGAGGGTGGGGTTTTTTGAACATGCTGTCGACTAATTTGGAAATTTGGATTGCTATATTTGGATAAAAGGTACTAGTACCATGGTCAACACTGACATGAAATAGGAAATTATTTCTAGATTTGGATAGAGAATACATTGTGTTCTCATATTATTTTTCCTGCAGTGCATTCCTTGCTCTGCCAGAACACATGTACTCAAGATGGTCGGCCTTGCCATAACTGAATACACCAGTTTAATGGTCACATAGAAGACAAGCCATGGATATAACTTCCGAGTTGGGTTCATGAACCAAGAAGATCGCTGCTTTTTTTATGGCCGAACTTGGATAAACTTTCTCAAGTGTTACAGACTGAAAGTTGGTGCATGAATGTTGATGGAAATAGCCGAACCTGGTCTCATCTTCACTGTGATCTTCCACCCTGACATTGTTCCAGTAGTTCATCCATGTTAGTTTTGTATCTGGTTCTTGCATGTTGCCTCAATTACTTCTTAATCCACCTATTCTGTCTAACTAATCACAATTTGACTTTAGAAGTAGTAACGGTTTGTGATTCCCTTCTCTCATGAAGATACTACTTCTAACTAATATTTCTTATAATTGGTGGCACGTGTAGGTTATTTCAAAGTTAAGCACACTACTCGTTTGTTATTCTATAAGAACTCGACTGTTACTGATGGCACTGAAGTTGACTGGGATGACATCCACCAGTTCCTACACTTTACTGATCGTCTTGAGGTCCTTGTGGGGCGTTTCAATGATGGCAGGCCACGTGGGATATGTGTGCCACTGGTGCACATATTGAACAGGTCCAACTGTGTCAAGAAACTTACGGTACGAGCTGTTTTCTGTTATATATGTTGTTCATAAACTCTTGCTTATACACAGTTTTACAGCTGTGATCTTCTTGAAACAGAAACTGCCTAGTTCTATTGTTCCTATACAGATGCCTGACCATGGTCGGGTCAGACTTGCACTTGGTCACAACATGATGTTTATGTCGACCTACTCCATTTCCCTTGGAGGTGAAAAGATACTTATTCATGGGTGGTCTCAAATAATGAAGGCCCGTCCATCTTGGAGAATAGGACAGAAGGTTATGCTCAAGCTTTTCCATGGCTCTAAAGCAAATATCTTGTTTATTGATCACATTGTGACATGAAGCCGCTTTCAGAAGGTTGTGGATGCGCGGGGTGACGCCTGGGCCTTGTCCTGGGGCTTGGTGGCCTCACCCTTCGTTAACTGTAGGCAAAGTAGCACTGTTCGAGGCGTGCTTTGTACGGTTGAACTTGTATAAGTACTCATACTTCTTTCAGCTATGGTTGTTAAGTGCCCCTGCTGGTTTCAGTTAAGGTTGTTAAGTACTCCTGCTGCTTTTACAGTCTATCGTGTTTCTTTCGTCTCGCCTTCCTCCGGCCGCCAAAACCAAACCAGCGCCGGCGGGGCGGCCTGCTTCCGCCTCCCACGGCTGGCTGCGCCTCAGTGCACGCCGTCCCTCCGTCTCCTAAATCGTTAACACCGACATCCGAGGCCTCGCCGTCGTCCTCCGCGCGCTTTGGTGCGCTCGCTGTGGTGCCGCCCTCTCGCGTTGTCAACATTGTCAACAAACAAGACGAATCGGGAGAGGACTGTACGTCGAGAGGATGACAGTAGGGACCCACCATGTCCATGGCCGTACGCAAGCAAGTTGCTCACTTTTTGTTATATACTCCATTGTCAGCGTATAGAAAAAGAAAATGCTTCCTCCTAGTGGTTTGCTGACATCTGGGACCCACGACATTGTCAGCGTATAGTCAATAGACAAGCGAACAACATAAGATCGGCTGAGACCTAGGACGTAGCTGCTCAAGCAGTATTTTTTTATTGTTGAGACGGAGCAGGGTTTCAACTCGGTTGTGGCCCGTCTAGTCCAGGCTTCTATTTTTCGTTCACCACATGACCAGCCCAGCTATCTTTTCTTTGTGAAAATGGCTAGCCCAGTTTATTTTTTATGAAGAATACCCAATCCAGGCCTACTTATTTTTCTCCGCCCTACTGGGCTGCAACTCTTTCAAGACAGCTGCAAATCTTAAAAGTAATATGAAATGGGCTGTAAATATAAAAAACACACGACAAATTGGCAATTACTTTCAAATTTCTGATTTTTTCACATTTTCAGATTCCAATTTCACTGGGCTTTAACCTAATTTAAATATATCTTCAAAGTACTTTAAATCTGGCTCGACATTTTGGTATTAAAAATAGTTTGGACCCCACCAAAATTTGCGAAATTTAGTTTAAATTTTTAAACCTGGCCCTGGCCAACAAAAAAAATGGACTGCAATAAATTGCATAAGAAGTTGCAATGAGTTGTAAATTATTAAAAAAATAGGGAATGGTCTGACTTGTGGGCCTATTAAGTTGATGCGTACGCAAGATTTTTTTACTTATTATATACGTCAACAAACGATTCTAGCAGACGTGCCCGTTGGATGTCAATCCAACGACCGTCGTGCTTCTTCAATCTCTGATCTTCTTGCTCCAGCCGCCAAATCCAGCGCCGGCGGGACCGTCTGCTCCCGCCTCCCGTGGCCGGCTGTGCTGCCGCGCAGGCCTCACCGCTCCCTCCTACTCCCACCGCTGGCCAAGCCATCCCTCTACTCACCCACATCCCTCCACTATTGTGGCTTTTCGCCTCCTCCGGGTCATTCCCTTCCTGGGTCTCGCCGTCGTCCATCGCGTTGGTGTTCTCGGCACGGCGTGGTCAACGTTGTCAATAAAAGACAACATCGGAAGAGGGATGTACATGGAGAGGCTGACAGTTGGGAACCACATGGTCCATGGACGCACGCAAGCAAGTACCTCCTTATTACGCCAAAAAGAATGAATCCTCCCCATGACAGCTGGGACCCACCAGCTATATCTTGGCACAAAAGGAAGTGCCTCCTTATTAAGTGAAAAATAATGAGTGCTCCCCATGACAGTTGGGGCCCACCATATTTAGAGGCTGACTTGTGGCCCTACTAAGTTGACGCGTACGCAGGGCTTTGTCAACTTAGTCAACAAACGATTCTATCACCAGTGACCGTTGGATTGTGAACATCCAACGGTCGTCCTGCTTCTTCAACCTCTGATTTTCTTGCTCTAGCTGTCCAAATCACCGCGTGCTCCTGCCTCCCGTGGCCGGCTGTGCTGCCGCGCAGGCCTCACCGCCCCCTACTACTCCAAGGCACTGCTACTCCCACCGCTGACCAGGCCATTCCTCTACTCACCCACACCCCCTGTTATTCTGTGGCGATGGCAGCCTCACACCACAGCCGAACCAGTCAACCCTCGTACTACCCTCCGCGTGTTCCCCGGCTCCGGGTCATTCCCTTCCTAGGTCACGCCGTCGTCCACCACCTTGGTGCTCTCAGAAGGTACGGCGTCGTCAATGCGGTCAACGAACGACAGTCATTAGAAGATGACTCTACGTGGAGAGGCTGACAGCTAGGAACACCTACTGTTCATCCACCGTCAACTTCCACCTGCCTCCAACACCTACTGTTCATCCATGGGGTCCTGTTCATCCAGCCTCCACCGGCTACTGTTCAACCAGCCCTCCACGGGGTGCTATACAACCAGCCCTCCACGGGGTCCCTCCACCGGCTACTGTTCATCCACCCCCACCTGCTCGATCAGGGTCCTGTTCATCCAGCGGCAACAGCCTCTACTACCACGGGATCCTGTCCATCCAACCCCCACCAGGAACTGTTCATCCAACCCCCACCGGGGACTGTTCATCAAGAGGCAGCTTCGATCGGCTTCAGTTAGCAGCAGTATCGAAGGAATCACTCGGGATCAGTTAACAACCAAGGGATCAATCGGGGTTCAGTAACCTAGCTAGTGCAATCGCTCGGGTTCAGTTAGAGCCCAACGCCTCGCTCGGGTTCAGTTAGAGCACAACGCCTCGCACACACACGCGTACGTGTACGAGAGAAACGCGCAAACCTCCGTGCATCGCTCGGCCCCGACCACCCACCGTAATCGGGAACTCCCTGGAATTTTCCTCGCCATCGCTTCTACCATGATTTTTTCCATCATGGACGGCCCAAAGAATGTCATGCAGGTGCGTCTCCGGCCCGCCCAGGACGAAAAGCCCATTTTCTGTCATGATTTTTTGTCATAGAAGTAGGAGCCCACCACATCTATGATGATACCGGGTTTTGTCACAATTATCGTCATAGAAGTGTCATAATCATGACAGAAAAAATTCGTTCGGCCCAAAATGTCACGGATGTGTCTTTTTTTGTAGTGACTAGCAATTTCATCATAGTTTTCATTACTAGTGTTGTCATCAAGTAAATCATCATCACCTAGCAAATCATCTTCATCACTATTGAAATCAACATACTCGGGGTGTGATACCTTAGGGCCATTAGCCATGAAGCATCTTCCAATTCCTTCATTTCGTGAGTTAAATATGTCGTAGGAGTTCGATGACACAAGTGCAAGTCCGGCAACACTTTCATCTTGAGTATATTCGGAGTCGGAGTGATAGCTTCTCTAGGAGTAGTTGTCGGAGTCGGAACCGGATGCCCATTCACCAATATGAGCTTGATGTCTTCGTCTTGTGTAGCTCTTTGATGACTTGTCCTTCCTTTCCGAATCCTTGCTTCTATGAGAGGGTCTTCGTTCATAACGACCATCTCTACTCCTTCTCTCTCTTGGTGGTGATTCATCTCTTTTACTTCTCCTCTTAGGTGAATCTTCTCTTTTCTTGTAGGGAGCTGTACACTCATTGGAGTAGTGTCCGGTTCTTCCACAATTTTAGCAATTATGATCACAAGTAGAAGATCTTTTGTCATTGTAGGATCTTGACTTGGAACTTCTTTATTAGCTTCTATTCTTGTTGAATTTGTTGAAGTTCTTCACCACTAAGCTCAATTCTTCACTGAAGACTTGTTTCTCACTTGATGTTGTAGGAGCATCACTTGAAGCTTTATAAGCACCACTAGACTTGTTGTGGAGATCTTCCTTATCCTTGAGTGACATCTCATGAGCAACAATTCTACCAATGACTTCCGTGGGCTTGAGATCTTTGTAGTTGGGCATCATTTGGATCAAGGTGCACACGATATCATATTTTCCATCCAAGGCTCTTAGGATCTTCTTGATGATGAATTTTCGGTCATTTCTTCGCTTCCTAAGCCGGCAATCTCATTTGTGGTTAGAGCAAGCCTAGAGTACATCTCAGCAACTCCTTCACCATCCTTCATCTTGAACTTGTCAAGTTGACTTTGAAGCACATCCAATTTGGATTCCTTGACGGACTCAGTACCTTCGTGCATATCAACCAAAGTATCCCAAATTTCCTTTGCATTCTCAAGGCGGCTAATTTTGTTGAATTCTTCGGGGCACAATCCATTGAAGGGAATATCGCAAGCTTGGGCATTGTATTGCAACATCTTCATTTCTTCCGCGGATGCTTCACAATCCGGTTCTTTTCTGTCCTCAAAGAAATCACCTTGCAAGCCAATGCGCACAATAGCCCAAATGATGGGGTTTTGACCAAGAATATGCATTTTCATCTTATGCTTCCAACTAGCAAAATTGGTACCATCAAAGTAAGGACCTCTACGGTGATAATTTCCCTCGCTAGACACCATACTCTCCTAGGTTGTGAAACCAAGGCTATGATCACCAAAGCTATGGAAATCAAGGCAAGTGGAGACCAAAGCTCTGATACCACTTGTAGGATCGAAAGTAGGTCTAGAGGGGGGGTGATTAGACTACTTGACCAAATAAAAATCTAACCTTTTCCCAATTTTAGTTGTGGGCAGATTTTAGCAATGAGCACAAGTCAAGTAATCAACCAACACATGCAATTCTAAGAGTGTAGCAGCGAAAAGTAAAACATTGCATATGAAGGTAAAGGGAAGGGTTTGGAGAGTGAAAACACAATGATGACACGGAGATTTTTGGCGTGGTTCTGATAGGTGGTGCTATCGTACATCCATGTTGATGGAGACTTCAACCCACGAAAGGTAACTATTGCGCGAGTCCACGAAGGGCTCCACCCATGAAGGTTCCACGAAGAAGCAACCTTGTCTATCCCACCATGGCCATCGCCCACGAAGGACTTGCCTCACTCGGGTAGATCTTCATGAAGTAGGTGATCTCCTTGACCTTACAAACTTCTTGGTTCAACTCCACAATCTTGTCGGAGGCTCCCAAGCGACACCTAACCAATCTAGGAGACACCACTCTCAAAAAGGTAATAGATGTTGTGTTGATGATGAACTCCTTGCTACTGTGCTTCAAATGATAGTCTCCCCAACACTCAATTCTCTCTCACAGATTTGGATATGGTGGAAAGATGATTTGAGTGGAAAGCAACTTGGGGAAGGCTAGAAATCAAGATTCTTGTGGTTCTCTCTCAGAAAATGTAGGTTGGAGGTGTAGGCACGTTCTGATGGCTCTCTCACATATGGAGAAGGGGGTGGAGGGGTATATATTGCATCCACACAAAATCCAACCGTTACACACATTTGGCCCAACTTGGTCAGACCGAATAGAAGAACTCGGTGAGACCGATTTAGTTCAAAATGTGAACGTTAGGAATCTCGGTGGGACCGACTGAAACAACTCGGTGGGACCGATGTGCTAGGGCTAGGGCAAGACCTCATCTCGGTGAATCTGATTGCTTGAACTCGGTGAGACCGATTTAAGCAAAGAGCAAACAGAGAGTTGGTCAAGCAAACTCGGTGGGACCGATTGCACATTTTGGTGAGACCAAAATAATTGCAACAGGCAACAGAGAGTTTGCAGGGTCATCTCGATGAGACTGAGATCCATATCGGTGTGACCAAGGAGTTAGGGTTTCTGGCAGTGGCTATGTCAAATGAACTTGATGGCGCCGGATATATCATTTCGGTGGGGCCGAGTTTGACTTTGAGTTTTGGACATATTTGGAAGTGAGAAAGTGGTTGAGGGTTTTGGAGCAATATCACTAAGCACTTTGAGCAAGTAGACCATTAAGCAACACCTCATCCCCTTTTAATAGTATTGGCTTTCCTATGGACTCAATGTTATCTTGGATCACTAAAATATAAATGAAGAGTCTTGAGCTTTTGCCAATATGTGTCCTTGGCATTTTGAGGGGTCCACATCTCTAGTCCTTGCCATGCCAATCATTGAACTTTCTGAAATATTTAACTTGAATGGATATTAGTTCAGTGAGCTATATGTTGTTATGAATTACCAAAACTACCCGGGGATTAGTTGCACTTTCACTTCTTCCTTGCATGAGTTGCAGCCTTGGGAAGACCAGGTGAACTAGGAGTTCCTAGGTGCTCAAAACTTCCTTCAGGACTAGTGCCTACACTCAGCTCAATATCCTCCTCTGACATGTTCTGGTCATCATCTGAACATGACATACTGCTCAATTGGCCCTGTGAATTAGAATAGATAGGATAGAGTGGATGAGGATCACAAAATGCATTTGGTTTTGTAAAAAATTGAGTTCAAAATTCAGTTTTAGGTTTTCACAGTTTTCATTTCGGAATTACCGAGTGAAACATTTCAGAACTTCCAAGTCAGCAAGAGAGACTTGGTCTCACATTTTCGGTGGCACCGATTGTGTGATTTGGTCTCTCTGAAGTGCACACGGGATTTCAGAAACGCTGTTTTGGTCACATCGAGTGAATACGAATCAGTCGGATTGAGATGTACTCCGTGCAATGGCTAAAGCCAACTCAGTGGCCCAATACAGTTCAATCGGTCGTTCCAAGATGAACACCGTGGAACCCTAAACCTAATTTTTTGCTCAACCCTAAAATCTAGTTATTTCTTTGTTGGATTGAATCATGCATACAGTAGGAAGATAATGCACAATGTTTTGTGCTAAGAATTGGAATGGGAGAAGCACAAAAGGGTCAAACTATACCCTAACTCATTGGCGGTTCTCAACGGCGGCAATGACGGGGAGAATATCGATGACGGCGGCACAATCCTGCAGCAAGAGCTCGCTAGAGACACGAGCGATGATCAGGCGATCTTGGTGACGACACATGTGGTGTTGGGAAACATAGTAGAAAACAAAAAAAATCACGCCTACGATCACCCAAGATCAATGTGAAGATGCATAACGGGTTGGGATCACGATCGTTACCATCACCGAGTTGCAGCAAAAGAAGAACATGTCTGTGTAGATCATACTTGCAGTCCCTCATACCGTTGATGAACAATCTCTCATACCGCCCACGAACAGTCCCTCGAACCGAAGACCGAAAGCACAACCTCTCTACTTGGTTGCAAGTGTGCAGCCTTCATGATCTGGCAGCGCTTCACCGTCCAGCACTAATCTTTGCCGGAGAATTAGAGAGAGGAGATTATAAACACATAGGGCTTCTAATTATGATGACAAGAGAATTAGCCTAGCTCTAATTAGTCAACTAGGACCAACAAGAACAAGAACTAGAAGAACTAGAGGAGGCTCCAAAACTTGTATGATCAATAAAGCAAAAACCCCTAGTATATATAGGTGAGAGGAGGAGGAGGCATCCACCAAGGAGGGAAAGACCCTCCATGGGGCGCCGGCCAAGGGGGAGGAGTAAGACTCCTCCCCAAGTCCAATTCGGCCCCCCATATGGCAAGGGGGAACCACTTCCTTATGGGCCTTCGTGGCCCATAATTCCTTCCACCTCTTGGCCTTTTTAGCCCTGTTGATATTTAAATTAAATATAAAATGTTCTAAATACTTCTATACCATTTTATGTATATTTTAACATCTTCAGAAACATTTCTCACCTATATGTAACATACCGGTAATGCCCGGTATTACCCGATATTCGCCGAATCCCTTCCGGTGACCTCAAAATGCTTTCGGAACCTCTCGGAACTATTCCAAATATTAATGAAATTTTTTAACAAATATATTCTCATGACTCCCATCCTACTAATACTCAACATATCGTGATTGCTTTAAGCTTGTGACCCCGGAGGTTCGGTAACTCATAGACATGGATGAAACCATTCATTCAATGATCGACAGCAGGACCATGGACGTCCATATCGATCCTTCTTAGCACACGAATCATATTCGAGTGAATCTTTGGTTATCATGTGATGTTCCCTTTGCTTCGTGATACTTCACAAAACTAGGGATGCATCGGTATCCTCCTGAGTCATCACCATGCTCACTATACCGAAATCCTCATTACCAATTTTGTTCTTCTTTCTCGTTACTCTGTTCTGGCATCCCCGTGACGAAGTCACCTGTGTCTTGCTAGAGAATGATCAATGCCATCACACCAAGAGGGCCCTAAGAATATATCTCCATCGTCGGAGGAGTAAGTCCCACTATTTAGCTATCTGGCCACTTGTTAAACTTTCCGATGAACCTGTAAGTTGTCGTTATGATCACCGTGTTACAGGTGACGTTTGAGCAACCCAAAGCCCATCGTATGGTAAGAAGTGGCCATGATACTCTCATGGTCTAAGGAGCAATATCACACGTTAACACTCCGTGTTATTACAATTGAATACAGATGATATTAATTCAATTCACAACAAACAACTTTGGGTTGATTCAATATGATCCTTCTTCCAACGTCATAATCTCAATGTTGTTTTAGGACTATCGTTACACTTAGCGATATCCGGAAAACATGATCACCAACAAAACTTTAGCTAGTCCTACAGGCAAGACTAGGAACCTTTTATTTAACTGTTTATCATACCACACGTGCATATAAGTTTTCCGCCGAATCGCATATTCCAGGATTATAACAGTTATAGCATAGAATATAAACTCCATAATTATGAATATGTAAATATAGTATTACAAATATTATTGCCTCTAGGCCATATTTCCAATAGTCTCCCACTTGCACTAGAGTCAATAATCTAGTTGCATGTTTGTCTAACACCCATGGCTATCTTGTGTTACACATGCTTTGCTAGTGGTAGATCCTTCGTCACCCGATGTGACATTCTTCAATTCCCAATTTGTTTCAGTAATACCTGGTTCTATTGTGTAATTCTTTTGTTACATTAATGGTAACACTATATCTACATAGTCCATTCTATAGTAACACTATATCTCCATATAATCCAATTGCTATATCTTTATATAGTCAATATTCACTTTGGAACTACATCATTATCTATCAGTAATTTTTTTAGTGATCCAGATCACATCCTATTGAATAAATTCTTAATTCTCAATCATATCATTTATAGATCCGCAATTTATGTTCATTTCTGAATATTATTTTGAAAAATTATAGCCCGATAGTTAATTTATATCAGTCATGAAGTTGTCTTTGTGTAACCTTTATAGCAAATATTTTGTGTAACTATTTACAACAATCTCTTAATCTCCTCCAAGGACAAGAAGCAAAACCTTTGTCCAATTGAGGTAATTAATCCTTAAGTAATTAACCTAGTGAATCTCTCCAGGATTGTCGGATTCAGGGCTCCGCAGACCCAAGAAAGGTTTGAACTCTGGGGTGCGTGCGAAGAACTCAATCTCCCCAGTCTGCCAACTCGTCGATCTCACGGCCTAGCTCGATGAACTGGAAAGGAAAGGGACACGGCAATTTACCCAGGTTCGGGCCACCTTGCGGTGTAAAACCCTACTCCTGCTTTGTGGTGGATTGGCCTCGAGGTGGGCTGAGGATGAACTAGTACAGGGGGAGAACAACCTCAGGAGGTGTGTTCTTGTGTTGGTGTGAGCTGGTGGGGGTGATCTGATTGATCCGTCACCTTCTACGGTGGTGGCCTAGCTATATTTATAGTGGCCTTGGTCCTCTTCCCCCAAAACGAAGGCGGGAAGGGATCGCACAACGACCAAGTTTGAAGGGAGACAAGTAGTACATCTTATCCTGACGAAAGGTGGTCTTCACTTGCAAAGCTTCTGGTTATGACGCAATGGCAGGCTTGGTGATAACCTCCGTTCTGCCGTCCTGGTCTTGTAGCACGGGAATGGAAACCTTTGGCTGATTCCTCGGGATTCTGCGCCTGCTGTACTACGCCCGCTGGCGCCCGCCTGGCCTTGGTCATCAGAGCTTACGTCATCTGAACCTCACGAGGTGGGGCTTGCATAGAAATCTCCGCTCCTCAGGAGCCGGCCTAAGGAGGCCGCTTCCTCTGGAGGTCTTGACGTCATCCGCCTCACGAGGCTTGGTCCCTCGCGAGGGTCTTGTGTTGCTGATGCTCAAGAAGGGCCGTACCAGGCCGTAGATGGAGCCATGCTGTGGGCCGCAGGCAAGCAAGTCTGGGTACCCTGGTTCCCAGAACGACGACAGTAGCCCCCGGGCCCATGGCGCGCTCGGGCTTGGCTTCGAGGCGAAGCCAAAGGGCAAGGGCGAGGCACCGCGTGCCCTAACCACCTGCGGACCCGGCCGATGCGTGGCGCTTGATGGGATGTGGGCGTCTCCACTTCCCCTTGCTGCCTCGGAAATCGTTCGGCTTCACAATAGTCTGCTGCATGCAAAAAGATAATTATTACCGGAGATCGTGGAGGCCGGTGGTTGGCCTCCCTATGGCTATAAATGAGGGGAGGGGCGGAGCCCCCTGCTCATCTCCGTCATCCCGCTGCCTGCTCCTTCTCCTTCCTTCTTGTCCCACCGTCTCGTCGAAGAATCATGGCACCGGTGAGGAGGTTTTCCGCGGCAGAGAAGGGGAAGGGCCCCAAGGAGGGGCCCGACTCGCCGCCGCCCAAGAGAGGCCGTGGAAGACCCCAAAAGCACGCAGCGACTCCGGCAGCGGCCCCTCGTGGGCGCGGGCGCGCTCCTTCGACGGCCGGCCCTGAGAGTGGGTTGGTTGTAGCTAGTACACCGTGTCACGATGCCCGGAGGCATGGACTTAAGAGGGTGCGCATGTCCGTGAGCTCGTTCGAGAGCGTCACGCGAGGATTAAGGCACCGAGGCTGGGGCAGCAAGGTTTTGGAGAGGAGTGGTCGCGGGCGAGCCTGGGCGCACACACACCGTATCTAGCCCCCACGCGCGGGACGCGTGAGGAGGAGCGACGGGCAACTGCCGCTCTTCCTGGGACAGGGTTGGAAAGGCGAACACTGTGAAGAGAAAACTAAAAAGAGAGAAACTTTCCAACCCTTGCAAACGAAAGATATGAAAGCTCCAAATTTCATTCGAGAAGTTGCAAACCAGCTACAGAAAGCAAGCAAAAGAACAGCCGCGTCCGGCACCTAGACTAGTCTTCTTGTCTTCCCACCAGCGCGGAGCATGGGGCCTCCACTAGGACATGGGTGGGAGCCCCCGTGAGGCCCAGGGGTGGCACTCAGGAGACTCTGGGCGTGTACAGCCCCAACTCATTATTACGTGAGAGTGTCACGAGCAGAGACCTTCACAGGCGCGGGGCCTTGCTTCATGGGTAGAACTTTCGGAGGTGTTGGATGTTCCAGGCGTTCTGGATGGGGATCCCGGCCTATGTCTCCAGGCGCGCGGCGCCAGGCCTAGAGACACGGGCGATCCTGAACGGGCCCTCCCACATGGGCGAGAGCTTATGCAGCCCTTCGCTGGAGAGCACCCGCCTCAGGACGAGATCACCTACCTCGAGCGTCCTGGAGCGGACGCTGCGGCAGTGGTACCGCCACAGCGCCTGCTGGTACCTCGCTGCTCGGAGCGAGGCTTGGCGGCGGTGTTCCTCCCCCAGCACGAGGTCCATCCCCCGCGAGGCGTCCTGGCGTGCCTCGTCAAACACCAAGTCCCGCGCGGAGCGATGCCTGGCCTCGTGTGGGAGGACCGCCTCGGCTCCGTAGACGAGAAAGAACGGAGTCTCGCCCGTAGGCTTGGTCGTGGTGGTGCGGATGGACCACAGCATGGACTGGAGCTCATCGAGCCTGTCCCTACAGCAGGCCTTGAGTTTCTTCTTGAAGGTCCTTGCCTTGAGGACCCTCAAGACCTCTGCGTTGGCACGCTCAGCCTGGCCATTGCTCCGAGGGTGCGCCACCAAAGCGTAGCATATCTGCATTCCAAGGTTAGCACAATATGTTTTGAAAAGGTTGCTGGTGAACTGCGAGCCATTGTCGGTGATGATACGGTTGGGAACCCCAAAGCGGCTCACGAGGGCCTTGATGAACTTGACAGCCGAGCCGGCTAGAATGGTGCGGATGGCCTCCATCTCCGCCCACTTGGTGAATTTGTCGATGGCGACGTAGAGGTACCGATAGCCCCCAGGCGCTCGAGGGAATGGGCCCAGGATGTCCAATCCCCAGACTGTGAATGGCCATGAGAGCGGGATGGTCTGGAGGCCCTGAGCGGGCTGGTGGATTTGCTTAGCATGGAACTGGCAGGCTTCGCAAGTTCTCACTAGCGCGGCGGCATCGTTGAGCGCCGTGGGCAAGTAGAATCCGCTGCGGAACGCCTTGCCCGCGAGGGTGCGCGATGAAGAGTGGTGCCCGCAGTCCCCGCCATGTATGTCGGCCAACAGCTCGCGCCCCTCCTCCCTGGTGATCCATCGCAAAGAAATGTCGTTTTGGCGCCTTCGGTATAGCTCACCGTCCAGGATGCAGTATGCTGTGGCCTGGCGGGCCACATGCTCCGCGTCTTCCTCCTTCTCCGGCAGGACACCCTGAAGCAGGTACGCCTTGAACTCCTCGGGACAGCATCCCTCCTGAGGCTCGAGCGCGAGGAGCAGGTGGGCCCCTGAGGTTGGGCCACAGGCTGGGGCGCCAAAGGGAGGCACCGGGGGGAGCTCCTCCTGAGGTGATGCCGGTCCCATAGCAGGGGGAACTGCTGACGACCTGAAGAGCCGCTCCTCGAAGACGCCGGGCTCCTGAGGTAGGCGCCGGGATGCCCTTTGGCGATGTCATCTGCCTCCTTGTTTGTGCCGCGCGGTACGTGCTACAATTCCAAGCCCAAGAATCGTTTCTCAATTTTGTGTACCTTGCCATGTGCTCGTCCTTTGGCTTGTACGCCTTGTTGGAGAAGTTGACGAGGAGCTGGGAGTCGACCCTGATGGTGAGGTGCCTCACCCCCAAGGCCGCCACAGCCTTGAGGCCGGTGATGAGGCCTTCGTATTCCGTGATGTTGTTGCAGACCTTCTCGCCATGCTGGAAGCAGAGCTGCACGACGTAGTAGAGCTTGTCATGGGTGGGCGAGATGAGTACGGCTCCAGCCCCCGCGCCCTGGTGTGCGAATGCGCCGTCGAAGTACATGACCCAACCATCCAGTGCTTCATCTCCGGGCACGAGGGAATGGTTCTCGCCCACTCCCCGGTTGGGGGCGTCAGTCCATTCCGCCACGAAATCGGCGAGGGCCGCACCCTTGATGATCCTAGTGGTGCTGAACTACAACTGGAACGCCTGCAATTCAACGTTCCACTCGGCGACCCTTCCCGCGGCATTGGGGCTCCGAACCACCCTCTCCAAGGGGTAAGCTGAGACAACCTTGTGGGGTGGCCCTGGAAGTAGTGATGAAGCTTTCGAGAGGCGACGAGGAGTGTGAGCAAGAGCTTTTGCGGCATGGGGTCGCGCGCCCGCGTATCGCGCAGCACCATGCTGACGAAGTACACCGGGTGTTCGACAAGGGCGGAGGCATTGGCGGGGTGCTGCATCTCCTGAGACCTGGGGACCTCGGGAGTCTTGTCATCTCTTGGGGCGGCCGTGGCCTCAGGGGCACCACCCTCGGGGGCCTCGCTGACCAGTGGAAAGGCCGAGGCCTCAGGAGCGCCGTCCTGAGGCTGCGGCGTCCCGACCGAGTGCGAGGAGCTGCTCCGTGAGTTCTTAACCAGGGGTTCCTCCCGGACCGCCACCAGCGCTGCGCTGGCAGAGTGAGGCGTGGTGGCCAAGTAGAGCACCAAGGGTTCAAGGGGGCGTGGTGCCACCAACACCGGTGGGCTGGTGAGGTATCTCTTGAGGTCTTGGAAGGCCGCGTCAGCCTCCGGAGTCCACTCGAATGGGCCCTTCTTTTCCATCAGCTTGAAGAAGGGGAGGGCGCGCTCTCCTAACTTTGAGATGAAGCGCCTGAGCGAGGTCACGCAGCCTGCCAGCTTCTGCATCTCCTTGACGGTTTGCGGCGGACTCATCCTTTCTATGGCCTTGACCTTCTCTGGGTTGGCCTCGATCCCTCGGTGCGACACCAGGAAACCCAGCAGCTTGCCAGACGGGATGCCAAACACGCATTTTTTCGGGTTGAGCCGCGGGTTTACTTTGCGCAGGCTGGCGAACGTCTCTTCCATATCTTCGATAAGGGTTCTCGCCTCCCGAGACTTCACCACTATGTCGTCGACGTATGCCTCAGTGTTCCTTCCAAGCTACCGCCCCAGGGCAATGTGCATCAGCCATTGGAAGGTTGCTCTTGCATTACGCAGCCCGAACGGCTTGCAGGTGTAGCAGTATACCCCGCACGGGGTCAGAAAAGCCGTCTTCTCAACATCCTGCACCGCCATTTTGATTTGGTGATAGCCCGAGAAGGCGTCCAGGAAGCACAGTAAATCACACTCGGCGGTGGATTCGACAATCTGGTCGATGCGCGTGAGAGGGAAAGGGTCTTGAGGACAGGCCTTGTTGAGGTTGGTGAAATCGACGTACATGCGCTCCTTCCCGCCCTTCTTGGGAACGATAACTGGGTTCGCTAGCCAATCTGGATGTCGCACTTCCCGAATGACGCCGGCTTCCTGCAGCTTGTGGGTTTCCTAGACGATGAACGATTGCTTCTTCGGGGCTTGCCGCCGTGCCTTCTGCTTCACTGGGCATGCGTTGGGGCACACCATCAGGTGGTGCTCAATTACCCCACGCGGAACCCCGACCAGGTCCGCAGCTTTCCACGCAAAAACGCCCTTGTTCGCGCGGAGGAAGCTGACCAGCACTTCCTCCTGGTCTGGAGGGAGGCCGGCGCCTATGGTGAAAGTAGGGCCTGGCCCTCCTTCTTCGTCGACCGGCACCTGCTTCGTCTTAGCCTTGTCTTGAGAGAACAATTGCTTCTACTTTGTTGGCGCAGCCCCCGGGCCCTTCGAAGCCCCGTCCCCGCTCGGCCGCGCAGCCGCCGCGGCCCTGTGGGCGAGCTTGAGGGCCGAGAGCGCACCCATGGTATCCCCCGACACGGTGAGGACGCCGCTACTTCCCGGCATCTTCATGAGGTTGTAGCTAGGATGGGTTGCCACCATGAACTTGGCTAGGGCCGGGTACCCGAGAATGGCATTGTACTGGAGGCCGATGCCGGCGATGTCGAAGTCGATGAGCTCGGTGCGGCAGTTGTCGCGCGTGCCAAAGGTGACGGGGAGGCGGATCTGCCCTAGGGGGCAGGTGGAGCCATCATCGACCCCAGAGAAAGGCTTGGTGGGGAGGAGCCGGTCATAGGGCATGTGAAGCAGGCCGAACGCCTCCACGGAGAGGACGTTGAGGCCGGCGCCACCGTCGATGAGGGTCCTAGTGACTGCTACGTTGCAGATGGTGGGGGTGCAGAGCATAGGGAGCGCGCCGGCGCCGACCGTGGTTTTGCGGTGGTCCCTTGAGTCGAAGGTGAGGTCGGCCTTAGGCGCCACCCAGCCCGGAGGAGCTCCTCGCTGCGCGCGGGCGGCACCCACTTGGTGGAAGAACTGCTTGACATGGCGGTCCGAAGCCGGCGCCTGCGACCCGCCGAGGATGGCCGTGATGGCGTGGGGCGCCGGCGCTGTGGACCGCACGATGCTGTCCGCGTGACGCGGGCGGCGAGGGCGGCCCGACGCTCAGCACGTACTCGACGAGCGTCGGCCATGAGAACAGCGGAGCGGTGGCTGATCGTCCAGTGGAAGAGTGACTCTAACGCACCCCTACCTGGCGCGCCAAATGTTGGATTCAGGGCTCCGCAGACCCAAGAAAGGTTCAAACTTTGGGGTGCGTGCGAAGAACCCAATCTCCCTAGTCTGCCAACTCATCAATCTCACGGCCTAGCTCGATGAACTAGAAAGGAAAGGGACACGGCAGTTTACCCAGGTTCGGGCCACCTTGCGGTGTAAAAACCTACTCCTGCTTTGTGGTGGGTTGGCCTCGATGTGGGCTGAGGATGAACTAGTACAGGGGGAGAACAACCTCAGGAGGTGTGTTCTTGTGTTGGTGTGAGCTGGTGGGGGTGATCTGATTGATCTGTCACCTTCTACGGTGGTGGCCTAGCTATATTTATAGTGGCCTTGGTCCTCTTCCCCCAAAACGAAGGTGGGAAGGGATCCCACAACGGCCAAGTTTGAAGGCAGACAAGTAGTACATCTTATCCTGACGAAAGGTGGTCTTTGCCTGCAAAGCTTCTGGTTGTGAAGTCGTGGTGGGCTCGGTGATGACCTCCGTTCTGCCGTCCTGGTCTTGTAGCACGGGAATGGGAACCTTTGGCTGATTCCTCGGGACTCTGCGCCTGCGCTTGCTTCCTTAGCACCAAAGTGGAAACCTGCTGTACTGCGCCCGTTGGTGCCCGCCTGGCCTTGGTCGTCAGAGTTTGCGTCATCTAAACCTCACGAGGTGGGGCTTGTATAGAAATCTCCGCTCCTCAAGAGCCGGCCTAAGGAGGCCGCTTCCTCTGGAGGTCTTGACGTCGTCCGCCTCGCGAGGCTTGGACCCTCGCGAGGGTCTTGAGTTGTTGATGCTGAAGATGGGCCGTACCAGGCCGCAAATGGAGCAACACTGTGGGCCGCAGGCAGGCAAGTCTGGGTACCCTGGTTCCCAGAACGCCGACAAGGATTACTATGGTACTTACTACTAACGATTAGTTCATACAAAAACATATGGTTTTGTACATTTGATAGTACACATGATGAATTCAATCAAATCAAACTCTATTCATCCACACATGCTTATCAACTATTAATTTTCTACATAGTGTTATGCTATGTTACAATTTGAGAAAACATATTCTCCTTTAAAACTCTCTTTCAAAACTTCGTCATAGTACATGTCTTAGTATACTTAGATGTTGCAGTGGACTTTCATCCAATTCTTATAAGTTCCATTTAGAAACATGGTTTTAATCTTTTGTGCTAATATACTTTATATTATTTCTGATCAGGTGATATGTCATAGATATGTAAGATTATAAATGCCATAGAGCTCCCACTAAACTACTTGTATCCACAAGCTTGTTGATAAATTCCAAATTCTCCAATTAATTTAATCGAATTCTAGCTATTTGATATATATTATTTCAATCATACTCATGACTTGAAATATTTATATCATTTCGGTATTCTTGACAAAACCTTTTGATTATATCTTATATACATCCCTTTTGAAAACCTTTTTCAAAGACAGTCTTGTTTATCTATCAATAATACTCAACATGGTAATCCATTTATATTTTTAGTATTGCTACTAAAAATCGAGATTTGATAAGATCAACTCTTCCTTCTCTACAAAACTCTTTTGTAAAACTTTTCCAGGATCACTATCCATGAACATTTGAAGATCCATTTATTCATCTTCTGAAGGTTTTATCAAGTTCAAAATATGTTCTTTGTATATGGACTTCACTTTGGATTTCAATGATTTAAGTAATACCTCTCTAGCTGGGCACCATCACCTCTTCCTTATAGTGCACAGGCTTCATGTTCTTCTAAGATCAAATAGTAGATTCGATAATCTTATGCCACCTTTGCATTTTGTTACAGTCTTAACTGAAAGTTTCTACATCTAATGTAGCAATTTCTTTTCTTAGTTTTACAAACAAAATATTCTAGAACATTTCTGGCTTATTCTGGTTATATCTTAAGCCAGAGATTAATAATCTCAATAAGCCATAAAATCCTCCCACTTTCTCCTTTAACAAGCAAACCTTTTCTTGAAAAATATTTATTCTATGACAAACATTTTGTCCTTTGAATTTAGTGAGGGGAACACACAAAATCTACAATGAAGCCTTGGTCTAAAATATTCTATAACTCTTTATAGTTTTTATCAGAACCTTTTAGATGGTGCATCTTTTTTAGGGAATGTTATGCTGTTTCATTTATAAATCCCCAAAATTTTAATTAGAGCAGATCGGTAATTGTAATAATGCCACAATTATTCAATTGCTTGCTAAACTTATCACTTAGATATAGTTCTTCATGAAAGAAGAATCCTTTTATCTTCTGTAATAATGATATTATATCTTCATCCTGAATTTCTTTGAACCACTTCAAATATTTTAGTCCTTATGTTTTATTAAGTAAATCATATGTACTCATAACATTGATGAAGTATAAACATTGATCGTGCCCTGTTATATCCATCGG
Source organism: Thinopyrum elongatum (assembly GCA_011799875.1). Taxonomy (NCBI): domain Eukaryota; kingdom Viridiplantae; phylum Streptophyta; class Magnoliopsida; order Poales; family Poaceae; genus Thinopyrum; species Thinopyrum elongatum. The sequence continues at coordinate 334,434,565 of CM022300.1, read as the reverse complement.
ACTTTATACGTCTCACTGTATTCAGTCAATTCAAAACCTTTTATACTTCATCTCTATGAAGATCAATCTTCCGATATAACCAAGCAGTGCCACACACAAGTGGTTTATCAGTCTTCTCAAGACTTTAGCTTTTAATGTTATAGATCACAACCTTCAAGATTCATCATGAATAAACCATCACAAAATAGAGGTTTAATCAAAAACATATTCTCATAATAATCCAAAAAACTGTTGTTTAAAACTTATAAGAATATCCATCGCATAACCCATAGGATAATGCATTACATAACTCCGAAGTAAAATAACTATTATTTTAGTTCTAAGATAAATCTTGAAGATAAACTAAAGACATGACTTTGACGGTCTCTGAGCAGCGATCTCATCACCATTCCCGATTTGTATCACTTCGCTTCTTCTCTCCTTGTGAGCTCTCTATAGTCCCTACACCAGTTTGCAAAATGAGAGCAACTGATCAATGTCAAATACTCATGACATACAGAAATTTACAAGAATAACATTAGCTTTGTATAATGATTATACCTTTACCAGAAGAACATTTCTTCTTTTTCGCTAAATACTTCTTGCAATTATGCTTCCAGCGTCCTTTTTGCTTGCAGTAGAAACATACATTCTCTTTAGAGGCTCCGCCCTTGTTCTTCTTCTGAGACTTGGTCTTACCGGCTTTAGTAGATTTCTTCTTCTTGGACTTGCCTTTCTTCTTGAAATTGCTGGTCTTGTTGGCCGTCAACACTGTCTTGTTCTTTTGCATTCCAGCTTCCGCAGTTTTGAGCTCAGCAAACAACTCATATGCACTTTTCTCCATCCCATTCATGTTGTCATTCATGATAAAGCCATCATAAGATGGGGGGAGTGTGATATGTCTCCAATGTATCTATAATATTTTATTGTTTCATGCTATTATATTATCAAACTTGGATGCTTTATATGAACTTTATGCTATTTTATATAATTTTTTGGGACAACCTATTAACCCAGTGCCTAGTGCCAGTTCCTATTTTCTGCTTGTTTTTGGCTTTTCAGATAATCAATACGAAACGAAGTCTAGACATGATGAAACTTTATGGTGATTTTTATGGACCAGTAGGGACCGTAGAAGGTTCGAGAGGAGGCCATAAGAGCTACGAGAGAGCCACGAGCTCACAGGGCGCGCCTTGGGGGTAGGGCGCGTCCCCTGAGCTCGTGGGCCCCACACAACTCTGTTTGACCTAATTCCATCTCTATAAATTCACATATATTCCCAAACCAATAGAGAGCCACCCAAAATAGTTTTTCCACCGCCGCAAGCTTCTGTTCTTCCATGATCCCATCTGGAGGCCTTTTATAGTACTCTACCAGAGCGGGAATCGATCATAGAGGGCTTCTACATCATCCTTGTTGCCTTCTGATGATGCATGAATAGTTTACCGCAGACCTACAGGTCCATAGCAAGTAGCTAGAGGGCTTATTCTCTCTCTTTGATATTCAAAACAATGTTCTCCTCGATCTTCCTGGAGTTCTATACAATGTAATCTCCTTTTGCGGTGCGTTTGTTGGGATCCGATGAATTGTGAGTTTATGATAAGATCATTCCTTGAAAGTAATTGAGTCTTTTTTGAACTTTATTATGCATGATTGGTATAGCTTTGTATTTCTCTCTGATGTATCTTTTTGGTTTGGCAACTAGATTGATTTATCTTCAATGGAAGATGTGCTTTTAATGGGTTCAATCTTGTGGCGTCCTCACCCAGTGACAGAAGGGGTAACGAGGCACATATAGTGTTTTTTCCATTAAGGGTAAAACGACGGGGTTTAATCGTATTGCTTGAGTTTACTTTGTCTACATCATGTCATCTTGCTTAAGGCGTTACTCTGTTTGTCATGAACTTAATACCATTGATGCATGCCGAATAGCGGTCGATTGGTGGAGTAATAGTAGTAGATGTAGGCAGGAGTTGGTCTACTTGTCATGGACTGATGCCTATATACATGATCATTGCCATGAATACGTCATAACTATGCACTTTTCTATCAATTGCCCAACAGTAATTTGTTTACCCACCGTATGCTATGTGTTCAAGAGAGAAGCCTCGAGTGAAAACTATGGCCCTCGGGTCTACGTTTATCATACTATTAAAACCCAAAAAACTTTGCTGCAGTTTTACTCTTTTTATTTTACTTTTCTTTTTATTTATCTATCACTATCAGAATTAATCCTTACAAATAACGAGTTCAAGGGGATTGACAACCCTCTTGCCCGTGTTGGACGCAAGTAATTGCTTTTGTGTGTGTAGGTGTTGTCAAAGGGAACTTGCTTGGTTCTCCTATTGTTTCAATAACCTTGGTTCTCACTAAGGGAAATATTCTCTCTATTGTACTGCTTCACCCCTCCTCTTCGGGGAAATCCCAATGCAGTTTACAAGCAGCAGAGTGAAGCAAGCGAAAATATCTGTACCGAGTGTCGGCGAAATTCCAAATTCCAGAGAAGCTAGTCTATCAACATAGCCAGCAAGCTTTAGTATATGCTCACTCATTGAGGAACTCTCTTTCATTTTGCTTTCAATCAAGGCCTTGCTTAATTAAAAACACTCGGTCCTTTCCTGCTTCTTGTACATAACTTCTAGTGACCCAATTATAAATTGAGTTGTAGATCATTCAAAATGATTCTGTAGTTCAGGATCCATGTGTAACACCCCAATTATTAAGCTGCAGTACTTCCCTAGTTAATTTGCCAAGTCATCATGCTGACCAAGCTATTTGCCACTTTGATTCAACTCAATTCAAAAATCAAATTAAAAATGCAAAGCCAGAAAATATTTCTTCAAGATCTAAAAAATAAAAAATGTTTATATTATGTCATAAATATGCCATGTGTTTGTAAAAATAAATACAACCTCGATAGGGTTCTAGATTTGCCCCTAGCAATTATTTTAGTGACCCAGCAACACTTACGTGAACTAGCAAATTCAAACTTAGTTTAAAATAGTTCAAAATGATCCCAAACTTGGTGAGCAGCTTCACAATATGGTGCTTGAATTGTGTACCAAGTGTCACTTGCAGCTAAATTCATTTAGTATCGAAAATAAATACAAAACAGAGACAAATTAGAAAACAGGAAAAAGACAAGAGTAAAGGAAAAGTGTGCACTCTACACTTCGGCCTGTTGCAACAGTTCAAGGCCAAGCCCACCACAGGTCTTCTCCTTCCTTTGTATAGTGGAGGACGTTGGAGCACGTCGTGCGCATCCGCGGTGACCAAGGCTCATGCTCACCATCCTAACGCTACAGGACCGCCAGGAGGAGGATAAGGCCGCCCCCAACCTCGTCGATGAACCCTAGCTGCTCTTCCACCTCTTCCCCGCACCCCTCTCTTCTCCCCAACACGACACCGAAGCCCCATCGCCATGGCCCCTGTCGTCCGCGTGCTACCCGTCAACCTTGCCACATGGATCTGTGTCTGGTAGACATGCCGTCTCCTTCTGCGCCAACTACGGCCACCAGCTCATGCTAGTCTGCACTTCAACGCTAGATCCTTTGTCATCTTCTTTCTCAGGCACCGCTGCCCTCGCCGTCATATTCGCCATCATTGAGCCTCCCCCAAGCCCGTTGTGCACCCCTACAGACCCGTTGTGAGCCCCTCTATCGATTCCCCTTATTCCCCCTTGATTTGTCGCTGTAGATGCCGCCATGAGATCGCCATGGCCATCACCGGAGCTCCGCTGCACTCGCGTTGCTCCTGCCCTTATTGGCCATGGCTGCTCCCTAGCGTGCGGGCGCCCTTGCCTGCTTCACCCGGGCCGTGCCCACGCCACACTCTGCGCCTTCCACCTACATCCCACGCTTGGCCGCCGTGGCCGCCGGCGACCTTTGCTGTCGTGCGTGCCCGCGCACGCACACCTAACCCGCGCCTTGCCTCTCCTCGGGCCGCGACAGGCCGCACCCCTGCGCCTCCCACGCAACCCCGCATCGCGCTGCCCACTGCTAGCCGGCCGAGTGTTGTGGCTACAGCGCACTCGCATGAGCGTGTGGCTTGTTGGCTGAGTCCCTGGCCGGCCCTATGTAGATTAGTGTGTGTGTGTGTGTGTTAGGATAAATAATGGGCCACTGCCTTATGGCCCCCTCCCACTAATTAGGTTAGTTAACTTAATTATTTACATTAGTTTAGCCCATTGACACTAACCGTTGGGCCCCCGTTGTTAACAAAAAGGTTAAATCAATATGTTTAATAAATGCCCTATGATAGGTGGACCCAGTCAACACATTGACCAGTCAACTGCTGAGTCACCAGTTGGCCAGCCCCACCTGTCAGCGTCATGCACATCTGGTTGGGTACACTTTTGGGTACCCATAGCCATTTTGCTATTTAATTCGAATTATTAAATAAATCCCAGAAATTCAAGAAAACTTTGGAAATTCATAAAAAATAAACTGTAAGTCAGATGAAAATAATTTATATATGAAAGTTGATTGAAAAATATAACGAATCCCAATATTCCATCCACCTGCCACACCCCTCTAACAAAATGAACCTTGAACATTTGCACCTGGATAAATATACCAAATAATGCCTGGAGCTAGGAAAATATTACTAGATATTTTCCTACTTATTTTAAATTTTGTCGTAATGCATTAGGGCGGATGACCACCCCATTTTGCCATGCCATGCATTATGTTGCAATTTTTGTGCTATTATTTATCTGTTTCCCCCCTCTCGTTTGTTCTTGCCGGTAGACCCCGAGACCGTTGCTGCCCCTGTGTGCGACTACATCGACGACGAGCCGTCCTTCTCGGTAGAGCTTCTAGGCAAGCAAACCCCCCTTGATCATTCCAATATCGTGTGTTCCTTCTCTCTATTGCTTGCATTAGAGTTGTGATACTGTTACTGCTTTATCAGTAGGTCGTATACTGCTGCATAGCCTGTCTTTGTTACTACTATTGATACCATCACTACAAAAAAAAACCACTTCCGTGATGATACGTGTTTCTCACAGTAGGTCATGTTTTCTGTCATGCATGTACATCCATGATGATTTTATGACAGAATCAAGATAGTCATACCTGTGCTGTCGTAGGACTGTTCCATGACAATACCAAAATTATCATCACGGAAGTGTCCACTTCCATGACGATAAATGGTGCGTCATGGAAGTGCTTTCGTCTAGGGTAACCGACATGTGGCATCCACCGTAACGGGTCGCCATTAAGCTATCGGGTCCAGTTTTGGATCCGATAACCAGTTAACAGCAACAACCAATGGCGATTTTCCACGTGTAAAATTCTCATTGGCCGAAAGAAACACGTGTCAACTCCGTGTTGGGGCAGATGTCATCCAGCGATTGGATGGGGCGCGCCTATGATACGTTGACACGTGGATCAGCCCAACAGTGGCCCATTCAGGTCAAAAGGCTGGCCCATTTGACTTGGTCAAAAGGTGGCGGGCTGGCCCATGGAAAGCCTGTTAATGGCTTGTTCGCATATAGCCCATTTACAGCCCGCTAACTCACGGCCCGTTATGGCCTATCCGAATTTGGCCCAGTAGTGTCATTAGGGCCGTCCAATATAATTCCAGCCCGTGTACGGCCCATGATTTCTTTCGGCCCATATGAGGCCCTTTGAACTCTGGGCCCATTAAAGGCCCGTGGTGAAACTGGCCCATAATGAAGAGTGTATAGCTTTACACCCATTAACGGCCCATTATTCCATTGGGCCGTTTCCAGCCCATATTATCTTTCGGCCTTCTAAGGGCCCATTTGTTCTTGGGCTCATTTCTAGCCTTCGATTACTTACGGTCCATTATAGGCCTGTTCCGCTTGAGTGCCAAATCCAGCCTGTGGTTACAGTTGGCCCGTTTGTGGCCCGTTAAAATACAGCCCATTAAAGACCCGTTATGCCTGTCCATAGAATTAAGCTAGTTATACATATTGGCCTAATAAGGGCCCGTTATGCTCGGGCCATAAACTGACGATTCTAGCCCATTTACGGCCCATATTATGGTCCACTACGTCCCATGTTTGGCCAATCGATCGGCCCGTAGAAGGCCAATTGATTCTACGACCCGTAGAAGGCCCATTGTTTCTAGGGCCCATAGAAGGTCCATGGATCCTACGTCCCGTAGAAGGCCCATGGATCATACGACCCATGGTCACCACAGCAGGTAGCGGGACCATGGTTACAACGGTTCGTATGTTTCCCATGGTTTATTGTGGCCACTAGCAAACCGCGGAAAAATAACTGCAGTGACTACAACAAAACAAATAAACAAGACAATAAGGAAAAAATAAGCAAGCAACTTACGCTAGGCTATTACACATATTACATCCACTGGGCATCAAATTTCTCCACCAGTGTGAATATGGGGAACAAAGCAGCATATTACATACACTCGGCATCTAAATTGGCCACCAGTGCAAATAAATGCGGCAGCAAAACAAGTCCAGAACTGAAACCACTTCAGAAGAGCTCAAGAAACAATATCCTGGATACCCACCATGCTGACAAGACGCTTGGCAAGTTTATTAGCTTTCCCTTGTTTGGTGCTTAAATCCTCTAGCGCTTGTTGTTGCACCACAAAGTATGCATCTGAATTCAGCAGGGACTTCCTCAGTCCTTCGGCTTCCTGTCGCAGCACATCTGATCGATGTCTTTCAACTTGAAGTTGAGACTCAAGAAGCCGAACTGATTTAGGCAGCGAGTTCGAAGAGCTTGTGCCAGCAGTAGTGGCCAGTAACTCGAACACTACATCAAGACAGGACTTTGCGGTGGTCTGACTGTGTTCAAGACAGTTTTTATCTGCTTTCTTGGAGACCAACAAGGATGTCTCACTATCTTGAACCTTATCTGCATTACTTCCTTTAACACTGCATAACGGAGTAATCTTCTCCAATATTTTATCTGCATTCTAAAAGAGAAACAAGCAGACACATCACAGGTTTACCATGTTGTATATGAAACTCATTTTGGTCAACCAGTTCAGTAGAAAGGTGGACAGGATAACAGCATTAAACAAACATATATCTATGCACTATGGTCACTGTATGGTCTATATCATTCTAGTGTATGTTGCCAAATCAAGATAGAGACAGTTCAAATCATATCTGTTTAAGACAAAGCAGCATAGAAAGAATATAAGTGCGGGAAACCACACAGCATGACATGAGAAAATAATTGTTTATTCAATTGAAACTGAAATCAACATAGAGCAAGTTACAACAGCAAACCAGTTAAAGAAACAGGTTTAAAACATACCTGTTGCGCCTTTGGAGTTTCAATTGCATCCTTCAAATTTGAAATTAGTTGGTATGAGTAAATACAGTGATGCAAGAGCAAAGGAGTATGAACCATAGCTACGAAACCTGGCCTGAGAATTCTTCTTCTTCTTTAAGTGTTGAGTTGGGGTTCGGAGTGGTGGTCCTCGTGCTTTGGGCACTGCAGTTGCCTTACTATCGGCTCGTGTTTGGGTGCTCTGTGGTGGAGACGGTGCTGTGTCAACTCGAACTGGGTTACTATCTGCTGGGGTTGGGGTTAGAAGAGGCGTAGCTGGTTGTCTGTCGAACTGGGTAGGGGTACAATCTGCAAGAGTCTGGGTTATGTGTGGTGGGGCTGGTTCATGGGCAAGAACAATCATGGTTCTATCTGCATCGACGGGTAGCACTATCTTTTCTGAAGACCGTGTTTTTACTCCCTTAGATACTGCCATCACCCCCTCCAATTCAAATGGCTGATAAACAAGAAAAGTAATTGAATGTACAGGCATTGTATGATAGACAGGTGCAATGGATAGTGGGGAATAAAAGAGGGCATGAAATAATTTACATTTATGTTGTCCAATCAAACAGCATAGCATGACACAATTTCAAATATATGATAGCTAACTAAACAGGATAGCATGACACAATTTCACATATATGATGGCTAACCAAACAGGATAGAATGACATAATTCAAAATATGATGACTATGTAAATAGGATGACATGATATAACTATATGATGTGTCTATTAAAGTGGTTTGCATGCTATAATTCACATACATGCCATCTATGGAAACCAGATGGCATGATATAATTCACGGATAGAATGACATAATTCAAAATATGATGACTATGTAAACAGGATGAGATGATATAACTAACATGATGTCTTTATTAAATGGGATGGCATGGCATAATTCAGATACATGCTGTCTATGTAAACATGATGGCATGATATAATTCAAATATATGATTTATGTACTATGCAAGTAAGCAGATGGCAATCGCATATATGATGTCTAAACTAAGAAGATGACATTCAATATTTTGTATATGATGTAAAAACTAAGCAATGCAAGACAACATACGCATGGTATGAGTAATATAACCCTGCCAAGTTTGAGCATACACCTCAAGGGGAAAATAGGACTGGTCATCTGTCTCTGAATCCTCCTCTGAGGAGCTATCTGTAACCCGCAAGATATCTGCTTCAACAGGTAGCATTGTCTGCTCTGAAGACCTTGTTTTCACTCCAGATTTTTCCATCACCAATTCAAATGGCTGATGCACAGGAAGAGTAGTTGAATATACAAACATTGTCAACAAATGGAATACGTAATACAAAAAAAGGATGGCATGATATAATTCACATATATGATGCTTGGCTAAACAGCATGGCATTGCACAATTCACGTATAATTGCAACAAGATAGCATTGCATAATTAACATATATAATGTCTTGCAACAAGATGGCATTGCATAATTCACATATATGGTAATTAGACACTACAGGTGGCATTCACACAAAGCATGTCTAAACTAAGCAAATGACATAGCAATGCAAGACACCATATGCACGATATGAGCAATATAACCCTGCCAAGTTAGAGCATGCACCTCGAGGGGGAAATAGGACTGGTCATCTATCTCTGAATCCTCCTCTAAGGAGCTATCCGTAACCAGCAAGACATGCGCTTCGTCAGATAGCATTGTCTGCTCTGAAGACCTTGTTTTCACTCCAGATTTTTCCATGACCGTGTCGAATGGCTGATGCACAGGAAGAGTAATTGAATTTACTAACATTGTTGACAAATTTAATATGTAATAAAAAAAGGATGGCATGATATAATTCACATATAAGATGACTGGCTAACCAGGATGGCATTGCAAAATTCACATATATGATGCCTGGCTAAACAAGATGTCATTGCATGATTCACATATATGATATAGCAACTAAACAGATGGCATTCACACAAAGCATGTCTAAACTAAGCAGATGACATATTTTATGTATAAAGTAAGCAATGCAAGGCACCATATGCATGATATGACCAACATCAGCATGCCAAGTTAGAGCAAAAGACCTCAGGGGGTAAATAGGAGTGGTCTGCTCCCTCTGAATCCCCTGTGAACAGTTATCTTCCTCTTGATTATAGTCTGGAATGGGGGGAGGGGGGTTGCTTTTGCACCCACCATGGAGTGACGTCTGCATGAAATTTTATTGCCACGCAAGGCTCATCTCTTTTGCTGTACATCTTCAGTAGCATTGTGTACAATAACTGACATGCATAGGAATAAAACATAGTGAGATTATGTAAGGAGTGCATGCACAAATCAAGAGTGATGGTAGCAACCTATGGATAGACCCAAAACCAATGATAGCAGGCAGATAATAGCTTCAGTTAAAAAATACAGAGAATGGCTCATTTAATGTTTGTTTCCCACCCAATATGAAATTCATAGTAGACACCCGAGATTAAGCAGATAGTAGACAGATACTATTGATTGCTGCCCCAATATGTACCCCACAACCATTTAAAAACTCAAGTTTGAGCATTAGTTTGGACCTGACCCAGAGTCTAATCGGTGAACAGGACAATAAAGTAGCATGCCATATTAAGCGATGTAGAACGTAAGCAGACACGAAAGAGTGCGACCTCTCTTGTGGACACGTGTAGTCCTCAAGGTCATCTGCTCAGTTGATGATGGTAATGTAGTTGTCATGGCTGCCGGTGGCAGGGGAGAAGATCTGAGGCGGCGAAAGACAGTCTAGAGGGCGGATCCCTGCTATGGTGAACCCTTCTTTCGTTGGAGCAGCTGAGCTGGGGTGGACGACAGCGCAACTGGAGCGGCACAAACCATACAAGGTTTTCTTTGACACATATCTGTAACAGAAGTAATTTTGTAAGGGCTTGTTTGAATTGGAGGATTCTAACAATGCAGGGATAGGAAATACACAGGAATAGGATAGGAATGCACGTGCAAAACATAGAATTTAAAAACATAGGATTTCTGTCAATCTGGGTGTTTGGTTGACAAGAATTGGAAGATCACAGGAATGCGAAGCATGGTGAAATTATGTCAAACCACAAGAAAATGTACAGTTATAATGCTATTATGCTACTATCTCTTAGTCTTGTGCTTCATGAATAGGAATTTGAAAAGGAGGCCAAGTGGATATTAATATTCCTACGGTTTTTCTTTGAAGGAGACACTGAAGGAACAAATCATACAGTTTTCCTTTGCTCCATTCCTTTGAACCAAATGCATGAATAGTAGTACCATAGGAAACTTTCCAAATCCTATGTTTTTCCTTCTCATTTCCTTTCAAGCAGTGGCGATTCTATAGGCAGGCTTGAACAGGCAAAAGCCTACACTCCATAAATGTTTTTGTGCTACTTCTACTACTTTGGACCCAGGCCACTGCCCTACTAGCTGAATTCCCAGGCCCATCTACAAATGCACAGCTCAAATGCGAAGAAATAAATAATGATGGCTTTCGAGAGAGTCCATCATGGATAGCTAAGTTGCCTGGTACCTCACTGCTTGTCATATAGTAGGAGAAACTAATCGTATTTCACGTTACTACGCGAGCTCAGTGGACAATATATATAACATGTAAAGTAAAAAAGCGATGCAACAAGTGTACAACCTCTTTGGCGAAGCCATGTAGATCTCAGCATCATTGGGTTGGTCACTGAGGATGCTGCAGCTGATGTGGTTGTCGGAAGAGGGGAAGAAGATCTTAGGCATCTGGAGATGGAGCCAAGAGTACTGCTCCACTATGATGGAGGGTTTCGTCGTTGGAGCAGCTCCGGTGAGTTGTACGATGACGAGGCTGAAGCAGGACAAGAGAGACAATGTAAACCTGAGTGGAATTCTAATACCATCTCCAATAGATGATGTAAAATACAAAACCACAAAGTGCTAGATGTAAAATACATCAGCCGCTCATCTCTGAACTTATCTGTCGAAACTGAATTTAACTATCGAAACTGAATTTTACTGTCGAAACTGGATTTTGCTGTTGAAACTGAATTTTACTATCGAAACTGAACGCACTAGTAGCAGAAAAGCAGTGCACTAATAGTTTTGCCCCCTCGAGCACTAGTTGCAGAGTAGCAGTGATCTAAATCGGTAGCCGCTCCGGCAGGGAACGTAGTACCAGAGAGCAGCCAGGGCAGCTGGTCGTGCAGCAGCAGCAACGCCCAGAGCAGCAGCGCGTGCGAGAGCCAGGGCAGCTGGTCATGTAGCAGCATCTCGGGTAGCAGTAGCAGGAGCTCGACCGACAGCCGGAGTTGCTGCTCGTGTAGCAGCAGCGAGAGCAAGAGTAGAGCAGCAGCGCAAGCAAGAGCAAGAGCAAGAGCAACAGCGCGAGCAAGAGCAAGAGCAGACCAGGCAGGGGACCGAGAGCAAGAGCAGAGCTGCAGCATGAGCGAGAGCCGAAGCAGTAGCAGCAGTGCCAGTGAGAGTCGGAGCAGCAGTAGCAGCTCCTAGTGATGTCGACGTCGCCGCCGAGGGAGAGACACCGTGGAGGAAGTGGCCGGCGACGCAACCAGAGATGGAGCCGCGCCATGCCGGCTCGGGACCGAGCACCAGCAGCATCGTGAGATTGAATCAAGAAGAAAATGCAGCGATTAGTGTAGAACCTCTTTGGTGGCGCCAATTAGGCCTCAGCTTCATCTGAGGAATCGGTGATGGTGCTGCTCTTCCGGTGGTGTAGGTGAAGACGGCATTGTGGGAATGGAGGTGACACGATAGACGAGGCGAACATCGGGGCAGCTCCTTGGAGGTGGAGGACGGGGTGGCTGAATCGGTGGGACGACGAGATCGATGAGTGATCCTCATCCGGTGCAGTCAATGAGGGATGTCGAGCTGTTGCGATGGACGATGTCGTCGGGGAAGAGGCTCCGGCTGGGTGGCGGATGGAGGAGGGTGTGGGGCTTCGCGGGTTTTTGCGGCCTCGGTGTACGAATGGGGGCGGAGGGGATGGTAGGGGGGAACCATAGCTTAGGGGCGCGTTTGTCCGAAATGTGGGGTAAGTTATGAAAGTACCCACGCCGATTTGAACTAGGTGGTTCTTTCGGTTCAAGGGTATCACGGGAATTTCACGTGTCAGGATTTCGCAGGAGGTGGGAGTTTTCGCGCGCATTGTAATTTTGGGATAGCAAGGCGCAGGTTGAGATGGAGGGAGTTTTCGGAGCACAATGAGACAATGAGATATCATAAAATTTCGGGATAACAAGGCGCGGGTTGAAGATGCGGGAGTTTCGCAGCACGATAGACAGAGATGCTAGCTTGAAATTTTGGCATAACAAGGCACGGCTTGAAATTTAGGGAGGACAAGCTTAACGTGTACAAAAAAACAAAAACAAAAAAGACAATTCGCACCCCACTAGCTAGAGAGAGCCATGTCCCGTTTTACTATATTATTACTAGAAATGCCATTCAAAAACAACAACAAAAAACTAAAAAATTGGGACAACAAGCTTAACATGTACAGTACCAAATCAATTTGCATTTCCCTCAACAATAAAAAAACATTTCCTACTTTCTAGCATATGGACTAAATTTGAGTACATTTTCCCTGTTTGAATGGGATTGTACTCGGGTTAGTTATACAACCATCTAAATATTATCTTCACAGCACGTGACATGAATATGAGAGTAGTAAATTCCCATATAAATATGACCTACATGTACATACGATCTCGAATTCAAATATATGTATCCATTTTATGTTGAATTCAAATCATAGTACATGTATGCTCTAGCTAGATGTTCAGAATCTAAACCATGTATGATACTATGTACAATGTGTTTAACACACACACACACACCATTTAGATATGTGCTGCGAAAGCCACCCATCATCTCCAATTTGAATAGTGTGTCCATGCATGGATGCAATGTCGCCAAACGATGCCTGCCATCGGTATCTCAAATTCAAATCAGTTTGACCTTTTTCAAATTCAAAACCACACCACGCATATCTCAATTATATTCATGCATGCATGGGTTTCAAACATCATGATATCTTATTCAAATATTTGAATTCAACTTTACATTGATTATGACCTCACCAAGTCTTTTACACCCACACAGTTGTCTTCTCTTTATAGTTGTACCACTTACTTTCTGTCGTGCATGCATGCACACACACTACCACTCGGCATTATCCATCGCACACACGCAATCTTTTTCTTCAGGTCAGTCTCCCATGCATGCACACACACACACACAACCCCTCTTCATCACTTCTGCCATTCTTTATCTGTCACATGTATGCACAATGATTGATGTTCCTCTATGTGTGTGTATATATAGTTAGGTCTTTCCCAGTTTTCCACACAAACCGATCGATCTATATCTCTAGTCAGGTCTCACCCTGCTCTTTCCCACGTACACATCGATCAAATCTACCTCTCTATATAGGACTACATAGCTAATACATACACATTATCTATCCATCGGCTCCCTGTCATCATCCATGCCTTCCGCTTCATCTCTCAGACGCGCGCACAGTGGCGAAGACAGGGGGCAACAAGGGCCCTGGCCCCCCCTAACATCACTTTATTGAGGCTAATATGAATGTGATTAGTATATCAATTGCTGGTAAAATGGTTTAAGTTGGTGAATTGGCCCTCCCCATAAAGGATTAGCAATGCTTGGCCCCCCGAGCTCATTTAATTTTCATGGCTCCGCCACTGCGCGCAACCGCGCACGTTCTCGCCCCCTCTCTTTAAATATCGATCTCACACTTGTGCACTCCTTCCCAGTCTCCCTCCAGTTGGCCCCTCGCACCATCTTCCAGCACCCCCATATCCCAGTGCTTCTACACTCGTAGAGCTCTTCCCTCTATCTGTCTCTATCGATATCTCGCACGGTCGACCCCTCCCCTCCCTTCTCTTATATCACCCCGGCCATGCACATACATGTATGTATATAGGCCTCTCCTTCACACAAATTGCATTGACACATATTCCCTCACCATATCTTAGTATCTCTCACATACACGGACTACGTGTACGAAATAGAAGAGGTGCACACATGCACTTGTTCCCACATACAAACGCGCGGGTGCACGGTGGAGCACATTTGTACAAAAAATGAGCCTGTAGAAAGGCTTTAGATGATGTGCCACTAGTCTATATATCTATATCTATACCCCTATATAGTGTGCGAATAACTTTGAAAGATGGTCGTTGGATGAAGCCAATCCGACGGTGCAGAGATGGCAAATCTGAGCACTACCGGCCGTTGGATATCATCTACTTCCACCAGATTCTGCCACATGTACAATCTAGAACACTCCATGGTTGAATTTAAGCAGAATGGACAAACCTCAAAACACAAGCACTTCTCCTTTGTTCTAGAATATTCTGTGTCATAATTGCCCAAATTTTTTTTTAGATGAATTTCCATTTTTTTATGCTTTACAACGCACAATTCCATGAATCTTAAAATAGATTAACTTTTTTATAGAAACTATTTGGTTTTGAATGGGATAAACTATAAGAATTAAACGAATATCTACATCATGCATATATGACTCAAAGCTTACATGCTATAGTGTGGTGTTTATTCATAATTTGGTTGCCAAATCTCATGCGTGCAATGCACGTGTACCTTACTAGTACTTCCAATATGTGCAAAAAACGTAAAATTAGAATCCATGAAGCCACGTGGCACATGTGGAGGCGTTGTCGCGACCTTATTGTGTGGATTGATCACAGTGACGTGCTGCTGGTTCTAGAAGAACGTACTCATCCTCTCTCACGCACACTGGCAGTACATGCACGAAGCAAAGATGTGCACGCACGCACTCATTCCCTAGCACGCACACGCGGGTACACGGTGGGACGCATTTTTGTACGAAGATCCACCCCAAGTGATAATTTGACGCGTGTAAAGTCGTTCACTTAATTGATGGTTAATTAATACATCGCATGCAAATTGAGTGGACGTGATGGAGGAAGTAGTTGAGAATGACATTACTACTCCACTGCGTGCATGCGAGTAGTTAAATCATGGGTTGCAACTTCCATTGATCTCCTTCGTATTTTGTGCCAATGTTTGACCATATTTTTAAGTAACATAATATTTATGCATGTCATAAAAAGTAATATCATCAAAAACTATGTTCAAATGCGATTCCAATGGTATAATTTTTGGTGACATGCATTAACATTTTATTAGTGAAATTTTTGGTTAAAAATTGGCACAAAATAAAAAAGGGGCCAACAAACCAGGACGCAGGCAGCATGATCAATTTTTGCCTGGGCCACTGTTGGTGGCCTTTGTATTTAAATATGGATGGATTGGAGTATTACTATCTTTATCTTAGCCTCGTAGGGCTCTCCCAGTGCCTAGGCTCGCCTCCCCGCCTCGCCCACCGGATCCCGCCATGGAGGATCCCGCCATGGATAATCCCTTAGATCCTAGGATCCCGCGGGTTGCCCTCTCGCTGCGGCCCGCAACACTGCCGCCTTTGAGCAAAGCACACATGTGTTTCAGAGGGGATCCATTGCTCTGGAATCACAGATCGGTAGCACTGGAGGACATGCCACGGCTGTGTTTTAGGTGGTGGGCAGCAAGGGCAAATCGGATCGAGGAAGCATCGCATGGATTGGAGACAAGTTCGAAGGAGCTGCGCCTGGCGAAGCACAAGGCGTATGGGCAAGTTGATCTCAAGGGAGAGATGCTGAGAGATGTCAGCATCTGGTAGCATCGCGTTGATTTCGAGCTGGGGCTAATGGCAGAGATCATATTCACGGAGTCGACTGCGGAGGAAAGAATGCGCATGCCTGCGGGATGGGATGAGGAGCCGGTGAAACTGTTCAAATGGGTGGTAGGAGAAGCCAAATCGCGGAGCCAGCTGTGGCGGCGGCGCTGGGCATGCATTGTAGGCGAGGTGAGCTGCTCTCCTTCCCCGCCAGCGATGCAGTGACCTACTCGGTTGCTACTGCAGTGAACTTGCGGTGCCATGGCGGTTTGCAACCGTGACAATCACTCCATCTATATGTATTGTATTCCTGTGAAAATACTTGGTCATTTGGAAAAAGATGTAATTGATTTATCACTAGTTTTTTAATGCTTGGTCATGACAATCACCCGAAGCCACAACCACAAGTCTCCATCGCGTAATACTTATGGTCGGTCACACCAACAGACGGTCGGTCGGACCAGCGTCTCACCGAAGGGACACGCATCAGCTTGGTCTGACATGTACGACCAGTTACATCACTGACTTGTGCGACCGCATTTGAACAGTAGTACTTGAAATTTGTGTTCCAGGAAACTGATCGGGAGCCGTTTCGGGCCTCGAAACCAAAACCATCAATTAATCTTTAGCTTGTTCCCATCACATTCCAAAGTAGTAGTATCAAACCTAAACGTGTTCCCACTATGCAGGTTTTAGTACTAGTGCTAGGACTATGTTATAAAAAGGGGAACTACCTAGCCGAAAATTACTGTACTTTCCTCCTCATAAGTCTTTCTTGTTCGTCCTTCCCTACCATGGCCGGTGTGCAGAGCTCTAGGTCGAGAACTACTAGTAAGAAATGAGCGGCAACCAAGGCAGTAAAAAAAAGAGAGGGCTCGCTGCCTCACGGGGGGCTCGAAAGATCTCTCACGGGCAGGCGAGGGCTCCCAGGAGCGCCCTAGCCATGGAGGCGAACATGCCGAGCTGGTGGTGCTGGAGTCGTTATCCCTCGACGACATGCCCGATCAGCTCAATAAGCAGAAGGAGTTCATCAATGGCTTGGTGGAGCTGCTGAAGGAGAGCCTCGACAACATGCCCGCTGAGCTCAATGAGCGGGGGGAGTTGACCCCCGGCTTGGTGATGCTGCTGAAGGAGAGCATTGCCTCGGGTAAGAAGGCGAGCGGCGAAATCCTGCAATTTCAGGAGGACAAGGCGAAGCTCCGCCACGAGCTCGACCTGCTGAAGGAGGAGAACGCCGGCTGGAAGAAGCTGTGTGAGAAGAGTAGTTCCTCGGTGAAGATGCTGCACGCCCTCGTCAGGGAACAGAAGGAGGAGTTGGCGAAGCTCCGCATCGAGCACCCGGCTGCTGTCAAGGTATGTAATGCGGCCGTGGAAGAGACGATGAAGGCTCGCGTTGAGAAATCCCACGTCATGGATAGAATGAAGAAGATGGCGGAGGAGACAAGCGAGGAGATGATGGTCATGGAGGCGATGAATAAGCAGTTAGGACTCTGTGGTCAACTCTTCATGAAGTAAAGAGCAGTGCCCCAGACTTGTGTCTGTGTCTTCCTTCTTTTTTTGGGGGGCAATCTTCCTTCTTCTTTTGCTCCTGTGTTTCTTATTTTGCTTCGGGTGTTTTGTTGCATGTGTCACGTTCTTTGCGAGGCACGAATAGAACAATGCTAACAATGAGCGGCGCCGTGGGATCGCAATATCTCACTGGGCTGTCGTGTTTCGCGCTCCTCCATCGTACTAGCCCTACTCCAGTGGAAAACTTGAGTATACCGCATGGTTCTTTGCTCCTCCTCAGGTCGTCGGCAATGTTTATACGAGCAGTCAAATCACAAGGCCCCACCTTCCAGCAGTAATGAGCTGTCAAATCACAAAGGCCCTCGCCTCTCGTGAAACCGACCAAGTGAGACTGTGCCGCCCTCTAGCCTTTTATATGTACTTTTGTACAGTAGTAGTATCGATGGATTGCGCCATGGAGCAAAACTAACAAGATGAAATTAAAGAAAAAAGGTGGTACATATAGAGAACGCTCGTCGCCAAATTATGCATATAGTACTATTAAAAAAGCTAGTACGTGCTTAGATGGGGTGCTAAAGTCTATTAAAGAAATTAGCATACGTATTTAATTCTTTGACAACTAAACTTCTTCATGCTTTGGGTAAACTTCTCTCATTTAAGTTTTTTTAATTACTTATCTCATTTAAGTGTTTTGCGTATGTGCCATGCTTAGAGCATGGTTATAGTATAGCCAATATGATGTTGGCCATATCATATATAGTACGTATATAATGTGAAGAAATGAGTGGTAGTACTACCAACTACAAGATGAATTGTAAGAAATACTAGTATGTACGTACTGGAGAGTTAAAGTAACAAGAAGGAGCATAACATAGTTCTGCTGGGGGCTCAGCACAACACACCCCTCAAATAAAAGTAAGCACCCTGAAATTAAATTAAGCAACTAATCCGGTAGACACTGCATTAGAACCACCATGAGCAACGATACTGCCACCTTACTCGGACTCCTCCTCCACGTGCTCGACTTCGTCCTTGTCCCTCTTCCTCTTGGCTGATACTTCTTTGCTTGAACCGCACACTTGGCTCTCGCTCTTCATCCAACCCTTGTAGATATTGAAACAAAGGTAGGCATCCATTGCAGCGTACTGGATGTGGTCTCTATCTAGTACATTCCACTGCCATCCAAGATGAAACTTGGGCGGAGGTTTCGTCAGTTTACCGTACGAAGGATCAACCATGGCTCCTGCAAGGGTCAACATTGAAGGCTGACAGGAGAACACCATCCCATTCTTCTGGAGGACGAAGGGCTGGCCTACAACGAGGCCTATCTGATCCAGGACTTTTCTGTCGTTCATAAAGTCTACAATAACGAATTTGACTTTGCCGCCCGCGAGGAAGTTCTTAAATTCCTCGCACTCAACGTCGGCATGGCATATGTGGTAGACCAAGCACAAGTTATGCACGCAAACCTAGATCATGGCGGGCTTCTTCTTCTCTTCCTCCTTTAGATTCTCTCTTTGTCCATGGCTGTGGTGTACTCAACATCTAGCCCAGCGACCCACTCATCATCATTTGACTTTTCGAACATGCGTCTGAAGCGAGCAAGGCATCCTTTAACCGTTGCAGAAGAACAGGTGTAGATGACGTCGAACTCATCGCGGGTGATGGTTCTAACCTTTCACTCACAGCCTATCATGGAGATTTGGGACGCCATGGATTTGGGAGGAGGGTTAGGATTAGTGGAAATGCTGTAATGTGAAAGGAAGGGACGACTAGGAGCGAACTACCGTAATATTAAAGGATGGCCGGGGACGAGTAGGAGCGAACTGCTAGCGGTTTTCCGATTGTATAAATGCTGAGTGGGGCGTGCGAACGGCAGGGTAGTGGCTTGCCTGGTGGATAAATGGCTTCATCCACAGTACTATGGGAGCCCAATTAGATGTCATGTCTACCAGATGCCCAATTAAATGGCTTCATGCATTTGTGTGTTCGCACGTCAAGCATCAGGAAAATTACAGGTGATACAAAGCTTTCCATGCTCCCATGATACGAGCTTCCGAGAGCCCTTGGATCTGAGACAGAACGGTTGCATGGCCTGATTCTAGACCTATGGGTGAATATCCTATCCTAGAGGGTTATTCTGCAAATTTTCAGCAACTTAGCATGCGACCGTTCGATCTCAGATCCAAGGGCTGTCAGCAGCCCGTATCATGGTCGCGCCTACCACGACCGTCGCCTCGCTCGCGCGGTCGCGCCCTTGGAGATTTCAGACGGCTATAAATGAGCATTTTATTGCCTACTTCGCATGCATGAAACTACTTCCTCCGTCCAGGTGTGTTAGGCTATCTGATGTTGGCATGTCATACATAGTCATCACTTATAGTGACTCATACAACAAGGTTAGCTACAAGGTTGGCTATAAAAGTATTTTTTTTACTTCTCTCTATCCCTTTCTTCATAGTATTTATTGTATTTGCCAAGGAGTAAGTAGCTAGGCAGTACTTGGCACCTGTATACCATGGAGGTGGTCAGGAATCGGGAGACTCATGCCAGTCGTAGCGCCGCAGTAATAATGATAATGGCAAGTCAAATCACAAGGCCCCACCTGTCCAGCAGTAACGAGCCGTCAAATCACACATCCCTACATTTGCAGCAGCCTACTCCCTCATCTTCTCGCCTCTCTGTCGAACCGACTAGGTGGAACTGCCCTGCCTACTGCGTGGGAAAAGCCCCGCCCTCGACTTTTAAATATAATTTTGTATCCATGGATTGCGCCATGGAGCAAAGCCTAAAGAAAACGGCGGTACACATGTATACAGCACGCCCGTCGCGTTCGCGTCGCACCCCAGATGGTCGGTCGGTCTGGCACGCCGCTCTCTGAATGGAACGCGCGTCATATTGCGTTTGCACACACATGTGGGACTGCAATTGAGAACCGACCATAGGCACACTCCCCCGTCCCCACAAGTCGGCTGAGTTAATAGAAGAGAGAGACGAGGGATAGTACTGGAGCAGTGCTGTAAACACGTCGGTGCCTGGACGATCCTTGCATGACACAGGAGATCAGTTCGTCCATGCATGTGACCAGACTCCAGCAGATGGCTGGATTGGCTATAGTCTACATATCGTGCAGGCTGTGTTGTACAGGGTTGTAGTTCTGATGAGAAATCTAGAAAAAAGATTTCTTGTCATCTCGCAATATTAGGTGTCATGTGCTTCGGATCACTGCGAGGGTTAAACAGCGACAACTGCGTTCCTCCAAGACGCTGGTCATTGGGGGCATGCACGAAGACTACTCGACTGCCATCTAGGTCAAGCCAGCTATGTTAATTAAGACATCTATTGATTGACCCCTTTTCTACGAGTTTTTCTTTAATTTGAGCTTTGATTCTCGTCTAGTTTGTCCGTCGGGATTCAAGTTGTCTCCTTGGGGCAGTGAGGTTATGGTTTCTTGTCATGTGGCATTTTTTCGTGTTATATGTTAATCCGGTGCTTCAGATCAAAATGACGACAACTGTGCCTCCGGGGCACGTGCATGAAGACTTCTCCACAGTCATTGACAAGGTCAAGCCGGCTCCGGTAGATAAAAGAAAACTACTCCACTATATAGGCTGGAGCATCCGCGCTTGCTTGCTAGTGTTGCTCTCTTCACACTCTCTCGTCCTCTCCAGATCTAGACATGACAGCGGTGGCCACACTCTCTCTCTGCTCACCGAGGGTCATAGATTCGGCCGGATCCCCTCCGCCGGGGAAGGTGAGAAGGTGCAATGTTCACACAGTCGTCCTCGGCGACAGCTCTTACCCACTGCCGGTGCATCCCGATCAGTGTGCCTTGCCGTTTTCTCCCACGCAGCACCGGCTAGGGAGGGCCTCCGACCCCTTCTTCCTCGCTGATGTAGTGTGGGCAGATCCGGCCTCCCGCCGCCCACCTAGCGACATCCCGGCGACCCTCAGGTATAACTTCCTTCGAAACCGGCCTTGCTCTACTGCCCCAGCTCCTCACGTTACTGCATTTGTATCTTTTACTATTTCTCAGCCCCCCTAATAGATAGGATCGATCGGCTATTCGAAAGCCACCTAAATTTTTACTGTTAAGAGGTAAAACTACTTCATGCAGTCGAATCTTGTACTACTTGGTTCGAATAGGGAAGAAAGGGGGTGGGGGTGGGGGAAGATTTGTTACCTGAATCTAGGACTTGGTCGAAAGAGGAAATAATGGGGGCGAAAAGTAGCAGAGACTGGCTATCCAACTGGTCTCTTGGTCTAATAGGGAAATAAAGGGAAACGCAGTACAAACTCAATATAAACCAATCTATTGGTTGAAAAAGGAAAGAAAGTGGGGGCTGGGGGACAAGTCAACAGAGTATGTCCAGCACTAGATTTGCGAGCCTCACACAGTATAAGGTGGCTATACCGAACAAAAATGGGACCAACCCAGATATCCTGTTTGGATGTTTGTTGCCCCGAGCCCCTCTTATGTAATGCCACTGGTAAAATATAGCAGTCCCACTGTTAAAGTAACAACACGTTAAACCAATGTTGTTTTTAATGTAATGCCTCCAGTAATATGAATCAATGGCACTGTTTTTCATGTCCTGCTAAATTTCCCATTAAGATAAGTTGCTTCTTTTCATTAGAAATGCAACTGTCCTGGTCCGCCTACTCTCCCGTGCCCAAATACCAACTCTTTAGCAGCTGTTAATGTAAAGTTGCTGGTAAAATGAAGCAATGACACCATTAAAGTAATATCGTATTTAACGGTTGTCATAGTTAATCCTAATGCCCACACTAATATCTAGCAATGCTGCTGCTTTAGAAATAGCTATTGTCCTTGTAGGATCACCATTTAGATAAGGAACATAATTCTTTTCATTTGATGTATGTTTCATCAATTGTTAGTCACCCTCCTTTCCACCTTTTTGTGCAAACAGAGATATACATTTCACGCTTGATCTTAGTTGAACTGCACAAAATGATATCCAAATTAGAGTTGAACACTCCACGAGCATCACGACCAACCTTATTGTTGCTCAATTTTATTGCAACTAATGAAGACGAAGCTGCTAGCTCATGGGACCAAGTACTTGCTAACTGCATGATGCCAACATTGCTTCATTTTAGGTGAACTGCACAAAAAGGTCCCATGAATTCAATCATCCATGTTGGTGACTGGTGTCATCCCTTCTACGATGGCGTTGACTGCAGGTATGGTTCCCATCATGAGGTATGTTCCTTTTTGGTCCCACCGTTTGCCAAAGATCCTGCATGTTGACTATGCTCTTGTGCTATTGTTTTGGCACTGCCATGATAAAGCAGTAATGTTATTATTTTGTACCTTAATCTAGTGGCACTATTAATTTGAGGCAATGTTTTGGCACCACTAGTGCCACTGATTTTGTTTATATATCGAAAGAGGGAGTTTCCTCCGATTTCATTAAAGAAACCCAACCATAGAGAACCATTATCCGACAACATCTCAGTGTAAACGGGCAGTTATGCAACTACTACTAGAACGGACTAACTACTAGCAGGAGACAAGTTCGCCACATAAGCTAGGCAGGTAGGGGGACGCAGCCCCAGCTCAACCAAGTTTGGATTACAACCCAAATGCTACCACAGAAACATCAGGGTGGAAGATAGGGACTGAAAGAGCCAGCTTCAGCATCCCAGTCTACGAACCCCCGGCCTCCATCCTTGCGATGCACGGTACACCTTGCTTGCCACCTGCTCGACCCTAGTGCCACTAATAAAATGAATTAATAATATAGTTAAAATAGAGAAAGTGTCCTCTCTATCATTTCATTTCCAATGTAGATAAAGAAAGTGCTTCTCTTTGTTAGTATATGTTTCATCAACTAGTCCCATTGTTAATGTTTAAGTGTTTCTGTAAAGTGGGGTGCTTAATTTTAGTTGATCTGCACAAAAATAGAGATTGGAATGTCTCAAGGCCCCTCCTTGTACTACCGCTGTACATTGATGCCTACCGGTGTATCGGGGAGAATTGGGTCGATTTCCAGTATGAGGCCTACCGTATGAGGCATCGCAGGGCCCATCTCGCCCTCACAGCATGGCATACTGTGATATTATCACAATATTTTCCCATTAAGTAAATGAAGTTTCTTCTATTTATTAGTGTATGTTTCATCAACTAGTGCCACTATAATGTAATCACGCATTTTCATTATCTGTGCAAATAGGGTTATTCAGCTGCATTTTGGTGGAACTGCACAAATGTACGGATGGAACCGGCATATATGCAGAGTGCGAGGTGCCAAGTAAAAATTACCAACACCAACCATGCTCCATCTAAGCATTGGCATCCACCACCGGTGGGATGGGTGGCGCTCTCTGTGGATGGATCTTTCTCGGCAGCAAATCCTCTAATCAAATACTAGTAGCTTATATTGGCACTTTTCTAGGGAGTACTCTTTTCTGAAAGAAGCACCAATCGATTTTTCTTTATTTGTACACAGTGTCACAACTTTGTTTTTGGTCCAGAGCTATTTTAGAGTGATTGGCGTAGTACTTGGAGACTGATTGTAAGCATGATTTTCATTAGCCGTCACACTGATTGTAAGCATGAGCAGATGGAAGATTAGGTTACTGCGAAGCTTACCTTAAATCCTACCGCCACCGTTGAAACGAGGCGAGCGGCGAGGGAACCATGGAGAACGGCGGGGAAGTGACGTCGCGCCATCCGGCCTCCTCTTGCGGTGGGAGAAGGAATACTCCTGTGGCTTCGGCTGGCACTGCACCCTCACGAACGGCACATTGTACTCGATCGATTCGTTATCCTCTAGATGCTCGACCTTCGACCTGTACACCCACCACCTCCGCCTGACTTTCGCCTCGTGCGAATTTGTCTGCTCCATCGCCCAGAGGAGATACTCGATGAACTCGACGGACTGCGGCGTGACTGCCACCGGGGAGTACATCGCCGCCCTCATCATCGTCGTCTCGCTCTTTCGCATACATTGCCACATGGCCATCACCATCCTTGAAATCTCCCACTCGTTGTCAAACCAAGTAAGGATCTCCTTCAACCTGGCTAACTTCGCCTGGTCGCCGCCGGCGATTTGCCCGATTCGCTACTCTATCCTCTCCATAGATGTCCTTCTGAGAGGTCCAGTGCTAGCTTTTGGAAGATGGGAGGAGAGATGGTGGTCTTGCAATGGAGAAGAGGGAGAGGCGAGATGGTGGTTTTGCAATGGATAAGATGGAGAGGAGAGGGGGTGGTTTTGTAATTGAGAAGAGGGGGAGGAGAGGGGGTGGTTTCGCAATGGAGAAGAGGGAGAGGCGAGATGGTGATTTTGGAATGGAGATGATGGAGAGGAGAGGGGGTGGTTTTGCAATGGAGAAGAGGGAGAGGAGCGTGCGGTAGCGATTTAGGATTCGACGAGAGGGCCGACGCGCTGTGACTGGATCAAAATCAAAATCAATTTACAATCTCAATTAAGAAAGAAACCCCACATTAACTAGTCTCCCTTGTATTCTGGGTCATATTTGACCATTATTTTCATGAATAAAATATATGTTATACGTTGCAAAAATAATATAATTTGAAAGTACATTCAGATACGAACCAAATGATACAATTTTTTATGACATGCATTCACATTTTACTTGTCAAATACAGTATGTGGTCAAACTTTGACCCAAAATACGCAAAACAAAAAAATACTTCCAAGACTAGCGCCGCTCCTCTCCTCTTAAACCACCGCCGCTCCTCTCCTGTTCCAATCCAAAACCAGCACCGCTACTCTCCTCTTCCATTTCAAAACCACCACCGCAACTCTCGTCTTCCATTTCAAAACCACCGCCGCTCCTCTCGTGTTCCAATCCAAAACCAGCGCCGCTCCTCTCCTCTTCCATTTCAAAACCACTGCCGCTCCTTTCCCGTTCTAATCCAAAACAAGCGTCGCTCCTCTCCTCTTCCATTCAAAAACCACCATCGGCGAGTGAAGGCGCTGTGGAGAAGTAGATCGATGGAGGAGTACAACCGATACATGTGGCTCGCAGGCGGCAACCCTGTGAAGCTAGCTAGAATGTTGGAGATACAGTCTTAGTTTGATAACCCGGAGCAATTAGCAGCGACAGTGAAAGGGATGGCCAAATATCTGGAAAAGAGTGAAAAGGAGGCGATACACCGGGAGTGAGTCGCACGGGAGTACATAGAGCTGCTCCTGTGTGCCATGGAGCAAACAGATTCACCGGATCCGATCGTGAGGCTGCGGTGGTGGGAGTATCAATCCAAGATGGTGCATCCACCCGAGATTGAAGGATCAAGCATCTACACGGTGCCGTTTGTGAGGGTGCCGTGGTAGAGCGAGCCGGTGGAGTCTTCGTCGACCGAACCCAACTGCAAGAGGAGAAAAATAGTTGGCGCGATGACGCTTCCCCGCCATCCTCTCCCTCGCCGTTCACCTCGTCCCATGGGGCGGCTGTCTGCCGCCGAGGAATAGGAGGGGACTCCCCCCCCCCCCCAAATAGTCTGAGGAGGATCTTAGGGTTGTCAGTATTTGCAGGTTGTGAATTGTGTTTTGTGTTTCAGATTTGAGAGTACTTTCAGATATGAATGTGTTTTGAATTTCATATTTGCAGTATTGAGCATATGAAGTATTTATGAATTCAAGAGATCTAATTTCAGCACTTTAAAAATGTAGTTTCATTTAAAAGTGCAGACAATGTGATTCTCAGAGAACAAACTGCAAGTTTCAGTTTCAGATAAGAAATTACAAGTTTCCGAGGCAGAGCATTTATATTAACACTCCCTTTTCAAACAGGGATAACATCATGTTGGAAGTTTTATTCATGGTCGAAAATGGAACTCCCAGCCAGTTAACATCATGCTGATCAACATTCAAGCATAGCACATCTTCATATGATGCACAGTCAAAAAGATATGCTATTTTCAAAATGCCCACACAATATTGAGTGTGTTGGATGTGGTGTGCGTAGATGACAATGGGCAACTAGATGTCAGAGGCAGAGGCAAACATTTGTGGATATTTTCACTGCATCAGGTGGAATCGAACCCGGGCGGAGCAGCAGTTGGGGAGGGGAACTTGGCCACTGGGCTACTCCAGTACTTTCGCTCAAAGTTAGGCACAACATCTACCACTACTGTAGCACGTCTTCCCCGGCTCCAATGCTTTCTTGTCCAGGGCCTGGACGTCATCCTCTGCCTTTGTGCGCTCATCGCGGCGCCGCTGTCTGCCGTTGTGGACATGCTCAACAACTGAGAGGAATCTGGAGAGGACTGTACATGGAGAGGCGGACAGTCGGGACCCACCAGGTCCATGGCCAAACACAAGCAAGTGCCTCATTGAAAAAATACTTCCTCCTAATGCTATACTCACGTTGGGGGCCACGGGTTTGTCAATGTAGTTACTAAAGGAGATAAATTTACAACGAAGCTAGTCATCGGGGAGCTGGCATGTATCATTTATTATCAGTGGGCCAACAAGTATCAGCTGGGTTGTGGGCTCCCCAGTCCTAGGCTTTCTTTTTTGACATGTGCAGCCCACAACATGCCGGTTTGTATTTTTTTGAGGGCCGTCATGTATCGACGGGCCTATGGCCCTCCCATCCTAGGTTTTATTTTTTCTTAAACATCCGCAGCCCAACTTAGGAACGCCAGGTCCAACTTATGTTTCCCTTCTAACTATATTATATATATTTATATTATTTTATATGTTATTATATATTATTGTTATTATCATCATATATTTAACAGATACTTACATATATAAGAAAAAATATCCCATGTATTATGAACTTATAAAAATAAATGTTTACCAATAAAATCCTGGGTTTTTTTTACTTAAGGTCAACGAAAATACAGGTGATTGTGTACAAAAACTTGGTCGGATTTAAGGACCAATGTAAATAAAGCACTTATTATTTAAATATATTTATAACAAAATGCTCAGCCCCTGTTTATTTTTGGATAACATTGCTGCGTCCAACCCAACATTATAATTAGAACCATCCCAGCAAAATAGTGTATTTCGTGTAAATGGGCTGTGATTTTTTAGGAAAAATAAATGGGCCGCATGGACGCTACATTATTTGTTCACCCAGGCCAGCAAATTTGTGTATTTCTAGAAAGTGCAAATGGACTGTAGTTTTTTTAGAAAAAAATTAATGGGCCGCATGGACGCTACATTATTTGTTCACCTAGGTCAGCAAATTCGTGTATTTCTAGAAAGTACAAATGGGCTGTTGTTTTTTTAGAAAAAAAATAAATGGCCCGCATGGACGCTACATTATTTGTTCACCCAGCGCAGCGAATGGACTGTAAATTCTAAAAAAATGGGTTGAATATGTGCGAAATTTTTGGTGGCTGAAATGTGGGCCAATAGGTTGAAGCCAACGCAAGGCGTTGTCAACTTAGTCAAAAAATGATTCTGACATCGATAGCCGTTGGATTTACATCCAACGGCTGGCATTCATCTTCAATCTCTCGTCTTCTTGCTCCAACGCCGCCGGGACCACCAACTCCCGCCTCCAGCTGCTAGCAGCTCTGCTTAGCACGCTTCGCTGTGAAGCGCTACCCCGCCGCCGGCCAAGCCACCACTCCACCCCTCCACACCTCCTGTTTATTCTCCACCGACTGTAGAACAACGCTGTACTAGAACCAGTTAACCCTCGTACACCTCTCCGTGTGCGCCTCCACTGCCGCGTCTTCCCATCACCGGCTCGTTGCCGTCCGGGGCCTCGCCGTCGTCCACCACCTTGGTGCGCTCGGCGCGGCGTGGTCAACATGGTCAACAAACGAGAGTCCTCGACAGAGGACTATACGTGGAGAGGCTGACAGTGGGGACGCACCAGGTCCATGGACGCACGCATGCAACCGCCTCCTTATTACGCGAAAATAAAATTATTCCTTCCCCTGAAAGCTGGGACCCGCCACGTATATCTTCGCAAGGAAGGAAGTGCCTCCTTATGCCTACCCCTGACAGCTGGGACCCACCAACAACATCTTTGCATGCAAGGAAGTGCCTCCTTATTACGGGCAAAATATATATGATTCTGCCCCTGACCGCTGGGACCCACCAACAACATCTTTGCACGCAAGGAAGTGCCTCCTTATTATGGGCAAAAAATATATGATTCCGCCCCTGACCACTGGGACCCGCCAACAATATATTCGCACGCAAGAAAGTGCCTCCTTGTCCTCCCTGATAGTTGGGATCCACCCGGTAGAAGCGTACGTAGTGTTGTCTGTGTACATACCGGTCGATCGGTCTGTCTGCCACGATGAACCGTGGCTGAGTAAGGAGCGGTAGCAGTTCAGGCAGTCCAGTCAAAACCATGTATACGTACGTAAAGCGAGATGCCAAAAAATATGGCCACGTACATACATACGGGCGGGGTCTCAAATGCGTACTCGCGCATACGTACGGTCAGGGCTCGTGTACATGGAGAGGCAACGGACAGCAGCAACGGCGTCCTGTTCATTGGAAGCCAAACGGCTGGGTCCGAATGGAGAAACTGCATCATGTTCATCGGGAGGCAACGGAATGCATCGTGTTCATCGGGAGGCAACGGAATACGTCATGTTCATCGGGAGCCAACCGGCTTGGACGGAACAGCCGAAATGAGGTCTGGCGTATCGCAGAACGAAGGAAACGGGCCTTATGTTCGACCGCGTACGGTTGAAACGGGGTCATGTTCATTAGGAAGGGTCTGGCATACCGCAAAACAGAGGAAACGGACTTATGTTCAAGTGCCTACGGTCGAAACGGGGTCCTGTTGATCGGGAGGGGTGTGGCGTACCACAAAACAGAGGAAACAGACTTCTGTTGGAGCGCCTACGGTCGAAACGGGGGTCCTGTTCATCCACCGTCTACTGCCTCGCTCCAGCATCCACGAGATACTATTCATCCACCGTTGACCTCCTCTAGCCTCCACCAGACACTGTTCATCCATGGGGATACTGTTCATCGAGCCTCCACCGGCTACTGTTCATAGAGCCTCCACGGGGTCCTATTCATGCATCCCCAACCGGCTGGGGTGCGGCAGCCTCCTCGGGGTCCTGTTCATCCAGCGGCAATGGCCTACTACCACGGGGTCCTGTTCATCCAACCCCCACCGGGAACTGTTCATCCACAGCCAACCAACCGGCTCGACTCACCACGTCTCGACTCGTTCTACATACCACGCGTGCGGTAGCAAAATTCACTGTTCATCGAGAGGCAACCCAACACCGGCTGGCTATATCTCGCACAGGGGTTCGATCGGCTTCAGTAAGAAGGAGCAGTGATCGATCGCTCGGTTCAGTTAGCAGCAGCAACGAAGGAATCACTTGGGTTCAGTCAGCAGCGAATGAATCGCTCGGGTTCAGTTAACAGCCAAGGGATCGATCGCTCGGGTTCAGTAACGTAGCTAGTGCGATTGCTCGGGTTCAGTTAGCCAATGCCTCGCACACACGCAGGTACACAAGAGAAACGCGCAAACCACAGTGCATCGCTTGGCCCCGACCACCCACCGTAACCGGGAACTCCCCGATATTTTCCTCGCCCTCGCTTCTACCATGATTTTTTCCGTCGTGGACGGCCCAAATAATGTCATGTAGGTGCGTCCCCGGCCCGCCCAGGAAGAAAAGCCCATTTTCTGTCATGACTTTTTGTCATAGAAGTAGGAGCCCACCACATCTATGATGATACGTGCTTTTGTCACAATTATCGTCATAGAAGTGTCATAAGCATGACAGAAAAAAAATTGTTCGGCCCAAAATGTCACGGATGTGTCTTTTTTTTGTAGTGCATACCTGTTTTCCTATATGCTTAGTATAGATATGGAAGAGTCCCATCAGAAGGCCTACATCCTTGTCCATCTTCCATGCTATACAATCAGACCATGATCCATTCAGGCGATGATCACGGATATGCCTTATACTACATACTATACATGTTACTTCGGTGGACCACAGACTTCGGTGGCCTACAACATGGAGCGAGATGGACTACAATGAGATGCCGATGAAGACAAAGACTATTTCTGCTTTATATTATATACACTTACATGAGACAAGATATGATTAAAGTCGGGTTGGCTCGAAGAGCACCTGCGAGCAATTCACGGACTAGGGGCTGAAAGGATATTTTTCCCAACGACCCCCGAGTGAATCTTTGTGGTAGAATTACAAGGCAGGTAGAGAACACCTAGGAGAGAAGTGGGCCTGGTCCCTAGATGGTGTCCGCAGTTATTTCATATTAACACGTTGAACGAGATAGGGTATTTGATCTGAGACTACCATTGGCATATACGACAAACCGCCGCGCGAGATAATGGTTTATGGGGCCCTCAGCATTGTACGATTTATCCCAAAATCTGTACAGACATCACAGTTGAGCAGCACATACCCGGGAGAGCGGCATGCCTGGCTGAGTATACAGAGGTGGGCTTTGTCCCAGCCGTCCACGCAACATGCGGGAGTGCTTAGGGCGATTGGCCCATGACCCCTTCGCGCTTAGGATTTACACCGGTGTGTTGCCCTCTCTGCAGAGCCTAGGTAGGACTACGGCATGTCGATTATCCAAGGCCGGGCATTACCCGGAAAGGTGTGTCTGGCTAGAGGTAATCGAGCATATCGGGTAATGTGGTGCACCCCTGCAGGGAAGTAATCTATTCAAATAGCCGTGTCCATGATAACATGATGACTTGGAGTTGTATCCCGACCTCTTACAACTAAAACTGGATACTTGATAAAAAACACCGAGATAAGAGACAGATACCCCCGATGACCCCTTTCTCTCGGGGACACGAGGAGAGCATCTCCGGGTAGCTTTATTGCTATACGTTGTTACATGATGTTATCATATAAGCTCCTCTCTTCTACTGCTTCAAGATGATGGTAGTCTTCGATAGCATGAGCTTCTCCCCCTTATTCTAGCATTTCTGCAGTCTAGTCCACAGATACAGCCCCATTCCCTTGATATGCATATCTAGTATAGATCTGATGTATGTCTTGAGAGTACTTTGGATGAGTACTCACGGTTGTTTTTCTACCCTTTTCATTTGACCGGGTTGCTGTAAAAGTTGGTAGCAACGCAGATGGAGGTTTCCCAGGCGGTGTGTACTACATGGAGAGCGACGACCAGGAGTAGTGCGGAGGTCCCAGGCAGGAGGCCTTGCCTTTCGATCTAGTGTCGTTTTTTTACTCAGCCTTCTTTAGGCAAAAGTTGTCTAACTATGTCTGTACTCAGATAATATTTGCTTTGAGGAATGATGTATTATGGGTTCTCGTGGCCCTGGATTGTAATATAAAGATTTATGTTTAAATTTGTGTCATAGAGTTGTGTTGAGATATTTACATGAGTCACCGTTTGTGATCGTGCCGGATTTTAAATGGGGGCGTCACAAGTTGGTATCAGAGCCGGTTGCTGTAGGGTCAAAAGTATGCCTAGAGGAGGGGTGATTAGACTACTTGACCAAATAAAACCTAACATTTTCCTAATTTCTGTTGTAGGTAGATTTTAGCAATTCTAGCAAGTCAAGTATCACCCTACACATTAAATTCTAAGAGTGTAGCAGCGGAAAGTAAAACATTGCACATGTAAGTAAAGGAGGGGTTTGGAGATTTCGAACTCAATGAAGACACGATGATTTTTTGGCATGGTTCCGATGGGTGGTGCTATCGTACATCCATGTTGATCGAGACTTCAACCCACGGAGGGTAATAGTTGTGTGAGTCCACGGAGGGCTCCACCCATGAAGGGTCCACGAAGAAGCAACCTTGTCTATTCCACCATGGCTTTCGTCCACAAAGGACTAGTCTCAATCGGGTAGATCTTCACAAAGTTGGCGATCTCCTTGCCCTTAAAAACTCCTTGGTTCAACTCCACATGATCTTGGAGGCTCCCAAGTGACACCTAACCAATCTAGGAGACACCACTCTCCAAAAGGTAATAGATGTTGTGTTGGTGATGAACTCCTTGCTCTTGTCCTTCAAATGATAGTCTCCTCAATAGTCAATCTCTCTCTCATAGATTTGACTTGGATAGGAGAAGGATTGGAGTGGAAAGCAACTTGAAGAAGCTAGAAAATAAGGTTCAAATGGTTGGAATGGAATCTCTTGATCTCAACACATTAGTAGGTGGTTCTCTCCCAGAAAATGAATGGGGAAGTTGTGTTTCGTTCTGAAGGCTCTCTCTTAAGAGTGAGTTGTGGTGGAGGGGTATAAATAGGCAGCACCAAAAATCCAACCATTACAAGTCTTTGACTCAACTCGGTGGCACCGATATGAAAATCCCGGTGAGACCGACTAGTGCAAAAGACTTGACCGTTAGCGTTTTCGGTGACACATATTATACCATCTCGGTGAGAACGAAGTGGAATGGCTAGGGCAGAGCAGTGTCTCAGAAATGCTGATCGTTTTGTCTCGGTGATTCCGAAACGAAGTGACTTCATCACAGAAACATGCAAGGCCTTCCCGGTGGGACCAAGAACCTATTCGGTCAGACCGAAATGTTAGGGTTTTGGCTGTGGCAGTAGAATGATCATCTCGGTGGGTCCGGGGTAGATAGTAATTGTGGGACCGAAATGATGAGTTAGGGTTTGGACAGATGTGATTGTGGGAAAGTGATTGAGGGTTTTTGGAGCAATATCACTGAGCACTTTGAGCAACAACCTCATCAACAATACCTCATCCCCTTTTAATAGTATTGGCTTTCCTAAGGCACTCAATGTGATCTTGGATCATTAAACCAAAGAGTCTTTGAGTGGTCAATTTTTTTCCTTCACATTTTGAGGGATCCACATCCATTAGTCCATGCCATGCCAACCATTGATCTTTTTTGAAATCTATCAACAATGTTCATTAGATCAATGACATATATGTTGTTATTAGTTACCAAAACAACTCGGGGATTAGTTGCACTTTCAGTCTCCCCCTTTTTGGTAATTGATGACAACATATAGATCAAAGCTTCAACAAATGATATACTGAATGAAATGCATCATCGCTTTGAGAAGTACGTGACAAGCAAGAGCTCACCCTAAACTTGTGCATAATTAAAAATTTGCATTTGAATGCAAATGCACAATCGATTAGGTTCCATAGGTTACTCTTCCATGTCACATACATCTTGGTGGAGCGCTCAAAATGATAAGATTGCAAAGTAATTAGCACTCATCACGAAGCAAAAAAGTGAATGATCATACAAGAGCATATAAATGAATATCCAAGTAAGCATGGTATTAACGTACCGTATGATCAGGCACACTATAACGTAGTCTCATACAAGCATCACACAAAAGTATCTTAAAGTACCACAAACTAAATTGTAGCAAAAACTCAAAGCAAAACCAAGCGAGAAAAAGCAAAGCACTCGCTTACACGAAGACCTATGATCTATAAAAATTCTTCCCCTTTGGCAACAAGTACCAAAAAAGTTCAAATAAGTATAGAGCTAAACGTCTCTAGTCTTGATCTCCTGAAGCTCCTAGAGCGCTGGTGTGTGTCCATGTTGGAGTGGAGATGAGTGCATCTGCAAATGCTTCGGATGATGTCTGCCGAACTGGAGGAGTGGAGACGGCAGGGGGCACTGAGGGGGTAACCGAAGGTGTACCTGCTGGAGCAGAGACTGTGGCTCTGGAAGGTGCTGGAACTGCAGCTGATCTGGGCATAGTCCTAAACTGAGTAGTTGTAGGAATGCCATCACCAGGGGTGTCCTCATCATCGCTGGAAGCTTGTGCCTTGGATTCATCCACTTCCTTCTTGAGACTCTCAACTGTGGATTGAACTTTTGTCACCTTGACATCCACATCATAAAATTTAGCTTCTACAATCCTCTCAAGACTCTTCTGGTTCTCTGCGAGGCTGGCCCAGCTCCGCTTAATCCTCGGAGTAGCTCGAATGAGATATTGCATCTGGTCAGTCTTGGTCTTGAGCAATGGAGCTGAGGAGGCACTGGGTGCTGAAGCCCTTGTAGCCTATGCACTCGCATGAGCTGCGGCTAAAGTAGGATGTGAAGGATCCATAGTGACGGTGTTGTCCTCAAGCTCTGGACGAAGTGGCAAATGCTCATGATCTAAGAAAAAGTTCTTGTTTGCACCCTTGGAGTTGATAAGAACCTGAATATGAAGGGCAAATCCACAAGACTCTTCTGATCAGCAGCTGTCCTCTTGATAGTTTCTACAATGAGATCCACGATGAACTTCTCATGTTGATCAATATGATGCAGCATATTGATGGAGTGACCATGAATCATCCTCTCATCACCTGACTTGGGCATCAAGGTATGCCTCATGATAGTGTTGGAGGTAGCAAGTCCTGCCAACAAGAAATAGACTAAGTGAAGTTTGTGAGATTCCTTGTACTTCTCCAGTACCTAAGTGTACATCTTGACCATGGAGTTGTGATCCATCTTTGGCTTAGCATAAACATCTATGTCATTTTCATTAGCCTCGGGCACACCAAGCAATCTGGCCCACTCAAGCACACTAGATTGGTACCTCACTCCTTCAGTCATCCAGGCTATTCTTCCATTGGGATAGAAGTGAGCTGTTGAGTAGAATTGCATGATCATTTCATCAGTCCTTGAAGTTAGCTTATTCCCAATGAATGCATCAATACCAATAGTCCTGAAATCCTCATGAACATGGGGGAAGTTGTCCTCATGCTAATCAATGTATTTCCAGTCCACCCACTTCATGTCACTCACAATGGGTTTCTTGTCACGCCAAACTGTCTCATAGAAATCTGTTGCTCTTTGGTGAGGAAGCAATAATCAACTGTAGTCCTCCTTCCGATGGAGCAGGGGTCTGCCTCTCTCCATTTCCTCAAACCTTTGTCCTTTCTCTCCTTCATGTTCTCAGCAACTAGATGAGCATCATTATGCTCTGGCAATCTGGGTCTTAGCTTCATTAGCACCGGGGCATCCTCTTCTTCCTCTTCTCTTTCAGGCACTGGGGCCTTGTTCTTTTCAGCAGTAGAGATGTTCCTAATTGTCTTTCCTCTTGACTTGGAAGTAGGTGCCTTAGGCTTGAACTTAGATGGGGCTGCACTCTTCATGGCATCTGCCATGAGCTTTTGTTGCTTGGAAGGAGGTGGGTTTGTAGCAGGCTCTTCCCCAGGCATGTCATCTCTTCTCATGGAGATGGGTTTGAAGGTCACCTGAACTAACTCCTTCCTCACCCTATTTTTCTTGGTTGGCTCCTCCTCTAAGATCTTGTCCTTCTTGGACACAGAAACCTTACTCACAGCTGTGCTCTCCTTGGAGCTAGCAGATGGCTTGGTGCTTGCAGCTGTGCCATACTCCTTTGCAAGAACCACTTTCTTCTTCTTTGATGTTGCCTATCCTGCAACAAAATCCTCATCTTCATCATTAGAGGTTTTATTCTTCTTGGATCTGGTGGTGCTTCTAGAAAATCTTGAGAGCTTCTCTCTCCCTCATAGAAACTACCCTCAGCACTCAAACCTGCACTCAAGTCAACATTTTGCTCCTCTGACATGTTCTGGCTGTCACTTGCATCTGACATTGCTGACACTGCACCAGTGAAGTAGTTGGCATAGAGTGGTATAGATGAGCATAAAAAACACAATATTTTGCCAAAAAAATTTGAGTAAAAACTTCAGTTTTAGGTTTTCACAGAAATAATTTCGGAGTCACCGAGCATATAATTTTGGTAGCACTGAAGCTGTTGCAGAGACTAGGCCACATAGTCTCAGTCGGACTGAGATGTATTTTGGTCTCTCCGACAAGCTAGGGTTCTACAAAAACAACTTGGATTCACCGATCTGTACCGCTCGGTGGCACCGAGACGTACAATGTGCAATGGCCAGAGGCCAAATCAGTGATTCTGGTTCTTTCCGTTTGGTCATTCTGAGATAATTTCTGCACAAACCTAACCCTAAAATTTTCAACTCAAATCTAATTCTACGAAGTTTTATGGAATAGAACTTCCAATCTGTGGGAAATTTACGGGCACAAAACACTCTAGTGCATTGAATCAGAAGTTGAAACACTAGGGGATCGAATCTCACCCTAACTTGGTGGAGATCCTCTACGGTGGCAACGACGGAGGAGAAAGCCATTGACAGCGATGGAGTTTGGCGGCGAGAGCGCACTGGAGACTTGAAGATGATCCGAAGACCACGGGCGATGGCAGCAATGGGGTGCGGGAGACATAACTGTTGAGGAATTTCAACCTATGGTCCGCACGTATATATATACCCGTGAGCTGCCGGTGAGACCGAGCGAAATAGATCGGTGGCACCGAGATGAGTAACTGCTATGAGCAATACAACTCGGTGATGCCGAGAATTTCAAATCGGACTCTCCCAGATGAAAAGAACAGAACAATCCAAGTGATTTCGGTGGGACCAGATGGTTGTGAATTGGTCTAATCGAAAAGCACTTAGAAGGTTTTGGAGGTCAGCGCTAGTCGGATCGGTGGCTCCGAGTGCTCCTCACCCGGAGGGTTCAAAAGAGACTTGTTCAACTTTTTGTGATATAGCATGAAATAATTAAGATGAGTTGGGATAGATAGCTAGAGAAGGTACTTAGGCATTCTTGCACAACCATTTGGCCAAATAAACCAAATCAACCAAACTAAAAATGGATGTCCTCGAATGAGAAATATGCATACCAACAAGCTCACACAATAAATAGCAAATGAAATATGTGTCAAACATGCACAACCAATTCTAGCAATTATCAAGCAATGGGCGATGACATAGTCATCTATATATGAGCATATTGACTTAGGAGACAAATGATAACATTTTATCATAGGTCATACTCATTGTTTAAGCACAAGTGTGGTTACCAATTTTACATAAAGCATTAATGTGTTCACACCATTAGAGTTTCTTTAGCTCAAGTCTTAGAGCAAAGCTCCCCCTAGATATGATATCCCCCCAAAGAGGGATGAACTAACCTTGGGTTTTCTTGATGATGACTTCATGCAGATAGCATAGATGTGGATGCTTAATGTTGATGTAGTCCATCAAGAGTTTGGAGCAATCCTTGAGTTTTGCACATTCAATAACTACATGGGTTAGTCCCACAAGGAACATACAAGAATATCCATACACATAGAGTGGAATACACATATGATGATGTCCAAGAGTGCATTGAATACCTTGTCCCTTGTCTTACCAACACGAGGGTTTGTGAATCCATGAACTAGTGCAAGATGTTGAAGTTGGTTGCACAAGTTCTTGCAAAAAGGAATATGAGTGAAGTTTGTTGGTGGAGTCACCCTGAAGAACTCTCTAGTTCTTATTCTTTGTGACCCATATCAATTTGATGGGAATCCTTGGAGTTGTGGTTCAACTTGATGAAGTAGAGATTGATGAAGTCTTGGGAACCCACTTGACCATTGCTTAAGGTGCTTCCTCAAATGAGTCAATCTCTTCTTGAAGCTTGTTGTTGACTTTTAGCTTGTGGTATCATGGTGGAAGAACATCTTGAGCTTGTGTTCCCTCAAAAGAAGTGGGATCATACTTCTCTTGTTGAGGAACAAACTTTGTCTTGGGATATTGATCTTTCTCCCATTCAACTCCATTCGCATTGAACTTTCATTCGAAACCAATACCTTGATTCTTCCGGTGTCTTCCTTGCTTGCGTACAATTTCCTCAAATTGCTTACTCCCGGCAAGACTCTTGTAAACACCTTTGTCTATAATTCCCTTTAATAAACTATTTTCTTGCTCAAGTGTAACTTGGCTAAGATAATCATTAGTGGAATCAAGAGAGCTACTAGAAGTAACAACGTTGAATTTAGCATTGCTATTTTTACTACTAGATGAAGAACCTTTCTTATTCTTGTTACTAGCTTGAGTAGTTTTAACTTGTGGCATAAAAGTAGACAAGAGGAGACATTTGGCAATGTAAGAAGAACTCTTCTTTCGAAGATCATCATTGATTGCTTTAAGAAGCTCATGCTCTTGCTCTAAATTTACCTTCTCAAAACGTAGCTTCTCATGAGCTCTTAGAAGCTCTTTATGATCTTCTTGAGTTGTTTCATGAGCCAACTTAAGAGTGATTAATTCTTTAGTTAGACGCTCAATCTCCTTCTTAGCATTGTCATTCATTTCATCTTGACTATCATGAGTACTAGCAAGTTCATTACAGCTCACATCACTAGTTTTATCAACAAGAAAATCATCATCACCTAGCAAATCATCCTCATCATTGTTGAAATCAAGATACTCGGGATGTGATACCTTGGGGCCTTTAGCCATGAAGGATCTTACAATTCCTTCATTTGGTGAATCAAATAAGTCATGTAGTTGGATGCTACTAGAGCAAGTCCGGCAACACCTTCATCTTGACTATAGTCAGAGTCGGAGTGATAACTTCTCTCGGACTGGTTGTCGGAGTCGGAGCTGAAAACCCATTCACCAACATGAGCTTGATGCCGTCTTCTAGAGTAGCTCTTGGTTGACTTGTATTTCCCTTCCGATTCCTTGTTTCTTTGAGAAGGTCTTCGTTCATACCGATCATCTCTACTCCTCCTCACTCTATGAGGTGATTCATCTCTTCTACTTCTTCTAGGTGAGTCTTCATTTCTTGTGGGGTGCCATACACTCATTGGAGTAGTGTTCGGGTCTTCCAAAATTGTAGCAATTACGGCCATGACTTGATGATCTTTGCAAATAGTGCCTTGAGTTGGAGCTTCACTCTTTGTTTCTATTCTTGTAGAATTTGTTGAAGTTCTTCACCATTAGGCTCAATTCCTCA
The DNA here is from genome assembly GCA_011799875.1 of Thinopyrum elongatum. Taxonomy (NCBI): domain Eukaryota; kingdom Viridiplantae; phylum Streptophyta; class Magnoliopsida; order Poales; family Poaceae; genus Thinopyrum; species Thinopyrum elongatum. The sequence goes on along the minus strand of CM022300.1, from coordinate 334,395,385 downwards.
TTGGATACATGCTTGTCACTTGAAGTTGTAGGAGCCTCACTTGAAGCTTTGTAAGTGCCACTTGACTTGTTGTGGAGCTCCTCCTTATCCTTGAGTAACATCTCATGGGCAACAATCCTTCCAATGACTTCCGTGATCTTGAGATCATTGTGATTGGGCATCATTTGGATCAATGTGCACATGGTACCATATTTACCATCCAAGCCTCTAAGGATCTTCTTGATGATGAATTTGTCGATCATCTCTTCACTTCCTAAGCCGACAATCTCATTTGTGATGAGAGCAAGCCTAGAGTACATTTCGGCGACTCCTTCACCATCCTTCATCTTGAACTTTTCAAGTTGAATTTGAAGCACATCCAACTTGGATTCCTTGATGGACTCGGTACCTTTGTGCATATCAACCAAAGTATCCCTAATTTCCTTTACATTCTCGAGGCGGCTAATCTGGTTGAACTCCTCGGGGCACAAACCGTTGAAGAGAACGTCACAAGATTGAGCATTGTATTGCAACATCTTCAATTCTTCCGCTATTAATTCATGATCTGGTTCTTTACCATCCTCAACGAATTCACCTTGCAAGGCAGCACAAACTACAACCCAAACAGCGAGGTTATAACCAAGAATATGCATTTTCATCTTATGTTTCCAACTAGCAAAGTTTGTACCATAAAAATATGGACCTCTACGATGGTAGTTTCCCTCACTAGACGCCATACTCTCCTAGGTTGTGAAACCAATGCAATGGAGACCAAAGCTCTGATACCACTTGTAGGATAGAAAGTATGTCTAGAGGGAGTGGGGCGATTAGACTACTTGACCAAATAAAACCTAAGATTTTCCCAATTTTAGTTGTAGGCAGATTTTAGAAATTCTAGCAAGTCAAGTATCACCCTACACATGCAATTCTAAGAGTGTAGGAGCAGAAAGTAAAACATTTCACATGTAAGTAAAGGAGGGGTTGGAGATTTCAAACACAATGAAGACACGATGATTTTTGGCGTGGTTCCGATAGGTGGTGCTATCGTACGTCCACGTTGATGGAGACTTCAACCCATGGAGGGTAATAGTTGCGCGAGTCCACGGAGGGCTCCACCCATGAAGGGTCCGCGAAGAAGCAACCTTGTCTATTCCACCTTGGCTTCCATCCACAATGGACTAGCCTCACCTGGGTAGATCTTCATGAAGTAGGCGATCTCTTTGCCCTTACAAACTCCTTGGTTCAACTCCACATGATCTTGGAGGCCCCCAAGTAACACCTAACCAATCTAGGAGACACCACTCTCCAAAAGGTAATAAATGTTGTGTTGGTGATGAACTCCTTGCTCTTGTGCTTCAAATGATAGTCTCCTCAACACTCAATCTCTCTCACACAGATTTGGCTTGGATAGGAGAAGGATTGGAGTGGAAAGCAACTTGAAGAGGCTAGAAATCAAGGTTCAAATGGTAGGAATGGAATTACTTGATCTCAACACATGAGTAGTTGGTTTTCTCTCAGAAAAAGAATGGTGGAAGTTGTGTTTTGTTCTGAAGGCTCTCTATTAAGAGTGAGTGGTGGTGGAGGGGTACAAATCGGCAGCACCAAAAATCCAACCGTTACAAGTCTTTGACCCAACTCGGTGGCACCGATATGAAAATCTCGGTGAGACCGACTAGTGCAAAAGACTTGACCGTTAGCGTTTTCGGTGAGACCGATTGTACCATCTCGGTGAGACGGAAGTGCAATGGCTAGGGCAGAGATGCGTCTTGGTAATTTCGATCGTTTTGTCTTGGTGATTCCGAAACGAAGCAACTTTATCATAGAAACTTGGTGTCATGGGAAACCACGGCCACCTATGGGGCCAAGGGCCCCTTTTGGTTTGGCAGGGGGACTAAGCACGTTGCACAAAGAGCGGAGGAGCACAGCGTAGCGCGGCAAAGATCACACAGGCAGTTTTACCCAGGTTCGGGCCACCACGAGGCATAAAAGCCTACTCTTGCTTTAGTGGATTGATGGTGGATAGTGGAGGAAACGCAGCGCTCTTACCCGGCAGGGTTGCCTCAGGGCAAGAGCAGCTACGCGCGTATGATTGTACAGGGGTCCAAATCCTTTCTATGGTTGCCATGGGCTTCCTTTTATAGATCAAGGGGTCACTACAGTGGCAAATCAGTCATTGTGTATTGATTAGATAGCGAATAGTGCTATCATATCTACTCTGCAAACAGAGCAGTACGCATTAAATGCACCGCTCAGTGTCACATCATGGCCTGCTCGGCACGCCTTGCCGGGCTGTTTGGCCACCTTCTTTCCTGTCTGCATGACATGTCATAGGACGGGTTTCATCTGGAGGTGATTCCTGTAGGAAATGGCTGCCATGTGGCAAAAGGCAGCCACTTAGTCATCTTGGGGCTTGACACCGCACCGATCGGTGACTTGCGTCGCTGTGAGGTGGGGCGGTGAAGCCTTGGCGGGGTGTTTTGCTTTCGTATGCCCCGGCAGGCCTACCGGGGTGGTCTTGAGGCTTGCTTCCGGGGCAACCTTGACCTTGCCAGGCTCTCCTGCCCGGCAAGGGAGGTTTTCCCTTAGCGATGTCTTTCTTCTTGGCTTGACTTGGTCATCTCAACCTGCCCTTTGATTCCTCAAAGAGCCTATCTCTTTACCTTGGCCTTGTCTTGGATGTTGAAATCTTGATCTTGGGCCTGTGCATAGTCTGGGCAACAGACCCAGGGTTTGTTGCACCGACAGGAACCCTCGGGCCTGGCCCGAACGAACTGCCGGGTGTCGTCGGGGTTGGCCCTAACTTGTGCACAGGCAAGGGGGAAATAGCTGCTTGCCCTTTGAGATCTTCTTTGCTTCTTCATTAATCTGAGCTCGGATCAGCTTCCGGTTCTTCTGCCCGTCGTGTAACGCCAATTGTGGTGGGGCCATTCTTGTAATGGCTCGTGACTGACTTTAACGCACGGGCGAGTAACTGCCAATTCACTCTTCCCACCACGCCCTTATCCCTGGCCACGTATGCTGCATGCATCGAGCGGGGTAGGTAATGGAGGCGCGTGGTGCGGGGGAGCATTAAGGTAGGGGCCTGGTCTTCGTGGATTGCTGGAGGAGGACGGTGGTTACCCATCGATGGATCAGCCCCCAGCCTCCAGCTTGCCTATAAAAAGGAGGGGCAGGGGGAAGCGGAAGTGTTCATCCACGCTCCTCTTCTCGCCTTTTTCTTCTTTCTTCTCGTAATGTTGAGAGAAAGAGACCGGGGCCGAGCCCCTGACTCGAGCTTGTGGTCGGCGACGTCGGGAGGCGGCGGCACCATCAACTGCACCTGCATCTCCTCCCCGGCAAGGTGATTTGCCGGGGTGTTGGATGCAGTGGTGGGGGTGGCGCTCCTGGCTCCTCCAGCAGCCTTCCAGTTGGGCACCGGCAGGCTTCCTCGCGGGCTGCAGCTTCGTTCGCCCTGCCGCGTCCTGCTGGCCCTGGTGGTGGTGGTTGACGGGTCGTCTCCGCCGATCTCCTCATCATCGCCTTCGTCCGCGCCCTCCCGCTCTCGCTAGGCTCTTCGTCAGGAGACCCAACGAGGCCGGGCTGGGCTTCCACCCAGATGCTCCTTCTGCCCTCTTCTCCTCCTGCCGCTGTGCCTAGAAGGAGAGGGGCAAGAAAGGGCATCACGGGGCACTTATCTTTTTTCAATCTAAAATATGTAGGCACTTGCCAAACTTTAGTTCAAATTATGTAATCTCTTTTATCCATGTTTGTGTTCTGTAAGGTCTGTACTTGTTGATCAGCATATTAATGAAAAAGATAAACCTTGCCAGTCACTTGTGCATGTAACATGTCCATGCAGAGGGAGAATGCCTCCATACGCTCAAGTAAACAAGTTTTTCCCCGGCAGGCTTGAAAGCACAAGTGCTCCTTGTAAAAGCACAAGTGCTCCCTGGGTGATTTTGGTAATTAATGTCAAGATATCTCTTATTGGACTAATATTTTCATCTAGTATATTTCAGATAGTTCAGCAAAGGCGTGGCATGGACAAGAGGATGTGGAACCCCTTCAAGATGCTAAGGACAGAAGATTGGCAAAGGCTCAAGACTCTTCATTTCTATTTCAGTGATCCAAGATCACATTGAGTCCATAGGAAAAGCCAATACTATTAAAAGGGGATGAGATGTTGCTTAATGGTCTACTTGCTCAAAGTGCTTAGTGATATGCTCCAAATCCCTCAGCCACTTTCTCAAACCCAAATATGTCCTAAACCTAAAGTCCAACTCGGCCCCACCGATTTGACTCATCCGGCACCACCGAGTTTCCTTGACATAGCCACTGCCAGAAACCCTAATCAGTTCGGTCTCACCAATGGGATCTCGGTCTCACCAAGATGGGCTTGCAAACTCTCTGTTGCCTATTGCAACTATTTTGGTCTCACCAAAATATGCAGTCGACCCCATCGAGCTTGCTTGACCAACTTTCTGTTTGCTTATTACTAAAATCGGTCACACCAAGTTTGTGTAATCAGTCAAACCGAGACGAGGTTTTACCCTAACCCTAGCACATCGGTCCCACCGAGTTGATTATATCGGTCCCACCGAAAAGCCTAACGTTCACATTTTTGACTGGATCGGTCTCACCGAGTTTACCTGTTCGGTCTGACCGAGTTGGCTCATTTGTGTGTAACGGTTAGATTTTGTGTGGATGCTATATATACCCCTCCACCCTCCTCTCCTTTAGAGAGAAAGCCATCAGAACTTGCCTACACTTCCACTACTCGTTTTCTGAGAGAGAACCACCTACTCATGTGTTGAGACCAAGACATTCCAATCCAACCACAACTATCTTGATCTCTAGCCTTCCCCAAGTTGCTTTCACTCAAATCATCTTTCCACCATAGCCAAATCTGTGAGAGAGAGTTGAGTGTTGGGGAGACTATCATTTGAAGCACAAGAGCAAGGAGTTCATCATCAACACACCATCTATTACCTTTTGGAGAGTGGTGTCTCCTAGATTGGTTAGGTGTCACTTGGGAGCCTCCGTCAAGATTGTGGAGTTGAACCAAGGAGTTTGTAAGGGCAAGGAGATCGCCTACTTCTCGAAGATCTACCCGAGTGAGGCAAGTCCTTCGCGGGCGATGGCCATGGTGGGATAGACAAGGTTGCTTCTTCGTGGACCCTTCGTGGGTGGAGCCCTGCGTGGACTCGCGCAACCATTACCCTTTGTGGGTTGAAGTCTCCATCAACGTGGATGTACGATAGCACCACCTATCGAAACCATGCCAAAAATCTCCGTGTCTCCAATTGCGTTTGCACACTCCAATCCCATCCCTTTACTTTCTTGCAAATTGCATGCTTTACTTTCCACTGCTCATATACTCTTGCCATGCTTGCTTGAAATGTATTGTGAATGCTTAAACTTGTGCTAAAACTCCACCTCAACTTGAAGAACTTAAAAACTACTACTTTTGCTTGTTGAGGGTCTAATCACCCCCCTCTAGACCCCTCTTCTCGATCCTTTCAATTGGTATCAGAGCATTAGTCTCCATTTCTTTGGTTTAATCACCATTGGAGGAAGATGGATGAGTCTACGATTGGGAGTATTAGATGCAGAGTACCTTTACTTGATGGAGAGTTCTATCATGATTGGATGAGATGCTTGTGATTTTCAATGAATATCACTTGAACAAGTACATTACTACCCGTTGTGCGCCTCCTATTGATCCTTTGCATCCTACCCCCGATGAGTATCTTGACATGATCCGCAATCTTAGAACTGTTAATCTTATCATTAGAGGATTGCCTAGAAACTTGATTGTGTGCTTGCCTACACTTGAATGTGCTTACACTATATGGAGATATCTCGAGAAACGCTTTCCAAACTATTCCTTGAAAAATCTAGATGAGATTCTTCAAAAGTCCATTGCTTTAAATAAGATGAATTCTAGTGATCCTAAGTTTGGTGATTGTTTATTTGAGCTTCGTGACCTCATGCAAGCCAAAGGAGATGTTGGAATCATTAGTGACATTATCTCTCAAGTTATTAGAATTCATAAATATGAACATTGTCATGGTCATAAATCTAATGAATTGCCTTCTCTAGGTAATGATCATTCATATGATGATGATGTTGAACATGGATATTATGACGAGGATGATGATAGTGACTTTGATCTTGATGAGTCTATGAGACACTTTGGTATTATGGCTAACCTTCGAGGCTACACGGCCGGAGGAAAGGAATGGGTTCTTGATAGTGGATGTACCGATCACATGACCGGAGACAAGGATATGTTTCATGAGATTGCTGAAAACAACGGCCCTCGAAAGTATGTTGGCCTTGGTAAGGATATGACTCAAAGGGTAAAGTGGTTGGCCTTGGTAAGGTGGCCATCTCACATGACAGCTCTATCCAAAATGTTATGCTTGTTGAATCTCTTGGCTACAATCTACTTTCCATATCTTGACTAGCTGATTTTGGTCTCAATGTTCTATTCACTGAAGTAGATTGCCAAGTGTTTCGAAGAGATAATCATAATATGGTCTTTACCGGTATACATAGAGGTGATCTATACATTGTTGATTTCACTAAAAAGGCTCGACCTAGAACTTGATTAATTGCTAAATCTTCTAAAGGTTGGTTGTGGCATAGAAGGTTAGGTCATGTGGGCATGCGAAATCTTGATAAGCTTATTAAAGGTGATCATATCCTTGGTGTTAAAGATGTTATATTTGACAAGGATAGACTTTGCAGTGCTTGTCAAGAAGGAATACAAGTTGGTGGAAGTCATCCCGTGAAGAACATTATGACCACGAGAAGACCGCTTGAGCTACCTCATATGGATCTTTTTGGTCCCAATGCCTACAAGAGTCTCGGTGGTAACTCGTTTGGTTTGGTCATTGTTGACGATTTTTCACGATTTACGTGGGTGTTCTTTCTTGATGATAAATTGCAGGTCCAAAAGATCTTCAAAAACTTCGCTAGGAAGGCCCAAAATCAATTTGAAGTGAAGATCAAGAAGGTTCACAGCGACAACAGAACGGAATTCAAGAACGCAAATGTGGATACCTTTCTTGACAAAGAAGGGATTTCACATGAGTTCTCGGCGATGTACACACCTCAACAAAATGGAGTTGTTGAGAGGAAGAACCGGACACTCATTGAGATGGTGAGAACGATGCTTGATGAATACAAGACGCCAAAACACTTTTGGGCGGAAGCGGTTGAGACAGCTTGTCATGCAACAAACCGACTATATCTTCACAAGCTACCCGGCAAGATGGCATACGAGCTTCTCACCGGTAACAAACCCCAAGTTGGGTACTTACGAGTATTTGGCTCAAAGTGCTACATTCTTGATAAGCATCATCGTTCAAAATTTGGTCCTAAATCTCATGAATGTTTCCCACTCGGTTATGGCTCAAACTCTCACACTTACCGTGTCTACAACAGTTTCACCCGAAAGGTTGAAGAGACGGTAGATGTGATGTTTGATGAATCTAATGGCTCGCAAGTAGAGCAATTGCCAATTGATGTAGGTGACAAAGACCCTTTGGAAGCTATTCAAGACTTGTCTATTGGCAAGATTCGCCCAACGAAGGTGAAGGAGAGTACCTTGTCCGTTCAAGTGGAAGCCTCAACTTCACGACAAGGTGAACCACAAGTTGACTTGGAGGCATCCACAAGTGGAACACGACAAGATGAAGGAAACGAGGATGTACAACAAGATGAACCTCATCGACCTCCTTTGTCACCTCCACAAGAGAACATCAACGCCAACAACAATGAAGAAAGACAAGAGGAAGAACAAGATGATGAAGAGGATGTTCCACCCTGACCCAAACAAAAGCTCTCGCGAGTTAGAGCAAGAGTTTCAAGAGATCATCCCATTGAACAAATCTTCGATGACATTCAAACCGGGAGAATTACTTGATCTAAGTCTTGCTTAGCTAACTTTTGTGAACATTATTCTTTCATCTCTAACATTGAACCTATGAAGGTTGAAGAAGCTCTTGATGATCCGGATTGGGTGAACGCTATGCATGAAGAGCTACACAATTTCGAGAGGAATCAAGTATGGACGCTTGTTGAACAGCCCGATGAAAAGCACAATGTCATTGGAACTAAATGGGTGTTTCAGAATAAGCAAGATGAAGATGGACAAGTTGTACGCAACAAGGCCCGTCTCATCGCCCAAGGGTATACACAAGTTGAAGGTATGTACTATGGTGAGACATATGCCCCCGTTGCTAGACTTGAGTCCATTCGCATCTTACTTTCTTATGCCAATCATCATGATATTACTTTATATCAAATGGACATTAAAAGTGCCTTTCTAAATGGAGAAATTGAGGAGGAAGTTTATGTTAAACAACCTCCTAGCTTTGTTAATCCTAAGAAACCTAATCATGTTTACAAACTTCACAAAGCTCTTTATGGTCTTAAACAAGCTCCTAGAGCATGGTATAAATGCTTGGCAAAGTTTCTTATTGAAAAAGGCTTTGAGATTGGGAAGATTGATTCCACACGTTTTACTAAAAGGGTTAATGGTGAATTATTTGTATGCCAAATTTATGTGGATGATATCATATTTCGTTCGACTAACCCTCATTTTAGTGAAATGTTTGGAAGGCTAATGTCGGAGAAGTTTGAGATGCCTATGATGAGTGAACTCAAGTTCTTTCTTGGTTTGCAAATCAAGCAAACTAAGGAGGGTACCTTTGTTTCCCAAACAAAGTATACCAAGGACTTATTCAAGAAGTTGAACATGCATGAAAGCAAAGGTATGAAAACACTCATGCCTACTAGTGGAAATCTTGACTTGACAAAGGATGGCAAACCTGTTGACCAAAAGGTTTATCACTCTATGATTTGTTCATTGTTATATCTATGTGCCTCCCGTCCCGATATTATGCTAAGTGTGTGCATGTGTGCACGATATCAAGCGGCCCCTAAGGAATGTCATCTTAAGGCTATGAAAAGGATAGTGAGATACTTAATTCATACACCAAACTTTGGCATTTGGTATCCTAAGAGGTCTTCTTTTGATCTTGTTGGCTACTCTAATTCGGACTATGCCGGTGACAAGGTTGATAGAAAGTCCACTTCGGGTACTTGTCAATTTCTTGGTAGATCTCTTGTGTCTTGTTCCTTCAAGAAACAAAACTCGGCATCCTTATCCACCGCCGAAGTGGAATACATTGCCGCCGGTTCATGTTGTGCTCAACTACTTTGGATGACCCAAACTCTTAAAGATTATGGGATATATGTGAAACATGTTCCATTGCTTTGTGATAATGAAAGTGCCATTAAGATTGCTCACAATCCCGTGCAACATTCTCGAACTAAGCATATTGAAGTTCGTCATCATTTCATTCAAGATCATGTTGCTAAAGGAGACATCGATCTTAAGCATGTTCGTACCGATAAGCAATTGGCGGATATATTCACCAAACCGCTTGATGAGAAAGTATTTTGCCGTTTGAGAGGTGAATTGAACATCATTGATGCCTCAAACTTGGAGTAGAAACTCTTGGATACATGCAAGGCATAAGCCTATGACAAATCCTTGATATTTCTCTTATGATGATGATCATATGTCTTGAATCTATACTTGTACCCTTGCATGCTATCTAACCCTTGTAGGTACTTGGATGAGTCCAAATCTATGAGATTGCAACTCACTCTCATCTTGAGCAATCTCTACATCACCAAGTCTCTACAATATGGTGGTTGAAGACAAGGAAGCATGAATCCTTTCAACATATCCTTTGACAATTTCGATATATCAAGCTTCATGATTGTCATTTTGGATACAGAAGTGCTCTTCCTTGGAAAACTAACCCATGTGGGTAGATGAACTCAAACTACAAGTGGTTCTCCCAACTCATGATGAACTACATGAATCTTGAGCATCCTACACAAGTTCAACTACATGATCAAGGTCGACACCACCACTCAAGGTATGTTATTCCATCTTAGAGGAGCTTTACCCCAAGTCATGGGTCAAAGCATCTCAACTAGATGTGAAAACATCAAAATGCTTAAACGATAAATGGTAACCCCATTTTGAGCTTAAACGATGAGTATGACCTATGATCAAGTGTTATCACTTGACTCATAAGTCAATATACTCTAACATAGGTGACTCTATCGCCGACCAACTCTAGATGAAGTTCTCTAGTTTTTCTTTGTGTTCTTGCATTTGTCTCTTGCTTGCTTGTTCCCCTTTCAAAAAAAAATTCATCTAGATTTCAACTCTTTTAGTTTGTTATTCTCTGTATTCCTTGCATCTAATTCATTGCAAATCTTTCAGTTAATTCCTTGCAAATCCTTGTGAGATCTTATTTGCCAAGTGAGCTGAGAGGACAAATTTTTTCCTCCGTATTGAACTCGGCCTTACCGATTTCTGCCTATTGGCTAGACCGAACTGCAATTTACATTGTAGTTTGTTCATCGGTACAACTGACAAGGACAAACCCGGTCTGATCGATATGCATCATCTATGACACAGCTAACTCAGTGTCACCGATGAAAATGAATCGGCATTACCGATTTCACTACTAAGAAAACATTTTGCCATTACAATGTTAGTTCTTCTCCAGCTCCACTCGATGAGTCATTTCCTCTACTAGCATCTTAAACTACATGCTGCTCTGAACTGTGACTCAAGGATCAAACCTATTTGACTCATGCTCCAGAAGATCCCTTCTTGGAAATTGATGTCAAAGGGGGAGAGAGAGCACACATCAAAGCTTATCACATAAGAGAGAAGCACATCTAAGCTTCTCCAAATGCTTATTAACAATAGAGGAGAGAAGTCACAAGTCTTTAAGAGGGGAAAGACATGTTAATACCTAGTTGATTGTACTATTTCTTGCTCTGATTTTCTTTTACCCTACCTTCTCCCATTATCCAATATCAGATTCAGGGGGAGAAATATCCAAGTGAAGAAAATCTTTGGAATTCATTGCATATCTTTAATCCTTGGGGACATGTCTATACTAAATTAAGAGTACTAAGTACTCACTCACTACATGTCATCCCAGTCTTGGCACTCTTGTGTTCTTCTGAGTTTGCTCTGTTTAGTGGTGCTTCTGTGTTATCTAACCCTGTTTTCTCAGAGTCATCTCTTCCAAAGCTAGCTCAAGACCACAAGGTAAGTATATGCATCACACTCATGTGCATGATGATCTCTTGCTGATGTACATATTGTTTGCAACAAGGACTCATGAACATGAAGGCATACTCTCTGTATCTACATCTTTTGCTCTGATGCATATAGCCAAGATACATGTAACTCATTGCTTTCTCTGACATGTTTATGCACTCACATGTTCTTATATTCTATCTTCACATGATTGCACACATGTAGGGGGAGTTTATGCATGTTACATGTCCTTCCAAAGCTTTACTTGTTACCTTTCTTATCTTTATCTAAAGCTTTGATGTATGTTGTCATCAATTACCAAAAAGGGGGAGATTGAAAGCACAAGTGCTCCTTGTAAAAGCACAAGTGTTCCCTGGGTGATTTTGGTAATTAATGTCAACATATCTCTTGTTGGACTAATATTTTCATCTAGTATATTTCAGATAGTTCAGCAAAGGCGTGGCATGGACAAGAGGATGTGGAACCCCTTCAAGATGCTAAGGACAGAAGATTGGCAAAGGCTCAAGACTCTTCATTTCTATTTCAGTGATCCAAGATCACATTGAGTCCATAGGAAAAGCCAATACTATTAAAAGGGGATGAGGTGTTGCTTAATGGTCTACTTGCTCAAAGTGCTTAGTGATATGCTCCAAATCCCTCAGCCACTTTCTCAAATCCAAATATGCCCTAAACCTAAAGTCAAACTCGGCCCCACCGATTTGATTCATCCGGTGCCACCGAGTTTCCTTGACATAGCCACTACCAGAAACCCTAATCAGTTCGGTCTCACCGATGGGATCTCGGTCTCACCGAGATGGGCTTGCAAACTCTCTGTTGCCTATTGTAACTATTTCGGTCTCACCGAAATATGCAGTCGAACCCACCGAATTTGCTTGACCATCTTTTTGTTTGCTTATTACTAAAATCGGTCACACCGAGTTTGTGTAATCGGTCAAACCGAGATGAGGTTTTACCCTAACCCTAGCTCATCGGTCCCACCGAAAAGCCTAACATTCACATTTTTGACTGGATCGGTTTCACCGAGTTTACCTTTTCGGTCTGACCGAGTTGGCTCATTTGTGTGTAACGGTTAGATTTTGTGTGGAGGCTATATATACCCCTCCACCCTCCTCTCCTTTAGAGAGAAAGCCATCAGAACGTGCCTACACTTCCACTACTCATTTTCTGAGAGAGAACCACCTACTCATGTGTTGAGACCAAGACATTCCAATCCAACCACAAGAATCTTGATCTCTAGCCTTCCCCAAGTTGCTTTCCACTCAAATCATCTTTCCACCATAGCCAAATCTGTGTGAGAGAGTTGAGTGTTGGGGAGACTATCATTTGAAGCACAAGAGCAAGGAGTTCATCATCAACATACCATCTATTACCTTTTGGAGAGTGGTGTCTCCTAGATTGGTGAGGTGTCACTTGGGAGCCTCCGTCAAGATTTTGGAGTTGAACCAAGGAGTTTGTAAGGGCAAGGAGATCGCCTACTTCGTGAAGATCTCCCCGAGTGAGGCAAGTCCTTCGTGGGCGATGGCCATGGTGGGATAGTCAAGGTTGCTTCTTCGTGGACCCTTCGTGGGTGGAGCCCTCCGTGGACTCGCGCAACCGTTACCCTTTGTGGGTTGAAGTCTCCATCAACGTGGATGTACGATAGCACCACCTATCGGAACCACGCCAAAAATCTTCGTGTCTCCAATTGCGTTTGCACACTCCAATCCCATCCCTTTACTTTCTTGCAAATTGCATGCTTTACTTTCCGGTGCTCATATACTCTTGCCATGCTTGCTTGAAATGTATTGTGAATGCTTAAGCTTGTGCTAAAACTCCACCTCAACTTGAAGAACTTAAAAACTGCTACTTTTGCTTGTTGAGGGTCTAATCACCCCCCCCCCCTCTAGACCCCTCTTCTCGATCCTTTCAAGGCTATCCTGCCGGTACCCTCAAGTTGCTGTTGTGGGGCTGGGCCTGCCAGGCACACATCATGAAGAGGGACCAGCCCCCCGCCAAATTTCTCTCCAAAGGCCACTACAACCTCCCTGACCAAAGCAACGTTCGAGTCAAGGGACGGGAGCACCTAAGTCTTGAAAGCAGCGAGGTTTTCCTATGCACAAGTTTTTACTTACAGAACTCGTATGGATAAGAGAGAGAACTTATCTGTTTGGGCTTGCCAGGGATCGCAATGTAGGCTTGTCTTCTCTTCTCCTTTTTCAGGACCGAATCCACGGTAGGAGCCTGCAGTATGATGCAGATGAAAATGAAGCCTCGTGCGATCTATTCTACATGAACATGCAATGCTCATGATATGCTTATGCATGCATGCAATTTGTCTGGGGCCCCCCAGCACTTCATTTATTTCTCTGTTGCTCAGGGTCTGGGCATGGCTTTGTACAAGGGGTTACATGCAACAGAGGCAAGGCTTGTACAAAAGGGTGGCTGCCGGGCATGGCCCGACAGCCGCGCCTTACGGGTAGAACTTGCGGAGATGCTCAATGTTCCATGAGTTTTGTAACTGAATGCCATCTCCGGTCTCTAGATGGACTGTGCCAGGTCTGGTGACTCGTACTACCCGGTAAGGGCCTTCCCACTTTGGCGTCAACTTGTTTGCATCCTTGGCGGACTGAACGTACCTAAGGACAAGGTCGCCTTCCTCAAAACACCGGGCACGAACCCTGCGGCTGTGATAGCGACGCAGGGCTTGCTGATAGCGTGCGGCACGTGTAGAAGCCCAGAGACGGTTCTCCTCGAGTAGCACAGCGTCGTCACACCAGTGCTGATCTTGCGCTACTTCATCGTAGGCAAGCACTCGAGGTGACCCGTAAATGAGTTCCGTGGGGATAACTGCTTCTGCCCCATAGACTAGGGAGAAGGGAGTCCGCCCGGTAGCTCGATTTGGTGTCATTCTGAGGGACCAAAGAACCACCGGCAGCTCATCGATCCACCGCCTGCTGCACTTCTAGAGCCTATCGAAAGTTCTCGTCTTGAGTCCTCGCAACACTTCAGCGTTCGCCCTCTCAGCTTGCCCGTTGCTCTTTGGATGGGCCTTAGAGGCGAATGAGATTTTGCTTCTGAGGGCATGAACGTATTGCATGAAGGTGCGACTCGTGAACTGGGTGCCGTTGTCAGTGATGATCCGGGCAGGAACTCCGAAGCGGCACACCAATCCTTTCAAGAACTTGATAGCTGACTGAGCAGTCACCTTTATCACGGGCTCTACTTCGGGCCACTTTGTAAACTTGTCGATTGCAACGAACAAGAATTCAAAGCCCCCGACAGCATGGGGAAAAGGGCCGAGGATATCGAGCCCCCAGACCAAAAACGGCCATGATAAAGGGATTGTCTGAAGAGCTTTGGGCAGGCAGGTGGATGTTCTTGGAATGTAACTGGCAGGCTTCACACTTGGTGACAAGCTTGACCGCATCTTGGAGGGCTATGGGCCAGTAGAATCCTTGCCAGAAAGCTTTCCCAACCAACGCCCTTGATCCAATGTGGGAGCCGCACATACCCTTGTGTATCTCCGCCAGCAGTTCCTTTCCTCCTTCCTGGCAAATGCACCACAATTTCACACCGTTGGGCCTCCTTCTGTACAGCGTGCCGTCAACAAACTGATACATACTGGCCCTCTGGGATACTCTTTCAACTTCTTCTTGCTCTTCGGGAAGTTCTCCAGTTTGGAGGAAATGGACTATGTGCCGTGCCCAAGGCGGAGCCTGTGGCTCGTCAACGAGGACTAACGGCACCTCCTCATCCGTGAGAGTGCAATCCTCGACCGCAGGGACTGGTGGCCTGGTGGGAGGATGTAGCTCAGCGACCAAAGGGGAGTTGTGCCCGACAAGCTTTCTGCCGGGATCCTCGAGAGGTTCTACTGGGAGAGGCTTGCTGCAGTCTAGTTTCCTCCTCTTTCTGGCCATTGTTGCCGGGGATACAGAGGGCAGAGTCTGATGGAGAACAAAAGTTCCTGGTTCCACAGGGAGCTTCTGCGCAGCACACTTTGACAGATGATTAGCGATGTTGTTTTTCGCACGGGGTACGTGCTCTGTTTGCAATCCGTCAAAGCACTCCTCCAACTTTCTCACTTCCTCAACGTATGCCTCCATCAATGGACTTCAGTAATCCTTGTTGACTTGTCTCACCACTTGTTGTGAATCTCCACGGATGATCAGCTTCTTGATCCCCAGTTCTGTTGCAATTCTGAGCCCGGCAAGGAGCCCTTCATACTCTGCTGTATTGTTGGTAGTTTCCTCCCGAGGAAAATGCATCTGGATGACATACTTCAGGTGCTCTCCGGTGGGAGCAACAAGAAGCACGCCAACCCCTGCACCTTGTAGGTAGAAGGCACCATCGAAATACATGATCCATTCTTGGGGCGCTTCCTTGCCGGGGATAACTGTCTCCAATACCTCTTCATCAGGAGTTGGCGTCCATTCTGCAATAAACTCTGCCAATGCTCTGCTCTGAATGGTTGATGTGATCTCAAACTTCAAACCAAAGCTGGATAACTCCAAAGCCCACTCCACTATCCTGCCGGTGGCCTCAGGGTTTTAGAGTATCCGTTGCAAAGGGAAACGGGTGACAACTGTGATCTCATGGGCTTGGAAGTAGTGGCACAGTTTCCTTGAGGCCATGACAAGGCAAAAGATCAATTTTTGCATGCCAGAGTACGTGGATCTAGCCCCCTGCAACAGGGAGCTGACGAAGTATACTGGGCGCTGCACCACTTTCTTCTTTGCCATGACCAGAGAACTGCTTCCGGATTTAGCTTCAAGTTGATCTTGTGCAGATTAGCAAACGTCTCTTCCAAATCTTGGATGAGGGTTGATCTGTCCTTGGTCTTGACCACAATATCATCCATGTAAGCCTCAACGTTCCTGTGCAACTATGACCCAAAACCAATCTGGACTGCTCTTGCGAAAGTAGACCCGGCGCTCTTCAACCCGAAAGGCATCCGCACGAAGCAGTATGTGCCACATGGGGTGATGAACGCGATCTTCTCTTTATCTTCCTTAGACATGAAGATCTGATGATATCCAGAGTAGGCATCCAGGAAGGAAAGCAGGTCGCACCCGGAGGTGGAATCCACAATCTGGTCGATGCGCGGCAAGGGAAATGGGTCCTTCAGGCATGCCTTGTTTAGATCCGTAAAATCTATGCAGCCTCCACTTCCCATTGGCCTTGCATACCACCACTGGATTTGCTAACCACTTTGGATGCAACACTCCTCTAACCAGACCAGCTGCCTCAAGTTTCTTGATCTCCTCAGCAATAAACTGCTGCCGCTCCAAAGCTTGCTTCCGGACCTTCTGCTTGACGGGTCGGGCATGTGGGCAGACAGCAAGGTGGTGCTCGATTACCTTCCTGGGAACACCAGGGATGTCAGATGGCTGCCAGGCAAACACATCGACATTCGCCCGCAGGAAGGCAACGAGCGCGCTTTCCTATTTGTCATCGAGGGTGGCGCTGATGGTGAAAGTACCACCAGCGCCAGCCAGCCCTGCCGTGACCTGTTTCACAGCGGGTGCAGAAACCTTGGATCTCTTGCTATTGGAACTCTCCGGCGAGTCATCAACAGGCGCAGCATACCCCGAAGACGTACACTTCCCAGATTCCTTGCCGGTGTCCCTGTTAGCCTTCTTCTTTCCATTACTTTCCTTGGCGGGGATTGCAGCTTCAGTGGCCTCTGCCGTGACTGCATCCCGGTACATCTTGTCCACGCAAATAATTGCGTCCTTCTTGTCTGATGGAATGGAAATGATGCCCACTGGCCCTGGCATCTTCAAGGTGTTGTAGGCATAGTGGGATGCCGCCATGAACTTGGCCAAAGCTGGGCGACCAAGGATTCCATTGTATGCCAGGGGGAGGTCAACCACATCAAACATGATCTTCTCAGTCCAGTAGTTCAACTCCCCCCAAATGTCACCGGTAACGTGATTTTCCCCTTAGGACGACTCCTGCCGGGGTTGATCCCTTGAAACGTACCAGTAACTTTGAGTTCTTCTTCTGCTATCTGGAGTTTGCTGATGACCTTTGAAGAAATCAGATTCAATCTGGCCCCGCCGTCAACCAGCATCTTTGTGACTTTGAGGTTGCGGATTGTTAGTGATACCAACAACGGCAAGCATCCTACCGCGGTGGTGTGGTCAGGGTGGTCCTCTTCGTCGAAGATGATGGGCGAGCGGGACCACTTGAGCAGCCTTCGAGAATCTGCCGCTGGTTCCACGACATTGACTTCACGCGCCCACCGTTTAAGTTGGCAGTGAGAGGAGTGCAAAGATGCACCCCCGTCAATGCACAGGGCGTCAGTGGCTTTCTGGAATTCCTGCTCACTGGTTTCCTCTTCATTTCCTCCATCACTCTCATCACTGCAATCCTCCTTCTCACGGTCTCTGGCGGGTTTCCCTTGATTCTGAGGAGCCTTGCCGGGGCGGCTTGCTCCGCCACCCTGGCCCTTTCCGCCAGTGTCATTCTGACCTTTCTCTTTATCTTGCTTCTCATATTCAGCCCTCTGCTTCTTGACAAGTTGCTCAACCTGATGACACTCCTGGAGATCGTGGCCCTTGGTCCGATGGATCTTGCAATACGGGCCATCGCCTTTCCCAGCCTTATCGGCAGCCGCGGCTTCCCGGTAGTCAGTGCACATGGCAACCTCCTTGCCAAGTATCTTAGCCTTGGCTTTCTTGCTGGTACTAGGCATGACCGATCCCTCAACGGTCATCACTGCCTTATCCTTGCGCCTTTTGTTGTGCTTCTTGTTCTTCTTCTTTTGACTGGCGGCCTCGTCATCATGTTATGAATCAATGTCGACGCCATCCTCTTCTACGGGGAGCTTCCTCCCCTCCTCTATTCGAGCACACTTATCCACCAGAGTGTAAAGCTCCTTCACAGTCTTGGGCAATCGAATGTTCATCTTGGAACGTATCGGACGATTGCGCATGTTGGACTGGAACGCAGCTATCACAGCTGCCGGGTGGATGTCTGGAATATTCCTGTGGACTCTGCTGAATCTCTGCATGTATTTCCACAGGCTCTCGCCTTCCTTCTGCAGGAGGAGCTGCAAGTCGCTGGGCTGCCCTGGTTCTTGATGGCTGCCCGTGAAGGCGCCAATGAACTCATGGCACAGGTTAGCCCAGGTCGAAATGGAGTTCTCTGATAGATGCATCAGCCAAGACCTCACATTTGGCTTGAGTGCCAAAGAGAAGTAGTTGGCGAATACCTTCTCATCTCTTCCCCCGGCAGCTTGAACAGCAATGGTGTAGATGCTCAAGAACTCTGCAGGGTTTAGTCTTCCATCAAACTTCTCTAGTATCTCTAGCTTGACCATGCGAGTGGACGGCTAACGGACTTGCCGCAGCTCGTGGGTGAAGGCAGGGCACCCAGCCTCGAAAGGCAGGTACCCACCGTCAGCGAGTGCGGGCTCGTCGACATCGGGACCATCACGCCTGTCGGACTAGCGGTGGGCGTCGCGGTGTCGCTTGGTGTTGACACGTGCGCTTTCCCTCCGCCTGTCCTCCGGGACTCGCCGTGGGCCTTGACACGCTCGAGGGTCAGACGAAGCCATCGAGACATCGACAGGTTCTTGGTCGCGCGGCTCCCGCGCTAGCTGCCGCGGAGGGGACTGCACCTTAGGAGTGGCCCCATCCGCACGGCCAGCAGCGTGGGCCGTTGCCGCTGCGTGGGGAGGCCGTGGCGGGCCAGCCCGCTGCGATCCTCCCGCCTCGGCGAAGCCAATCAGTCTCTGAATGGTGGCTCTCCACTCATCCATCTGATCGGCTGCCGGTGGAAATTTCAACAGTAGATGAGCCCGCACCATGGCCTCCGAAGCGGTGCTTGGCATGGATGTCGATGAAGACCGTAACGTCGTCCGGCTCCTGACGGTGCCGGTAGCGGTCGCGCCGTGCTCTCGTCGTCGTGAGCCAGCCGCCTGGATGGCATGTAGACGAGGTGGAGGCACTTGAGGACCAGCGGCTCCGTTTGGCATAGCGGCTAGGTTGGCTTGTTCTGGGGTTGGCGCATGTTCTACGGCCGCTCCCGCGGCGGGAGCGGTCGGGGAGTTGCAATTCCCCCCAGAGCGAGTACCCCCGCTGCGGCTGTGCCCCTCGGTCGCACAGGGGGGTGTAGATGGAATGATCTCTCCTCCCGTACCTCGTGGGGCGTGGCCGCTGGAATGTAGTTGGTGCTCTGCTTCTCTTGTGCCTCCTGCTCCTGCTTCGGCCGCAGGGGAGGTGGTAGCGACGCCGCCCGTGCCAACCACGTCCCCCGCAGCGGCCGCACTTCCAGGCGTCCCCGTAGCCCCCGCGGCGTCGGCGGGTGCCTGCGGCGGGCCTTCAAGGTGGATGGATGAGCTGCGGCACTGGGCTTCTTCTTGGGCTCCATGGATGATGGAGCTGTTGATGAAGAACATGGCAGTGAAGATGACGCGCTTCGTACACTTCTCGGGTTCGCGCAAGCGCAACCCCCTACCTAGCGCGCCAAAGATGTCATGGGAAACCACGGCCACCTATGGGGCCAAGGGCCCCTTTTGGTTCAGCAGGGGGACTGAGCACGTTGTACAAAGAGCGGAGGAGCACAGCGTAGCACGGCAGAGATCACACAGGCAGTTTTACCCAGGTTCGGGCCGCCGCGAGGCGTAAAACCCTACTCCTGCTTTGGTGGATTGATGGTGGATAGTGGTGGAAACGCAGCGCTCTTGCCCGGCAGGGTTGCCTCGGGGTGAGAGCAGCTAGGCGCGTATGAGTGTACAGGGGTCCGAATCCTTTCTATGGTTGCCATGGGCCTCCTTTTATAGATCAAGGGGTCACCACAGTGGCAAATCAGTCATTGTGTACTGATTAGATAGCAAACAGTGCTATCATATCTACTCTGCAGACAGAGCAGTACGCATTAAATGCGCTGCTCAGTGTCACATCATGGCCTGCCCGGCATGCCTTGCCGGGCTGTTTGGCCACCTTCTCTCCTGTCTGCATGACACGTCGCAGGACGGGTGTCATCTGGAGGTGATTCCTGTAGGAAATGGCTGCCATGTGGCAAAAGGAAGCCACTTAGTCATCTTGGGGCTTGACACCACACCGATCGATGACTTGCATCACTGTGAGGTGGGGCGGTGAAGCCTTGGCGGGGTGTTTTGCCTTTGTATGCCCCAGTAGGCCTGCCGGGGCGGTCTTGAGGCTTGCTTCCGGGGCAACCTTGACCTCGTCGGGCTCTCCTACCCGGCAAGGGAGGTTTTCCCTTAGCGGTGTCTTGCTTCTTGGCTTGACTTGGTCTTCTCAACCCGCCCTTTGATTCTTCAAAGAGCCGAGGTAGATAGTAACGGTGGGACCGAAATGATGAATTAGGGTTTGGACAAATGTGATTGTGGGAAAGTGATTGAGGGTTTTTGGAGCAATATCACTGAGCACTTTGAGCAAAAACCTCATCAACAATACCTCATTCCCTTTTAATAGTATTGGCTTTCCTAAGGGACTCAATGTGATCTTGGATCACTAAACCAAAAATGTAGAATCTTGGAGTAGCCAATTTTTGTCCTTCACATTTTGAGGGGTCCACATCCATTAGTCCATGCCATGCCAACCATTGATCTTTTTTGAAATCTATCATCAATGTTCATTAGATCAATGAAATATATGTTGTTATTAATTACCAAAACCACTCGGGGATTAGTTGCACTTTCAACTGCCTCTACGAATCCCCTTCCAAACTCCTTGGTTGATGTTGAGTCTAGACTTGAAAAACTATTTTCTAAACTACTAATTGTGTTGTGTGGCTTATGGGCCCACATCCCCTATGGGTGGGATTAGGATCTTTTATTCTGCTTTTGTACACTAGTATTCTGATCTCTCTTCTCTTTGAGTTATAAAATTTTGCTAACTCTAACTATAGGTTCTCGTGATGTTTTCATTCCAGAGCTCTGATTACTTTCAGTTACCCCATCATTTCGCTATACCTTCAGCTTCTGAAGTCGGACTCCTTTGAAACATCTTTTCTATCTAATGATGCCTACAAGACAGATCATGCGCTCGCCAATGTTTGTTGGAGTATCAAGAGAACCTATTGTGATAATTGATCTTTTGACCCACTTGGCATATCGTTGGCACCTTGAGTACACCGTGTACAAGCACTACCATGCCATTGTCCGTATCTTTTCTTCTGATGTGAAATCCACCTCTATGCCGCACATCACTTATGGTGTTGTAGTGACCATTGATATGACAATCCCTAATGCTGCCTATGCTTGTTTGACTCGTCTTGGTGGAAAGTACCGAGACTTGGATGATTCCCTTACAGACACATTCCGATTTCTTCGAGCGAGGGTGAGGCAGGATACTACCCCGGTATATACACCTCTATCTTGCACGAACCTTTTGAACCTCAGATTTTGGTCTAGCATGCCGATGGTCTGGATCGTGCTACACGAGCTCTTCGCTATGAGTTGTGCCCCATAGACTAGGGAGAAGGGGGTTTGGCCGGTAGCTCGATTTGGTGTCATATGGAGGGACCAAAGAACCACCGGTAGTTCGTCAATCCAGCGTCTGCCGCACTTCTGCATCTTGTCAAAAGTTCTTGTCTTGAGTCCTCACAGCACTTCAGCGTTCATCCTCTCAGCTTGTCCATTGCTCCTAGGATGAGCAACATAGGCGAATGAAACCTTGCTTTTGAGGGTTTGAACGTATTGCATGAAGGCGCGGCTTGTGAATTGGGTGCCGTTGTCAGTGATGACTCTGGCAGGTACTCGGAAGCGGCTCACCAATTCCTTCAAGAACTTGATAGCTGATTGTGCGGTCACCTTTCTCACAGGCTCCACCTCGGCCACTTTGTAAACTTGTCGATTGCCATGTACAAGAATTCAAAGCCCCTGGTAGCACGGGGGAAGGGGCCCAAGATGTCGAGTCCCCAGACCGAAAATGGCCATGATAAAGGGATCGTCTGGAGAGCTTGAGCAGGTTGATGGATATTCTTGGAGTGGAACTGGCAGGCTTCACATCTGGTGACTAGCTCAATTGCATCTTGGAGGGCCGTGGGCCAGTAGAAACCTTGCCGGAAAGCTTTTCCAACCAAGGCCCTTGATCTAATATGGGAGCTGCACATGCCTTTGTGTATCTCTGCCAACAGTTCCTTCCCCTCTTCCCGGCAAATGCACTTCAATTTCACACCATTGGGCCTCCTTCTGTATAGCATGTTATCGACAAACTGATACATACTGGCCCTCCGGGCTACTCTTTCTGCTTCTTCTTGCTCTTCGGGAAGTTCTCCTGTTTGGAGGTAATGGACTATGTGCCGTGCCAAAGTTGGAGCCTGAGGCTCGGCAACAAGGATCAATGGCACCTCCTCGTTCGTGGGAGCGCAGATCACAACCGCAAGAACTGGTAGTTCGGCGGGAGGGTGCTGCTCACCAGGTGAAGTGGAGTTACTCCCGTCAACCTCTCTGCCGGGGGCTTCGGGAAGCTCTGCCGGGAGAGGCTTGCCGGAGTCCAGTTTCCTCCTCTTTCTGGCCATTGTTGTCAGGGATACTGAGGGTTGAGTCAGGTGGAGAACAAAAGTCCCTAGTTCCACAGGAAGCTTTTGTGCAGCGCATTTTGACAGATGATCGGCAACACTGTTTTCTGCACGCGGCACGTGCTTTGTTTGCAATCCATCAAAACGCTCCTCCAGCTTTCTCACTTCCTCCACATATGCCTCCATCAATGGACTCGGGTAATCCTTGTTCACTTGTCTCACCATAAGCTGTGAGTCTCCACGAATGATCAACTTCTTAATTCCCAACTCTGTTGCGACCCTGAGCCCGGCAAGGAGTCCTTCATATTCTGCAGTGTTGTTGGTAGCTTTCTCCCGGGGAAAATGCATTTGGACCCCATACTTGAGGTGCTCTCGAGTGGGCGCGACAAGGAGCACGCCAACTCCTGCACCTTGAAGTGAGAAGGTACCATCAAAGTACATGATCCACTCTTGGGGGGCCTCCTTGCCGGGGACAACTGTTTCCGGTGTCTCCTCATCTGGGGTTGGCGTCCATTCCGCGATGAACTCCGCCAATGCTGTACTCTAAATGGTTGACGTACTCTCATACTTCAGACCGAAGCTTGACAATTCCAAAGCCCATTTAACTATCTTGCCGGTGGCCTCCGGGTTCCTCAGTATGCGTTGCAAAGGGAAACAACTGACAACTGTGATCTCGTGGGCTTGGAAGTTGTCGGTGTACTAGAATAGGGGTACCCTAGTACCCCGTACTTGTGCACGGGCAGTAGTAGCATCCCGCGGCCAGGCTTGCGGGAGGACAGCCAGAGAGAAGCTCAAGATTATTAAGCCATTCAAGAACAAAGTATACAAAGCAAGAGTTAAGGCCCCGGCAAGAGGAGCTTGCCGGGAGGGACAGCTGAGGCCCAGCCTGGGCATTGCTGAAGCAGAGTACTTGCCGCGGCAAGGTACTTGCCCCGGCAAGTCATTGGTTGCGGCAAGGTATTGGCTGCGGCAAGATAGCGGCTGCGGCAAGGTACTTGCCCCGGCAAGTTACCTTGCGCGGCAAATTATGGGTTGCGCCAAGCTGTCAGGTGCGGCAAGGTCTTGCCGCGGCAAGCGTTACTGTACCACTGTGCTACTGTGCTGCTCCGGTGCCTCTGCCAGCGTGGCGCTCTGGGTCCTTCCAAGCGTGCGTGGCAGGGCACTGTGTAGACGGCGGTGCACTGTAGATAGCGGTGCAGCAGCAGGTGGGATAGGCTTTTCCCACGTCCAAGACGTCCGGGTACATGTATGTGGACAGCAAAGGCATGGGCATTTAATGCCCTTGTCCCCTGCCGTCAGTGGTAGGTAGGACATGTCATCCTGGTAATAGTGGCCTTACTGTAGCAACTTTCCACCTCTACCTTTACTGTTTGCCACCTGTTGGTGACCCCTTTGTGCGTATAAAAGGAGGCCCATAGGCAACGTGAAAAGGGGGGAGGAACTGGAAAAGGGAGAACTCCAGTATTGTACGCAGCTACTCGGTACTGTAGCGCTCCTGGAGCTAGAACAATCATACAGATAATAAACCAAAAAGCAGGAGTAGGGTTTGACGCATCCGTGCGGCCCGAACCTGGGTAAATCTCTCTCATGCACTGTCGTGTTCTTCGCTAGATTTGCTCTTCGTGCGACCGTCTCTCCCTGCTGAACGTAAAGGGGTCCTTCCCTGGGTCCCATAGGTGATCGCGGATTCGTCCCCGACATCTTTGGCGCGCCAGGTAGGGGACAGGAGGTTGTGTGAACCTAATCTAGCGATTTGCGCGTTAGTTTTTGGGCCATCCTCCGTCTTATGGCTCCAAAAAAGAAGACTTCAGCCATCGGTGCGTCCACGTCCAACCCGCCTGCTCCCATGCAGGAGGGTGCCGACGTGATTACGGCTGCTGGGGGGACTAGAGAGTGAGAGCTCCTATTACCTCCACCTGTCCAAAACCGGGCCAGCAACGCCAATCTTGGCGCTGCTGGGTCTGGGAACGCAGCGCTGCTCGCTGCTGCTGGCCCTGCAAGCTCCAGAAACGGTGCTGCGCGTTCTGGAACGCCTGTGCCGGTTTAGACGCCGCGGCCTTCGCAAGAAGCCCGTGACAGGCAGCGTCCTGACGCCCCAGGTGCCAGGCGCTCCCTGGATAATGAACTTGCACATTGATCTCGAGATGCGCGGGGTCACCATACGCAACAACACGTTGGCGGGGTCGAGGTGCGGTCGCCTGGGCGTGGAGATGCTCCTTCTAACACTGTTAGGAGTAAGAGCATCCCACAGTCCTCACGCCACTCGATACCTCCCTCACCAGCAGAAGCGTTGGCGCGTGCGCAGCTGCTCCTGAACTTCCCTCCACCAACAGATAAGCTTGACGAGTGGAGGGCAACCATTCAAAGCCTTCTCAGCTTCGCTGATGCCGACCCGGTGCACGCGGCCGACAAGAGAACTGGTGACAATGCTGTCACCAACAAGAACGGCGAGGGGGCAACAACCGTACACTCCCCACCCAGACGGCCTCGGTCGCCGACACGTCGAAACGACGCTCGTGGCGATGATTCCACGGCGTCGTCTGACCCGCGAGCTCGTCGTGACCAGCGCCTCGTTCTTCAGGAACGCAGAGGAGAAGACGCTCGTACCACTATCGAGCGAAGGAGAGAAGCGCATCGTCAGTCCGACAGACGCGCAGGGCCCGCTGTTGACATGCATGCGCCAGGGGATCCTGGCGACTTGCCGTACGCGGTAAGTTGTCCAGCGTTCACCCGTGAGCTGCGGCAGGTCCAGTGGCCCAATCGCAAGGCTTTCAAGCCTGACGTGCCGGAGAAGTATGATGGCAAGACACACCCGTCGGAGTTCCTCAGCATTTACACCATTGAGGTGCAAGCTGCCAGGGGACGAGACGACAAGATTCTTGCTAACTACTTCCCGCTCGTGTTAAAGCGCAACGTCGTCTCATGGCTCATGCACTTGCCGGAGAACTCCATTTCTTCATGGGCGGACCTGTGCCATCAGTTTGTTGGTGCCTTTACTGGCGGTCATCAACCTCATGGCCAGGAGAGTGATCTTCATCTCATCCCTCAGAAGGAAGGAGAGCCCCTGCGCAAATACATTCAAAGGTTCAGCCGCGTACAGTACAACATCCCAGATGTTCACCCCGCTGCGGTTATTAGCGCGTTCCATCAGAACGTGCGTAACCGCAAGATGCGGGAGGAAATGGCGATGACCAAGGTCAGAGACATTGGCCAGCTATATGCTCTCGCCGACAAGTGTGCACGCGCTGAAGAGGGAAGGAAACTTCCCGGTGAAGGTGTTGGCGCAGGGGGGAGCTCTGACAGCGAAGGTACCGCCCCGGCAAAGAAGGGCCGGCGGCGGAACAACAGGAAGAAAAAGGGCAAAGCTGTGCTTGCCGTCGAGCAGTCCAGCGGCAACGGCAGCGCCGACAAGGCCAAAGTCGAGGGCTCCGGCAAGGAGATTGCCGCGTGCGCCAACTGTCAGGCCTTGGCGGCTGCCGACAAGCAGGACGGCTCCGACAAGCAATATTGCAAGATCCACCGCACCAAGGGACACGATCTCTAGAACTGTCGACGAGTCGAGCAGCTTGTCGAACAGCAGAAAGCTGAGTATGAGAGGCGCGACAAGGAGAAGGCCCCAGAAGGTGCTGGCGGGTCCGGCAAGAAGCGCACTGCCCGAGGAGGGCGTTGCGGCAAGGCCAAGCAGCAGCAGAGAGACAGGCCTCCTCGTGGCCGCGACAAAGATGATGATGATGATGATCTAGATGATGAAGAATCCAGTGAACACGAATTTCAGAAAGCCGCAGAAGTCTTGTGTGTTGAAGGTGGTGCTTCGTTGCATTCTTCTCACCGCCAACTTAAACAGTGGGCGCGAGAGATCAATGCGGCGGAACCATCTGTTGACGCCAGAAAGCTTCTGAAGTGGTCCGACACGCCTATCGTCTTTGACATTGAGGACCACCCTGACCGCACAACGGCGGTCGGGTGCTTGCCGATGTTGGTTTCACCAACGATCCGCAACCTCAAGGTCACGAAGATGTTAGTTGACGGTGGGGCTGGCTTGAATCTGATTTCGCCCACTGTGCTCCGGAAACTTCAAATCTCTGACGGCGAGCTTGAGGAAACTGGTACTTTCCAAGGAGTCAATCCAGGAAGGAGCAAGCCGAAAGGGAAGATCACGCTGCCAGTGACATTTGGCGGCGAGCTGAACTACCGGACCGAGAAGGTCACCTTTGATGTTGCCGATATTCCATTGCCTTATAATGGGATACTTGGCCGTCCAGCGCTCGCCAAGTTCATGGCAGCCTCTCATTATGCCTACAACGTGTTGAAGATGCCAGGTCCAGTAGGTGTTATCACAGTTCCCTGCGACAAGAAGGATGCGCTTATTTGCGCCGACAAGATTTACCGGGAAGCAGCTGCCGCAACTACCGCCAAGGCACTTGCCGCTGAAGCTCTCGGGCGAGAGAACAAGAGGAAGTCCGGCAAGAGCTCCTATGCCCACTCCGGCAAGCGCACCTCTTCGGAGTGCTGCGCTGCCGTCGAGGACGCACCAGAGAGCTCCACCGGCAAGTGTAAGAAGAACAAAGCCGCTCCGCCGGCGACAAAGAAGGTGCCCGCCAAGGAGGATGGCACTGGTGGTTCCTTCACCATCAGTGCCACACTTGACAACAAATAGGAAAACGCGCTCGTTGCTTTCCTGTGGGCGAATGTCGACGTATTTGCATGGCAACCGTCCGACATCCCCGGTGTTCCCAGGAAAGTAATTGAGCACCACCTTGCCGTTTGTCCCCACGCGAGGCCCCTCAAACAGAAAGCCAGAAAGCAAGCTGTGGAGCGGCAAGAGTTTATTGCGGAAGAAATCAAGAAGTTGGAAGCAGCAGGCCTCGTCAGAGGAGTGCTCCATCTTACGTGGTTGGCCAATCCTGTTGTCGTGCGCAAAGCGAATGGAAAATGGAGGCTTTGTATTGATTTCACTGATGTCAATAAAGCTTGTCCCAAAGACCCATTTCCTTTGCCCCGCATAGACCAGATTGTTGACTCCACGGCAGGATGTGATTTGCTTTCATTTCTTGACGCATATTCAGGGTATCATCAAATCTTCATGGCTGAGGAAGATGAGGAAAAGACCGCATTTATCACACCCTGTGGCACATACTGTTTCGTACGTATGCCATTTGGTTTGAAAAATGCTGGTTCGACATTTGCAAGAGCCGTCCAGATTGCTTTTGAGCCTCAGCTGCACAGAAATGTGGAAGCCTATATGGATGATATAGTAGTCAAAAGCAAAGACAGGGCTACTTTGGTTCAAGATCTAGAAGAAACTTTTGTAAATCTGTGCAAGATCAACCTGAAGCTCAACCCCGAGAAGTGCGTGTTTGGAGTTCCCTCCGGCAAGCTTCTCGGGTTCTTTGTGTCTCAATGTGGAATTGAAGCCAATCCTGACAAGATCAAAGCCATTGAGCAAATTGAAGCACCGAAGCGCGTCAAGGATGTACGACGACTTGCCGGCTGTGTTGATGCCCTCAGTAGGTTTATCTCCAAGTCAGCTGAGCGCGCCCTGCCATTTTTCAAAATCTTAAAAAAGGCAGGTCCATTGAAATGGACTCCGGAGGCGGAGGCAGTGCTGCAAGACTTGAAGAGATACCTCTCCTCTCCTCGAATACTTGTCGCGCCTAAACCACAAGAGAAGTTGTTGCTGTATCTAGCGGCAACCAATCAAGTGGTTAGTGCTGCGCTGGTAGCGGAGAGAGAGGTGGATGAGGAGGCAGTAACTGCGGCAAGCACGACCAGCGACAAGCTGGGGGCAACAAGTTTTGCTGCCGACAAGGATTCGTCTGCGCAGTCAGGCGAAGTGATACAAAAGAAGAAAATGGTGCAGCGCCCGGTCTACTTTGTGAGCTCTCTTCTGCAGGGAGCTAGGTCAAGGTATTCTGGTGTGCAGAAGCTGCTTTTCGGCCTTCTCATGGCCTCGAGAAAGCCGCGCCATTACTTTCAAGCACATGAAGTTACCGTCGTCACTCGCTTCCCGCTGAAAAGGATTTTGCAAAATCCAGAAGCGACGGGCAGGATTGTCGAGTGGGCGTTGGAGTTGTCGAGCTTTGGTCTCAAGTTTGAGAGTACATCAACCATACAGAGCCGAGTTTTGGCAGAGTTTGTCGCAGAATGGACACCAACGCCAGACGAAGAAATCCCAGAGACGACTCTCCCCGGCAAGGAGACAAGCAAAGAGTGGCTTATGTACTTTGATGGTGCCTTTTCACTGCAAGGCGCCGGTGCTGGCGTACTGCTTGTCGCACCCACCGGAGAGCACCTCAAGTACGTGGTCCAAATGCACTTTCCCAAGGAACAGGCGACGAACAATACTGCAGAATATGAGGGGTTGCTTGCCGGTCTCAGGGTCGCGGCAGACCTTGGGATCAAGAAGCTTATTGTCAGGGGAGATTCGCAGCTTGTCATCAGGCAAGTGAACAAGAACTACCAATGCCCATTGATGGAAGCTTATGTAGATGAGGTGAGGAAGTTGGAGGAACGCTTTGACGGCCTACAAATGGAGCACGTCCCACGTGCTGAAAATGGCATTGCCGATGGTTTGTCAAAGCGCGCCGCACTCAAATTGCCTGTGGAGCCAGGCACTTTTGTGCTCCAACTAACTCAGCCATCCGTGACGCCATCAGTAGGGCAAGGCAGGAAGAGGAAGTTGGCTTCTGGCGACTACTTCCCGACAGAGCTCCCCGAAGCCGTCGGCAAGAAGGCTGCCAAAGCCAGCGCCAAAGATGCAGAGGGGCAACTTGCTCCGACAAGGCCTCACGCTCTTGTCGTTGAAGCGGGTGCTCCTAGGCAAGAGGCCGAGGGGCAACTTGCTCCGACAAGACTTCGGGTCCTTGTCGTTGAAGCAGGCGCTCCTGATCGAAGCGCTGAGGAGCAAGATGCTCCGACGAGGCCTTGGGCTTCCGTCGTTGAAGCAACCACTCCCGACAAGCTTGTTGAAGGACAGCACGCTCCAGCAGGGCCCCAGGCTCTTGTCGTTGAAGCGGCTGTTCCCGCCAAGCTCGTCGGGGAACGGCCGGCTCTGGTAGAGCGACGAGCTCTTGCCGTAGGGCCTGATGTTCCCGCAGCAGAAGAAATGCCTTTAGTCCTCGTTGTCGAGCCACAGGCTCCAGCGTGGGCGCAGCAGATCGTCCGTTTCCTTCAGACAGGAGAACTTCCCGAAGAGCAGGAAGAAGCGGAGAAAGTAGCCCGACGGTCCAATATGTATCAATTTGTCGATGACATGCTGTGCAGAGAAAGACCAAATGGTGTGAAATTGAGGTGTATTCCCCGGGAAGAAGGACAGGAGCTGTTGGCGGAGATTCATGGAGGCATATGTGGTCACCACATAGGGTCAAGAGCCCTTGCTGGAAAGGCTTTCCGGCAAGGTTTCTTTTGGCCCACCGCCCTCTAGGATGCAACTGCACTAGTAACCAAGTGTGAAGCGTGCCAGTTTCATTCCAAGCAGATTCATCAGCCAGCTCAAGCTCTCCAGACAATCCCTCTCTCCTGGCCATTTTCGGCCTGGGGGCTCGACATCCTCGGCCCCTTTCCCCGTGCCAACGGGGGCTTCGAGTACTTGTATGTGGCCATCGACAAGTTTACGAAGTGGCCAGAAGTGGAAGCAGTGAGGAAGGTGACAGCACAATCAGCCATCAAGTTCTTCAAGGGAATTGTTTGTCGCTTTGGTGTTCCTAACAGGATCATCACCGACAACGGTACCCAGCTCACGAGCCACGCCTTCATGCAGTATGTCGAAGACCTTGGCGCCAAGGTCTGTTTCGCTTCTGTTGCTCACCCCCGAAGCAACGGTCAAGCTGAAAGGGCAAATGCTGAAGTGCTGTGTGGGCTCAAGACGAGAACTTTCGACAGGCTACGCAAGTGCGGCAAGAACTGGATTGAGGAGCTGCCAGTGGTTCTTTGGTCGATCAGGACGACGCCAAATCGAGCTACTGGCCAGACGCCTTTTGCTCTAGTTTATGGAGCAGAGGCAGTTCTCCCCACGGAACTCGTATACGGGTCACCTCGAGTGCTCGCTTACGATGAGCTTGAGCAAGAGCAACTGCGGCAAGATGACGCTGTGCTCCTCGAGGAGGATCGTCTTCAGGCTGCTGTGAGAGCTGCTCGCTACCAGCAAGCTTTGCGTCGCTACCATAGCCGCAAAGTTAATGCCAGAAGTCTCGAGGAAGGCGACCTTGTTCTTCGGCGTGTTCAGTCGGCCAAGAATTCAAACAAGTTGACGCCGAAGTGGGAAGGCCCTTATCGGGTGAAACGAGTCACCAGGCCCAGTGCTGTCCGCCTGGAGACCGGGGATGGCATTCCAGTGATCAATTCCTGGAACACTGAGCATCTCCGTAAGTTTTTTCCATAAGGCGCGGTTGCCGGGCCCTTCCCCGGCAACCACCTTTTGTACAAGTCTTGCCGCTGTTGCATGTAATCCTTTGTACAAAGCCAGGCGCAGACCCTGTGCATAAATAAAGCTTTTGTATTTCGCAGTTTTTGACGATTTCATGTTTACTTTTATTTTGCATGATTATCTGACATACTGTGCAGTACAGCCTCCCCGGTAAGCATTAACGAGCCGCCAAGCTCCTATATCTTTATTTTCTCTTCTTTCTTTTTCTCAAAAAGACAGAAGCTTCCCTCATGCACAAGTTTGCCGGGGGGATGGGATAATGATATGGACCAGGCGTCGTTCAAAGAAACTTTGCCTTGCCGGGTAGAAGGCAGCGGCAAGCAGTGACAAAACCTTGCCGCGGAGAGATCAGCGACAAAGCTAAGTGCCAAAGTTTGAATAACCAAATTCTTTTTTATTTTCAAGGTTATTTTCCTTGAACGATACTACTCTTTGTATGGAAAACCTGTGCGCAATGGAACCTAAGCGTAATCGGTCGCGCCCTTACATTGTTTCGAGTCCGCTCAACAACCTAAGTGGCTGCACTGAGCGCGACAAGGTTGCTTGCCGGCAGTGGCACCGCCAGCAGGCTGCTGGAGTCCCGCACCCAGCGCTCGCGGTGATGGTGCGTGCACCGGCAAGTTCCCTATAAGCGTAGGGCAAGTACACACAAAGAAAGAAATTGCTCAAGGGAGATGACATGCATTAACTTCAAAATATTGCATGTTATATTACAAGATAAGTTGCCGCGGCTTAAACAGATTATTCTTTAACATGTCTAGCGGCGGCAAGGAGGGAGAAGAATGGGCTCTCTAATTGCGGTGCTCGCCTTCGACTCTCTGGATTTGGTCCACCCTCTCCACGATGGGCGCGGCAAGGGCCTCTAGTGGCGCGGGGTCGTATCCCTTCGGCAAGCTTTTGAAGATGTTGCTGAAGTCGACGCCCGGGTTTCTGTATGCTATCTTCACCAACAACCTCCGGAGAACTCCCCGGCAAAGCCTGCGTGACTCGTCGGCCAGTTGAGCCTTGTGATTGACTTGGAGCTGTTGGAGTGCTTCTACTACTCCGTCGAAGAACTCGGCTAGCTTGACGCTAGTTTGCGTGTTCTTGTCGGTGGAGTACCCGAAGTCCGGCACCTTCAGGGCAGTCAGCTCCTTGTCGATGTCCTCGGCAGCGCTGGCAAGCCTGTCTGTGAAGATCCCCACGTTATCCCTGAACTTCTTGTGGGTTGCAATAGCGTCTTGAAGCAGACCCTTTTCCTTCTGGAGCTCTGTCATTAGAAGCCCTTCGCGCTTTCTAGTGGTGTCGAGCGTCTCCTTCAGCGTGGTCAGCTTCAGCTTTAGGTCTGCTCTGGAGTCGTTGGCGGCGGCAAGCAGATTGTTCTTCTTGGCTATGGTAACTTGCATCTCCGCCAAAGTGTGGGTCACCTTTGCCCTCTCACTTTCAAGCGTTGAGAGCTTGTCACCGTTTGCCTTGAGGGCGGCCTCTAGTCTTGCCACTTTCCCCTCCATTTCCTTTCTGTTCACTTCTGCAGCAGCGACAGCGTTGGTGGCCTCCACCAACTTGCTGGCGTACTCTTGGGCCAAGGCTTCGATTTCCTTCTGGTGTTTTTGTGCCTGCCCCTGGGTCCGCTTTGCGACAAGTCTTGCCACCTCCTCGTCTTTCTGTCGAAGGGTTTCGGCAAGTTTCCTCTTGCGCTCGGCAAGTTCTTCTTCGTGGGCATCAAGGTCCACTTTCCACTGGTTCAGATCACCGGCCTGAGCAGACAACTCCTTGGCGGTCTCCTCCTGTTTTTGTTCAATGTCTTGCTTCATCAGGAGGAGGGCCTGCCGTTCTTCGGCCAGCTGTGCCCGCTTGGCCTCTAACGCATTAAGAGATCGCGCGCGGACGTCCGCCAAGATCTCCGCGCGCCTCAACATGTCAGCTTCGGCCTTCTCGATGAGCGCCTCCCTGGAAGCTAGCTTCTCCCGTCGGGCGCGATGAAGATTCAGCAGCTTTTGAAGCAGTTGCTCCTCTTCAGACGTGCTGCTACTGCTGGCGCCTGGCGCATCCACAAGCTGGAGCCCGGCAGCGGCAAGGATCTCCTCGTCCACAACATCCTCCTCGGTTGGCGCTCTGGAGCCCACCATCCAGGGGAGGCTGACGTAGACGTTCTCGCCGACCCGGATGTATTTGCTTGGCGGAGGCGAGTTGGGCGCTGCCGCCTCGTCAGTGGTTGAAGGACCCGTGGTCGGAGTAGCGCCTGGCGCTCCTGTGGCCTCAGGGCAGTCAGTACGACCACCGGCTCCCTCGCCGGCCTCCTCAGCAGCCTTCTGGGCGGCCTCAGCTTCAGCAGCCTTGGCGGCTTCATCGGTGGGCGCCTTGGCGGTATTATCCTCGGCGGCCTTGCCGGCCTCTTCGGCAGCATTGGCAGTTTCTTCGTCGGCAAGCTTGTCGGCTGCCAGCTTGTCGGCCTTGGCAGCGGCGGCCTTGGCGGCCTCGTCGTCGACGGCCCCTGTGGTGTTCTCCTCGGCAGAAGAGTCAATGTTCATTGGCTCCACCGAGGAGGGCTCTGCCAACCCGAGAAGTAAGGCAAAAAGAGCTTCAGGAAGAAATTCAAGAAGACAAAAGAAAGAAAGCAGAAAGAGTTTTGCAGCAAGTGGGTTTACCCGTGTTGAGCTCAGGAGCGGTGGGCTCCCCTCCCCCGTCAACGTTTCTCATTGGGGTGGGGTCGCCAGCGCTGGTGCTTGGCACTTCGGCGCTTGCCGGCTCCTCTTCGTGGCTCGGCTCGCTAGTGGGAGCCCTTACCGAAGATCTTCTCCTTGGCAGTGTGATCGAGGGGGGTGGTACTTCTGGAGCACCTTCAGATGGCTCCACTTGCTGCTCCTCTCCTACACGCCCAAAGATGTCAGTGACAAAATGCTTGTTCCTCAGCGACCGCCAGCGAAAGGTAGTTGAAATACTTACGCTGGGGGCTGCGCTGGGGGCTGCGACGAGGGCTGGGCTCCGAGCTGGTCGGCATGGTCTCAGACGCTCTCCCGGTGGTTGCCGTGGGCTCATCTTCGACGACCACCACGGTCTCGCTCGTCGAGACCTTAGCTCTCTTCCTTGTCCTCTCCGCCAAGGTTTCCTCCCTGCGGAAGCAAGGCCGGAGCGCGACAAGTGAGGATAGAAACAAAACCTTACAAAGATTGAGGGTCGCGGCAAGGGAACTTACTCTTCCTCGTCGTCCTCTTCGCTGAGAGCGGAAAAATCAAAGTCCGCCTCCGTGTGAGGAGGGGGAGGAGGGGGAGCTGGACTCCTTGGCCGCTTGGCGGGGGTAGTAGCAGCGGTCTTTGATGACCCTGCTCCACTTGCCGGGGCCGCGTGAGACGCTCCCGCAGCACCAGCCCTTGCCGTGGTCGAGCGCGTCGAACGGCGCTCCGGCGGTTGTTGAACCTCTTGCCGCTCAGCCACTTTGCTAAGCCTGCAAAGGCGTTTCCTCCTCAGAGGGGCTGGGGACTCTGACTGCGGTGGGCTTTCGGTGCCCTCCTCGGAAGAGGAGCCCTCATCCTCCGAGCTGCCTGACTCGTCGGCAGGCTGGCTTGGCCCGACATCCTTGCCGGGTGCGGCGAGCTCGCCCTTCCCGGCAAGCATCCCCTGCTCGGCAAGGCTCTCCTTTTGTGCCTCGTCGAGCTCCGCCAAAGTATAACCAAAATCGCCAGCTTCCCTGGTGAGCCTGTCCTCCTCCACTCTTCGAGCAATGAATTCTATTTCTTGCTCAGTGGTGTTGCGGACGAGCCACTCTTCCACCCGGACCTGCTTTTCGACCGTGGAGTCAAAGAATCGCCGCACGTCTTCTTCGAGCGGCACGTCCCAAGTTGCTTCAACGCTGTGCGCATTGCAGAGCGGCATCATAGCGATGATTGCACTCAATGCGGAGTTGTTGCAAAGGGGCACGATGTGCTTCGGCAGCGTGAACGCCTTGTCGCGCTTCTTTGGATCTGTCTCTTGCTTGAACAGTTCTCGCATGAAAAAGTCGTGCTGCAGAACTGTGAAGTTGTTGATCAGTCCAGGGCGCAGCCGCATGATATCGGCTGGGTTCTTCCAATCAGAGGCCGGCCTTCCTCTCTGCTGCAGAGGAGCAATGCGGCGGCGGAGGAAGTCTGCGCCAACCATCCCTATGGTGAGCCCGGCCTCCCTGAGCCGTATAATCCTGGTAGCGGCAATCCCCAGCTTTTTGTCCTGGGGATCCAGATCGCTCCAGTCTGTGCCACGTGCTGCTGGGGTCTTGCGAAGCTCACAGTATGGTGGCAGCTCGTCGTCAATGATCCAACACCATTCAGACCGGATTTCTCCCCATCTTGGGCGGAGATCCCCCTTCAGATAATGCTCCTTGGCGCCCAATCTTGAAACGAACGAGACGCCAACAGTGAGAGGCTCCCCCTTTTCAGCACGGGGAGTGAAGTAATGCCTGAACAGCGCGGTGTTGGGTGCGACGCCGACGAAGTTCTCGCACAGATGCGCAAATATTGCCATGGTGGATACGGCATTCGGTGTGAGATCCAGCAGACGGAGATTGAAGGTGTACATGACGTCGCTGAAGAAATCCGAGTACGGTGGGCAGAGCCCGCACCAAAAGTAGCAAGCGAAGAAGGGGTACTTGCTCACTTCGCTCTCGTCGGTGGCTGGGCGAACGCGGGTGGCCGGATGCGCCTTGGTCCTCGCGGCCCACATGCCTTGGAACTTGGCCTTCAGATCCGCCCCCGTGAGCGTCGGAGCGAAGAGCGCGTACTTCTGCCTCTTCATCTGCGCCTGGGTCTCCGTCCTTGAGGACTTCCCCGTCTTCCCCTTTTCTCCTTTGGGAGGCATGGCGAAGGCGGAGCTGAGGACCGAGGGAGATGCGGACGCGCGCGGTGGCGGAGGATTGGGAAACCGCTTTGTTTTAGAGCGGAGGAAGAAGAAGGCGGAGATTTGGAGATCGAGAATGGTGAGAGGGGTGTGTGAGTGCTTCTGCAGGTCCCTCCTTTTATGGGGAAAGATGCGGAACCATCCGCCCCTTCGTCATTCGAGATGGCCGCGCACGCTTCCCACGCTCCGCATTCAATGCGCGATGCGTGGGAGAGCGTGCAATTAAACAGCATAGGGACGTTTCGGCTTATCCCAGCCACGCGTGCCCGTGCACTGTTTGGGCCTGGCCCAACAACGCCCGGCACATTGTGTGGCCCAGGCCCGGGGGCTCCTGTCGGTGTACTAGAATAGGGGTACCCTAGTACCCCGTACTTGTGCACGGGCAGTAGTAGCATCCCGCGGCCAGGCTTGCGGGAGGACAGCCAGAGAGAAGCTCAAGATTATTAAGCCATTCAAGAACAAAGTATACAAAGCAAGAGTTAAGGCCCCGGCAAGAGGAGCTTGCCGGGAGGGACAGCTGAGGCCCAGCCTGGGCATTGCTGAAGCAGAGTACTTGCCGCGGCAAGGTACTTGCCCCGGCAAGTCATTGGCTGCGGCAAGGTATTGGCTGCGGCAAGATAGCGGTTGCGGCAAGGTACTTGCCCCGGCAAGTTACCTTGCGCGGCAAACTATGGGTTGCGCCAAGCTGTCAGGTGCGGCAAGGTCTTGCCGCGGCAAGCGTTACTGTACCACTATGCTACTGTGCTGCTCCGGTGCCTCTGCAAGCGTGGCGCTCTGGGTCCTTCCAAGCGTGCGTGGCAGGGCACTGTGTAGACGACGGTGCACTGTAGATAGCGGTGCAGCAGTAGGTGGGATAGGCTTTTCCCACGTCCAAGACGTCCGGGTACATGTATGTGGACAGCAAAGGCATGGGCATTTAATGCCCTTGTCCCCTGCCGTCAGTGGTAGGTAGGACATGTCATCCTGGTAATAGTGGCCTTACTGTAGCAACTTTCCACCTCTACCTTTACTGTTTGCCACCTGTTGGTGACCCCTTTGTGCGTATAAAAGGAGGCCCATAGGCAACGTGAAAAGGGGGGAGGAACTGGAAAAGGGAGAACTCCAGTATTGTACGCAGCTACTCGGTACTGTAGCGCTCCTGGAGCTAGAACAATCATACAGATAATAAACCAAAAAGCAGGAGTAGGGTTTTACGCATCCGTGCGGCCCGAACCTGGGTAAATCTCTCTCGTGCACTGTCGTGTTCTTCGCTAGATTTGCTCTTCGTGCGACCGTCTCTCCCGGCCGAACGTAAAGGGGTCCTTCCCTGGGTCCCATAGGTGATCGCGGATTCGTCCCCGACAGAAGTAGTGGCGCAGCTTCCTCGAGGCCATAATGAGGCCGAAGATCAACTTTTGCACTCCGGAGTACCTTGACCTAGCCCCCTGCAACAGGGAGCTGACAAAGTACACCGGCCGTTGCACCACCTTCTTCTTTGCCGCGGTCTTGGAATCGTCTCTGTCATTTTGTTCTTCTTTCTCCTGATCTGCACCGGACCTTGCCGGGATAGGTTTACTTCCTTTTTCGGAGGGGACAGTAGCTATGGCTGCTCCTTCATCTACTTCTCGCTGCGCCACCAGCGCTGCACTAACCACTTGATTGGTTGCTGCTAAGTACAGCATGAACGGCTTTGTGGTTTAGGAGCCACCAAGGTGGGTGCAGAGGAAAGATAGGCTTTCAAGTCTCTTAGCACTGCTCCTGCTACCTGGGTCCACTTCATTGGTCCTGCCTTCTTCAAAATTTTGAAGAACGGCAGGGCATGCTCGGCAGACTTGGAAATGAACCTACTCAGCGCGGCAACACATCCGGTTAGGCGCCTCACATCTTTAATTGTCTTGGCTGCTTGAATCTGCTCAATCACCTTGATCTTGTCGGGGTTGGCCTCTATCCCCCGATGGGACACAAAGAAACCAAATAACTTGCTGGAGGGAACGCCAAACATACACTTCTTAGGGTTTAACTTCAAGTTGATCTTGCACAGGTTTGCAAAGGTCTCTTCCAAGTCCTGAACAAGAGTTGATTTGTGCTTGGTCTTGACCACTATGTCATCCATGTAAGCTTCAATATTCCTGTGCAATTGAGACTCAAAAACAATTTGCACTGCCCTTGCAAAAGTGGATCCAGTGCTCTTCAACCTGAAGGGCATCCGCACGAAGCGGTATGTGCCACACGGGGTTATGAACGCGGTCTTCTCCTCGTCCTCCTTGGACATGAATATCTGATGGTACCCAGAGTATGCATCCAAGAAGGAAAGCAGATCACACCCGGAAGTGGAATCTACGATCTGGTCGATGCGCGACAAGGGGAATGGGTCCTTTGGGCATGCTTTATTTAGGTCCATGAAGTCTATGCAAAGCCTCCATTTCCCGTTCGCCTTGAGCACCACCACCGGGTTCGCCAACCAAGTTGGGTGCAACACTCCTCTGACCAAACCAGCTGCTTCAAGTTTCTTGATCTCTTCGGCAATGAACTGTTGCCGTTCTAAAGCTTGCTTCCTGACTTTCTGCTTGATTGGCTGGGCATGAGGGCAGACAGCTAGGTGGTGCTCGATTACCTCCCTGGGAACACTGGGGATGTTAGATGGTTGCCAGGCAAACACATCTACATTCGCCCGTAGGAAGGCAATGAGCACGCTTTCCTATTTGTCATTGAGGGTGGAGCCGATGGTGAACATACCACCAGCGCCATCCAGCCCTGCCAGGACCTTCTTTATTGCAGGCGAGGCAACCTTGGGCTTCTTGCTAGTGGAGCTCTTCGGCAAATCATCGACGGG
The DNA here is from genome assembly GCA_011799875.1 of Thinopyrum elongatum. NCBI lineage: Eukaryota > Viridiplantae > Streptophyta > Magnoliopsida > Poales > Poaceae > Thinopyrum > Thinopyrum elongatum. The sequence continues at coordinate 334,356,700 of CM022300.1, read as the reverse complement.
TGCAGCACACTCCAGAGAGGTGCACTTCCCGCATTCCTTGCCGGTATCCTTGCTAGCTTTCTTCCCTTTCTTGTTTTCCTTGGCAGGAGCTGCAGCTTCCGCGGCCTCGGCAGCGATTGTGTCTCGGTACATCTTATCCACGCATATGATTGCATCCTTCTTGTCTGACGGAATGGAAATGACACCCATCGGCCCTGGCATCTTCAGTGTGTTGTAGGTATAGTGGGATGCCGCCATGAATTTTGCCAGTGCTGGACGACCAAGGGTTCCATTGTATGGCAAGGGAGATCAACCACATCAAACACAACCTTCTCGGTCCGGTAGTTCAATTCTCCTCCAAACGTCACCGGCAGTGTGATCTTTCCCTTAGGACGACTCCTGCCGTGGTTGATCCCTTGGAAAGTGCCAGTAATCTTGAGCTCTTCATCTGATATTTGAAGCTTGCCGAGTACCTTGGGGGCAATCAGATTCAATCCAGCCACGCTGTCAACCAACAACTTCGTGACCTTGAGGTTGGAGATTGTTGGTGAAACCAACAACGGCAAGCACCCTACCACGGTGGTGCGGTCAGGGTGATCCTCTTCGTCGAAGATGATGGGCGTGCGGGACCATTTGAGCTGTTTATGGTAGTCTGCCGCTGGTTCTAAGGCATTGACCTCACGCGCCCACTGTTTAAGCTGGCGGTGAGAGGAGTGCAAAGATGTACCTTCGTCAACGCACAGGGCGTCAGTGGCCTTCTGGAACTCTTGCTCACTTGTTTCCTCTTCATCCCCTTTGTCACTTTCGTCATTGCCTTCTTTCTTCTCACGGCCACTTGCGGGTTTCTCCGGATGCTGGGGAACCTTGCCGCGGCGGCCTCCTCTGCCGCCTCGGCCCTTCCCACCAACACCTTCTTGGTCTCTTTCCTTGTCATGCTTCTCGTACTCAGCTTTCTGCTTCTTGACAAGTTGCTCAACTTAGTGACACTCTTGGAGATCATGGCCCTTGGTCCGGTGGATCTTGCAGTATGGCCCGTCAGCCTTCCCAGCCTTTACGGCCACCACAGCCTCCCGGCAATCAGTGCACGTGGCAACTTCCTTGCGGGGGGCTTTGGTCCTGGCCTTTTTGCCGGTACTAGGAGTGCTAGAGCCCTCAACAGCCAAAAATGCCTTTTCCTTGCACTTCTTATTGCATTTCTTGTTCTTCCTCTTCGGGTCAGCGGCATAGTCATCATCTTCTGAGTCGACTTTGACGCCGTCCTCCTCCCCGGGGAGCTGTCAGGACCCCGATTCCAAGTCACATCGATCTAGCCGGTAACACCTCATATCACTTTGCGGCCTCACGCACGGTATTCCCACGGGTGTCGCCTTACCATGGCCCGGGACCGTTTGCGCCTTTTGGCTCACGTATATGATAGTGTCGCTAGCATCCATATGACAGAGAACCCGGGCCGACATGACTAGTCGTGAACCCAAAGTGGCGCGAACATACGGGGACAGGCATACATGACCCAGCAACGAACGTGTCGGTCATCAGCGAGTGAATTCGGGCTGTAGCAACTGGGCTAGCAGGACTCCGGGAATCTGGGCTGTAGCAGGCTAACAGGACTCTGAAAGACACCGCGTCACGTTTCCCCAAAGGGACAGACACCGGATCGAGGAAGGACACATGCCGGCCAGTCTAAGTGTTCCGGAGCAGTAGCAAGCTAACAGGACTCCGGTAAACCGGGCTGTAGCGGACTACCAAGGCTCAGTGGAAGCACCAGACTACATTTCCCCATAAGAGAGGCTACCAAGGATAAACAACTAGGTTGTCGGACCCCACACATACCAAGCATTTCAATCATACACACAATATGCTGGATATGGGCAAATACAACATGGCATCACAACAAGACTCTATGACTCAGAGTATTTATTCATTAGGCTCCGAGGAGCCAAGTATTACAAACATGGGTCTCATGACCCAACATTCAGAGCATACAAGTCAAAGCACATACGGAAGCCTATCATGTCTGAGTACAGACATCTACAAATGAAAAAGGCTGAGAAGCCCGACTATCTACCAGATCCTGCCGAGGGCACAAGATCGTAGCTGAGGTAACAAGCTAAACGTCGAAGTCCACGTGGAACTACTAGCGAGACTGAAGTCTCTCTGCAAAACATAAAATAGGCAAACGTGAGTACAAATGTACCCAGCAAGACTTACATCAGAACTATCTACAAATGCATCGGTATCAACAAAGAGGGTGGTGGAGTTTAACTGCAGCAAGCCAGCTTTGACTCAGTGGCTATCCTGAACTATGAATGCTGGTAACTCTTTTGAGGTGGCGCACACGAGTCCACATATTCACCATATCAATACACCACTATGGATCCGCTCCCGTCTCCCTACGAGAATGCCATCCATGGCACTCACGCTTATCTTGCGAGTTTTAGAGTATCCACTTTCACTTTTCTATGAACTGTACAGGCAACCCAGAAGTCCTTTACCGCGGACACGGCTATTCGAATAGATCATTTATAACCCTGCAGGGGTGTACTTCTTCACACATGTTTCCACCACTTAGCGTCTGCACACGACATGTGCTCGGCAGACTTCAAGCGAAAGCCGACGTGGGTGTAGACCACGACCTAACTAACCACACAAGTCTCTAGTCCAGGTTTATCGCCTATTCGGGTTCCATCCACAAGGAAATCCGGCCGGGGTGTCGTCAACGGCCCCAAACGGTGTGTGCAGGGTTCCCGAGACACCAAACGGGCGACCCAGTACACCGTGCCACGGTGTATCTACCGCAACATAGCCCACCCCTAGGGTCAGCGCTACGCACGGCCCCCAACACATATCCTACAAACACCAAAAACTAGTTGCAACTCCTGGACAGAGGACAGGGGCGGTTAATACGTCGAGCGGGGTCATATTTCAGGGCCCAACGTGTGGTAGTAGCTGTTCATGGATCACAAACACAGAACTCAGTTCCTGAGGACGGTTTCAATGAGACAACCCACCATGTACTCCTACATGGCCTCTCACTGCTACCATTACCAAATCGTGTTCACACACTTAGCTCTCAACAGCAGGACATGTTCACACACCTCTGAATCATCCCCGATGAATCAGACCTGACTCAACTCTAAGCAGTAGCAGGCATGACAAACAAGCATAGATGAGTAGGCACATCAGGGCCCAAACAACTCCTACTCATGCTAGTGGGTTTCATCTATTTACTGTGGCAATGACAGGTCATGCAGAGGAAAGGGGTTCAACTACCGCAGCATGTAACAGTTGAATCGTTGTTGTCCTAATGCAGTAAAAGAGAGCAGAAGCGAGAGAGTGGGTTTGTATCGGGATGAACAAGGGGGTTTTGCTTGCCTGGCACTTCTGAAGATAATATAGTTCTTCATCGGTGTCATTGAACACGTCGTCGGAACCACGTCTACTGAGAGGGAGCAGCCACCGGCAAACACAAGAGGAACCACAATCAATGCAATGCACATTCATATGAATGATATGTCATATTAAGGTACTGAATTGACCTAGTGCAACAGTTAGTCATATTCATTGAAGTGGAATTCAAACCTATAGCAAATTCCAACTCCAAAACTAATTACTATTTATTCCATAATCATGAATTGTCCTATTTAGTGAGTTTAACTTGTTCAAACATGCATGAAAATGCCATATTCAGATTCTTTGGATTTTTCTGATCATTTTTCATATATAAATTATTTCATTCTGAGCTATAGTTTAATTTCTATGAATTTTTGAAGTTTTGGGCATTTTCTGGAATTTCCTGAATTATCAAAAACCAGAAAATGATTTACTGCGTCAGCATGACGTCGGTGTGACGTCAGCAGGTCAACGGAGATGGTCCAGGTCAAACCTGACCAGTGGGGTCCACACGTCAGTGACACACTAAACTAACTAACTTAGTTAACACTAACCTAGATTAAACTAATTAGATTTAAACCTAAGCTAGGTTAATTAGCCGGGCAGGGCCCGCATGTCATAGACCCAGGAGAGGTCAACCCCCTGGTCAGCGAGGTCAAACTCGCCGGCGTTTAGCCGCCGGCGAGGCCAGACGTGGCGGGGCGGTGCGGGTTTTGTCCTTCGACGACCAAATGGGCGGCGGAGACCATCTACGGGTAGCTAGGAGTGAGCCGCGTCGCGTGGTGGCAGTGGGTGGAGCTGGGGTGGCCGGAAACGACGCCGGCGATGAGCTGGGCGGCTGCCAGAGTTCGGGTGTGCACCGAAACGGGGCTACGGAGCACGGCGTGAAGATCTGGTGGGTGTGCTCAGCTCCTGAGAGTTCTCTGAGTGCAGCGGTGGGCTCGGACGCGTGCTTGCACGGCCGTAGTCGCGGTGGCGACATGACCGGCGGCGAGGAGCTGTCGGCTCCGATGGCCACGGTGGCTAGAAGGCGCGGACGAGCACGGGGAGAGAAGGGAAAGAGGCATGGGCTCACGGCGAATCCAGCAGAGGCAACGGCGAGGCCGGGGAGAGACTGGAGCTCGCGAATCCCCGAAGAGTTCGCCGGCGGCCAGAGGTTGAAGATGATGTCGGGGACGACGCTGCAGGGCTTCCGGCGGGGCGCGGCTCGGTGGAGAGGAAGAGGGGGTCGAGGCGGAGCCTGTGAGCGCATCGACGAGGCGAGGCAGTGGCTGTGGCCACGGCGGTGCTCGTCGGCAGCGACGGCTGCGCTCGGTGCGGGTAAGAGAGAGGGGCAGAGGGGAGAGGGCCACGAGGGGAAGAGTGAGAGGGGTCAGGGGGTTGCGTGGCGTCGTGAGGGAGATCCAGGGCGACGAGGGAGCACGCAGGCAGGGTGGAGGTAGGCGACAGAGGGCTGCGGTGGTGGGCTGGGCTGACTTTGCCCAGCTGGGCTGCTACAGTGGTGGGCCGGTTGGGGTGCCAGGTAAGTTCTCTCTCTTTCTCTTTTAATTCATGTTTTCTATTTTTCTGCAACTTTGTGGCTATTCTAGAAATACCTAAGTACTTTCAAAAATCACCAAACTGCTCATGCCCACTGTATAGAGTATATCCAACATGGAACATTTCAGTTTGGGATTATTTGGACATTTAAAATATTTAATAGCATTTAAATTTCCAAATGCAAATAACATAAGATTTAATTCAGTGACCCGATGATGTCCTCGAAAATTGTGCACCATTTTTGTCAGAGGTTCTAGACCAAGGCAAAGATGATGAACATTTTAGAAGGGCATTTCAGGTTCATTGAAAAAGATTTTAGTAAACCCTAGTTGGTTCCAGGGGGGTGCTGGGGGTTCTATCATCCCCATTTCAAGTTTCTGGAAAAATTTAAACATGATGCAACACTCTACTGCATGAACTAGCTAGGGTGTGACAACTCACCCCCACTCAAAAGAATCTCGTCCCGAGATTCAAGCGTAGGGTAAGATGAAAGGGGAACGCAAACTAACACAATCTTCACAATCTAGGTTGCATCTCATAAGAACGTTGGTTCGATCACCATCTTTGTCTCGATGTCTTGCTCCGAGAACTCCAACCAACATGACAACGAGAGGAAAGGAAAAAACTCTAGAAGGATCGATCTCCTCGAAGATCGAACAACTCAGGATCAAATCACGGAATGAGACATAGCAACATCTCTCGAGCTGAGACACGAAGCATACATCTAGAGGGATGGAGTGAAATAGATGACGGAGGTTCACTATGTAGACAACAATTCCACACTTAAGAAGGTGGTGAACGGTTGTCAACATAGCGAGGAGTTGAGTTGCCATGATACCATAACGGGGCACCTCAGGAAAAATGACTCGTAGACTTATTACCTTAAGTGGCAAAAAGAATTACTTTTGATATAGAGATCATTGAGACTCTCTATACCAGCCTAAGGCAAATCTCGAGCGATCGTTTGGAGGAGTTCGGTAGAATGGAATACTTGGACTAGTATGGATGATGTGGATTACCTTGTTGTAGACAACACAAGGGATGATTTTGCTTATCATCGGAAATGGGTGGAATCCATGGTAGAACTACCTTGAAGATGATCCTGATCAGTAATTGCTGAGAAGGGTAGTCCATAGTAGGATGGTACAATGGCGGTGCAAGCTGGAACAAAATGCAAATGCTGGGAATGATTCTTAGTAACTGGGGAGAAGCTCAACAGTAGAGAGTGATTCCACCGTTGGAATGGTTATAGCATAACCGAAGAAAACTGGGAGCAAATCCCAATTAATGCCAACGATAAACCCAATGTTTGCACGTGCTCTCAAGAACTTGAGCATTTCCATATTCATCAAGGTTCTACCAACAACCGTGTCGAGGATCCTGGCAACCCAACATACTACCATGATGAATAGTGATGGATAATGCAGATGCAAAGGAAGGTAACATCTACTCAGATTTCACCCTAGCGAGGCCAAGGAAACAAAATCTAGATGATCGACCAAGAGACATTTAGCACTCCGCTTCTAATGTTCTCCTTGATGTACTAGCGTAACCCATTTGATATGGTTTGGCATCTTAACATCAAGTAGAAGGTCAGGCTTCGGGAGCGCAAGAATCCATAAGGAATAACTACTGGAGTAAATCCTACGAAATCCTTGTGGGAAGGTGGCCAACTTTATCAATCAGGATACTACAATAATAGGTCTTCCGGCTGGGTGTGTTGGCCACGACATCCACTTACCGGGTTACAGAGACCAATATTATAGCTCTTGGGAGACGTTCCAACCATCATATCTGCCTGAGATTCAGATCTGGTTGGTAACAGGATATTTCAGACAGCATGTCCGGAAAAGGGAAGTTTGCAACACAAACCGACGAGATGGCGTTGCGAGATTCTCGGGAGATGAACTTTGGTAGCAAGCTCCTAAACATGAGCGGGTTCTGCTACAAACATGTGAACACGCTGTCCCAGACAAGCATGGCCACAGGATAGTCTTGCAATAAAACACTACCGAGTTCTGGTTGGGGACCATCAATGAGGATATCGAAGTCCTTGCATAAGGCATGCTCTTAAGAAGGAACTTCTTCTCCTTGAACAAGTCAATCAGTGGCTTGGTGTGCTAGGGACACATATGGAGTGGAGGCGGCCAACCTATCAAACCATAGGGCACTTCGCACGTGCATGACTAACTTGGGATGATTCCAAAGGAAGCAAAACAAACTCTCTCGAATTCACGGTGGCAACTTACATCAAATATACGTGAATTAGAGGAAGTCACTTCTTTCATCCAAACATACGCTCCATGAGCTAGCATGAAGAAATGCTTACAAAAGTTTCCAATACTAACTTAAATGTTCAACATGAATCATGGACAAGATAAGGATGTTGTCGATGGGCTCAACAACAATTTATCAAGATTCCCATAAGATGGGGTTACATGATTATGTGAACAAGATGATAGCATGGGTCAGACCAAAAGATATAATGGTGTATGCCCGAGGGAACAACCACGGATAAGACAACATTATGAACATCGTTGGTTTTGATTTGATTTGATGATAGCCCATACTCAAATCAAAGTTTGGATAAGATAATAGGTCCAACAATTGATCACAAGGATCAATCAATGAAAGTATCATCTTTCTTCAACACACACGCACGAGGATATCCCTTAGGAATGAACTGAGTCAGACAAACTCTCATCTTCCAACTCTCCAAGTTGTTGTTTAGCTTAACCAACTAGCTCAGGGTATCCGACACAGATTCTTGGAGAAAGGGTGGTTTACAAGAAACCAACTTGATCAAGAACTCAACATAGCGGTCAGGTGACAACCTGGTAGCACTTCCGAGAAGATATTCGGAAAGTCACGAACCACCGATATGTAACTAAGCTCGAGAACAATCTTGCTTTCAAGGCAAGATGACATGATCAAATAAGCAAGGATTAACAAAATCCTAACTCATTGATCGAAGAGTGCACCAGAAATAAGGACTAGGTCGCACGATAAATCTTAGGATGATGATTCAATAACCAACACACCAAGGATGAGAATATTGTCCTATAACTACCAAGCAACGCAGTTGCTAGGAGTATTGCTTTCACACATCACGATTCACTTGTCGGTATTCCGGTTACAATAACACGGAGACCGAGAAATGAATAATGATGGCGAGAAGTATCACTGTACCAAGAGTTCATAGGATGGTGTGCAATTCCCATGATATTCTTGATATAAAGATGGTAATACTCCGGGGTAGAACAGAACAAAAGCTGGATTGGCATTTTGATCTGCGGAATACAACCGCTTTGACCCAATCCTAGATATGGATGAGGTACTGGAGTTTGTTTCTCCTAGTCATTCCGTAATAGAATGGCTTGACGGACCACAAGAATAATAAGCATCGATAACACGAATGCACAACTAGTCCTGACTATCAATTGATAGACAGAGGGTCAGAATACAACTAAAGAGGGACAACTCAAAGGAACATATAACTTTTTTTTTGAGTTGTGGATGCATAGATTAGTATGTCGAACCAAGTTCAACAGGTTTCTTCCAGATAATCCTTGCAGAAAGGTAGGACTGGCAGATTCACAATGTAGAATGGAGAACTCATCAAGAGCACTCTTGTGGTGATCCTTTGGTTCAAAAGAACTTCTGCCAAGAATGGTTCATGGTATTTGGAAGAATGATATACCACGGACCTCGAGGACTGTCGCAAGGTTAGTAATATCTTAAGGGAACTAGCAAACACTAACAACATGAAGTAGGGTGAATCTCGGGTTCAGAAACCCAGGAATAGAATGCCTACTAACTAAATAGCATCACAGGATGCTTTCGAGAATGACGGCCAGAATCATCACACTAGGAATATAAAGCATTACTAGATTACTTGGTGGTTCTCTAGGATGCCTAGGGTCATAATACTAGCTCCAACACATATGTCAAGGCAATGGAGTACCTCAACAGACCGTTAGTGTGCTTAATCTGGCCCAAAGGGACGCGGAAACAGAGGGAAAGGATTTTGCAAATGCATCAGATTGTTTGGAAACCTGGGATGACTCGGACAGCATAATGGCTGTAAATGCTCAAAAAGATTTGAGACATCCTGCAAAAGGGTGGCATAACCACTTAACATCACAATATCAAGGTTCTGAGATCACCTAACAACACACGGAAGTAGTAGGAACTGAAATGAGGCTTAAATCCAACAATCCTATGAGTCTACGGATTTAGTAACACGTGATCCTGATAGATAGATGAGAAGGCCTAGTTCTTAATCCCCGTAGAAAAGAAGAGGTTGACTCAGATCAGAAAGGCATAAGGTAAAGGAGTAAAAGAGCCTTACGTTCCCTTCCACAATCAATTCCCTTATGTAACTAAAGCATTTCTAGACTCAACTTCGACCAGTTTGGCTTGGTAATCCTACAGGCAGTCAGGCTCTGATACCAAAGCTGTCAGGACCCCGATTCCAAGTCACATCGATCTAGCCGGTAACACCTCATATCACTTTGCGGCCTCACGCACGGTATTCCCACGGGTGTCGCCTTACCATGGCCCGGGACCGTTTGCGCCTTTTGGCTCACGTATATGATAGTGTCGCTAGCATCCATATGACAGAGAACCCGGGCCGACATGACTAGTCGTGAACCCAAAGTGGCGCTAACTTACGGGGACAGGCATATATGACCCAGCAACGAACGTGTCGGTCATCAGCGAGTGAATTCGGGCTGTAGCAACTGGGCTAGCAGGACTCCGGGAATCCGGGCTGTAGCAGGCTAACAGGACTCCGAAAGACACCGCGTGATGTTTCCCCGAAGGGACAGACACCGGATCGAGGAAGGACACATGCCGGCCAATCTAAGTGTTCCGGAGCAGTAGCAAGCTAATAGGACTCCGATAAACCGGGCTGTAGCGGACTACCAAGGCTCAATGGAAGCACCAGACTACATTTCCCCATAAGAGAGGCTACCAAGGATAAACAACTAGGTTGTTGGACCCCACACATACCAAGCATTTCAATCATACGCACAATATGCTGGATATGGGCAAATACAACATGGCGTCACAACAAGACTCTACGACTCAGAGTATTTATTCATTAGGCTCCGAGGAGCCAAGTATTACAAACATGGGTCTCATGACCCAACATTCAGAGCATACAAGTCAAAGCACATACGGAAGCCTATCATGTCTGATTACAGACATCTACAAATGAAAAAGGCTGAGAAGCCCGACTATCTACCAGATCCTGCCGAGGGCACAAGATCGTAGCTGAGGTAACAAGCTAAACGTCGAAGTCCACGTGGAACTACTAGCGAGACTGAAGTCTCTCTGCAAAACATAAAATAGGCAAACATGAGTACAAATGTACCCAGCAAGACTTACATCAGAACTATCTACAAATGCATCGGTATCAACAAAGAGGGTGGTGGAGTTTAACTGCAGCAAGCCAGCTTTGACTCAGTGGCTATCCTGAACTACGAATGCTGGTAACTCTTTTGAGGTGGCGCACACGAGTCCACAGGAGCCGCCTCCCTTCCTCTGTGCAGGCACACTTATCTGCCAAGGTGTACAGCTCATTCACAGTCTTGGGCAACCGGACGTTCATCTTGGAATGTATCCTTTTGTTGCGCATGTTGGACTGGAACACGGCAATCACAGCTGCCGGGTGGATATCTGGAATGTTTCTTTGCACCCAGCTAAACCTCTGCATGTACTTCCACAAGCTCTCCCCTTCCTTTTGTGGAAAGAGCTGCAGATCATTGGGCCGTCCTGGTTCTTGATGGCTGCCTGTGAAGGCGCCAACAAACTCATGGCACAGCTCTGCCCATGATGAGATGGAATTCTCCGGAAGGTGCATCAGCCATGACCTCACATTTGGCTTGAGTGCCAAATGGAAGTAATTGGCAAACACCTTCTCATCCCTTCCCCCGGCGGCTTGAACAGCGGTAGTGTAGATGCTCAAGAACACTGCCGGGTTCAACCTTCCATCATACTTCTTTGGTATTTCTGGCCTGAAAACATGGGCAGATGGCCAACGGACTTCCCACAGCTTGCGAGGGAAGGCAGGGCACCCAACCTCGAAAGGCAAGTATCCGCCTTCACTGGACGCATGTTCGTCGACGTCTGGGCCATTGCGCTTGTCTGATTGGCGGCGGGTTTCGCGGCGTCGTTCTATGGTGACGCGCGCGTCCTCCCTCCGCCGATCTTCCAGGACCTACCACTGATCTTGACGGGCCTGAGGGCCAGATGAAGGCACTGATACCTTGTCGGGCTCCAGGTTGCGTGGTTCTGGTTGCATCCTCTGTGCTGGCTGTCCTGGAGGGGACTGTACCATTGGAGTGGCCCCCTCGACTTGGCCAGCGGCTTGGACTGTGGTTTTTACTTGTGGGTGCCGCGGCGGATCCGCCCGCTACGATCCTCCCGCTTCAGCAAACTGATCAGACTCTGGATGGTGGCTCTCCACTCATCCATTTGATCGGCCGCTGGTGGAAATCTCAGCAGGAGTTGGGCTCGTGCCATGGCTTCCGAAGTAGTGCTCGACATAGACAACGACGCAGACCGCGACGTCGCTCGGCTCCTGCCAGTACCAGTGGCGGCGGCGCGGTGCTCTCGTCGCCGCGAGCCAGCCGCCACGGTGGTACGGTGGCGAGAAGGGTGCGTCTAGGGGTTGACGACCCAGTTCAGCGCTTCGTCTTGGTTACCCCGCCCCGGGGGAGGCACTTGCCCCGCCGTTGCGCCTGTTGCAGGGACAGCCAGGGGGCGCGGTTCACACCAGAGCGAGCGTTGTCGTTGTGGCTGCGTCCTTCGACACGGTGGGGAGGTGGAGACTGAACATTCTCCCCACCCGTGCGTTGTGGAGCACGGCCATCGGAATGCTATTGATGCCGCCCTCCTCCGGCATCTTCTGCTCCCGCCTCGGCCGCGGGGGAAACAATGATAGCGCCGCCTGCGCCGGTCATGTTCCCCATGGCGTCCGCATCCCCCGACGCCACTGCAGCCCCCACAGCATCGGTGGCTGCATGCGAGGGGGCCTTCGAGGTGGAAGGATGAGCAGTTGCGCCGGACTTCTTCTTGGGCACCATGGATGATGAAGCCAATGATGAAGAAGATGATGATGAAGACTGACACGCTGTTCATGACCTCGGGTTCGCACAAGCGCTCCCCCTACCTGGCGCGCCAAAGATGTTGTGGTAGAACACGGCCACCTATGGGGCCATCGGCCCCTTTGTGGTTCGGCAAGGGGGAGGTCACATTGCACAAAGAGCAGAGGCCATGGGATAGCACAACAGTGATGATGTTGGTGATTTTTACCTAGGTTCAGGCCACTGAGAAGCGTAAAACCCTACCCCTGCTTTGGTGGATTGATGGAGGGACCGTGAAGAACGAGCGGCGCTCAAGCCCAGCAAGATCGCCTTGGGGAGAGTAGCTAAGCGCGTATGAGTACACGAGGGTCCGAATCCTTTCTAAGGTTGCAACGGCCCTCCTTTTATAGGCTAAGGGGTTACCATAATGGCAAAATGGTCATTATCCAGTGATTAGATAGCTAACAGTGCTATCATACCTAACTCTGGCAGTTAGGACAAAGTGCATTAAATGCACTGCTAGGTGTCACGCTGTGGATGCGGCCGCTTAGCCATCTTCCATTTGTCTGCTTGACACGCCTCTGGACGGGTGTCATATAGAGGTGATCCTCCTTCTAAATGGCTGCCATGTGCCAAATGACAGCCACTTAGCTATCTGGGAGCTCGACACCGCATCGATGGATGACTTGCGTTGCAATGTGGTGGAGCAGTGGAGAGGTGGAGTCTTGGCGGGAAGGTAGACCGCCAGCGGCCCCTGCGAACCTGTCAGGGAGAGACTGGTTTCGTCCTTGGGGCAGCCTCGACCCGACCGGGCTTGCCTGCCCGGCAAGGGAGGCTTTCCCTTGGTGATATCTTGCTGTCTTGGCTTGTCTTGGTCTTCTTGATCCGCCCTTTGATTTCTCAAAGAGCTCTCTCTCTCTCTGGCTTGGTTCTTGTCTTGGATACTTGATGAAGTTGGCCTCCTTGCTACCGCGCCTATGTACAGTCCAGGCAACACACGCGAAGGTTTGTTGTACCGACAATGTTGGTCAAATTGATTTTGATCATCCTAATGATCCAGAAATACTCGAGTCCCAAATACATACTCGTGTAGTAGGATTTGCCTTTCTATAGCACTAGCTACTGTATATTACAGTTGACCATGTGATCGATTATCATTCTACCTCGAGCCTGCCATTCTTTTGAATTCCTTATAGAAACTCTATCATTATTGCGAAGTTTCATGTAAATGAGTATGTGATCCTAGTATCCGAAATTACCCTTGCACTCAGCTTCATATGCGTTTCTGCAAGCCGCTTTCCTTGAGATGATCCATTCCGATATCAGGCACAAGATTCATTCTTCAACACTCTGAACCCATATCACATTTTTCTTCAGGCCTTAAATGTTTGCCTACTTGGATGAAACTATCCGTATCTTCTTAAGCCACTCGTCATGATCCATGTGTTCCAAAACTCAAGGGTTACATATGTGTTTCGTTCATGAGATAACCCCTGATGGTTACTCCTTGTAGCATTCCATCATTGTCGAGTTAACCCTTATCTTTTTCGTAAGTACGATGAAGATCTTGAAGGAAGAATGACAACTTTGTCATGATGCACCAATGTAGAGAAATAAAGACTTGGACACAGTGGATCATCCTCTTCGGGAAGAGCAACCAAGACCGAGAAGATTTGTTAGAATTTCGTAGCCAAACCATTTCCCCTTACTCGGCCTCTTAAATCTCGGGACAAGATTTCTTTTAGTGGAGGAGATTTGTAACACCTCAATTATTAAGCTACAGTACTTCCCTAGTTAATTTGCCAAGCGATCATGCTTACCAAGCTAATTGCCACTTTTATTCAACTCAATTCAAAAATCAAAATTAAAAATGCAAAGCCAGAATTTTTTTCTTAAAGATGTGACAAATAAAAAATGTTTACATTATGTCATAAATATCCCAAGTGTTTGTAAAAATAAATATAACCTCAGTAGGGTTCCAGATTTACCCCTAGCAATTATTTTAGTCATCCAACAACATTTACGTGAACCATTTAAATTCAAACATAGTTTAAAACAGTTCAAAATGATCTCAAACTTGGTGAGCAGCTTCACAATATGGTGCTTGAATTATGTACCAAGTGTCACTTTCAGCTAAATTCATTTAGTGTGGAAAATAAATACAAAACAGAGACAAATTGGAAAACAAGAAAAGAAAAGAGTAAAGGAAAAGTGTGCACTGTGCACTCTTTCCTGTTCGAATGTACAAGGCCCAACCCACCACAAGCCTTCTCCTTCCTCTGTACAGTTCAGGATGCAGGAGCACGCTGTGGCGCGCATCCGCGATGACCACGGCTCGATGCTCCCCACCGTGATGCTACAGGAGCACCAGGAGGAGGATAAGACCGCCCTAACCTCGTCGACGAACCCTAGCTGCTCTCCCCCCTCTTCCCCGCACCGCTCTCTTCTCCCCAACATGCAACTAAAGCCCCGCCACCATGGCCCCTATCGTCTGCATGCTACCCGTCGATCCCACCGCCTGGATTTGTGTCCGGTAGACGTGTCAGCTCCTTCTGTGCCAACCACGGAAACCAGCTCGTGCTGGTCTACATTGCAACATTGGATCTGTTGTCATCTTCTTCCTCGGGAACCGCTGCCATCTCTGTCATCGAGCCTCCCCCAAGCATGCTTTGCACCCCTACAGACCCACCATGAGCCCCTCTGTCGATTTTGCTGATTTCCCCCTTGAGTTGTTGATGTAGACACCACCATGAGCATGCCATGGCCATCACTGGAGCTTAGCCGCGCTCGCGTTGATCCTGCCCCTGTTGGCCATGGACGCGCCCTAGCGCACGGCGCCCATACCTGGCTCACCCAGGCCGCGCCCATGCCACGCCATGCTCCTTCCACTTGTGTGCCCACGCTTGGCCACCGTGGCCGTTGTGGTCCCAGGTGCCCTGTGCTGCCATGCGTTCCTACGCACGCACACCCGCTCCTGCCTGTGCCCTGCCTCTCCTCCAGCCGCACCAGGCCGTCCCCCTGCGCCGCCCTTGTGCCGCCCATGTAGCCCCGCACCGTGCCGTGCCTCCCGTTGCTGGCCGGCCGATTGATGTGGCCACCGCTCGCCCATGCATGGGTGTGCATGCTGGCTGAGTCCCTGACCAGCCCTGTGTAGATTACTGTGTGTGTGTGTTATGATAGATAATGGGCCATTGCCTTGTGCCCCCTCGGACTAATTAGGATAGTTAACTTAATTATTTACATTAGTTTAGCCCATTGACACTTACCACTGGGCCCCCATTGTTAACCAAAAGGTTAAATCAATATGTTTAATAAATGGCCCTATGATAGGTGGACCTAGTCAACACATTGACGAGTCAACTGCTGACTCAGCAGTTGGCCAGCCCCACCTCTCAGCCTCATGTACACTCTGGCTGGGTACACTTTTGGTTACCCATAGCCATTTTGCTATTTAATTGGAATTATTAAATAAATTCAGAAATATTCCAAAAATTCAAGAAAATTTTGGAAATTCATAGAAAATAAACCGTAACTCAAATCAAAATAATTTATATATGAAAGTTGATCAGAAAAATACAACGATTCTGAATATGCCATCCACATACCTACCACACCCCTCTAATGTAGTGAACCTTGAACATTTGCACGTGGATCAATATATCGAATAATGCCTGGAGCTGGGAAAATATTACTAGATATTTTCCCACTTCTTTTAAATTGCGTCGTAATGCATTACGCCGCATGACCACCCCATTTTTCCATGCCGTGCATTATGTTGCATTTGTTATGCTATTACTTATATATTTCCCCCCTCTCGTTTGTTCTTGCCGGTAGACCCCGAGACCGCTTCTGCCCCTGTGTACGACTACGTCGATGACGACGCGTCCTTCTCGGCAGAGCTTCCAGGCAAGCAAACCCCCCTTGATCATTTCGATATCTCATATTCCTTCTCTCTATTGCTTGCATTAAAGTTGTGATATTGTTACTGATTTATCAGTAGATCCTATACTACTGCATAGCCTATCTTTGTTACTACTGTTGATACCATACCTGTGTTCCTATATGCTTAGTATAGATATGCTAGACTTCCGTCAGTGGCCCTACATCCTTGTCCGTCTGCCATGCTATACTATCGGACCGTGATACCTTCGGGCAATGATCATGGATATGCCTTATACTGCACACTGTATATGTTACTTCGGTGGCCTACGACATGGAGCGAGATGGACTGCAACGAGATGCCGACAAAGACGAAGACTGTTACTGCTTTATATTATATACACTTGCATGATACATGATATGATTAAAGTCGGGTTGGCTCGGAGAGCACCCGCGAGCAATTCACGGACCGGGGGCTGAAAGGACATTTTTTCCGACGGCCCCTGAGTGAATCTTTGTGGCAGAACGATAGGGCAGGTAGATACCACCTAGGAGAGAGGTGGGCCTGGTCCCTGGTCGGTGTCCGTGGTTATTTCATAATAACACGCTAAACAAGATTGGGTATTTGATCTGAGAATGACATTAGCATATACGCACTAACCGCTACACGAGATAATAGTTTATTTGGCCCTCGGCATTGTACGATTTCTCCTGAAAGCTCTACAGACGTCACAGTTGAGCGACATGCCTGGCTGAGTATACAGAGGTGGGCTTGGTCCCGGCCATCCACGCAACATGCAGGAGCGCTTAGGGTGATTGGGCCATGACCCCTTTGGGCTTAGAATTTATACCGGCGTGTTGACCTCTCTGGAGAGCCTAGGTAGGACTACGACGTGTCAATTATTTGAGGCCAGGCATTACCTAGAAAAGTGTGTCCGACCAAAGGTTAACAAGCGTATCGGGTAATGTGGTGCAGCCAACAGGGAAGTAATCTATTCGAATAGCCGTGTCCACGGTACCAGGACGACTTGGAGTTGTATCCCGACCTCTTACAACTAGAACTGGAAACTTGACAAAACACACCCAGATAAGAGACAGATACCCTCGGTGATCGCTTTCTTTCAGGGAGACAAGGAGAGTATCTCCGGGTAGGTTTTTTTGCTATACATTGTTACATGATGTTATCAGAGAAGCTCCTCTCTTCTACTACTGCTAGATGATGGTAGTATTTGATGGGATGAGCTTCTCCCCCTTATTCTGGCATTTATGCAGTTTAGTCCCCAGATACGGCCCCATTTCCTTGATATGCACATCTATTATAGATCTGATGTAAGTCTTTTTCATTCGATCCGGTTGGTTTGCTACCCTTTTTCATTCAATCCGGTTGCTGCAACAGTTGGTAGCAACGCGGATGCAGGTTTCCCCGGCGATGCATACTACATGGAGACTAACGGCCAGGAGTAGTCCCATGGTCCCTGTAGGAGGCCTTGCCTTTCAATCTAGTGTCATTGTTTTGCTCAGCCTTCTTAAGACAAAACTTGTCTAACTATGTCTGTACTTAGATAATATTTCCTTTGATGATTGATGTATTATGGGTCCTCGTGACCCTGGCTTGTAATATAAAGATTTATGTTTAAATTTGTGTCGTAGAGTTGTGTTGTGATATTGAAGTGAGTCACCATTCATGATCGTGCATGATGTGTGTATGGTTAGTGCATGATTATAAACGGGAGCTTCACACCATGCAAGTTTACATGAGGCACTGGACTGAATTGTAGTCATCACTACGAGCAACGTAAGTAGCAACTTCTTCTGGTGTTGCATCCTTTCCGGGAGCATCACCCAGGGGCTGATCCAGCACATACTCCTTCTTAGCACTTCCGAGAACAATCTTAGGTTCCAGATCCAATCCGCATAGTTTCACCATTAGCCACCAACTTTTCTTTCTCTAACATAGGAGCTAAGCTGAACGTATTGCGAGCCATTGATATACAACAATGGACACAAAATTCATTTAGACACCTATTCATAATTAATGTGGCACTAGTGTTTAAATAAATTTCAATATAAAGTGCACTCCCACTCAAATCAATTTCTCTCATAATTGAAAGTGAGGGATTCAAGATCCTAATCTAGTTCTTAGCCATTGATGTGGACATCACTGATGATGAGAATTTTTATTGGTGAGCAAACTTTTGCCGATCATATATCCATATTACTCTTGTTCATCATTCGATGCTTTGTGCTCCGAGCTCAGAACGATTCTTCGAGAACTTCAAGGCAACCGAGTGTTTTCTGCTAACATGGTCTGACCTGTTATGTCTTACACCTCATGTCCCGTTTGTACTCATGTGGACATGACGCACTCTGGAAGGCTACGTGTTATAGATGGTTGCAACACTGGGAAGAGCACCCTTTAACATGATATTTACTGTGAGAGACCCCCCTATTGATTGACTAATGTGCAATCAAAGGGTGCAAACAACAAAGGGATAAACATCTCAGGAAGTTCATAAAAGCATGATATGGTATAGCCCTGGGTGTCCGGAATCTCCATGATCATCTTCAATCTCCAGTTGAAGCGTTGTGACGACCAATATTTCGCTGCCATGGCAACCATTTCAAGAATATTGCCATGGCGGCAATTTTAGAAAACATTGCCGTGGCGACTGTTTCAAAAAACGTTATCGTGACACCATATTCAGAAATTCCATTGTGGCATGAAATTATAGCTCGTCGTCTCGAGCCCAGTACACCTTCTCCACGCCAGGGTCCTCCCTATATGCTTGCCATCGTCACCTGTCACATGTAGGCTATCTCTATGATATTTACATTAACATGGCAATCTCATGGCTCCAGCCATCATGCTGTGATGCACAGGCCACATAACATTACAACATATAACCATCTCATACATAAACTCATTATCATGATGAAGGCTATACCACATCATATGCATACCCTACAAAACCAAGTTAGACGTCCTCTAATAGGTTTTAGCAAAATTTTAGTTATGTAGTTAACCAGTTTTAACAAGTAATACTAGCTACCTACATCCACAATATAGGTGACGATTCTTGATGCTAGATTAAGTTTCGGCATGTGTGGAACAAGAGACGTAATTAAAAATTTCTAGCCCCACACTAAACTCCATCAAATATGCGTGACCCCTTAGAAGATCATCCATCTTCGGCATCCTCTTGTGTAAGCGATGGTTCACTATTCTCAACCATGGTGAAGCCCAAGGAACTATTAGCAGATCGTCGACAGCCAGAGCTGATCGATTGTCAGAACCTTGGGAAAGTGACACCATGCCGTCGCTGAATTGAACCGAAGCAACACTCATGGGAAGCATAGCAAGAACATCAACCCTCACAATCACATGTGATCTAGATTGCAACCTGCACCTAATCATATAACTTCTAATGATGCCACTGTTGGGAAACATAGTAGAAAACAAAAAAATCATGCCTATGATCACCCAAGATCAATATGAAGATGCATAACGGGTTGGGATCACGATCGTTACCGTCACCAAGTTGCAGCGGAAGAAGAAAGTCTCGGTGTAGATCATACTTGGAGTCCCTCATACCGTCGATGAACGAGTGCTTATGCATGCATTTGCATATTTATAACCGTGATTATTTTGAATTGTCCAACGTTATCCATGGACAGCCCGAGTATGTGTAGATTGGGTTCATTTTCCCATATGCTCTGCTCCGGATCCGATGCAGAATTTCATCAGTGCCTCCCTGTTGTTCTCCGGGTACACATCCTCTCTGCTTATTGCCGAGACGTGTATCAGGAGAACAGCGGGGAGGTGCTGCCAAAATTTTGCGTCGGATCAGGAGCAGAGCATGGGAAAACGAACCCAACCTACACATACTCGGGTGGGATTAGGACCTATGCTTACCTACTAGCGTCTAGGTTGCATGGACGTAATAAAACTGACAAACACTATTAACTGATGAATATGGTTTGCTGAATTATGTATGTATTTCTTGTGTGTCCAGTAGCTAGGCAAGATGAGTGATCGTGCGTGGATGTACACCGGTCACACTAGTCAGAAAGACATGACCCATCAATGGATGAGAAAAGCCAAGGGGTTTGTGAGAGCCGCATTTGCAAATGGACAGGAAACAACCTGGTGCCCCTGTGTCCGCTGCGACAACTTTCATAAGATGTCAGAGTTAGAAATGATCAAACACCTGCAGAAGTTGGGTTTCACACCTAATTATACGGTTTGGACATTTCATGGTGAGTCTGCCCAACGCGCCAGAGCTGAGGAGGGCCGTCGTCGCACCGACGAGCATGGTACCGGGATGGAAGACATGGTGGAAGACTTTGATGATGCTCGGGATTCGGACGATGAGATGGAGGAATCTACAAAGGCCTTCAATGATATGTTGGAGTCTTCAAAATGTCCTCTCCACGAGCACACTGAGCTCTGAACGCTCAATTCAACTTGGGCAAAGAATGCTACGACGCGATGATGACACTATTTGGACGCTTTCTACCCAAAGGCCATGTAATGCCTGCAAACCTGTACCAGTCGGACAAAATCCTCCGTGTACTTAAGATGCCCTATGAGAAGATAGATGCCTGTGAGAAAGGATGTGCCTTATTTAGGCTTGAGTATGCGGACTTGAAGTATTGTCCCGTTTGCCAGTCTTCCAGGTATGTTGAGGTAGACAACGGTATGGGTGAGAAGAGTCAGACAAAAATCCCAGTTAATGTTCTTCGGTATATGCCAATCATACCAAGACTTCAACGTCTTTTCATGGTCGAAGAGACGGCCAGACAGATGACATGGCATAAATTGGGCAAAAGAACCGAACTAGATGCAGATGGGGAGCCGATGTTGGTACACACATCGGACGCTTTTGTGTGGAAGCGCTTCGATGCAGTACAGCATGCTAAAGCGGCAGATCCCAGGCATCCTCGGCTCGCCATAAGCACGGATGGGTTCAATGTGTTTGGTATGATGGCAGCCCAATATAGTTGTTGGCCTATATTTGTCATTCCACTCAATCTCCCCCCCCCCCCGGACAGATTATGCAAAGAAAGAACATTTTCCTGACGTTGATAATTCCGGGGCCCAACTATCCGGGGAAGAATATGAATGTGTACATGCAGCCGCTTAAGGATGAACTGCAAGAAGCTTGGGATAATGGGATCAAGACATACAACGCGGCTACAAAAAAAACTTCCTAATGCGTGCGTGGTACATGTACTCGATGCATGACTTGCCGGCGTATGCGCTATTCGTTGGCTGGTCTGTGCATGGAAGGTTCCCGTGCCCCACATGCAAGGCAGCTCTTGAGTTTCATCGACTGCAGGCGGGTGGCAAGTTTTCTTGCTTCGACATGCATAGACAGTTCCTGGATCCTCGCCATAAGTTCAGAAAAGACAAGAAGAACTTCATCAAAGGTAGAGTTGTCAAAAACTCTGCACCACCTGCGTTGACAGGCCAACAGACCCTGGATCAGTTAAACTCTCTCGAGCCGGATCCGGAGCGTCCAGGGTATTTCAAGGGGTATAATTCCGAACACGCCTGGACTCACAAGACATGCTTGTGGGATCTGCCTTACTTCAAAGACCTCCTTTGCCCACACAACATCGACGTGATGCACACTGAAAAGAATGTCAGCGAGGCCCTCTTTGGTACATTGTTCAGCATAGAGGGGAAAACAAAGGATAATCCTAAGGCTAGAGTCGATCAGCAGGCTCTATGTGATAGACCGCTACAAAACATGCGACAACCGAAAGGAAAGAAGAACTGGACGAAGCCAAAGGCATGGTTCAATCTTGGAAGGCCAGTTATGAGGGAAATACTCCTGTGGGTGAAAAATGAGTTGATGTTCCCCGATGGGTATGCAGCGAATCTAAAGAGGGGAGCGAGCCTTGAAAAATTGAAAATATTTGGTCTCAAGAGTCATGATTGGCACATATGGCTTGAGCGGGTAATGCCGGTGATGTTGCGTGGCTTTATCCCTGAGGATGAATGGCTAGTACTGGCAGAGCTGAGCTATTTCTTCCGTGTTCTTTGTGCGAAAGAACTATCGCCTAGCTTGCTAGAAGAACTGGAAGAGTTGGCGCCGGAGTTGATCTGCAAGTTAGACAGGATCTTTCCACCGGGCTTCTTTAATCCAATGCAGCATTTGATTTTGCATCTCCCGACCGAGGCATGATTGGGGGGGCCCGTGCAGAATCGTTGGTGCTACGCAACTGAGAGGATGCAGAAGACGCTTCGAGAAAAATGTAAAAATAAACGTTGAATTGAAGCATCGATGGCCGAGGCATTCATTACTTAGGAGGCGGCAAACTTTGTGACAGCACACTACGAAGCCAAAAATCGTCATTTGCATAATCCGAAGCCTCGGTACAATGCTGGCGACCCTAAAAAGGGTGGATTCAACCTCAGCCTATTCAAAGGGAAGCTCGCACCAGCCGGTGCTTATACTCCCTTATCGTTGGATGTCGACGAATGGCGGACCATTACGTTGTATATCTTGAACAACCTAACAGAAGTGTGGCCGTACATCGAGTAAGTTTTCGGTACATTGTTTCGCAACCTCTAATTCCTTTGAACTGCTCTTATTCTCGGATATTTGATACAGTCGATACGTCGCCGAATTCTCGTATGGAGCGGTGATCCAAAAGGATTCCATCGAAGAGTATGAGCTTCTGGCAATGTATGGAGGCGGCTATCCGGTTTCATCTCTTGGTTCAAACAAACGGTAATTTCCATTAGACCATTTCATTTCTTCTTCTAACTTCCGGCTAATGCAACAATCCTTTCGTATTAAACTTGTAGGCTAGTTCAGAGTCTATGGACGCCGAATTGAGACAAGTCGCTAATGGTTTGACTATAAGGTCCGTTCATTTGACAAATACGACATCAACGGGTATCGCTTTCGTACCTATGGCAAAGAGCTATCTATGGCCGACCGAAAGTCTACAAATTGTTGTGTCTCTGCTATCGGTGAAAGAGATACCGAGTATTATGGAAGAGTTGAAGCAATTTATGAACTTCTATTCTATGGTGCCAACCCACCGAACGTCGTAGTCTTCAAATGTTATTGGTTCCAGCCGAAGGAGACTAGAAGGACTCATGAACATCTAGGGCTAGTCGAAATCAAACAAAGCACCCATTTGAATGTTCCCGATGTCTATATTACGGCTCAACAGGTGACCCAAGTTTTCTATCTACCGTGGGCCTGCCAGAGTGATCCAAATCTCAAAGGTTGGGATGTCATTTATGAAGTGCCGCCACATGTTAGACCACCTCCCCCCAATGAAGAAGATTATGAACCTCACATTAACCCAGACACATATGAAGGAGAATTCTTCCAAGAAACACGTCTTTCCAAAAACGTTTCAAGAACCGCTCTACTTCACCCCAGAACATTGAAGTAGACAGCGGCAGTGAATTCGAGCCTGAGCCGGAACAAGAAGAGGTTACTGCTGCGGATGACCTGTCAATGCTTGACCGATTACGTACAGGAGGCCTTCCACATGTTGATGCATTTATTGATGATGATGACCACATCATTACTGATAGTGACGATGATGATGCATTTATTGACCCCGAAGCATATATAGACGATGATGATGATGCATTTATTAATGATGACGATGAAGATTAATATTACAGTTCATGTCAGGTATTCAATTATTATTATGTACATATATATTATTAATTAGTTCATGTTAGGTATTCAATTTTTTATTATGTTCATGATGATGATACACTAAAATTATATACATATTATTCATGTCAGGTATTCATTCTTTTTATGTTGTACTAATTTCGTTTACTCTTTGTCATTGCAGGTGTTGACAGATGGTGGGCGTGGGTCGAGAGCGCTCCGAGGCTCCTTCCTCGGCGCGTGGTGGGAGGGGTAGTTCCATTCCACCCCAGTGCCTCCGGAGAGCGCTGGATCTCGGTATGCAGACACCACCGGCGGTCGCTTCTTCTTCGGCCGGGAGAGGTCGGGGGGGGGGGGAAGAAGGCTGCTAGAGGTGGACGTGGCGGCGGGCGAGGTAGGAAGGCTGCTGCTACACCTTCCTCGCCGGCACCCCCAGCTGATTCACCCGACCACAGGAGTGCTCCGTCTGAGATGGAGCCGCCTGAGGTGGAGCCGTCTCGGACTCCGGTCCATGAGCCTCGGGGCGACGAGCCTATGGCAGACGCGCCTACGGCCGACGAGCCTCGGGCCGACGAGCGTCGGGCCGCCGAGCCTTCGTCCCGCGAGACTCCGTCCCACGAGACTCCGGAGCTCAGCAGGGATCACGCTAAGTCACAGCGGAACCCTTTGGAGGACTCGCCGGAGTCGAGTGGCCGTGCTGAGGGTGGCTATAGCTCTGATAGCTATAGCGAGGGTGAGTGGGTTGAGGGGCGCAAAGTCTACCAGCGTGGTGGTACGAAGCTCCCTGACACCCCGGCGACCCCCGACCAGAGGTGGTTGATTGCGCCTAGCGGGGAGAAGTAAGTGCATTTACTCTTTTTTAACCTTTTGTCTTCACGTTTCTTCGAATATCTAATGCGTTGGCCTTGTCATACTGCAGGTCTTGGACACACGAGCCGAATGTCCGCAAGCCCAACAGTGTCCTTGGTGTGATTTGTCGCCAGAGCTTCCCGGGGTGGGTCACCTTGCCCGGTGAGGGCCGGGTTCGAGAGCACGGAATGACCTGGGAGCACTACTTGGCTGCCCCGGCCCCGCCGGGGCATAGGATCGGCGATGTCGAGTGCCACATGGTCGCCGACATTGTGATCCAGACGTTTTGGGTAATTTCTCCTTTGCCGTCTACGTTGTGTTTCCTTGTTTGATTGGCAACCCTAGTGATTGTACTAATCCGTGTTTTCTTGTTTGATTGCAGACCTTCTACAGGTGTGCTGAGGGACAGGAGGAGGCCGCGGCTCGGGTTATCGACACCGAGTGCAGGCGCCTACTTCAAAACTTTCGGCACGAGGCTCGGACGCAGGCTGTTCGAGACTACTTCGCCTCGGCTGGTATTAGGAGGAAAAAAGGGAAGTTCCGCGTCAAGTATCTGAGTAAGGAGAAGTACATGAAGGTAATTACCTATTCTTAAGGCCTTGTACTTAGTTTCCTTGATTTGATTCGTAGGCGTAGCGCTCAAATTTCTCTTGCTTAACTTAGGTGCCCCCGAGATGGTTTGCGGATAGGATGGACTGTTGGGAGGCGTTGGTGGAAGAGTGGTGCACTCCCGAATGGCGCTCCGTCCACGACACTGCAAAGAACAAGCGTGCCCAAATGAAAGGTGTCCCACACCATCTAGGCAGCGTCAACCTACGTCAGTTCGGGGAAAACTGGGTATGTGGTTTGCTTCATGATTCATGCAAATTCATTGTTCATGCTAGCTTGAGCCCTTAACTAATACTCTGTTCCTCTCTTTTAGGCGCGACACACCAAGGCTCCAGTGCCAGAGCTGTTCGACCTCTATGCCATGTCCAATACTGCCTCGTACAAGAAGGCCAAGGCATTCTCTGAGTCTGACCTCGATGATCCAGAGAAATTCACCAACCCCACCTCCCACCACAAGCTTGTGATGTACAGAGACCACGGGAAGGCGAGGAAAGGGCCGGACTTTAACCCGAGCCAACCTCTTGATCCAGAGCTGGTGATGATATCTGGTGGCGGGAGGTCCCATGGCTCGTTAGCCATTGGTAATGGACTGATACATTGTAGTAGCACTCTCCCGCAGATCAAGAAGCGCCAGACCAGCTCCGATCCTGAGATATTGCCTCGTGCACGGCCAATGGAGCTCCAATTCAAGGTTAGTTATACAGAATCAGATACCTTTCCTCCATTACATTGTGTGTGCAGCCGTCGATTATTACAATGCTAACGAGTGGTGTTGCAGGCTGCTATTGAGGCAGAGAGAGCGAACACGCAGGCGCTTCTAGCGGAGAGGGACCGGCAGACGGCTAAGCAGTTGGAGTAGGAGAGGAACCGGAACATGATGGCTACCCGGGCCCTATACGAGATGTTCGCGGTAATTTTCTTTTGTATGTTAGCCAAATCATGCACGTAATGTTCCTTACATTAGTATCTAATATGACTGACTCGTCAAAACCAAATGTGCAGACCATGTGTGAGAAGACCGGCACGACTCCTTCGGCGATGCCAGACATTGTTTCGCCGGGCACGGTGAGTTTCATTTGAATGGTCATTAGTTACTAGTCTTCACATTTCAGTTGCATCACGCTAACGATACATTGGAAATGATCTTTGGTGCAGCATAACTCCCGACAAGCATCGACCGATGCTTCTCCGTCTGCCACTGGCGCGACCGGTCCTACAGCTACACCTCCTTGATGACGGTAAGTTTTCCCAAGTGTTTAGCTTAACAAATGCATACTTAGCTTAAGAAATGACCTAGTCATGTGCCTTTGGTAGCCTTCCATACAGGGAAATGCCTCCTAGTGCTTCCACTGAGCCATGGTAGTTCGCTACTGCTCCGGAACACATGGATTGACCGGCATGTGTCCTTCTTTGCTCCTGTGTCTGTCCCTACAGGGAAATGTCACGCGGTGTATCACCGAAGTCCTTGTAGCTTGCTACGACTTGGTTGCACTCGCTGATGACCGACACATGCATTGCTGGGTCATGTATGCCTTTCCCTGTACGTTTGTGCCACCTTGGTTCTATGACTAGTCATGTCGGCCCGGGTTCTCTGCCATATGGATACTAGCGACATAATCATATACTTAGCATTTTTTCCTCCAAAATGACTCAATATGCTTAGCTAGCTCAAAAATGACATAATAAGCTTAATTAGCTAAAAAATGACCTATTTAACCTAGGATAGCTCTAAAATGACCTATACTTAGCATTTATTCCTCCAAAATGACTTAATATGCTCCAAAATACCTATGTAGCTCCAAAATGACTTAATATCCTCCAAAATGACCTATTTAGCTCCAAAATGACTTAATATGCTCCAAAATGACCTATTTAGCTCCAAAATGACTTAATATGCTCCAAAATGACCTATTTAGCTCAAAAATGACTTAATATGCTCCAAAATGACTTAATATGCTCCAAAATGACCTATTTTACATATGAGGTCATTTTGGAGCATATTAAGTCATTTTGGAGCATATTAAGTCATTTAGCTCCAAAATGACCTATTTAGCTCCAAAATGACTTAATATGCTCCAAAATGACCTATTTAGCTCCAAAATGACTTAATATGCTCCAAAATGCCTTAATATGCTCCAAAATGACCTATTTAGCTCCAAAATGACTTAATATGCTCCAAAATGACCTATTTAGCTCCAAATTGGCTTAATATGCTCGAAAATGACCTATTTAGCTCCAAAATGACTTAATATGCTCCAAAATGACCTATACTTAGCTTATTTAGTTCATTTATGACATACTTAGCCTATTTAGGTCAAAAATGGCCTATTTAACTAGGTTAACTCTAAAATGACACAAGTAAGCAATAAGAAGAAGAAAAAGAAAGAGAAGAAAAATTCTGCTTCTTTTTCTTCTTCTTCTTCTTCTAGTCTTCTTCTTCTAGTCTTCTTCTTCTTGTTCTTCTAACTATCTTCTTTCCCATTTTGCAGATTTGTTTCAGATCACGGAAGCTTGCGTTGGAGTCTACTCTTCTCCTTGTCCTTCCTTTTTGTTTTGATTTTGTAGGATGAACAATTTGAAACTTGCTACGTATATATGTATGGATGGTGGCTATATTGTATATGGACCTTTTGCTTAATTGTTGGATATGTTGGACTTTTCATTTGGTGTATATATGCGTTGGATGATGATATATGTGTTGGATATGTTGGATGATCCATATGGCAGGGATATGTTGTCTATATGTACTTGTTGAAATATTTTGAAATGAATATATATATATTGATTGAATTTAAGAAAAAACAGGGGCTATATAGCCAATTTGTCGTCTGCTAGCAAACGGCAAAGGGGTTTGCCGTCTGCTAGCAGACGACAAATAGGCCACGTGGCAGTAGACTGTTCAACCTGGGCTGGCCTATTTGGCCTCTTTGCCGTCTGCAAAGAAGCAAGCAGACGGCAAAGAAGCAAAGGTCTTTGCCATCTGCTGGCAGACGACAAAGAGCGCCGTTAGCCCCCTAACAGGACTGTTACCTTTTTTGTGCCGTCGACAAGCTTTGCCGTCTGCTAGCAGACGGCAAAGCGGCCTTTACCGGCATCAGTTCAGCCGGAGTGTTTGCCGTCTGCTAGCGGACGGCAAAGCCTTTGCCGTCCGCCAAGCATGCCTTTGCCGTCTGCGTGCAACACTAAGCATAACATGGCAATACACGGTGCTAGGGGTGACCTAACGCAGTACTAGGTGATACCGGCGGAGGGGGAAAACATCCGGAAAAGTATTCCCGATGTTAGGCATTATCGGACAGACGCAACGAAGGGGGACAGTTCCATGTTCGCTATGCTAGGGATATGTGGCAGACGAACGAAGAGCGTATTTGGAAAAGTCACATTTTTCTAAGCAACTTTCATGTACAAAGTATTTTCATCTGACTTACGGTTTATTTTATATTGATTTTAGAAGTTTTATTGATTTTCTGCAATTACTGGATTTATTTAATTTTGAAAAAATATTAAAAAAGAAAAAGGCTAGATGCACCCGAAAGTGTACCCAGCAAAGAGGATAGTGGGGATGACAAGTGGGGCCAGGTCAACTGTTGACTCCGCGGTCAACAGTTAACTGGTCAAATGTGAACAGTACGGTGGGCCCTAGGTGTCATTGACTAAGAAAACTCTTATTTAATTTAACCTTCTAATTTAACAGGGGGGCCCATGTGTCCGTGATAGTGGGTGAATCTAACCTTAATTATTTATTCTACCTAATCTAATTAGTGGGGAGGGGGCCGCAGGGCAGTTGAAGAAGGCCAGGCCACCAGGGGGGCTGCTGGGCTCGCATGGGCGCACAAGGCACCAGTGGCCGCAGTGGGAGGTGCGCTCGGGCGGCCGAGGAAGGAGCCACCTGGCGGGGGCGAGAGCACGGCCAGCGAGCCAGTGGCGCGGCCCCAGGGCACGCCCCGGGCGTGGACGGCGAGCAAGTGAAGCGTGACACGGGCGTGCGGGCCTATAGGTTGCATCGAAGGCGGGCACGACGGCGGGGCAGGCTGTCAGGGGTCGTGGCGGGCGCAGGCATGCTAGGACGGGCGGAGCGGGCGCGAAGGCGGCCGCAGGTGTGGGCGGATGCACGGGCACGCGAGGCAGCAGGTGCGGCAACCCAAGGAGCAGCAGCGATAGCGGATGGGCGGCAGCAGGTAGCAGGACGCCACGAGGTGCGCCGAGGCAGACCAGCGCGCGGGCCAGTGTGGTGGGGGAACGCATGAGGGGCGTGATTGGCGCGAGTGCCGGGCGCGGTTCGCGCGAGTGGGGGCGGTCCAGGGGCGCGGAAGTCGGAGCTTCGGCCCCGGCATGGAACGGCTGTACCGGCAAAATCAAGGGGGGAAATAGTGGGAATCGAGGCTGCTCACCGGGAGAGAGCCGATGGTGAGCTCGTACGGGGCCGGGTGGGACGAGGAGACGCAGATCGACGATGACGACCGGTGCCAGAGGTTGAAGAAGGCAGCCAATCCTGGGGCTTGGAGGCGTCCTCGCTTGAGCTGGGCCTTACAGACGACGTGGTCGACTACAGGGAAGCGGACGAGCAAGTTCCTAGGGCGCTGGGAGCTCGGTGCACGCGAGGACATCGAAAACCATGGCGGCGCTGGCTCTGTTGCATGCGGGAGAGAGGAGGGCGAGCGAAAGAGAGGGGTGAGTGGGGGCTAGGGTTCGCCAGGGGGGTCGACGAGGTCAAGTAGGCGTTGGCGATGGCCGGGAGACGGCGGATGCTCTGCACGTGGCCATCCAGCGACGTGTGCGGCCATGGCGTACACGGCCTTCCCCTGTAGCGGGAGGAGGAAGAAAAAGGCCAGCTTAGGCGGGCCGGGCCAGCCTGTGCACTTGTTGGGCCAAAGTGCACGGTACACTTTTCCAATTTTCTTTTTCTATTTCCATTTCATTTCAGACTCGGTTAGGGATTTATTTGAGTGACCAAATGACTTTACATAAATATGAAAATTGGCCAAATAATACTAGGTACTATTCTTGGTCTGTACAAAAAGTTTGGGGCCATTTGGAAAGGTCTAAACATTTTAAAATTTTGAAAAGGCCAATTTAAATGCTAGTGGACCACTCAATAATTTCCAGGGGCATTTTGGGAATCCAAAAGAGGTTGGTTCCATCATGAAAAATACTTAGCGTTTAATGAAAAAATTATGAACTATTTTGTGTGCATGTTTGAAGAAATAATTTTTTTGACTTGAAATTTACTTTGATTTCTATCTTGTGGCAATTTAGCTTAGCAAGCCGGGCATCGCCTAGCCGCTCTCCTCATCCATCGCCTTCATCCACGCCCTCTCAATCTTGTCAAATTGCATCCCGTGGGCCCTGACGGGGTCAGGCTAGGCTTCTACCCAGGCACTCGTTTTGCCCTCTTCACCTCCCACTGTAGTTCCTAGGAGGAGAGGGACAGGAAAGGCATTACAGGGCACTTATATTTTTTTCAATCTAAAACATGTAGGCGCTTGCCAAGCTTTAATCTTAAATATGTAATCTTTTCAACCATATTTGTACCCTGTAAGGTTTGTACTTGTTTATCCATGTATTAATGAAAAAAGACATGCTTGCCGGGCACATGTGCATATATCATACCCATGTAGAGGAACGACTCCTCTATACTCTCAAGTAAACAAGGTTCTCCGGCAAGATATCTTGCCGGTTCCTTCCATTGCTGCCGCGAGGCTTGACCTGGCAGGTATAGGAGCGTGGAAGAGAACTGGCCCCTTGTCAACTCTTTTTTTCAAATGCTACTTCAACCAGCCTGACTGAAATAATCTCCGAATCAAAAGATGGGAGCACAAATGTTTGAGGGCAACAAAGTTTTTCTACGCACAAGTTTTCCTCACAGAGGTACACTATGGATGTCTTAAAGGGAACTTATCTGCTTTGCGTTGTCAAGGGCCGATATGCAAGCTTGTTCTCACTTCTCCTCCTTGGGATTTTATCCACGGCAGGGGCCCTGTAGTTAGCGTAGGGGGAAAACAGCAGCATACGACCCTTTCTAAATGATCATGGCAGAATTATGCTAAAATAAATATACATGCAAGTTTTAGGCGCCAGCGCTTCATTTTATTATCTTTGCACACGATCTGCACCTGGCTTTGTACAAAGGGTTACATGCACATCGGCAAGGCTTGTACAAAAGGTGGTTGCCGGGGCTAAGCCCGGCAGCTGCGCCTTACGGGTAGAACTTACG
Source organism: Thinopyrum elongatum (assembly GCA_011799875.1). Taxonomy (NCBI): domain Eukaryota; kingdom Viridiplantae; phylum Streptophyta; class Magnoliopsida; order Poales; family Poaceae; genus Thinopyrum; species Thinopyrum elongatum. The sequence continues at coordinate 334,325,498 of CM022300.1, read as the reverse complement.
AAGATGCTTGATATTCCATGAGTTTTGCACCTTAGTGCCATCCTCGGTCTCCAGACGGACTATGCCATGGCTGGTGACTCGTACTACCCGGTAAGGGCCTTCCCACTTCGGCATCAACTTGTTGGAACCCTTGGCGGATTGAACACGCCTAAGGACATGGTCGCCTTCCTCAAGGCTCCGAGCATGAATCCTGTGGCTATCATAGCAACGCAAGGTTTGCTGGTAGCGTGCATCATGCATAGCGGCCCGGAGACGATCTTCCTCGAGGAGCATGGCATCATCATGCCGAAGCTGCTCTTGCTCTACTTCATCGCAGACAAGTACTCGAGGTGACCCGTACATTAGTTCCGTGGGGAGCACTGCTTCTACCCCATACACTAGGGAGAAGGGAGTCTGGCCGGTGGCTCGACTTGGTGTCGTACGGAGGGACCAAAGAACCACCGGTAGCTCATCGATCCAGCGTCTGTCGCACTTCTGCAACTTATCAAAAGTTCTCGCCTTGAGTCCATGCATCACTTCAGCATTCATCCTTTCAGCTTGTCCATTGCTCCTGGGATGAGCAACAGAGGCAAAGGAGACCTTGCTTCTGAGGTTTTGGATGTATTGCATGAAGGCACGGCTTGTGAATTGGGTGCCATTATTGGTGATCACTCTGGTGGGTATTCCAAAATGGCACACCAATCCTTTCAAGAACTTGATAGCTGATTGTGCAGTTACCTTCCTCACTGTCTCCACTTCCGGCCACTTTGTAAACTTGTCGATTGCAACGTGCAAGAATTCAAAGCCCCGGGTAGCACGGGGGAATGAGCCCAAGATGTCGAGCCCCCAGGCCAATAATGGCCAGGATAAAG